>JAVUPR010000306.1:0-1200000 GCA_036785695.1 Gentiana straminea
ATTGATAAAGAATCCGGCTTAACCGTTGACCCGGTCTATGAAGAAGGCGAATGGTCTCGAGGAGGAACAAGGAGGGATGATGATTATGAAGAGGAGGAGCAATTCGATGTTGGGGAATATGCCTCCACGTGGTAAGTCCCTTTGTTTCTATGGAAGGCATCAGCATGCAAATTGTCAAACCCGCATGAACTAAGCTTGATCAATGGGATAATATTTTTTCAGTACGAGGTGCTTAATCAAAGGTAAACTATGTAGTTTGATTGTTGATTCCGGTAGTCTGCATGAATGTTGTTAGCCTTCGAAAGTGTGTTCAAAATCTGAATTTACCCACTGGAAGCACACCTCCACGCCCTTATATAATTTACAATGGTTGAATGAGAGCGGCAAGTACTTAAAAGTTACAATAAGCAATGCAAGGTTACCTTCACCACACCTAAATATGAGGATACAAATACGTTTGTGATGTTGTGCCTAGCGCATGTCTCTCATCTTTTACTGTAAGCAGCCATGGCAAGCTTGACAAATCCGTTTATTTTGATGTGTCGTTTAAATGTATATTCCTTCTCTCACAATGGTAAGAAAGTTACACTTTTTCCTTATCTCCCCAAGAAATTCATAAAGATCAAAAGGATGTTTGGAGAAATTAGACAAAGCAAAGAAGTTAAGTTGCTCTCAGAGAGCAAGCGCCACTAGTGGCCGTGGCAAAGCCACCTAAAAGCCGTGCGCAAGGCCATCGGGCCCCTCCAAACCCGGGGCTCACAGTGTGCCGAGCGGAAACCTATGGATCCTAAGAACCTTGACACTTATGTCATTAAGTTAGGACCAGGTAAGTGTGTAAAGCACAAATCCGATTTACAGTAATCATGTTGTTGATGTGTAAGGTTTTATTTGTCTTTGTCTACAAGGAATCTCCACTTGTCTTTGATGATAGCACACACTCACTTATCCCTTCCCCTTGTTTACTTTCTATATCCTGAGCTAACCGGGGTTCCAAGTGTTTTTATGTCCGCTTTTCTTTATGAATATGAAGATCTCTTCCAGAGAGGAATGTATGGACTGGCGCCATTTCGAGGAATAGAGCACTGTATTGATTTCATCCTGTGTGCTGTGCCAGAAGCGCCAACCGCCCAGCTTATAGGGCCAACCCGTAAGAGATCACTAATCAGGATAGAAAGACAAGTGCAAGCGTTGCTGGCCTACAAGAAGATTAGGAAGTCTATGTCACCTTGTGCGTACTCGCCATAATATGGTGCCAAAGAAAACAGTGAAATGGAGGATGTGGCACAAAGATCCGAAAGCATATTAATAAAATAATGGTAAAGTATTGCCATCCTATCTCCTAGATTAGATGATATGCTTAAAGGTAGTAAATACTTCACTAAAATTGATCTAAAATCAGGCTATCACCAAGTTCGAATTAAGGCCAGGAGACAGAATGGAAAACGGCTTTTTAAAACAAAATATGGATTATATGCCAGTGGCTAGTCATGCCATTTGGACTCACTAATGCCCCTCGCTACATTTATGCGCTTGATGAACAATGAGGTGCTTAGGAGAGTTCATAGGTCACTTTGTTGTCGTGTATTTCGATGACATACTCATTTATATAAATTGGGTCCGTATCTCGATTCACATGTTGATCATGTTGTGAGGCCTGCTTTTGGATACCCTTTAGACAAGCCCAATTATACGCTAACCTTCTTGCAAAGTGTTCTTTTTGCATGGAGAGGGTTGTTTTTTTGGGTTTCCATTGTGAGTTCGCAGGGCATTGAAGTTGACAAAGATAAATTAAAAGCAATTGAAAGAATGGCCCGAGCCAAAGAATGCTTCCGGTTTCGAGAAGTTTTCACGGATTAAAGCAGATTTTAGCAAGTGAGATCTTCGTGGTCGTACTTCAAGACCATTGCCGCACCCTTGAATGATCTAATCAAGAAGAATGCTCCATTTCAATGGGGTCCACAAACAAAGGGAGTCCTTTGAAACTTTAAAATCTAAGTTGATTTCAGCCCCCTATTCTTGCATTACCCGATTTTGATAAAACATTTGAACTTGAATGTGATGCTTCGGGTGTGGGAATTGGGAGTGGTGTTCTTATTCAAGAAGGCAGACCTATTGCTTATTTTAATGAAAAATTAAAAGGGTTTGTTTTGAACTATGCCACCTATGATAAGGAACTGTATGCCTTAGTAAGATGTTTGCAAGTCTCAGCAAAGCATTACCTGTAATTCCTCGGGAGTTTGTTATTCATACCGATCACGAGTCTCTCAAGTACTTAAAAGTCGAATAAATTGCATGCTAGACATATTAGGTGGATTGAGTTTATTGAATCATTTCCATATGTGATTAAATACAAGAAAGGTCAAGAAAATACCATACTCGATGCATTGTCTAGAGATACACTTTGATTACTCACATGCAGACTAAGTTGTTAGGTTTTCGAGTATATTAAAGGCCTTTTACTTGTTTGATCTAGATTTCCATGAGATCTTTAAGAAATGCCAACATGCTATAATCCGATGAATTGTACAAGTTAGATGGCTAGTTTTATATCTTCGACGGGTTCCTTTATAAGTAAAACCGTGTGTGTATTCCTCGTATGTTCAATTCGTGATTGTCTTGTTAAAGAGTCGCATGCCGGGGGATTGATGGGTCATTTTGGTATTACAAAGACACTTGACATGTTGAGCACACATTTTTATTGGCCACATATGCGCAGGATGTTCGTAAATTTTGTGAGTCATGTATTGCGTGTAAACGTGCTAAATCTAAGTCTATGCCTCTACGGTCTTTACATTACGCTTCCCATTCCTTATTCCCCCGGACCGATCTTTCCATGGACTTTGTGCTAGACTTCCACGTTCTAAAAGTGGTAAGGATTCCATATTTGTAGTCGTGGATAGATTTTCTAAAATGGCGCACTTTTTGCCATGCAATAAAACTAATGATGCTTCATACATTGCCGATTTATTCTTGAAAGAAATTGTACGGTTGTAATGGAGTGCCTAAGTCTATTGTTAGTGATGTGGATGTTAAGTTTGTCACTCACTTTTGGAGATATTTGTGGACGAGTCTAGGCACGCATTTACTATTTTCTATCGCATATCACCCACAACCGATGGTCGATCGAAGTTGTGAATCGTGTTTTGGGTCAATTATTGCGTGTGATTGTGCGTAAGAACCCGAAAAATTGGGAATCATGCTTGCCTTTTGTTGAATTTGCTTATAACCGTGCTACACACACCGCAACTAAGTATTCCCTTTTTGAGCTTGTTTATGGCTTTAATCCAAATGCTCCTATCGATCTATTGCCTTTGCTCTGCAGGAGAAATTACTAGTTTGGACGGTGAGAAGAAAGTCTGCATGGTGAAGGATATGCATGCGAAAGCCAGGAAACATGTCGAAGAGCAAAGACATCGTTGTAGATATGTAAAGCAAAGCTAATCGAGGCCGAAAGCCCATGATTTTCGAGCCAGAGATTACGTGTGGCTACATACGAGGAAAGAGCGTTTCCGCACAGGAGTGATAAGACCAAGCCGCATCCCAGAGGATGGACCGTTCAAAGTACCGAAACGAATCAACCCCAACGCTTACGTGATTGATCTACCACCCGATTGTGGGCGTGTCTACTACAAAGAATGTTGCCGATCTATCTCATTTTCCAAACCCGACGAGTTGTCTTTGTTTGATAATCCTTATGATCTCTGAGGATGCATCCTTCTCAACCGAGAAGGAATGATGTGAGTTCGTATCCATTACCACCACTACACATCATGATCTTATGTCACCAATTCAAAGCCAAGGATCCGTTGGTAACTAGAGATGGACCGTCGACCGATTGCAACGCAAGAAGAGAGACGAAGCTTTATCTACATTGGTTATAGCGCATGCATTCGATGATGTTCACGAAGGAAAGGTTGAATGTGAGAAGTCGTATTTCTCATTGTCGCCGATGGACGTGGTTGTGAGACGATTCAAAAGATTGTGTTTATTTTTAATAATAAAAGCCGCCCATAGGCCAAGTAAGCTAGAGTTTTTTTAAAGTTATTTGTCCCACATCGGATTTTGGTTTTTATTTTCTTTAGTTGTAAGACTATAAATAAGGCTTAGTGAGTATCTTTTCAATTACACATTATTCGTAATCATTATAAAATTTCTTCTTTGCATTGGCAAGAACAATATGCTTTTTTTAAGTTTACGAATAAACTTAATCATTGAACATCAAATTCAAGAATTTGGCAATTCTTGAACGTTCACAAATCGTGGTTTCTTGGGGTGTCTCCAAGGGGTTTTGATCATTCCAAGGTTTTCAAGAACAGTTTTTGAAGGTCGAGGAGCCATAAAATCGTGATAATTCTAGATCGTTCCAACATGTACGTGATATTTAGTATTCCGTATCACTTTCAACAACTTTTTATTTTTGAATGGAACACCGAGCATAATTTTACCTTTTGCTCTTCATTGAGTCCCTTGTGGACTTAATTTTTTTCCGACCGTTAAAGGTCTATTCTTCGAAGATCGTCTTAAAGAACGAATAAGATCCTACTAAGATTGTTTTACGGGGCTCGCCTATTCCCTCTCACGGGCTAAATAAAATTATACCAAATCCGAGTTACGGACTTTATTTTTTCTCGTCTCGCGGACTTGATAAAATTACGCAAGTCCGACCTCGTGCATCTTAGCCGGCTAGTCCCGTACGTCCTTAATAAAATTACACTAAGTTCTACCCTGGGAATCTTAGTCAGTCCGTCCTATGGACTTAATAAAATTACACCGAGTCCAACTTGCGTATCTCAAATTGCCCGTCCCCGTACTTAATAAAATTATACCGAGTCCGACCCGTGCATCTTAGCCGGAACGTCGCGTGGACTTAATAAAATTATACCGAGTCCGACCTACGTTGATCTCAACTCGGTCCGTCTCACGGACTTAATAAAATTACACCGAGTCCGACCCGTGGATCTCTCGCCGGGTGCATCCCGCGGACTTGATCATGTTTGCCTTTCGTATTTTTTGTCCGTATCTCGGCCTATAAACTTAAAAGAGAACGCACAACACATAATAACAAAGAAGAAACTTTTATGTGAATATTGAATACAATTTATTCAAACCTATCAATCTAAATCCGTAACCTCGTTTAGGCATAAGACTTGTGCAAATTATTAGCGTTCCTAGCCTTCTCAGGAATAGTTCCGCCATTTGCGTCTGCTAGTTGATAAGCGCATTTCCCATGCACTTTTACCACATTATAAATGGGCCTTCCTAGCTCATGTCTATCTTCCCTTATGGCCCTTCACTGTCACGGCCGACTTTATTTTTTTTCGCAAGACCAAGTCACCTACCTTGAAGTACATGTGTTTTACCTGGAATTGTAATACCGAGAGTTGATGTCTATATTTGGCCATCCTCTTGAAGGCTACATCCCGCTTCTCTTCATGGTCGCCCTTTGCATGTCCGAGCTTGTTTCTTGTTCGTCCGAGAGTATCGACCGATCTCGTGGACGGGAGTCCAATCTCTATAAGGATAACAAGACTCACATCCATATGTTAAGGAGAAAGGAGTTTCTCCGGTTGCCGAATTTGGTGTGGTTCTATAGCCCAAAGTTGATGTTGGGTAGATGTTCAACTCAATTTTCCCATGATTCTTCCAAACCTCTTCTTAATCATGTCTTTATCTCTGTCTCGTTGGTTTGCCCAACTTTCCCATTGGCCTTGGGGTACCCAACGAAGGTGAAGTGTTGTATCATTCCTAGTTCAACGCACCATTCTCGAACCGTTCTATCCTCAAACCGCGTCCCGTTATCGTAGATTAAAGTACGTTTGAGATGCAATACAAGTAGACAATGTTTTTCCACAACAACTTTTGAATGGCCTTAGCCGTGATGGTAGTGATGGGTTAATCTTTTACCTACTTTGTGAAATAATCCACCGCTACTTCCGTAAACCCGTTGTTGCCCGGTGCTCGGGGCAATGGTCCAAATGAGGTCTACTCCCCACCGGTCAAAGTGCGGCCAGCTGGGACACTATATGGATCATTGGTTGTGGATGCTTGACGAGGCAAATTGTAGTGCATCCGATATGGCGGTTTACATTTCTGACTAATTTTTGCGCGTCCCGCCTGCATAGTGGCCAGAGTATCCGAATAGGCGACACTTTTAAGCCGTGTCCTGGGTCCCCGGATGGTTCCCGCATATCCCTAAGTGGATTTCACGCGGGCAGTGAGGTATTCTCCAACTTCCTATGTTGCACATCTCGATCCATGGGGCAATATACGACTTTCAAAAAAAAGTATATCGTTAAATATGTAGTACCCCGGTCGCTAGGAACTTTATTTTTCCGCCCGAGTTCGGTCCATGTGGAAGAGCTCCTCTTTCAAGTAAGTGATACCATAGTGGTCCATCCAAGTTTCTTTCTCGCACGAATGGATGCACTGGCCGCTCATCATAGCTTCTTTTTCAGAAGTTGTTCAACAAACACCTTCTTGTTGGACTTAAAATTGGACGCCGCCTTGATAACGCTTTCGCTTGGTTATTTTGGGATCGAGGGATTTGCTCTATTCCGTAACCCCTCAAAATATTTCCATAACATCTAAACTACGGCTAAATATCTTTTTATTGGTTCTTTTTTTTTTGCTTCATACTCCTCATTGACGTGATTCACAATCACCGGGAGTCACTATACACCCGCAAGTTAATGGTTCTAAGTTTTGTCGCCAACAAAGTAGTCCGGTGATCATGGCTTCATACTCGATTTGTTGTTTGTTGCTTGAAAGCCAAAATGCAACGCGTAGGGAAATTCTTCTCCTTTTGGACTAACAAGTGGGAGACCCGCTCCGCATCCTTATTTATTAGATGCTCCATCTACATAGAGTGTCCGTTGTCCATTTTTACAAATTTCTCTGCCGTTCCCGATTAACGGTGATAGCCGCCCACTCCGCTAGAAATCGGCCGAGCTTGAGCTTTGATTGCGCTCTGGGGCAAAACTCCGTGTCATATACAACAGTATTCTACTATCCACTTTGATAGTCTTCCCCGACATATCCGGCCGTGCTAACACAAGCCATAAGGCCGGGTCGGTTATCACCTTATTGGGTGAGATTGAAAATAAGGTCTCAATTTTCTCGAGGAATGAACCAACACCAAAGGCAACTTCTCCATATTACTATAATGAACTTTTGGACCGTGAAGTCCCTTACTTACATAGAATATCGGTTGTTGGACGTGATCCCGCTTTCTTTACCAAGACGGCACTTATAGCTTCCTCACAAACCGATAGATGTAGCAATATTGTGTCTCCTTCTTTCGTGGACGTTAGGTCGGTAACTCCATGAGGTAGACTTCAGCCTCTTCAAAGGCCGGCCGACTCTCCTTGTTCTACCATCGAAAGGTGTAGATTTCTTCAAAATTTTAAAGAAAGGAAGAGCACGTTGTGCCGATCTAAATATGAATCTATTTAGGGCGGCCATCAATCTTGTCAATCTTTTCACCTCTTTAATACTTTTCGGTGGGGCATAGTCCGAAATGCATCTATTTTATCTAGGTTTTCTTTGATTCCTTCCTTTGAGATCATATATCCTAAAAACTTGCCCGATCTAGTACCGAATATGCACTTCTTAGGTTGAGCATCGTCCGGGTCTACCGGAGCACTCCGCAAACTTCTTTGGCATCCTTTAAGTATCGTCAAATGTCCTATTTTTGATCGCAGATCATCGACATACATGTCTATGCATCTCGCCAACTGCTACTAAAAATCTTGTTCATTGTCCTCCGGTATGTTGATCCTTCATTTTTTAGGCCAAAGTGGCATGGTTATATAACAACAGTCCCAAAGTCCGCTATGAACAAGGTCTTCGGCATCATCGGGATCCATGGCGATCTTGGGGTATCCTTTATTCGTGTCTAAGAATGTGAATACCTTAAAATCAACGGTGGAATCCACAAGACGGTCTATTTTGGGTAAAGCATAACAATCTTTAGGAAAGCCTTGTTAAGGTCGGTGAAATCTACACACATCCTCCAAATTTCGCCGTCGTGCTTTTTGACGAACGCCGGGTTTGCAACTATTTTGGGTATAATACCTCCCCGATAATGTTTGCTTGGATAAGTTTAGTTACTTCTTTCGAATTGCGTTCGTTCACTCTTGCACAAAATGTCTTTTCTTTTGTCGAATGGGTTTTCTATTCGGGTCCACGTTCAACTTGTGAATCGCAATGTCCAGAGATATACCGGGCATGTCCTTGGTTTTCCATGCGAATATATCTCGAATTCTTTAGTATTTCAATAAGCCATTCTTTGTGCGGGTCGGGGATCCAAGCTCCAACTCGCATACCGTCGCCCGGGCCGACCTTTCTAAAGGCTGAAATTTTCTCGCTTTATCTTCCAAGAACTATGTCTCTTCATCCTTTGGGAGAAGTTCCTCCATAAGAACCTCGTTAGGCTATTGCTTCTCCATTAGTGATGGTGGCGTAGTAGCTCCTAGTTGCTTTCACGTCCCCTTTAATCTCCGCCGACCCATCCAGGGTGGGGAACTTAAGGTCATGGCGAGCTAAAGAGATGGCAAGCTCGGAGGTCGATTAAAGGTGGTCGACCAATAATGATATTATATGGCGATCGGGATCGAACAATGACATAACTAATCCTAAGAGTTCTCGCATCTTGACTCCCGGCCAAAGGCAGAAGCTAGCTCAATCCTTCCTATAGGTAGAACTAATGTTCGGGCGAAACCGAATAACGGTGTTTATACGGGTGTTAAATCTCTGCTTTCTAGCTTCATTGCTTGGAAAGCATGGTGGTACAATATATTTATTGCACTTCTGGTATCCACACACACTCTTTTTACCAGGATTCGATTATACATGGCTTCGATTACCAATATTTCGTTATTCACCTTCAAAGGAAATGGGTTCCGTGGACAGTACGCCACTTCACCAGAGAGTCGTTGTCTTTTATTGGGGGAATCGGCAGTCCTACCCCTATACTCTCTGGGGCCTCCACTAACGGAATTAATTATGGAGCCTCAAGCACTCTCTCGACGCCTTACATTCATCTTTGCCACCATCGCTGATTAGAGTTTTACAATATTCAATGCTTAAACCTCTTGGGAATTTGGCATTATAACCTAATCTCTTAAACCTTAACAAATTACCCGTGTAAGGACCTCCTTCTAGTGGCAATTGATGAAGAAAAACTCATTGGGTATAAAATCGGGTTGTTTAATCTAAAGTGGTAATTGGATTAATGATATAAAAAAGTATGAATGGGAGAAGGATTTTTTTGGAGTGATTTAGATCGCCCGGGATTTTCCTAAGTTTCCTACGTATCGAAGCCCGTCTTGGAATCAAGTCCGCCATGGTTGTTATTGTTAGATAAAATGACAATATTGAATAAATAAATTGTTAGATAATTATGTTTGAATTTGAATGATGTTAGGATATATTCTTTGCTTAAGATAAACGTCTACCTATTATTATTTAGGCTATATTTATTGTAATGTTCTATGACTCCTCCACATTTTAGAGTCATGTAGCTATAGTATTGTTTTTTACGGTATATCCCTCCGACTATTTCCAAGGATCTATTCCTCGATCGCTACCTCCTTCCGCTTTTCTTTTGGAGTCATCCCTTGTGTTCCCGCAAAGCAAGATCATGTTGTGAAGCGTGTGTTGCCGTTTGATTCGTAGAAGCATGTGTCGACATCGCCGGGTCAATCTTCATGTTCATTGCATTACCATGAGATTGCGGGGGCGTGTTAGGATAATGACAATATTGTTTAGATAATTATTGAATAATAATAGAATTGTTAGGATATATTCCTTTGTTTGGATAGATATCTATTTATCGTTGAGTAGTCTATAAATATTGTATTCCCTTTCATTATTACAATCAATACAATACAATTACTTTTACCATTTATTATTCTATCAATTAGCTACAAACTTTCATTGATTTTGAATGGATGGAAGCATTTTTACAAACTTATTTAGACACTACAATGACATTTGATGTTCGCATTTGAGTGTGTGAAAGTGGGAATACAACATTTGACCTTATAAAATAGACCTACAACCAAGCTATGGTGTCTTTAACACACATCATAAAGAAACACGTAGGTGATTAAAATGTTCATGGTAGTGTGTTTCGGATAAAAAATTAAATTTCACCGCATCTATGTTAGCATGTGGGATTTGATCCTCTAGAGTCATTTTTTTCCACACAACGAAATCATTTTATAGATTAAAAAATTGGACTAATGCCGGAATATAGAACTAATGCCGGACCACCGCCCGGACTAACCCTCGCATCACTATCGGACTACAAAACAAACTAAAAGACATAAAAATAATGGACAAAATATGAGAAGTTTGGGGCAAAACACCCAAACCGCCAAAGTCTAAAAAACACCTCAAAGCTAGCATTAGGAACGAGAACGAAAGGAGAAGAACCATGCTTCAAACCAAAAGTTTTTTTGGATTGTAACGACGTTGTTTCTATCAATAACTTTTTTTAACATATTTTTCTCTCGTCCACTTAACATATTCTTACGAGGAAATGACAAATGCATTGAGCCGGGAGTGCGTAGGTTCGATTATCTTAAATGGACGAATTTTTTAAGTTGTTTGTTATAATAGCAAGTTCATGACTTTGAGCTATTAGGTTACTTGATTAACATCTCCACTCATCCCATGGGACAGGGGGAGTGGTGATCATTGTGGTTAGGCTTTAACGATTTACAAGGAAATTAGATTATACACGCGTATAATTCTTATTAAGGGGTATTTGTTTATAAGGATTGTTTTTTGAACTTAATTAGGCATTTAGGATGACTTTGTTGGTCGCAGAAGTGGTAAGAATATAGTCGAGGGGGGTGTGAATGACTATATCTGGAGTTCCAAAAACTTTTGTAGTTTAGAAAGCTTTTGGACAAATGGATAAGTCCCTCCTTAAAAACTATTCCAAAGTAGATTATGCACACACAAGAGTATGAAGATGATGCATTAAATAAGTGATGTTAAGTAAAGTGTCAGTAAGTAAATGAACACAAAGGTTTATAGTGGTTCGTGGTGGTGTAATCCCTTAATCCACTATTCTCCCGTGATGATTCGGAGGAATTCACTATTTTTTTCACCAATACAATAGTATGTTTGTCCTTGGCTACACAAGCTTCACAATCTCCAAAACTATCACTCCCTACCCGGTTACAAAAGCTTCAAGGACTCGTTGTTCAACACTCGCTCCTAGGGAACAAATCCTTCAAATTTCATATCACAAAGTGGTGCAATTCCTTCTCAAAAGATCCGATTAAATTGCCGCAACCGGTGTGAATTGGATTCATAGAGTTTTGATCAATCTCGTTGCTTGATATGACATTATGTTCTCGAATGATGATTTGATCACTAGATGTGTTCCTTTTTGATTCGTAATGAAGGCTTAGGAAATTGACAGAGTTTCGCTCCTTTTCTTTTTAGTCTCTTATATATGTGTATATCTCGTCAAAGCCTTCTATTTATAGCCTTCATTATTTTTTATTTTGAAATTCCGTCTGTTGGCTATTTAATGTGGAGAATAATCTTTGATTTAATTCTCGGATTCCTCGTTGATTTTATTCTCCTTAACTTCAAAGGATACGGATTTTATTCAAACGTCTACAAAAATCCGTCCTTGATTGATTCTCGCATTTAATGCTTGATCTTCTTATTTTCGCAGCGTGGAAAATAAGTATAAAAGGTATATCATACTGTTGTGTCTTTACTTGTCCGTTGCTTGATCGGTTAAGTGAATCTACTCACTTAGCTATTGAGATCTTTCTTCACAGCTATTCCATACTCAGCCGCTATAAGCTTTACTTTGCTGGTTTGCTGCTTTATTTGTTCCTTTGATTTTCCAAGTGTACTTGTACTTCACTGGTCCTTCATTTGTGTGAGATCAAAGTACAACATATTCAAACAATGAGTTCCATCACTTGTAAGATAACTTAGACTTATCCAGGGTCATCGCGTACTTTCCTTGTTTTAGGTCACCCATATATCTTCATGCCGCCGCCGGTACTTGGCGGCCTTTACTCTACCGGTTTTCTCGTTTCACTTAGCCATCCTACCAACTAGTATAATACTTGTTTGACAGAACTTATACAACATGTCAGACTCTAAGTAAAGACTTATACAGAGAAATCTGATTTATTTCAGGCTTGCTATAATAGCTAGTATGGCCATCATCAAAACAAATAAAATGTTCCTCACAATTTCCCCCTTTTTGTTGATGCCAAAACCCCCATAAGCCTGAACATATGTAAATATTTCATTTATGATAAAAAGAATAGAATTCAGCAGTTTTATTCATCTATAAAGGGCATAAAGATTCGTTAAAGCAAGACAGAATACTACAACTACATTTTACTAAGGTTTTCCTTGTACCTCTTGAACTTTGTAGTGTGAGTCCCTTCTATCTCCTTCCAATCAACTTCTAAGAACTTCTATTTCTCGGTATTCTAAAGCAAAGTGTGCTCGAGATACCCAAAGAATACTTTCTTGTTGATGAGTCTCGTGGAAATTAAAGCCTCATATGCTCGTGGTTCTCCAAATTGCTTCTCCCATCATTCCTTTGCTTCAAGAATGTGAGGATCGGCAAACTTGAGATCTTTATACATCACCCATCACAGTGGAGGATCCAGCCTTTCCTATAGGATCGAAAACTTCACCATGTTGTTGAAGTATTCATGTTGTTCACCGGATAACTCTTCTCGGTCCCTTTGCCGCAGTAGGATACGTACTTATTTGATCTTCTCGGTTGAGCCACTTCCTTGGTCTCCGTATTTTTGCTTGAGAGAAGCATATTCTCTCTTGACATTATTGTACATTTTAGCCATGTCAACTCTCAATTCATTATCTTGAAAACCGAGCCAATCCGTCCATGCTTCATTTTTTAACTTGTTAAGGTACGTAGTATCTTGAACTCGAAAAATTCTCGTCACATTTTCCACCACAAACCGCATCATACTCTTTCCTATTTTTTAAAGTAGCAAAAGTTCTCTTCTGACCTTTATATCTACCACCAGTGTGTCTTTTTCCACTGATGCTGCCTCTGCTGGTGCTGGACCGATGTTGACTTGCAGAGCCTCTTTGCTGGCTAGATCCAGGCCTTCCTGATCTATCTCTGTCATCATCCCTTCTTTGAACTGGATGAGGGAATCCGATACAGGGCTCGTTTGTGTTTGTCTCCTCTCTTCTTGGGCTTTTCTTTGTTGTTCTTCGTGCTCTCCTCTAACTTTTAATTTTTTATCCTTTGCTCTTAGCCGCTCTTCCGTAAAATTTAGGGGTCTAATCGTTGATCCTTCAGCTTATCACTTCTTTCCCCTTTTTGGCAAAGATCATCCCGTTGTTGTAACAGTAATTCTACTTGTGGTTTCATCCGTACTAATCAGAGTATCCAATTTGGATTCAATGGATGTGAACTTTTTGTCATGATCTAACAGTCTTTGGGTCATGCTTCCCATCCTTGTGCCAAAAGCTGCTTCTATAGCCTCATTTTCCATTGATATATGTTGCTTTAGGCCGTAAAATTTGTTGGTTAGGTTGATATTTATCCGGCACACCAATTCACATTGCCTTTGCACAACAATGTTTTGTGCATCTATATATTCAAAGAACAAAGATAGAATCGGCGTTCTATTGATTGACTTTCATCCTTAAATGCTACACCATTGTCCTGAGATATAAAGCATGTTGCACCAATTCATCCAACAATGAGTCCATTGCCCTTTGAAAAGACTTATTGGATATGTCAATAGGAAGTTGATAAAATTCCTGCCTGTTCTCAGCTGATGTTGTCTGAACTGGTTCTGGTTCTATTTGTTGTTCTCTATTCTGTTGTGGCAAAGTCAGAGGAACCAATGCAAATTCCTCGGTTATATATTGCCGGTTCAAGTTGACATCCACACTTGCTTCTCCTTCTTCAAGCACTTCGAGTAGTTGTGCCGGTGCTTCATCTATTCCCCCTTGCTCTCTACCAGAATTGTCTTTGTCGGTGTTGCAAAGAAACTCGATCCAAGATCCAATACCGTCGTTGGATCACCGTTGTGTCAACAGTATAGTTGTTGTTGCTATTCAATTTGAGTTTTCTCGTGGATGCGTTCAACATATTCACCATCGGTCCCGTGTCTTGTCCGGTGGAGTTTGTTTGGTCGTCCTCTCGTGTCCGTAAGAAATCATGCCGAGTGATGTCATCATCAATTGCATTCGTCGCATTATGATGATCCTATTCACCTGGAGCTCCTCCATCATCATTGTCATCATCATCACCATCATTCTAATCACCATTATTATCATTAGATTGATCTTCATTGTCATCCTCATCTTCTCGTGGGCTTGAGTAATCTAGCTTTCGCCCTTTCAACCATTTCCCACAACGGTTTTTCATCAAGTACTCCCACAAGAGTTGTTACATCAAGAAATTTAAAAATCCAAGCTTCTTTATCAAACATGTACTTAGAAGCGTATAGTTGTAACCCGGAATCTCCTATTTTCCAATTTATGTTTTCTCGCAACTCGATCATCAATGTCTCTTTCAAAATTTTCTTCTTCTTCAATATCATCCGGTTCAAGTTGTTCACCATCACCACCGCCTCCTTCCTCTTGTTGTTCTTGTTCTTATTCTATTTCTTCTTCCTCTTCTTCATCTATTAATCGTCCAAATGATTCATTTTCCGCATTTATTTGAACTTTTGGCTTCTTCCTTTGACTCGAGGCCTTTCTACTTGGTTGTTTCCTTCTACTTTCACGTGCTACCTTTGGCTGTTTGACATAGGTAAACAAGATTTTTGCATCATGCAATTTATGGAGTTCCACAAAAGGTACATTCAGACATTGCATCTGATAGTGAAGTTGAATCCCATCGGATTTCTTTACCCAGAAATTTGTTTTCTTCTCGTTGCTTCTTTGTAATACCTTGCTCACCGCAGCTTTCTTCTCGCTTTGATTTACTCTCTAATCCGTCTAAAAATGTTGGTGGCCCAAGAATTTGCAGTGAGGTTGTAGATAATGCCCATAAGTCGCATTCTCGGCCTCTCGTCATTACATCCATAGCTCCTAATTTGCCTTCAAGATTTTTTCCAATCGCAAGTCGAATTCATTGAAGGGCTTTATAAGAGCAGATCTTGGACAAGCTTGAAATTTTTGTTTTCTTTAGTAGTATTCTTTCTAATTTCTAACCACAAGGCATCCAAATCATGTTGAACCAACCCAACTTTAGCAAAGCCTTCGTTTGGGAGATGAAGGTGTTGATGTATTACCTTCACTGTAATTACCACTTCTTGGGTGTTGACTGTGGCATCTATCTTGTCTTCACCCATCTCTACTTCTTCTTCAAAGAAAGAGCCCTGATAAATTTGGTGGATTTCCAAAATAAAATAAGGCTTTCATAACAAATTCCATTGATGTGAGGATTGAGGAAGGTCATCACCCCTAGATTTTTGCATCCGTCCGGCCTTTGTCGCTTGTTCATCATTGTCGCACAATTTTAAGTAGTGTGTTTCTTGGAAGAGAGAGCAAGAGAAATAGATTTCTCATATTGCTTTCCGATGGATTGTTTGAAGAAGACGAAGCCATTGTCTTAGAAAATTTGAGACGGAAAAAGCTTTGAAAATTTATGAGACAAATAGCGTTTATAGAATGCAATAGCGTAGAAATTCTAAAAACACTCTAAGTGTTGTTTAAATACGAGAATTTTCAATAGTGTGAAAGTGGTGGAATATGGAAGGATTTTGGGAGTAATGGCGTGATTTTGTGTATATAAATCATGGTATTGGAGTGTAGTGGGGGAGTGGATTGAGGTATGTAATGATCAATTCCGTGAATCGAGGCATTGCCGTCATTCCTTCAATTCAAATAATAGCCTCCACGATATAAAATAAGATCCACACGGGTAATCTTCTCGTAAAATAATTTTCCATAAATTCACCGATTTTCCACATGTAAAAAACTCGATTTTGTTCACACTCGCATCGTCGTTTTCTCTAAATTATTTAGCGGTGAAGGCGGTGTCACTAAGCCGTTGTAGTGACTTCTTTACCGACTCCGCCGTATAAAACTGTTCCAAACAATCGCTGAAGTGGACATCGCCGGTTACCCATGCCTTAGTTGCCAAGTGAGCGCACCAAAAATGGCCAAGGTTCGCCTACTAGTTGAAGTCACTATACCGATTACTCATGTTAGCTGCTCCTTATCCTTATAACTTAATCAATTTCAATCATTCCCAACTCAATTCTTAACTTGCAAAATATTTCAAGACTGAGTGGTTTCATGAAAATGTCAGCCAATTGATCTTCTGTAGATATGTATCTCAAGATTACATCTCCTTTCTCCACATGATCTCTGATAAAATCATGTCTCACATCTATGTGCATTGTTCTTGAATGAAGTACTAAATTTTCTGTGATTGATATTGCACTTGTGTTATCACACATGATTGGAATTGTCTTCTCCTCTATTCCATAGTCTCTTAGCAATTGTCTGATCCATAATACTTGTGCACAACAGATGCCTGTTACTATATATTCGTTTCACCGTTGAAGTGGATATAGAATTTTGCTTATTACTAAACCATGATACTAGTCCGTCGCCTAGCATTTGACAAGTTCTTGAAGTGCTTTTCCTATCAATTTTACATCCAAAGATAGATCGAATCGAATAGGATATCAATTTGAATCCACCATCTTTTTGAAACCGAATTCCCACATTAGTTGTGTGTTTCGTATACTCAATGATTCTCTTCGTCGCTAGCAAGTGAGATTCCATTGGTTGAGTTTGAAATCTAGCACAAACTCTTACTTCAAATGCTATATCAGTCCGCTTGCGCTTAAATAGAGTAGATCCAATTATTCCTCTATATAACTTTTCATCAACATCCTTTCCATTTTCATCCTTCCCAAGAATAGCTCTTGCACACATTGGTGTATCTGATGTGCCACTTGTATCCATACCATATTTTTTTATCAAGTCCTTTGTATACTTGGCTTGATTGATAAAGATGCCATATTCCATTTGTTTCACTTGTAGACAAAGAAAATAGTTATGTTCTCCCATCAAAGTTATTTGAAATTTGCTTTTCATCATATTTGCAAATTTCTCACATAGCTTTTCATCTTCTCGAACCAAAAATGATATCATCAACATAGATCCGAACTAGCAAAGTGCTTGTTCCTTCTTCTAGCTTGAAGAGATTCTTGTCAATGGTTCATTCGTTGAAACCATTGTTGACTATGAATTGTGATAGTGTTTCATACCAGATCTGTGTGCCTCGTTCGAGGCCATATAGTGCCTTTTCGAGCTTGTATACTTTGTCTCCCTTCCCATTGAGTTAGAAACCATGGGGTAGTTCCACATATACTTCTTATTCTAGAGTCCATTTAGAAATGCACTCTTGGCATCCATTTGATATACTTTGAAGTCCTTGTAAACTCGAAGCTAGGAAGAGTCTAATTGCTTCCAATCTTGCTACCGGTGCAATGGTTTCATCATAGTCTAGCCCTTCAGCTTGAGAGTATCCCTTTGCAACTGGCCTTGCATTATTTCTCGACAAATGCTCCTTGTTCATCCATATTGTTTCGAATACCCATTTTGTTCCAATGATGTTTGCCATGTCTAGTCTCGTCAACAAAGTTCCCGCACCTCATTTCTCTCAAATTTATTGAGCTCTTCTTGCATGGCCGTAATCCAATTAGCATCTTGTATTGCTTTATCTATTGTCTTGCGTTCCACCCATGATTGAAAACAAGTTAGCATGCTCTCCAGCTTGTCTTCTCGATTTTAACTCATGTATTAACATCTCCAATGACTTGTTCTTCAGATATCTCTTAGCCAATTCAAATCAAAGTTGGAGTTGCTCTTGATCTCGTTCTTCTACAGCTTCCCGCTTGTGCATCAACTTCACGATCTTTTGTTGGTGCTTCGTCGTTGTATTAACCGGTACTTCATCTTGATTACCAAAAGTGTGGTCCGTAATAGTAGTGCGGTATCGTTATATTCATGTATACTTGTCCTTGTGCAGCTTTTTCTTCAAAGATGTGTAAGCTTTCACCATGGTGTTTGGTTCATCAAAAACTACATGAATTGATTCTTCAATCATAAAGGTTCTTTTGTTGAGCACTTTGAATGCTTTGCTGGTGTCTGAGTATCCCATGAAGATTGCTTCATCAGCTTTTTAATCAAAAGTATGTAGCTGATTCCTATTCAAAAAAAACATTTGGATCCAAACATATGCAAATGTGAAATGTTAGGTTTTCTTCCATTCCAACTTTCATATGGTGTTTTTCCAAGATGTTTGATGATGATAGATTAGTTTTGAGTGTAGCATGTTGTGTTTATCGTCAAATTCAGCCCAAAATCTCTTTGGTAAGCTTGCTTCTTCTATCATGGTTCTTTCGCAGTTCTATTTCTTCTTTCTATCGCTCCATTTTGTTGTGGAGTTCCTGCTGCTGATAGTTGATGTAGTACTCTATTTACTTCATAGTAGGTTTTGATCACTATATTTATGAATTTTGTCCTCTCGTCCGATCTTATCTTTATGATATTCAACTCCTTTTCATTCGAATTCTTCTTAGCCAAGATCGGTAGCTTCTTGAGTGTCTCTCTTTTCTTGTTCATGAATATGGTCTAAGTGAACTTAGAAAAATCATCAACCACTACTATAGTGTATTTATTTCCACTTACACTTACTGGTGTAACTAGTCCAAAAAGATCCATATGTAAGAGATGCAAAATTCTTGTTGTTGATTGTTGTGGTTTTGACTTGAAAGAATTTTTAATCTGCTTTCCTTTCTGACATGCATCACAAAGACTTTCTTTCTTGAAAGTGATGTCCGGAAGGCCTTCAACAAGCTTGTTATTTGACAATTTGTTGATGGTCTTGAAATTAAGATGGTTCCGCCTTTTGTGCCATATCCAAACTGTTGATTTTTTGTTCTTGACAAGGCACAAGTTTTCGGTTTTGGTGTCTTCCAATCTACAACTTACATGTTGTCTTCTTCTTCCTACAAGAACAACTATGCAGGATTGATTGTGAATCACTTTGCATCATTCTTTGTTGAAATTCACATTATGGCCTTTGTCATAGAACCGACTGATGCTTAGAATATTGAAACTCAATCTCTTCACATAAGCCACATTCTGAATCTTCAGATTGTTCTTTAACATGATGCCTTCCCCCTTAATTTTTCCATGGTTTTCTTTGCCTCCAAAGGTAACTTTGGGTCCATCAAAAGCTTTAAAGTCAGTCAGCCATCCTTTATTCCTTGTCATGTGTCTGGAACATCCCCTGTCTATGTACCAGACATCCTACAAAACAAATTAAGCATGTTTAGGTACCCAAGACTGTTTGGGTCCATACCTGTTAGCAGTCATGCCTCGTACTCCAAGTGTAAATCCAAAGGATCTTCTCCTTAGATGGTTGAAGTCATCAACCTCATATGTATAAGCATGCGAGAATACCTCTTGATAGAATTATTCTCTACTTTTGGTGCATATGCATCTTTTTTCACTCTCCAATATGCAGGAGGAAACATATTTTCATAATGCTTCTTGTATCCTGGAACATGCCTGGGTTGGATTTTCCTAAACACATGTTGCATAGCATGGAATGATTTTTTCTTGTATTTTGGGGGTGCAACATTCCAATCATCTTCTGAAGGGTAAAGTCTTCCCTTACCTTTCAGTAAGCCTTTGCCTTTACTAGGCTGGTAAGATGATTTATTGTGCCGTTTCTTTGCACTGGTCTTTGGCTTCACTGGTGCAGATGAGCAAGCTTGAAACTATGGTCCGTTCTTTTCTCGAATTTAGGTCCAAGTGTTGTTTCTAGGTTCGATTTGTGTTGAGCATTGTCTTATTTATCATCTTGACTATTGTATCTTAGACTCGATCCGGATCCAACCCTTTTTGGGGGTTTGTAAGCCGGTGCATTAAGTGGTGTAGTGGCAATCTTTGCCGATAGGGAGGTTTTCTCACGGTCCGTCACACACCAGATGAGTGATCATATGTTACTTGTTGATGTGCTAAGTGTGCTTCCTTACCAGCTGATTCAAATTTCGTATATTAACCAATTCTTCTTTTAATCTTTTATTTTCTTTTCCTAGATTCTCACATTCTTGTTCCGTAATCTCATGATTTGTTTGAATTTCTTCAAATCTACCGATAAGATTTTGAATTAGTGGTTGCATAATCTAATGAAGAAATAGAAGATTATGCAAAGATCGTATGTGAATGCTTTAATGATGAGCGAACTAGATATTATCTCTCGTTTCGTCGCTTTCTTTAGCCATTAGACATAGACATGCTTTATCATTGTCCGAGCCGGTGTCTTCCTCATCAGCTGAGTCATTGTCAGAGGAATCTTCATCACTTTCACTTCTTGTTTTAGCTTTTAATGCTTTCTTGCTTCTTTTTTTATCTCGTTGATTTGTACTTTTTCTTTTTGTCTTCATCTTTATCTTTCTTTTTAGACAATCACCTTGAAATGTCCTTTCTTTTTACAATTGAAACATATGTATTCATCATCTTTTTTCTTCATGTCTTTTCTTGAGCTTGACTTCTTCTTTGATGATGAACTTCCTTTGAATTGTTTCTTGCTAAACCTAACAAAACGTTTGATTAGTAAAGCAATTTTTTCTTTTATCTATTGTGTCTCTTTGCTGCTGGTGTTAGCCGCTTTGCTTTGCTCGGGTGCAACTGGTGCACTGGCTTTGTGTGCCACTGCTGGTGCACCGTCTTAATTGTTCAGTTCAAATTTATTAGCTTTTTAATTTAGACATCAATGTCAAGGTCTCAGTTTTTCAAGATCTATTGTTCCTTTGAGCACTGATGTGATGATCCTCCATCTTTCTGGTAGGCTTCTCAAGATCTTCAGGCAAACTACTTTCTTAGGGTATTTGTGGCCAAGTTGTTGCAGTTCATTGATGATGATTGAAAATCTATTATCCATCTGATCAATGGATTCACTATTATTTATTTTGAAATTCTCAAAATTTGTGTTTTGTAATAGATAATTTGTTCTCATTGACTGCTTCAGATCCTTCATTGATGAGTGCCAGTTTGTCCCATATCTCCTTTGCTGTTTTGGAATCTTTGATCCTCATGAACATCTTTGTCCAGAGTCTTTAGGATGATATCTTTGGCAACATAATCCTGATTTACTCTCCTTCTGTCATCCTTGGTCCAATCCTTTTTGATTCTTCCTATTTGGATTGGTCCATCATTGATAACATCCATCATTACCTCATGTGTGGATACAAGATGGGACAACATCCTTATTTTATATTTATCAAAATTATTAACATTACTGTGTATTTTTATCCTAAAAAAAAGAATACATGTATTTTAGACATGAAATTTGAAGAGTCCATAAACACGTATAAAATATGCATGTATAACAACACAGATTTGAAAACTACTATGAAAAAATGTGATCTTCTTGTTACCGTAAATCGATCCGAAAAGGTTCTAATACTAGTAACATTGCTCCGATACAAATTGTTCGTCCCGTAGAAGGGTAAGAATATAGTCGTGGGGGTGTGAATGACTATATTGGCGTGTCAAAAACTTTTGTTGTTTTAAAAGCTTTTGGGCAAGGGATAAGTCCCTCCTTAAAAACTCGTTTCAAAGTAGATTATGCACACACGTACTATGAAGATGATGCAAGTAAATAAGTGTTGTTGATTAAAGTGCTATAAGTAAGTGAACACAAAGGTTTATAGTGGTTCGTGGTTGTGTAATCCCTTAATCCACTCTTCCCCTACGATGATTGGAGGAATTCACAATTGTCTTTCACCAATACAATAGTAAGATTGTCCTTAGCTACACAAGCTTCACAATCTCCAACACCATCACTCCCCGGCTACAAAAGCTTTAGTGACTCGCCTTCAACAATGCTCCTTAGGAACAAATCATTCGTAAGCTATCACAAAGGGTGCAATTACATCTCGAAGATCCGATTCAATTGTCGTAACCGGTGTGAATTGGATTCACGTAGTTTTGATCATTCTCGCGTGCTTGATATGACTTTATGCTCGAGTGCCGAGTTAATCACTAGATGTGTTCATTTTTTATTCGTAAAGATGGCTTAGGAAATTGACAGAGTTTCTGCTCCTTTTTTTTAGTCTCGTTTATATGTGTATATCCTGTCAAAGCCTTCTTATAGCCTTGATGATCCTTGATTTTGAAATTCCGTCCGTTGGCTATTTAATGTGGAGAATAATCCTTGATTTAATTCTTGATTCATCCTTGATTTTATTCTCCTTAACTTCAGTGATCCGGATTTTTTTCAAACATCTATCATAAAATCTTTCCTTGATTGATTCTGCATTTAATGCTTGATCTCCTTATTTTCAGAGTGTGGAAAATAAGTATAGCAGGTATATATTACTCTGATGTGTCTTTACTTGTCCGTTACTTGATTGGTTAAGAGAATCTGCTCACTTAGCTGTTGAGATCTTTCTTCACTGATATTCTATACTCAGCCGCTATAAGGTTTACTTTGCTGGTTTGCTGCTTTCTTGTTTCTTTTGATTTTCCAAGAGTACTTGTACTTCATTGATCCTTGATTTGTGTGAGATCAGTGCACACCATATTTAAACAATGAGTTTCAACGCTTGTAAGATAACTTAGACTTATCCAGGGTCATCACAAACTTCCCTTGTTATAAGTCAGTCAGTATGTCTTTATGCTTCTCTTCTAGTACTTGGCTGCCTTTACTCTGCCGATTTTCTGTTTCACTTAGCCATCCTACCGACTAGTACAATACTTGTCTGACTGAATTTATACAACATGTCAGACTCTATGTAAGACTGATACAGAGATTTCTAACTTATTTCAGGCTTTCTAAAACAAATAGTATGGCCATCATCAAAACAAATAAAATTTTCCTAACACACATTAAAAACCATTGGTTATAAGGACAAAATAACTCTTCTTGGACAATATTAACCCTATCTTTTTAAACAAAAATAAAAAGGAAAAGATGACGACTCAGTGCTCGTCTTTCCGTCGTTGCTTCAATGGTCGATTCCGACCGCCGGACTCGGTGCGGGAGTCTCAAATTAAGAAGCAATTTGGTGGGGGATTATAAGAAGGTTAAGGAGTGGGAGTCTCGTATAAAAGAAGAGGCGCATTCTTTTCCGGGTGATGAGGAATGATTTAAGGAGAGGGAAGCAATTGCCAATATTTTTTGATCGTGATGTTTATGATATTCTTGACGGAGGCGGTAGTGATGATGCTGGGGATGAATTTATCTTGGCTTTGGCGTCTGCTCCTCTTGTTGCTTTGCCTACTGCTGACGACACTGAAGAGGATGATGATGAGGCCGGAGTGGTGATGCGAATCAACTTTATGGCATTTTCTATATCAAATTACACCCAAAATTGGACTTAAACTGGATTAATTCATGATAAACTATACGTAAAAATGCTTAATTTGATTGGAAAATGTATGAGATTTTAACGTGATTATTTAGTATTTGTATCTTATTTGATATCGAATTATATTACGACACGCTTTATGGTTGTTTGTAGGACTAATCAAAGATGAATAGGATTTGAGCCGAAACATGTAGAAAGATCAAGATAAAACCGGAGGAGAGCCAAGTCGAGCGCATGGTCAAGTCTAAGATCAGTCCTGGACAAGCCCAAGACATGCCCAGGACAAGCCAATGATCAGTCCAGGATGCCCCAAACAAGCCCTAAGATCAGTCCAGGATGCCCCAGACAAGTCCAGGATTAGTCCTAGACAAGCCCTTGTAGAGCCCAGGATGCTGAACCAAGGAAAGTGCTCGGTAAAGCGGCCCAGGTGTCCAGGACATGCCCAAGACGTGTCTGGACATACTCAGGGACAACCTGGACGCGGAACCGAGAGACTAGGTCGGTTCAACGAGCGGACTTAACATTAAAACATCAAAATTTACCCTTCTAAGCCCAAGGTCGGTTAATTTAGTATAAATAAGACATATTTCGGCATTATATGTATGATTTTTCTGAGCAAAAAACTCTCTAGAGTATTGTCGATAAAAGTTCTTGGTTTCTTCATCGCTTTGAAGTGCTTTTAGCCTTTTCTTGTTTGTATGCTTGATGATTCACTGCGGAGGATATTTCTAGTAGAATGGTCTCGTGTTTCTAGGTGATTATGTCGTTTCTTTCTTCTTCTTTTTTACAATTTTTTTATGATTATCGTTAGTACAAGCATGTTAGGTAAAATTACTTGTTGATTGAATTGAATGATGTTAATTTACATCTTATCATGATTTATATTGATTCATACACGAGAAACACTCGTTCTCGGGGAAAAGACTTTGTTTTGGAAGAGTACCAAACGGTCTATATTTGGGAAAAGCCTCAACGATTTAGTTTCCCCGATACACATTTTTTGATTACTTCTATTGTTTCGTTTTAATTTACATGTTTAGAAATTGGCCACTTCTTTGCATGTTTTCCTAAATTACTTTTGAAGAACTAAGGTTGAAGAGAGTAATTGGACAAGAAACAATTAGATCGTTATTAGTTAACTTGCACATGCATGGTGGTTACGTAGCGAGGTTTACGGTAATTATTATCGGTATTTCCTAGTTCTTAATTCATGTTTAGTTAATATTGTTCTAGCCCGTGCACAGTTGACGTTTAGCTATTCCTAGGGTTCTAGTGTCCGCTGATCTATGAACCACTTTAGGGAAATACACCAGTAATTGACTCGATTTTCGGAAGTTTAATGATAAAAGTGTATGAATCAATATAGAAAACGATTAGGGAATAATTAGCTAATTCGGTTCGATCTACTTTCTTTAACGTTGTTAAAACTCGTCTTGATTTGAAAATCCGTGATTTTTTACTTTATTTTCCGTGTTTATTTTTGACAAAGACCACCAACCTCGTAATCTTGAATTTTTTAACTAAGTTTTCCTAATTATCAAACAACTCCCAAGTGGGATCGACCTTGCTCACGAATTGTGCTATACTATGGCTGACCTAGTCCGCTTGCTAGTGTAGTCGTGATTTTCGTGAACAAGTGGATGCGATTTTCGATAGTGGTTGGAGTGCGGCCGCTGATGATGGGTTGTTTTCAATTTTTGAGCAGTCTGTTCAAGAAGATCTTGGAGTGATCAAAGAGACTCCGCCGGTGATTGCTGTTCCTCCTGCCACTCTCATTTCAGGTGATGAATTTCCAATTTTCAAATATTATATATTAGTACTCAATGTGCTGAATTTAAATAACATTTTGTTTCCGTTTCCTGCAACTTCATTTTCTCTATGCACAACTCTGTTTCATAAATTTTGAAAACGTGTTTTATTTCTCCATGGTTGAATCAATTCGTATTACATTTCATTGTAGCTCTTGGTTTTTCAAATCATCTTCTTGAACATTGATTATGTTGTTCATTGATTTGCTGATTCCGACTTTTGTTACTGAATATTCAGGGAAGAAATATCAACCATTCTCTCAATCCTACACAGCCCCTGTTAAAGGTTTATTTCTATGGAGATCATATAAACAATTTAATGATTGCTATGGGTTCTATTTCACTGCTAAAGCAATTATTGTAGGATTCTTGTGATTCATGTTGTGTGCCAAATTTTGAGATTCACACGTTTATTCAAAGTGAAGTGCATCAAATTTTTCATAATGCAATTTTAAAAGAAAATATATATTTACTTTGTTTTAGAGAGTTCTAAACCATTCATTGTCTTTGGCTGCATGTTTGGAACTTTAGAAAGGATTGACATTATATTCTGGGATATTCATAAACTAAAAGTTTGTAAAGGATAACCCAAATGCCTATGGCATAAGGTTTGACCTTGAATTCTATTCAATGGACTGTGTCATTTATTTATCATTGTATTCACCTAGTTGAGTCTATTTCATAAAATGTTGGTGTCACTGCATAAGGTGTCACTTCTTAAATTGTTGGTGTCATTGGATATCACTTGATGACCAAAATAGTCACGATCCAACCTTAACCAGATGTGAATCGGGTCGGATGTACTATAGAGGTGAGCAAGGTCGTATCCCTCGAGGAATCAATTTAGTACAAAAATTGTTTTCGTACTTAGTTTAGGTAACTCAAGATATGTTAGCGTTTTAATTATACTACAATGATATATAGACAAATGATAATAAGAGAGAGACATAGCCAAACCATGATCCAAATGAATACTTTCCCCCCGTAATCGATTATTCGGGAATGAATTTAACCAACTAACCAACCTAACACTCATATCGATTCATTCGTGGGTGCAAACTCCTAAGATAGTACTAGATGCCATGCAACAACCTAGCACCCTTTGCTCGGTTCAACAAGTCCACCCTTAAGAATTTAATTGACCGAAACAAGATTAACTCTAAAAAGGTTCTCGTTTAATCAACCGATAAACCATGTTCCCTAATTGAATCTAAGCAACTCAGTCAATTATAAGAAATGGTCTTAAAACCCATTTTCTCCCACCTCTTCGCAACATACATTTCTGAAAGTGGTGTGTGTGATCTTGAACCAGGTGTACATGCTAATTCAAGCATCAAGAAAAGGTTTTAAGACATGAATTCATCGATACAACATCAATTAAGCACCACTCATTCCCAATTTCATCAAGTAGGGGATTTCTTCAATCCGGACATGATTTGGCCAAAATGTTTATCAACTCATTACAAAACTAGAATTAACAATCAAAAGAAAGATTAAAGCCATAAAACTAAACCGTAATGATGAAGTTTCTTCAACACCCATGTTCAAAGATGAAGAAGATGATCCAAAAATGCAAAGTCTAAGTTGATTGAGCTAAAATCTATGCTTAATTTTGCTCAATCTAAGGAAAGAAAGCGTAGAAATAAATCTAGAGATTAAAGGAAGAAATTTCAACCTAAAAAGTGAGTCTATAAGTATGAAGATCTACGATGAAGTGTGGAAAAATCTATGCAAAAAGTTATTTATATGTGTCCAAAAATGTGTAGAAAATAGCCCAATGTGCACGCATATTGAGCAAAGTGCATGCATCGCGTTCTGTCGTCTGTTAGTAAAGTGCACGCATGGCCTCAAAAGTGTGCGCACAAATGACTCTGTATCAATCGAAAGCTCATTCTGGCTTGAATGCACGGGCATACTCCTCAATGCAAGTGCACAAATGGCTCTATATCATCCAAAAGCTTTTGATGTCTGCAATGCGCACGCATCTCCTTCAAAGTGCGTGCATTGGTTGAAACTCATCAAATCGTGCATTATGCTTATTCAAAGCGCGTGCTTTGGTTGAAAGTCATCAAATATTGCATTCTTCTTATTCAAAGCACGTGAATTTCCTTCAAATCATATGCGTTACATGCTGATTCTTTAAATATTCACTTTCCTTCAACTTTTCCATCCCTGAGCTTCGGTTTCGTCCTTCTAAGCTTCATGCCTCAACTTTTAGGTTTACGAGCCACTTATTTCCACCATTTCCATAGCACCCAACACACCGAGCATAATGCCGAAAGGTAAATAAGGCCCGAAAAGGGTCAAAACACCGTAAAATGGTGAGGTTTTCTGTCCATCTGACGGTTTGCCTCAAAGTGTATGCTCAGCATGATTTTGCCCGATAGATGGCCTAAAACTACCTAGAAAGAGCCAAAGTGTCATAAATGTGAGTTAAAACATGCACCGAAGCATCGTAAAGTTGACCCTCATCATCACTCCATAATATGTCACTGCATAAAATGTTTTTGTCATTTGGTTTACTGCGTAAGGTGTCACTTCATAAAATTTTGATGTCATTGGGTGTCACTGCATAAAATGTTGGTATCATTGGGTGTAACTGTACTTCATAAAATGTCGGTCATTCAGTTTTACTTCATAAAATGTTGGTGTCATTGGATGTCACCGCATAAGGTGTCACTCCATAATATATCGGTGTCATTGGGTATCACTACATAATGTGTCAATACATAAAATGTTGTTGTAATTACGTGTCATTGCATAAGGTGTCACTCCATAAAATTTTGGTATCATTAGATGTCACTACATAAAATGTTGTTGTAATTTTGTATCATTTCATAAGGTGTCACTCCATAAAATATTGGTGTCATAGGGTGTCACTGCTTAAAATGTAATTGTAATTGGGTGTATTGCATAAGGTGTCTTTTCATTAAATTTTGGTGTCATTGAGTGTCACTGCATAATGTTTCACTTCATAAAATGTTTGTGACATTGGGTATCACTATATAATGTGTCACTTCATAATATGTTGTTGTCATTGGGTGCCATTGCATAGAGTGTCACTTCATAAAATGTTGGTGTCATTGGGTGTCACTTCATGAAATATTGGTGTCATTGGATGTTACCTCATAAGATGACACTTCATAAAATGTTGGTGTCATTGGGTGTCACTGCATAAAATGTTGTTCTCATTGTCACTTCCTAGAGTGTTAATCATAAATTTGTGGTGTCAATGGGTGTCACTGCATAAGGTGTCACTTCATAAAATGTTGGTGTCATTGGGTGTCACTCTGTAATGTGTCATTTTCATAAAATGTTGGTGTCATTGAGTGTCAATCTATAAGGTGTCACTGTATAAATTGTTGCGTAAAGTGTTGCCACAAAAAGGTGGGTGTCACAGCATAAATTGTTGCATAAGGTGTCCCTGCATAAGGTTGGTGTCACTGTTTCACGTCGATTTTAATGAAGAAAATTTCAATTTTAAGAAATTAAATCAAAAAAATATCAAATTAAACCACCAATCCTTTCAAAGGAAAATGAATTCTTCAAAATTTGTCCGGGCTCAAGAGTCGAGCCAAGTTTTGTCGACTATTAAACTCGTCGAGTCAATTTTTATCGACTATTAGCCTGAGTTTTATTGAATATTGAACAAATTGAATTTGAAAATTAATGGGTTTTTGCGAAAAATGGAATATTATGTTTCAATTTTTTGGAAAAAAGGTTATTTTATAAAGAGGAAATATTAATTAAGGAAATTAATATTTAAGATTGGGAATTTATGATAATTAATGTGTTTATTTGCGGGAGTTTTATTTTGGAAAATAACTGCAAACTATTTGAAGAGACGTGGGAGGAGGAAAAATCAGAAATCGAAATTCAGATGTTCTACTTCCAACATTGAGAGAAAAGGTGAAAACAGGGAGACTTCTTCCGATTTCTCACAAGTTTCTCTATGGTTTTCAAAAAAGATTGTAGAATCGTAATCGCCGGAAGAAGGGCTTCGTTTTGACATTGAAAACTTGGAGTTTTGGAAATGTAACGGTTTTAGCCCTAGTTGTGGATCCTTCAAGTTTCAAGGTTTCGTTTGGGTGCATTCGTAGTTCTTATTGTTTTGAAGCTTTTGATCACAATTCTTTCTTGTTCAATTCGTTGATCAACTTGGTTTTGGTTGAAGTTCTAGTAGATGCTGCAGCTTTATTTGAAGGTTTTGCTCGAATAAAATAGTGAGGCTCTTCCTAATGTGTAATTATGTTTTATGATGATAAGGTTAAGTATTTGTGTTGTTTTAATGTTAGAAATCATCTTTACATCATTGTTAGTGAAGATGTGATGCTATGGTATGCTAAGATATTGTTTTGCAGCTATTTTAATGCTTAAAATGTTGATAAACATTTTGGCAATGGGTTAGGATGCATAAAAGTGTAGAAAAATGCATCTTGGGAAGTTTCGCCGCATAACGTGGGCGCATTTGGTAACATGCATGAGCATTCGCCAACCGTAAAGTTGGAAACATGCATTGGTCCGTTTGTGCGCACGCATCGATGAGCATTCATGCGCATTGTTGATGAAGAAGCACCCTGAATGGTTCAGGAAGCTCAATGCTTGCACATTTGTGAGCATTCGTGAGCATTGGGCCATTTTTTTGTGTTTAATGTGTTTTATGCCACGAATTCAGTTTTAAATGTTGTTTCTTGATATAATAACATTAAATGAACATGAACAAGCCTTGATTAAGCTTTTGATGCGTTTAGTACCGGCACCGAATGGATTCTTCATAAGAGTTGAAGTTCAGGTCCGTTGGAAGAGTATGATCGGGTTGTGCTTTGATGAATTAGCATTCATCAATGTCCGTGTATGTGTTAGGACATTGTTTCTGAGGTGTTTAAGAGAGGGAGTGGATGGTGTGAGGGAGTCTTCTTGAAGATACATCGTTGTCTAGTTAAACATTGATAACTAACATACTTGTGTAGTTAAAAAATCAAATGTCATGTCATTCTTGGTATGGCGAAGATTCATAACGGTAATGTGTGGGTACTTCACCAAAAGTGTACACATACCGGGCGGGCAGGACGATCAATGTGACCCATCGATAGTTGGTACGAACATCTTCATGGTGGATATACACCATGCTTATGTTGAAATAGTGCCCTAAACCCAATCGGGTTGGACCGGATCCGACCGGTTCGGATCATTTCTACTATTTCTTTGTGATTATACATATATATATATAAATGGCTTTTTCGTTGTCATATATTTGTTTTTTAAAAAAGCAATCATGATTTGTTATATGATAACGTCCTTAGTATTAAACTCGATAGAGAAACCATGATAGGCAATTATGGTTGATGAGATCTCTAATCACTTTAATATGTTTGATACTTAAATGTCTCTAGGCTTATGTACTATTAATCAAGGCATTGATAGTACAAACATGCTAGCACGTATTAGATGTCTTCTGTCTGTAAGGGCATGGATAAATCTGGTCTATCAAAATGTGGAGACACTTGGACTGTACGTGGACGTGTATTAGAGAATGTGTACGTTAGACTACACACTTACACTGTTAAGTGTCACACTATGTGACGGTTGTGTAATTATTCTTAGGACCGGAGTTTGCATGGCATCACGGTGTGGATTGTCATGCTTTGACACTATTGAGGTTTCCCTTAGCCATGGGACAATCATGCGGTAGTGATTGGGTGTGATACTGAAGCTTGCGGAGTATACATGTTAGGTCGTGTAGGAATCGCGTACCCTATGAGTAGGGTGAATATCTGAAAGGGCCTTCTCGTAAGGAATGTCTAGTTCTTGTGAATATTTGCAAACTGAGAGTAAATAAGTAATTCCAAGAGAGCTTGATATCCAGATTTTGGGATACGATCAAGATACGATCGTACGGATATTACTACAGCGATGAGATTCTATTTACATGCTAACCGAGCACATGAAAGGTAGTAGTCATTGCGTATTGACTCTTCCGATGATTGGGGGTCATGGACATGTTGCTAGATGCATTTATCCTCCAAAATTTATCTCATTCTACAAAATAAATATTTATCCCAAAATAAATCATATTTAAATAATAAAAACGGATAAATACCAATTTATAAATAAAAACAGATAAATACCAAATTATCTCTTTTAAATAATACAAAATGGATAAATACCAAATTATAAATTATAAATCACATAACATTAAATAATCAATATAACACGTGATTTAATTATAAAATATATATTATTAATCTCGATTTAAGGATAAATACCAAATTATAAATTATAAATCACATAACATTAAATAATCAATATAACATCGTGATTTAATTATAAAATATATATTATTAATCTCGATTTAAGGTCAACGATGATGACTTTTACGGGTATAATTTGACCGTCATCAACTACCGCCCACTTAGGCTTTGATCGTCCCGAACAAAGCATCAATAAGTCATTCCCCAAGACAACATTTTCCATGGTCAAATCATACTTACACAAGAAACTCGAGTCAACTCATACCATTCATGCTCATAAGATATTCATTATTCACTACTCGCTATGAACCGAAGTGATGTGTGCATGTGCATTCAGTTTTATATATTCGTGGCAAGATTAAAGTTTAAGCTAACTTCGCAATCTCAAACTACCAACATCAGTATTCCCACTTCGTAAGCCTCGCAATGGGTAAAGACATGGTGCAATAAGCAAGAGTGTTATCCAGAAGGTTTTTGGACTTGGAGACTGAGAAAAATACTCGAAGCCTCTTAAAAGTTGAATTTTTTTTCACATTTTCATATTTTCAAGCATTAACACATCTCAAGAAAGAAACTTGCTTTAAAAGTAAATTGCATTGCAAGAATCCCCTTTCACGGATTGGTCAATAACATTGAATATTACCACAAGCGCGAAGCTACTTTGGTAATGTTACTACAAGCCCAGTGCTTCACATTTTGTCAAAACATAGATAAATCTCAAGCTTATTACTCCGCTTAGATGGCTAGAAGATAAGAATACATCAGCAGATAAATATCGACTCTAGGTTTGCATAACCAATCATCTACGCAATGTACACATAGTTCGTAGTTATTAAAATTTGCACGGTATTCGTCGATTCAATTTTGAGTAATCGAATAATAAATAACTACTTGCAATAATCGGCATGAATATCCTTAAATTCACATTCACATAAGTATAACATGATCACGTACTCATGCAACTTGGTTCCTTTCCTATCAATTCTTAGCTAGGAACTCACAATTCAAAGGGTACGAGATAAATAATATGGCATTTATTCAATTTTTTTCAATTTTTCACCGTTTCATTCAATTTTCAATTATAACATATCATAGCTAAGTCTCCTACCCCCCCACTTAAACATGGAATTGGCCCCAATTACAAATAAAAATGAGAATTTAAGAAAAAGACTTAGCTCTGTGAAGTGAACCGAGGAGGCTCAATTCGGATTTTGCCCAAGGATTTGATTGTAGGAACAATGAAAAGCGAGCTCCGCGACCCCTAGGTATCCGTGTACCTAAGAACCTTGGATTAGGACCTCGACCCCTAGATATCCTTGTATCTAAGAACCTCGGATTGTGAACGCCACAAGGTATGCTCACGACCTTGATAAGTTCTGGTTTAAATACTCTACTCAGAATACTCACAAGTTCAAAAGAACTCAAATAATAATATTTCACTCAAAATTTTAACTGTCTGTAAAATGTGCTCCTAGTTTGCCTTTTATAGGCTACAATCATAATGAAAATAGAAAACCTAAACAATGTGGGATATTTTACAAGTAAAATTCGCCACTTTATCTTCTGATGGACCTAACTTGACTCTGTTGAGCCCAAATGACTCTTATTTTGAAAATAAATACTTAACCCAATATAGTATCATACAGTGCAGCTTCCCTAATGGGCTTTTGGCCTTTTAAATCCTAAAAACAGCAATAATTAACATAAGAGAGTTTATTCGGCTTTCTCAAGCCCACTGATGCGAACGATAGCTTTCACGGGCTGTATGGACGCCCCATCTTCAAGCTTTGTCGATCCACACTCTTCTTGGACCTTAGAAACTTGCAAATCCATGCCTTCACGCATTCTTCTCTTTTGAAGTCTTGTCATTGGCCCATCTCGGATGATAAGCGGATCAGGTGTAGCTAAAGGGGCAAGTGGATCCGGAACATCATCGTGGATCACATCATTCCCTCCCGGTTCGGAAGCATCTGACCTCAGATCATAAGGGTTGTCAAACGGGGTCAAATCAGCCACATTGAATGTATTTCCCATTCCCCAATCACCAGGAATGCCTATCTTGTAAGCGTTGTTGTTAACACACTCCAACACTTCAAACGGACCATCGCCACGTGGATGCAATTGTTGGGAAATATGTTCTTCCACAAGTGTAACCACACCCAATCTCCAGCTTAAAAAATAACCTCATTTCTGCCTTTATTTGCATGCTTTTTGTAGCGTTCAGTTTGAGCTTCCACGTGCGACTTGGCTTTTTCATGCAACTCACGAACCAAATCAGCCTTCTTGTCACCATCCAAGCAAACCTGCATACCAGGGGGTAGGGGAACAAAATCGAAGGGGGCACTGGGGTTGAACCCATACACAAGCTCAAAGGGGGAATATTTAGTGGCAGAATGAACACAACGATTATATGCAAATTCCACATAAGGCAAACAAGACTCCCAATTTTTCAAATTCTTTTTAATGACCACACGCAACAATTGACCCAAAACACGATTAACAACTTCTGTTTGGCCATCAGTTTGAGGGTGGAATGTTGTAGAATATAACAGGGAAGTACCTAAACGCATCCACAAAACACGCCAAAAATGACTCACAAACTTAACGTCACGATCACTCACGATCGATTTAGGCACACCATGTAATCTAACAATCTCTTTAAAGAACAAATCAACAATATGAGAAGCATCACTAGTTTGATTACATGCAATAAAATGTGCCATCTTAGAAAATCTATCAACGACCACAAAAACAGAATCTTTTCCACTCTTAGACCGTGGCAAACCCAACACAAAATCCATAGATAAATCTGTCCAAGGGGAGTTGGGAATAGGTAATGGGGTATACAAACCATGGGGGGAAGATTTGGACTTAGCCTGCCGACACTCAATGCATGCATCACAAATTCTGACAACATCACGTTTCATTTTAGGCCAAAAGAAATGAGATTTTAACATGTCCAAAGTCTTGGCAATACCAAAATGACCCATAAGTCCCCCACCATGCGCTTCACGCACCAACAATTCTCTCAAAGAGCAACGAGGAATACACAATTGATTGTCACGAAATAAAAAACCCTCGTGTCGAAAAACTTTCCCAAAGGCCGACACCTCTCGTGGCCAAAAATATCTCTCCAAAGTCAGAATCCAAAGCATACAACTCCTTAACATGTTCAAAGCCAAGTAACCTAGATTGCATGGTAGTGATTAAAGTGTAACGACGAGACAAGGCATCAGCTACTACATTATCCTTACCTTTCTTGTACTTAATGACATAGGGAAAGGACTCAATGAATTCCATCCAACGGACGTGGTGTTTGCTCAATTTACCTTGACCCTTTAAATATTTAAGTGACTCATGATCAGTGTGTATGACTAACTCACGGGGTCGCAAATAATGCTGCCATTCCTGAAGGCACCTAACCAATGCATATAACTCTTTATCATACGTAGCATAGTTCAAATGTGCACCTTTTAATTCCTCACTAAAGTATGCAATAGGTTTGCCCTCTTGAATTAAAACACCTCCTATACCCACACCCGATGCATCACATTCAATTTCAAACATCTTAGAAAAATCAGGTAGAGCAATGATAGGTGCAGAAAGTAACTTAGCTTTGAGAGTTTCGAATGACTCCCTTTGCCTTGGTCCCCACTGAAACGGGACGTTTTTCTTCACAAGCTCGTTTAACGGGGCTGCAATGGTGCTAAAATCCTTCACAAACCTCCGATAAAAGCTTGCCAAACCATGGAAACTACGAACTTCGCCAATGGTTCGTGGTTCAGGCCACTCGGCCACAGCCTTGACCTTGTCTTGGTCAACTTCGACGCCCTGCGCACTCACAACAAAACCAAGAAACACGACTCTATCCATGCAAAAGGAACACTTTTTAAGGTTAGCATATAGCCGTGCACGCCTAAGTGTGTCCAAAACAGCACGCAAATGGACTAAATGTGTTTCTAAATCAATCTTTGTAAATCGGGATATCATCAAAGTAAACAACTAAAACCGACCAATAAACTCCCTAAGGACCTCATTCATTAGACGCATGAACGTGCTAGGGGCATTGGTTAATCCAAAGGGCATGACTAACCATTCATACAAGCCAAATTTAGTTTTAAAGGCCGTTTTCCATTCGTCGCCTTCTCTTATGCGCACTTGATGATACCCACTTTTTAAATCAATCTTTGTGAAATATTTAGCGCCATGCAACTCATCTAACATGTCATCTAACCGGGGAATGGGATAGCGATACTTTACTGTTATTTGGTTGATTGCTCGACAATCCGTGCACATCCTCCATTCTCCACCCTTCTTGGGCACTACTATCACCGGCACGGCACACGGGCTCATGGATTCTCGAATCTTCCCCTTGGTGAGAAGGTCATTGACTTGCCTCTGTATCTCTTTTGTCTCCTCGGGATTGGCTCTATAGGCTGGTCGGTTGGGGAGAGTAGAGCCCGGAATGAAGTCAATGTGATGCTCCACGCCTCTCAATGGTGGCAACCCGCTGGGATCTTCTTCGGGGAAGATATCTTCGTATTCCTACAAAAGAGACACAAAAACACTTGGAAGAGAATCGGTTAGATCAGATATAAGAAGAAAACAGGGGCGGGCGGAGGGGAGGGGGTTGTTTCCTTATAAAGAAATAAGAAAACAGGATTTTCAGCCCTTAAGGTGCGTAAAATCTCACTAGATTTGGCATAGAAGTTGCCCCTCACTTGCTCTGATACCAACTGAAGTGAACCGAGGAGGCTCAATTCGGATTTTGCCCAAGGATTTGATTGTAGGAACAATGAAAAGCGAGCTCCGCGACCCCTAGGTATCCGTGTACCTAAGAACCTTGGATTAGGACCTCGACCCCTAGATATCCTTGTATCTAAGAACCTCGGTTTGTGAACGCCACAAGGTATGCTCACGACCTTGATAAGTTCTGGTTTGAATACTCTACTCAGAATACTCACAAGTTCAAAAGAACTCAAATAATAATATTTCACTCAAAATTTTAACTGTCTGTAGAATGTGCTCCTAGTTTGCCTTTTATAGGCTACAATCATAATGAAAATAGAAAACCTAAGCAATGTGGGATATTTTACAAGTAAAATTCGCCACTTTATCTTCTGATGGACCTAACTTGACTCTGTTGAGCCCAAATGACTCTTATTTGCTGAAAATAAATACTTAACCCAATATAGTATCATACAGGCACCTTCCCTAATGGGCTTTTGGCCTTTTAAATCCTAAAAACAGCAATAATTAACATAAGAGAGTTGATTCGGCTTTCTCAAGCCCACTGATGCAAACGATAGCCTTCACGGGCTGTATGGACGCCCCATCTTCAAGCTTTGTCGATCCACACTCTTCTTGGACCTTAGAAACTAGCAAATCCATGCCTTCACGCATTCTTCTCTTTTGAAGTCTTGTCATTGGTCCATCTCGGATGATAAGTGGATCAGGTGTAGCTAAAGGGGCAAGTGGATCCGGAACATCATCGTGGATCACATCACTCGGAAACGGCTCTCAAGTAGATGCGAACATCGGAGTAATCTAAGCACGTCGTGGAGAAGCAAGTGAAAACCCGTTTAAGCAAACCAAACAGAAACTCCACGAAACCGTTAATAACATGTCAATGGAAGTTATAAAATAATGTGGCAGTAATTAGATATAAAATATCCAAAAACAAATTAATCCACTTTATTCCATACAACCAATGACAGGGAAAACCAAAGAGTTAAAATGACTCGTTCAGACACGAGTTCTAAAACAAGGATATATATAGACTCAAAAGGAAAAATACTAAATAGAAAGAAAAATAAAAAATCAACTTAAGATGGTAGTCTTCATCTATAACCCCCACCGCTTAAATAGGCTTAAAACCGGGTGGAGAAGACAAAGATCAAAAAGCATTACCCCACGGGGGAAAACACGAGGTTGACAGGATTAACCATGTATTCAATCCCGTGTAAAAGAGACACTTGGTAAGGTATAACAGATTCAATGTGACCAATTTGTAAAAGATAGGATCAGAAACTCGGCGCAGATGCTTCACATTTGGATTGGATATCAACAACTTAGGGAGATGTACCTTCTCCTCGAAATTACTAATAACCCAATGTATCACATAACAGTCATAACCGTCATCAACAAGGTCGGATCGGTGTGATATCTTAGAACAAAACTCATCATCTATATGTGCCGGAAGTGGTCGAAAAATTGTGAAAGTGAAATCTTCCAGTAGAAAGAGAAGTTGTATTTTGATTGGACCAAAAACTTTTAAAATCTAGCTAGGTTCAGAGCTACACGTACCCCAGCTAGGATCATGAAAACCAAATGATAAAAGATAATAATTAAAACTTAGCAATATTTCTAATTCCGCAACAAAAGGTTAATTGGTAAACAACATGGAGGTTGAGAGTATGATGGGTTCAGAAAAAGATGTTGGTAAGAATGGTTAGAAAAGATAAAGAGTGGGTAAGAAATTGTGTTTTGGGTGGGCATTGGTTAAGGGATTGGGTTAGGTGGGAGAGTGAAATAGATGGAAAGAAAGAGAGAGGATGAAAAAAATGGTTAGAAATGTGAATTGCGAGGCAGATTGGTGAGAGAATAGAAAGGGTTGAAGGGTAAAAAAGGTGTAAAGGAAAGGATAAGCGTAGTTGCAGAACGAATTGCACACAACTTTGGATTTTCACTCGGATCGCCATTCTAAAAAGTTTTGGAAGTTGACCAAAAAGCGTTCTTGTTCGCACCAATCATTCTCTGTTACAATTTCAGTAATTCTCAAGCTCTCTTAATACTTCCATCTTAAGGTTGATTGCTAAATTTCCTTTTCTTTAGCAATTTCTCGACTCTCCTACGGAACTCTATTTCACGTGGCCTATATTGAGTAAAAAAGTTTTGCACATCCTTAGCCCAATGGCCATCGAAACACGGCAAAATAAAAAACCTCAACATATGTCACGTTACTCTTATTAGACTCAAAGAAAACAAAAAAAAAACCTAAAAGCCTAAAAAGAAATCCTAAGGGTTTTAAAGAAGTAGTTCTGAGTTTAAAGTCCTCAGCTCGACTTTCCAAAAAGCATCCTTGTCAGTCATCCTTCATAGTTCGCCAGACATTGACCCTCTGAGCACTATAAGAGGTGGGCTCATCGCTTTTGCGGATTAATACCCTTCCCTTGGTTGTGAGACCTAGGAAACGACATTTATCCATACCATTTATACAAAGCTCTTACATCGGCTCTCGTTTTAGGAACTAGTGAATTCTAAGAAGATTTAGTCCTAGGGACCCATTTTAATCACATCCTCTATAATGCTGCTTCATTATGCTCACTCAAAACTCAACGTCTTCTTTAGATTGTGAATTCTTAAAACTACACAAATTGTTGCTCCCATGGCCAGTAGGAGGAATCTCATGCATAGGACAATGATATTTTGACAGAACTACGAGGAACTCTTTATTCACTGCTTCCTTCAACTACTAGATGTTTCCTTACACACTCTAGATGAGGCAGATTTGGGGCAGAACCTTCCACACTAATAAAATTAATCTTACAAACCAACTCCGGGCTAAGATTCATACTCAGGTTCATGTAAAGACTAACTTATGTTCAAAAAACCAAAAGATAGTAAAACATAAGCAAAAAAGGTAGTACCTTGCCTTCAACATTGTACCACGAATAATTCGAACCTTTTAATATTTATTTTCTCGGAGCCATTTTGGTGTTTTAAAAGTGTTGCTTCCATTGATTTTCCCATCGTAGATTCGTAGCTCCACATGTTGCTGGGTTACTTTCCCAGGGCCCGCGAAAAATTACTGACTCGGATTATTGTTTCCCTGGTTTCTGCAAACAGAAGAAAAACAAAAACAAAACGGACCACAGACTGATTTTAACATGGTTTCCCATGTTGCTATCAGACCTACGGATTAAACATACAGAGATAAACAGACACGCGAAATACCGAGAAGAACAAGCGAGGCTCGGCGCGGCGAGAGGCGATCTCGGCCGTGAGCGAAACCAAATTGTTCCGCATTCTAGAATTTTTACACGAGCATACAACCGAGGGACACGAAAACATAAAAATAGACTCTAAAACATAAAACTCGACATGAATAAAAAATTATTTATATATAAAATTGACCGTTGGTTCCCCGGCAACGGCGACAAAAACTTGATGACGTAGATCAAGTGATAATAAAATACTTGACCACCATAAACCAATACTAGCAAGAGGACTAGGTCCATCGTAGTATAGCTATAGCAAATCAAGGTCGATCCCACAGGGAACCAATTGTGGGTCATTTATATACAAACAATTAATCATCAATGTCAAGGACACAAAGCGGTCTACGACCAACAAAAGACAAGAAAGATAAAGGACTCGACACGACACAACACATAAACAACGTAATTAACCTCCCCAATCATTAGATTATCGTTTGGATTAGAGATTCTATATAATTAAGCGATACTCGACAACTATTAATCGGATTCGTATTTCTTTTATATTGGCTACGGGAGTCATCCCCTAAACTAGATCTAGCTCCGGGTAGGCCATCTAGATCACTATGCTACATTACGTGACTTCGCTTTTTAGGCCTCCATCTCATATAACTTGCACGCTTACAAAACTAGGGATGCCGATATTAACCGTATTCCTCACCTAGGCAACATTCCTGTGATTAGGCGTACTTCCTAAGCGATCGCATCAGTCTCCGTCCCATTAACACTAACTTTTTAGGTATCATGTTAATCTACGATTTACGTATAACTAGGTGAGCTCAATTCCCTAATACAGAACAGATCTAGATCTCGCTGAAAGTCCTGGAAGATAAATTCATGAGCCGACCTAGGAGCCCTATATTGGTATTTCCTAATCATATGCTAATAAAAACAGACGAGCAACGTAGCAATAGCCATACCTACTAAGATAAGAAATTCTAGGTGGACAATCACACCATAAAGACGTGGCTAGATTGACGCGACGAACGACTAAATCTTAGCGTTTCTACATACGCAACGGATAAAATAGAGATTCATAATGCAATTACATAGACCTACTAAAAACACGATTGTCGATCATACCAAAGTCATCTATAGGTCACCGGATGACAGATCTGGGCGTGTGGATCCTTATAGACAAGGAATCCCCACGGCCTCATATCTTATCCTTAGATCTACATTGTCCGGTGAAGAACGAACAACCTCAAACGATAAATAATAATTGGGGACTTAATTACAAAGAACAAAGAAGAATTTAATACAAGAACTTACATTATAGCAAAACTTGTATAAAAACCACTCTGAGGAAAACCGAGAATTTTATTATAATTCAAGAGAAGTGTCTGAGGTGTAAAAAGTGTAAAAGTTGTGTCTCAAATGAAATTTGTACAGCTCTATTTATAGGGGTTTAAGCTAATTAAAAGATATATTTCAAAATATCAAAACAATTAGAGATAACTCCCGGCCGATCTCCCGACAAAGGCAAAAATGCGCCCCCCCTTGGTGCGCATCCTCCATCGGCGCCACTCTTCTGATTGGCTTGCTTGCTCTTGTCATCCCTTACTCCTCTTTTCGTGCTTATCCGATCTTTATCTTGAATTTCCTTTGATTTATCTTGAGATTTAATTCTTCCATTTGCATTTATCCTCCAAAATTTATCTCAATCTACAAAATAAATATTTATCCCAAAGTAAATCATATTTAAATAATAAAAATGAATAAATACCAAATTATAAATAAAAACAGATAAATACCAAATTATCTCCTTTAAATAATACAAAATAGATAAATACCAAATTATAAATTATAAATCACATAACATTAAATAATCAATATAACACGTGATTTAATTATAAAATATATATTATTAATCTCAATTTAAGGTCAACGATGATGACTTTTACGGGTATAATTTGACAGTAATCAGTCTTCGAGCTTAAGCAATAAGCATCTTTTAATCGCATAGTAAATTAGATCCAATAAATTAAAGATGCATGATATTGATTCATTGAATACACAAAAAGAAAAAAAAAATGGCAGCGGCGGTAGGCTCGGCCGATTGTTGGCGGCCCACCGCCATGAGATCGCGGCGGCGGCGGCGGCTTCTTGGCTGCCGTCGGCTGCTGCTCCAATTTGTTTTGGGTATCTCAATGATTCAATATAGTTCATAGTATACGCAATTTTGATTTTGTTTAAAATAGTTTTAAATTAGAAAATTGAAATTAAAATCGATTTTTTATTAATGGTTAATATTAGTTCGATTAAAGTTATTAATTAATTGATTGGATGCTTCAATGACGCAAGTAGTTAAAATTAAAATTTTATTTTTTTCATAAGATATTGATTGTATGGATTAGATAGTAAATATAATATGATTATATGGACTCCGACCAATAGGATATATGTGAATGTTTTATTTTCTGTTGGTATTTAATCTTGTCCTAGGCCGTTATGAAGAACGTGACCTAGTTTTATTTCTTCATTATCGTACTCCCGTTAGCTCCCCCTGTGTGCAGCGGGTGTAAAATATATTAGATAGAATTTTTATGTAAAAATAAATTGAAGACAAGGACGAAGACCAAAAGAAAGGCGATAAAGATCCATGGATATGGCGCATGTAAAAGATCCATTGTTGGTTGCGGCTAGCCTTAGTTGTGTCGCGCGGTTTCATCAGTTTGTATTTGAAACCGCACCTAGAAAAAGTCCATGATCATACCGGTTATATTGTGCGCAGAATGTTGTGTATGTTTTACTTTATATGATATTGTAGTAATATGCACGTAATAGATGAGACCGAAATTAAATTTAAAATTAATTAAGTGAATTAATTTAAAATTACTCCCATGACAAAAATCGAGTTATAATATGTCTCACAATATTATGGTGACTGTGAAGAGCCCTTGTTCGGATCCAACTGATCGGCCCACATCAGGAGTTGACCTACCTCGGATATATCATCATTATCGAGATATGATCGTTATGAGATCTCATAAGTACTTGGGTTACGACTCGACTAAGAATCTTTCGGTGATTGCCCATGTCAGGACCATCTGATTTTAGAGACATGAGGTTGACTATCACATAGACGATGTGAATTGTCAAAGAGTTGACTAGTCAAAACACTGGAAGTCGCGTTGGACGCAATTGGTAAGAAGTACCTACCCGTCGAAATTGACCCGGTCGATTGGCCCACGTCAGGGATCAAGTCAACTAAATAGGATTCCAGCCACTAAAGAATTTTTTAAAATTCTTGAAAGTCAATTGGGAGTAGTTGACTAGTGGGAGCAAACTGATAATCCTGAAGACCATCTTTAATTTTGCATGTTTAAACAACAACACTCTTTTATCTTTATTTTATGTTGTAGTTTTAGCAATCTTTTATATTTATGTTTTAATTCTCAATTAGTAAAATCAAATTATGACTGTTACCTTTTGAGAAACTTTCTCAAATTGGTTAAGAAATTTTAATACTTTTAAAATAAGCAATGACACGAGCAATCGTGTTTTCGTAGTTGAAGACAATGAGGTACAATATTCGATGGAGTCCTCTAAGACTTTAATTATTAACGGAAGCTCACATATTGGACATAACGATATCCAACGGGTCACTCCGTCATACGATGGTGATTCAAACATTAGATGGATTGGATTAGGATGACCACGTCGAATTTTGGAAAGGTTGTTTTCAAAATTGTAAGATTTAAGTATCGACTTAATTCTTTAATCATTGGTTGAAAGTAAATTAAATAGTTCATGTTTTGAATATGATTCAAAAGGTTAAATAGACTATTTAACTAACATTGGATTTTCTTTATGAAAGAAAATTGAAGACACAATTCTTGTAATTTTTCTTAAGTATTATGAAGACTAAATTAAGAAATATTTACAAGAGGTTGAAGGATTATAATGGAAAGTTAGGGCATATGCTTAAATAAGGGAACTTATTGAAGTCTCTATTTCAAGCAAGCACGTTGAGATAAATCTATCTAAACTCAAGTCCACTCTCGGATATATGATACCCTATAAGTTTGATTAAATTAGAAAGATTAAATACAGATTTGGTAGGTGAAGTAACACTTACCATATTCTAAATCTAGTAAACTGATAAGGGAGCTAAATAAATGTTATTATGTTCTGATTCTTATGAAGAACATGTTTTCAGCTATACGTGAGGATTTATGGACAAATTCAATTGTAAGGAATAAATGTTATTCCGATAAGGTTGAACAGTCACTGAATCTAACATGCTAGATTATTATCACCATATAGTTGATGTGAGTGATGAAATCACAACTAAACATTTATATGGCTTTTATCCTTGATTTTGTGGCTGTTCTAGACATAGTCTCCATGGAAGGGAAGCGTGTAATCAAATGTCATTCTGATGATGTTGAACCAGATTATGAATCATGTGGGTTACATGTATCTTATCCAAAGAGGACTAAAATACCCTTTTATGAAAATGGTTATAAAATCTAGAAAATTGACTAGAGCCTAAACATATTGATGTTTGTTGGCTTATGACAATTTATACCTTAAATAATTGTTTATCTCTCTTGGACTATTTTAGAAATAGTTGAATGTACTTATTGAAGTACAATAATTCCGAAAGCCCGAAAAGTTTGAGCTAGTACGAAAATGAGATAAATGAAACATAGGAATTAATCTTCAATTGGATTAAAGCAATTAATAACTGGAGGGTGTTTCAGAAGTCGTCTGAAAAGGAATCAGATTCTCCCTAAAAGGATATCATTTTGAGATGCACGATCGGATTGTGGTTCCAAAATGTAAGCGAGACTTTATACGTTAAAGTTGTGACGTAAGCCATGCAAACAATCCCTTTCCAGTTTTGGGATAGTGCCCTTAATCACAAAACATACTTAACCAAGTTCCAAAGAATAAGGTTGAACGAATTACATATTAGATATGGAAGGGGATAATGTTGAATCTATCTTAAACGATGATTTGACGTGATCCGTTTCCGTCAGGTAGTTTGGAAGGAAGACTTGGACGTGGGATATCTGGCCTCTTCGTGGTGCTCCGATCAATGAGGTTATCGCCGTCGGACGGTGGCGTTTATCGATGTTGGATAAAGCTGTAAAAGACTACTCGTGCTAGCGGCGCCGATGCCCGACAGATGGCAGTTGGCCTCGCATTCTATCTAAGCTTATAAACTTTCCATTAAATGATATTCTCATAGGAATGGGCCCGCAGTGCTGCGGGGCGGCCCCCTTATGCTTATGAGGATGGCGGGATGGCCATCAAGTTGGCGACGTCGCGCGCTTATGCTCAGGGAAAGAGTTTGACTTATGTCCTCAGACGAGTTGACCGGGGATAATGGGACCGTGTCAGGTTCCGTATCATCAATGGCCCCCTACTCGCGGCGGAAATTTGTTGCGGCGTAGAGTAGTATACGAGTCGAGGAGTCTCCGTTGTCGAACACTCTTGGAAGACAAAAGTTGAGCGGACTCAGGATTAGGGATACAAACTCGTAGAGCCTCATCAAAACCTTTCTTAAGAAAAACCCAGTGGGAAAAAATCTTAAGCAAGGGAAAAGAGTACTCTCTGTTTGTATCAGAAATCTCAAGACCGCTCCTTCAGAGGCGAGGCGGGGTTGCGACATGAAGTTGATGCAACATATCCCGCGAGCGCTTCGTGAAGTTGAAGCTATACGAAAGGCTTGCCAATCACTACAAGCGGGTTTCCTCCTCCTAGTACACGTTAGTGGTGATGCCGGTCGTCGTCGCGCTCGGTAGTTTGCAGTCAGTCGCAAGCAACAAGGGATCTGACCTACCAGGCCGCCCCTTTTCAGATATAGGAAGCGATCTTCTCTCATCCGGCGGCCTACCAGGTCGTCTTCCCCTCATATAGGAAGCGATCCTCTCTCATCTTGGATCTCAGCTTGCGGACTCGGTGATTGTAAGGGGCCCAATTCTGGTGAAAGACGCTTTGCCATTCTTCCCAGACAGCGTCGACCATGGCCCCCTGGCAGTTTCCATTCCGGACTAGACGCACAAACTTTTTGAACAGCTTGCTTTGTGCGGTCTGTGGATCCGATCGCCGATGAATACCTCTGATCCTCCTGTGAGCCCGCAGGACTCTGGATTCACTTATCTCAGCTTCCTCCTCACGCTCTAACTCCGCAATCTCGGGCAGCAAGAAGGCGGCAGCGGTATCAAGATTCTCGTTCCATTTCCACTCGTGGTATTGAAATTGGGGGTTGTCCTTCCCCTGAAGGGTTATGGAGGAAGTGCAAGCTGGATTCCAGATGCTCGTTGCCTTTGTAATCCTCCGTAAATTCGTATTCAACATTATCCGACTGAGACATTCTTGTTTTTCTGGGATTTTGTAAGGAAGAAACGAGTGATTCGAATGGGAGAAGAAGCATCTGTGGAGGAGGCAGTGAAATGGCTGGCTTTTATAGAGGGAGGTGGCGTGTTTGGCATGGATTACCATAATGGTGGACAGACAGAACGACGGCTATCTGAAGAGACAGTCATAATGACCGGCGTAATGATGGTTATCTGAGAGGTTTACCGTCATTATGAGCATTCGAAGGGACGGTTATTTATGGTGGGTAATCATGGGCTATTTTTCGTCCAGAATAGTCCCTAGTCAAAGTAGCCCTATTAAACACGGCTAAAACTCGGGAAGACCACCAATGATGGCTTTTGAACCGTTCCATCCGTTGGGATACCTGACAGTTTGTGGACGCAGCGGGGAGATGCGATGACACCTGCGGACTGCGATTTGAGGTGCACAAGCATAGAGCGATCCGGATATGCCGCGAGGAGCGTTTCGGTCGCCGCGCGGCGCGGCTTGAGAGCTTGCGATGTAAATCGTCCGTGCTCGTTGGTCCGACCGAGGTCGACATGTTGAGGTGCACACCATAGAGCGATCCGGATATGCCGCGAGGAGCTCGTTGCGGTCGGCGCGCGATCGCGGCTTGAGAGCTTGCGATGTAAATCGTCCGTGCTCGTTGGTCGACCGAGGTCGACATGTTGAGGTGCACGGCATAGAGCGATCCGGATATGCCGCGAGGAGGTGTTCGGTCGCCGCGGCGCGGCTTGAGAGCTTGCGATGTAAATCGTCCGTGCTCGTTGGTCGACCGAGGTCGACATGTTGAGTTTACGGGAGTTATCATTTTCTCGCGATCCCGGGCGAGATGGCGAAGTCATTTGTGTTAGCGAGAGCGAAAACTGTACAAGCGAGCTATTACAGGTGGCGTGCCACGTGGAGCAATACAAATGGGCTGCAGAACGCTGCGTATCATTAAATGTGGCGTCCTTTCAGTTCTGACAAGGTGACGTTTCGCCGCAGGACGTGACGGCTGGTAATGATGGCTTTTCGTTTTTTACGCAAACTTCAAATTTCAAAGCGTCGTGTCGGATTCTGAAACTTTTCGCTTTCCCGCGTAAACCCGAACCGTTGGATGTAGATAATCACAAACCCGCCGGTTGGTTGAATGCCTGTCTATTTAAGGGGGTGTTGCCCCTCCTTTTGCCACTTTTTTGAAAACCTCCTCCAAAATTCCCAAGCTGATCAAGCCAGAAATCAAGAGCATCCCTGTGGTGATTTAGAACCAAGTTTCCGCGAATTCGAGGCCGAGGCCGTGTTTGAACTTCATCGGAGTGAGCCTTTTCGGCGATCGGAGCGATCATCCTTGTCTTCCCAATTTTCGCCATCCGGATCATAAAGGTACCATCTTTATCCGATCTAACACCGGGTTTTTCTTTGTTGATCGTCTTTTTGTGGTTGATTCTTGGCCCGTATAGATCATAAGTATGCTTTTTTGTCCCGTAGATATTCGGATTTTTGAGGTTTTCTAACCGGTGATAGAATCCGTATGCCTAAACCCTTCTTTTGTGAATTTGAAGCCCTCAGGGATTAGGGTGCAATTTTCAATTTTTCCGTGTAGTATTTCTTTATGACCCCGTTGCCCCCCGTGGCTTTGTTTGGCTTGCGCGGAAACGGGGGGGGCGGTGTCGACCGAACGCGGCGTTGATCCACCTCTCTTCATTTTGCGCATGTCGCACGGCGGGACGACGAGCGATAAAGAGGAATTTAGTTATGGGGATGGCGGGGCCGAGGAAATGGCTGGCGGCGAGGTTTCATCTTCCCATTCTGACGAAGAGGACTCGCGTCCCGCGATTGGCGAGGCCCAAAGGCTGCTTATAACGAGGGGCACTCAGCTGCTTTCGAATCCTTGCAGCACTTAGCTCCCAGAGAGCGAATTCCTAAGACCGCCGGTGAAAGGATTCAGACGGCGTCCGCCCCAAAGCCGCAAAGGCGAAGGGGGACAGCCGTGGGGGCACCCAAACCTGCTAGCTCCGCCCCGCAGAGGGGGAAAATCCAGATCAGCTTGGAGACTGCGGAGTCTTTGGAAGAGGGTGGCAAGCTGAAGGCCATGCATCGCGCCGCCGATGTAGAATGGAGATCTTTGTTGACCGCGGCGCCTGACTTTAACACCGCTATCCGCGCCCGATACCGGCTTTCCGACGACTATCATTTTTGTCCGTGCATGGACAACCGGACGGTATGATTATACTTGTGGGCGCTCTACCAGGGACCAGTTGTATGTTCCTTTCGACAATTTCCTGGCGGGGTTCAGGCCCCCTTTCGATCCTTTTTTGGTGGAGGTGATGTATTTGCTGGAAGCCTTGCCGGCGGACTTTCACCCTAATGCTGTTAGGGCCCTGGCGGCGTTTATTGCGACCGCCGCCTTAATGGAATTGAGCCCTCCTTGGGCCTGTTTAGGGAGTTCCATGATTTCGTCGGCACCCAAACTCCGGGTCGGTGAGCGTGAGGGCGCGTGAGGGGAGGCCTCGCCCTTTTTACCCCGCCGACAACAAAATCTACAAGCGGAGCCAAAGAGTGATGCGCGTGCAATCCGGGGTCGGATGGACATTCCCGCATTTTGGGAGTCGGGCTGCACGGGGACTAGACTCCAAGTGGCTCAAAGGCAGAGTGGTTCCTCTCGCAAGTCCTGAAGAAGTAGAGGCGATTGTGGCCTTGATAAGCTCTGCGGACAGATCTGCACAGGTCCGCATGATCAGCGTTCGGATGTTGACGAACGTAAAGCTGGGTAGCGCGAGGATGGCAGGGATCCCGGGCTGTTTGGAGTCGGGGATTTTGCCTGTCGTGAACATTCCCCCGCCGGCTGTGGAGCTTAGTGATCCTGACTGGGTCGGCGAGTGCCACTTGGGTAGGAACTTTCCGACGCAATGCGAAGAGTGTGGCGGTGATTGGTCGAGCCGCCAGGGTAAAACCATTTCTTCTCTATTTTTGTTTTTGCTAACCCAAAAATACACAAGCCTGTGCGCGGGGTCGGGGCGGCGCTGGGCACAGTCCCCCTACTCCCCCTTTTTTTTTTTTTTTTTTTTTTTTTTTTTGACTTGTACATTTCTGATTGCTTCCTCTTTTGTTTTTCTTTTTCAGTGATGCCGGCATCCGGTCTTCGCAGGAGCGCTAATGTTGCCGCTGCTAATGCCGCGAGGAAGACGCGGGAGGAAGCGTTAGCGAGCAGATCCCGTGATCATACCGACCGTTCATGTGGGGATCAATCGGGGAGTGACCGTTGTCGCGGCGGGTACGACGTCCGAGGCGGGGACTTCCTCTCGGTATTGCGATCGCCGGAGCGATTACGAAGATGTCCGCCCCCCGCCACCGAAGGCTCCGAGCACCGCCCTGGTAAGCAGCCAGTAGAGTTTGAAGATGTTCTTGAAGACGTCCCCCTTTCCCGGAAAAGACCAAGAGTGGATGCGCCATCTGAGGTTGTCGACCTAGAGGGTCTTGACTCTCCCCCTCTCAACCTTGCACCCGTTTATGAATTCGTGCCGCAGGAGCGCGCACGGCAAGAAGCTTCGGCGAGCGCTGACATTCCTTTATATTTTGACGAGGCTTTCTGCGCCGATCAATCATCGCCTGACTGGGGTGTGATGATGGAGTCGGCCCGTCGGCCGGTTCCTCCTCTTCCCCGTACTTACCGGAAAATGGAGCGCCGAGGCTCGCCTATCCGTGGGGACCGGATCGATAAAAAGGATTGCTCCCGCCAACATCGGCAACAACTCTATTGATCCCCGCGAGGCTATGAGGGCTGCCGTCGCCGAGTACGGGATGTCGGCGCATAAGGTAAATATGTTTCCTCGCACGAATTTCCTTTTATTTTCCAAGTGCTTACTGTGTCTTTTTTAGGTCTCGCGTTGCATGCTTGCCGCTTTAGACTCGTTGAGAAGTTGGTGGAGAGCGAACGACGAACGAGCGACGAGCCGGCGAAGAAGGCGCAGGAGAACCAGGAGTTGGTGCAGACGATGAAGGAGGCCGGAGGCCAAAGTTGGCGACGCCAAGGCTCTATATACCGCTAAAGAAAAAAGACGGGCGGACAAGATAGCGGAGTTGGAGCGCCAAGTTACTCATGAGAAGAATCATCGCAAGAAGGTCGAAGCCGCCCGGGTGCTCGTGAGCAAAAGTTGAAAAGCGCCGAGGATGCCGTCGCCGATGCCGCTAAGGAAAGCGAGGATGCCCGTCGGAAAGCCGAGGAAGCTATCAAAAGGGCCGAGGACCTTGCCTCGGATGTCCAGGCCAAAATCGAGGCCGCCCTTGCCGAATATAAGGACGGCGCCGAATATTGGAAGGATCCGGGTGACAATTATGACCAAGGCTGCTATCATATGGCGAGGTGTGTCTGTAGGTCGATGCACCAGCAGAGGGTCCCCAGCTTACATGATATGGCGGCGTGGACTCAGGAGAATTCCTTCAGTGCCGAGCTCCTTCAATATCATCCCGTGGTTCCATACTCCGAGGAGGAGATCGCGGAATACCGCGAGCGATGTAGGGTTGATGGTTTACAGGCGGCGGTATTTCCAGCGGCAGCAAAAGAGAACATGCGATCACTCGTGCAGGCGATCTTGGATGGGGCCAATACAGAGGGGGATCAGGCAGCTCCAGGTGGTGAGGAGGGGGCGCAGCCAGGAGATTCGCAAGCTGGCCTTGATTCCGGAAGCGTTTGATTCTCCTTTTGTTATTGACAGAAACTTTGTTATTGGTTTGTAATATTAACTTTTGTTTCCGGCTAATGTGGGGCTCGCCACCCTGTTAACTTTGATCCTTTTCCTTCTGTGCACATTGGGGCCCCTGCATGGCCATTTCGTTTTATGCCTTTGTTCTCTTGCTTTGGTATTTTGAGTTGTTTTTGTTTTTGCTAACCCAAAAATACACAAGCCTGTGCGCGGGGTCGGGGCGGCGCTGGGCACAGTCCCCCTACTCCCCCCTTTTTTTTTTTTTTTTTTTTTTTTTTTGGGCAAAAAGGAAGAAAAATATATACACAAGGAACAAAAACTTCCAAAAAACGAGAGGACTACATGTAATATCTCTTGAGGTTGTCGGCGTGCCAAGTATTCTCATATTCACGGCCATTCCTGTCTTTGAGATAATATGTCCCCTTCTTTAGCTCGCGAGAGATCTGAAGGGGTCCCTCCCAATTGCTGTCTAACATTTTGGGTTTGCGGCCGGCGGCTTCACATTTAATTAATACGAAATCTCCCGCCTTGAAAAAATGGTGGCGTACCTTCTTATCGTGGTGTCGCTTAGCGGCCATCTTGAAGTTAGCCAAACGGGTCGCCGCTTGCGTATTTTTCTTCGAGCATGTCGAGCTCAAACTCACGCGATCGTTCGTTGGTGTCCTCGTTGAAATGCGACACTCGATGCTAGGTAGAGACATCTCCACCGGTGTCATCGCCTCCGAACCATAAGTCGGGGAGAATGGGGTTTCTCCGTGGTGGACTTTTTGGCGGTCCGGAGCGACCATAAGATCGCGGGCAGCTCATCTACCCACCCCCGCCTTTCTTTCCGCATAGAGTGCGTTTCGGGCCTCCGAGCACTTGTTTGTTTGCGTTCTCTCGCCCGACCATTACTTTGAGGATAGCCGACCGAAGACGTCGCATGAATGACGCCATGCTCTTTACAAAACTCGTCGAATTCCGTTCTGAACTGTGGTCCATGGTCAGATATGATGATGCGAGGTACCCCGAAACGAGTCCACACTTGATCCATTAAAAAATAGATGACATGGGTGGTGGCAATCTCTCTGAGGGGCTTCGCCTCTGTCCATTTGGTGTAATAATCAGTCGCTACTACTATGTATTCACATCCTCCGCGCCCTTTAGGCATTGGACCGACGAGGTCGATGCCCCACATTTCGAAAGGCCATGAAGCGGTGACGATGCTCGCTCTACGGAGGGTAACCCGGGTATATCCGCGTGCCTTTGACGGGGGTCGCATTCCCTAACGAATATATCCGCATCCCTCAACAAGGTAGGCCAGTAGTATCCTGCGGTGATCGCCCTTTGTGCGAGGGTTCGACAGGCTGGATGCCCGCCGCACACTCCTTGATGAAGCTCATGGAGGATACCCTCTACTTCCTCCGGCCTGACGCAGCGGAGCAGAGGTTTGGAGAAAGAGCGCCTGTAAAGTATCCCATTTTGCACGACATATCTTGCTGCTCGGCGAGCCAAGGTTCTCGCCTCTATCTTGTCTGAAGGCAAAACTCCATGCTCGATATAATCCTTGACCTCATCGATCCAGCAGCGCGAGGAGGGTTGAATATCCATGACCTCGCATCTGTTGATAGAAGGTTCCCGAGGTATTCCAAAGGGATGTCGGGAGCGAGCGCCGCGTCGGCGTCGGATAACTTGGATAAATAGTCCGCCCTCAAATTCCCGAGTGCGTGGTATATAAGAGAGCTCGCAATATCCGAACCGACGACGTAACTTCCGGACCAGGTCGATGTACCGCTGCGGTTTCGAACAATAAATCTTATAACCTCCATTCACTTGATTGACAACCGTTGTGAGTCGCAAAAGACGTGTATGTTCTCAACTCTCATTGCGAGGGCGAGCTCAAGGCCTGCGATGACTGCCTCATATTCAGCTTGGTTGTTTGACGCCGTGAAATCGAAGCGAAGCGCTTTCTCAATTTCTTCGGACGTTCCCGGCTCGAGCAAGACGATGCCGGCCCCGCAAGCTCCAATTCCACTAGTGCCGTCAACGAACAAGCGCCAACGGTGGCCGGGCCTCACGGGGCCGCTAGGAGCCGGTTTGTCGGGCGAGTTGGTCGAAGGGGAAGTGGGTTGTGTTGTCGAGGGATCTCGGAAGCTTGCTTCAAGAATGAACTCGGCCGGGGCCTCGTGCCTTGATTGCCCTTCGAGGCTCGTACTTGATGTCGAATTCAGTGAGCTCATTTGCCCATTTCTGGAGACGACCGGCGGGGTCTGGCTTATGTAAAACCTGACGCAGCGGACTATCCGATAGTACAATGATCGTATGTGATGAAAAATATGCACGGAGCTTTCTAGCGCTATAACAAGAGAGTAAGCCAATTTCTCTCGCATTAAAATATCGACCTTCCACAGGACTGAGAGCCTTCGAAACATAGTAAATGGGCTTTTGAACGGGCTTCTCAGGAGTCCCCTCTTCCTTTACAAGAACCGCGGCGACGGCCTATCCGAGGCCGCCAAATATAAATAAAGCCGGTCACCTATGATAGGACTTACTAAAAGAGGCGGGCCGACCGGTATTGCTTGAGCTCTTCAAAGGCTTCGGTGCATTCTCCGGTCCATTCGGACCCTTGCCGCCTTTCAAAATTTTATAAAAAGGAAGGCACCCGTCCGCCGATTTCGAAATGAAACGCCCGGAGCGGTTATCCTTCCATTCAACCTCCGAACCTCTTTCACGGTCGTGGGAGGCGCCATGTCCGAATGGCTCGATTTTCTCAGATTTGCTTCGATGCCGCGCCGTGTGACCATGAAGCCTAAGAATTTTCCAGCCTTTAACCCCAAACGTGCATTTGACCGGGTTTAGCTTCATGTTGTTTTTTCGTACGTTCGCGAAAGTTTCCCTCAAATCGCTATGAAGTCGCATCTGCTGGATTTGATGACCATGTCATCTATGTAAGCTTCTATGTTGCGGCCGATTTGAGTGTGGAAGACCCGGTTGATCATCCTCCGGAATGTTGAACCCGCATTCTTCGAGCCGAAGGGCATCATTTTGTAATAATACATGCCGCCTCCACTCCGAAAGCGAGAAGTTGTCCTTCGTCCCCGGCCATACGGACTCGATGGTATCCAGAATAGGCGTCGACGAAACTGAGGATTTCAAAACCCGCTATCCGATCTACCATTCTGTCTATGCGGGGTAGCTCATAGGGATCCTTGGGGCAGGCTTTGTTCAAGTCGGTGAAATCTACGCACATTCGCCACTTGCCGTTGTGCTTCAAAACCATAACGACGTTGGCTAGCCAAGTAGGATATTGTAGTTCTTCAATGATATCCGCCGCAAGTAGTTTGGCGATCTCAATTTTTAGCCTCTTCCTTTGCGGTTGAAAATTGGCGAGCCCGCCGCCGAATTGGCTTGAAGTGGGGATTCACGTTGAGACGGTGGAGTGCGACCTCGTGGTCGACGCCTCGCATGTCGCTGACCTCCCAAGCAAAGGCCTCGGGTTCTCTTTCGGCACGTTGATCGGCGCGGACATATCGGCCTCGCCGAGGTGCGCCCGACTTTGATCTTTTGGTCGGGGTATCTCTCATTGATGATTACCTCGACGAGCTCCCCCTCTGTTTCAATGCTTGGATCATCTCGTATCTGCAATGTGTCGCATACAATTTCCTTTTGTTGTTTCTTAAGCGGCGGAGGGCTGTTCGTGCCTTGTCCCCGCTCGATATGGGCTTCCGCCGCTCTTTTCTTAGCGCTCGCCTCTAACTCGGCCATGGACTCACCTATCCGGGGGTTGAGTCGTCCGGCGGTACTTGGGATCTCACCGTATCGATTATCACTAGAGCTTCTCCCAACGCATTTATTGAATTCGTGATGGGGTTAGTCCCCGCCGGTGCGACGGGAGGTGTAGCATAAGCTTGTCCTAGCACACCTTGGACTTCGGGCTCTCGTGCCCTTTTCAACCCTGCCTTTGATTTTGCCAAGTGGTCAAGATAAGTCTGTGGTCGGCTAATCGCCTGGCCTATCTTGCCATTTTCTGTATAAAATTTGACCCTCTGATGCGGAATGGAAGACACCATCTGAAATTTGCGCATCGCAGGTATGCCCAGGATCATGTGGTAGCGAGCTGGCAGATCGACCACCAGAAATTCTATTTTTTCGATCCGGAAGGGCTCGAAGTCTCCGATGCGGACCTCCAGGTCAATCATTCCTTTAACTTTTACCTCATGGTTGGTAAAACCCTCTAGCGAGCCCAGGTACGGTTTCAGATTGGCCTCGGTGAAATTCAAACCTTTGAGGCAGTCAAGATAGATGATGTCTCGGCGGCACCCTGTATCCACCAGGACTCGTTAACCCCGCACTTGCCGATCCCGATTTTGATTATGAGGGGCATCTCCATTGCTCCCGTAACAAAGCTAAGCTCGCTCTTTGTGAAAGTCAAGGCCTCTTCATCCGGCCGCGAGTTCTAGGCCGCTCACGTCCAAATTCTTTGATCGAGTTGATCTCGTTCTTTTATCCGCCCGTTGCTAGGCGGGCTTTCGTGGATGACATTAAGCTCGCGCTCATACCGGGCCGCGACGAGTCTCCGGTTGGCACCGCCCGCCAATTTGAATCGATCTAACTTTCCCTCCCGGGCCATTTTGTCTAGGATCCTTATCGGGAAAAACAATCATCCGTGTTATGGCCGTGATAATTATGAAACTCACGAATTTGCTTGTGTCCGCTTTACGAACGCCGTCTTCGCTACGATTGTCGCGGGGCTTCCGGATGTGTTCCGAAATTTCGTTCAGGATCGCCGACGGTCGGGCATTCAGCGGAATGTAATCTTTTACGTCGAACTTTTGCGGCCTTTTGAAATCACGGTCGTCCGTTCTTTCGCCGGATTGACGGCCTCCTCCTTTCTTTGGGGATCGGCCTCGAGTACTATTGGACGGGGCCGTGGGATCGATTGAAGGCCCCGGTTTCGGCGGGGATGACCTCGACGGTAGTAAACTTCCGGGCCTCGCTCCAACATGTCCCTCAAGTTGGTCGGAGCGTGCATCGTTAAGTGTGTCTTAAGTTCGCCGCCCACCAGTCCAGTTAAGAATGCCATCATGACCGTGGGTTCGGGCTCGTCCCGTGTTTGATCGTAAACTTGGATGAATTTCTCGTAATACGACCGGGCGGACTCCCCAGTGTCCTGCTTTATCAAAAACAGATCGGTTGTGGTCTTGCGAGGTCTATGCGCTGTCTTGAATTCTGTCAGGAACTTTGTCCGCATATCCTCCCAAACCGTTAACCGATCCGGGCCGGCAATTTGCGAAGCCATGTAGAGGCTCTATCTTTCATGCAACCCACCATAGCCACGCACCAGGCCGCGCTATGGTGAGTAGCGAGCATCATTTTGCTCTCGAACGAGGCTATCCATTCGTATGGGTCTGACTTACCTTGATAATCTGTTATGTCGATGTTGGAGACTCGGCGTCGAGGGAGGCTCGCGCGAGCGAGTCCGAAAGTGCATCCATAGCGGCGCTAGGTTCCTTATCCTCTTCTCGTTTGTTCTTTTTCATCTCCAGAACCATCGGCCTCGATCTTCAAATCGCCGGTTGGTCCGGGGCTCGAGGTGCGCCCGAGAGTGGGCGTCGTCCTCGTCACCGCCGTGCCTTTCGTTTCGGCCCGTGCTCTTCTTCTCGGGATAATGTTCCGGGGATTTTCACCGAGGGGACCCGTCTCCGTCCGACGTTGCCTCGCATTCCTTTATCTTCATCCCTCGGTGGTGATGGTAAAGCTCTACGTTTTCCCTGTGCGGTCGTGCGCCGATATTCTAGTTTGGCCGTATTCACCGTGCCGAGAGGAGGATACGCTTTCCCCTCGATGCTCGTGACGCTGAGCTCGCGTTGTTTCCCCCATGTTTGGCCCTTTCCACGGAGGGGCGATGACGTTAGGTCCGGCGTTCATGCCCTCTACGGTTGGGGGAGGATCAATTGCTAGCGCGGGCTGGCCGGCGGAGATTAAGATCTCGTTGGGCGCCTTCATTTTCGCCGCGTATTCACCATAACTCTTTATTCTTGCCGGATCGCCTCGCTAGGAACCCGGCGGGGCGGGGGCCTCTTTGTCCGGGCCCTCGTTGTTAATCTGTCTTCGGGCGAGCTCGCCTCTAACCGAGTGTTTTTCTTTCTTAACTCTAAGAACTCGCGGTAATCGACGGTTGTACGGGCGGGGTCACTCTCATGAGACCTCGTTGGGGCGATCTCGCTTTTCTCGCCGGGTTGGGTGTGACGGGGTTAGGCGAAGGGTTAGCCATGATGGGAGGTCTGATGCCAGTCTGACAACAAGCTTTCCAAGGTAGCAAGTGGGATTATTGCCTCTGACACAAGCCAACTCTAGTATCCTTTCAAAAGGTAGTTGATGTGACGTGATGTGACGTGATCTGCTGTCAGATTTTATGTACGCAACATCCGATGAACCTTTTACCCTCCTACAAGCAATCGATCCCAACACGAGATGCTACAAGTCGAATTTTATGGCGTTCACACCGTCCCGATCAACATACAAATCGGAAAAACGCTAACCACGCCGTTTCTTAGCGGTTCATATAAGATTATCCCAATAGTGGTGAAACTTCAAACGCAAGATTGGGATAGTCTACATAAACACATGAGCTATTTTTCAACGGACTCGTGAAGACAAAGATAACCGATTTGATGATGATAAACCGGAATAACAAACCTTTTATACAAGGGAGACGGAGATCGGTACAAGCCGAGCAACTATGGAGTCCACGAAGGTGTTGAATCCTTTGAAGAAAACGTTCCCGGTAACGGAGCCAATTGACGTGATCCGTTTCCGTCGTGTAGTTTGGAAGGAAGACTTGGACGTGGGATATCTGGCCTCTTCGTGGTGCTCCGATCAATGAGGCTATCGCCGTCGGACGGTGGCGTTTATCGATGTTGGTGATGAGCCCGCGGTGGTAATATGAAATAAATACGAGAGAGAGAGAGAGAACAGTGCTGATAGAAATAAATGTGCAAAAGTTGTTCTATATCTTCATTAATGTCACAGTGGGGGTATTTATAGGGAAAGGATAAAGCTGTAAAAGACTACTCGTGCTAGCGGCGCCGATGCCCGACAGATTGCAGTTGGCCTCGCATTCTATCTAAGCTTATGAACTTTCCATTAACTGATATTCTCATAGGAATGGGCCCCGCAGTGCTGCGGGGCGGCCCCCTTATGCTTATGAGGATGGCGGGATGGCCATCAAGTTGGCGACGTCGCGCGCTTATGCTCAGGGAAAGAGTTTGACTTATGTCCTCAGACGAGTTGACCGGGGATAATGGGACCGTGTCAAGTTCCGTATCATCAGGCTTGGAGCCTAGTACGACATCTGCAACTTTGTGGAATGTCTTGGGAAGTACGCTAGAAAAACAAAAAACAAAAAACAAAAAACAATTTATAAACCCTAACCTATATGCAAAACTAACTCCTAACCGGCCGAATACCGGGTAATTGCTAGCAAAGCGGAATAAGTAAGGGGTCGATCCACAGGGAATTGGGTTGTTGAACCTAGTTTTATTAATTCCTTTCAATTGTTACTTATGAAAATAGATAAACGAAAGAACAAACGCATAAACACATAGAACAGATGAAATAAATCTAAGCTATAACAAATAATAGAGAAAAAAAACATAAAACAAAGATACATGGAATCAAACAATATACAAACCAAGTGATTTCAATCCAAGTTCATCTCATGATTTTAATTCAATATTGTGGTTTCACCTTTACACGAGATACGAACTCCTAATTCCTTAGTGAATCCGTTTCTCAAGCTATGAATTCCTAATCTCTTAGTGAATTCAATTATCGATCTCTCCTCTCTCGAATGTTGAGACCAATTTCATACAAAACGAAGGTGTAGATTCAAGTTAACTCTCGTATTTTAGAATCTAGCAACCTAGATAATTAACCAATTAATTTGTCACGAATTAACGATTAAGGATCCTATCTTTCTATGGTGATCTAGCCTAACAATGATTCTCATCAACGCTAGACAACAATTAGCAACCAATCTCTCGATCTAGTCACACAATAACATCATAAATCATAGAAAGATACAAAACAAATCAAAGATCATAAGAATAAACAAAGGATTGAATAAATTAGAAGATAAACTCACATAGTTTGGTACAATGGATGATCTCCATGAATCAACAAACGAAAATAAAAGCATCCTAATCTAACCCGGATCACCCGAGCACAAGGCTCGGGTGATCGGCCTTGAAAGCCTCAGAAGTGCGGCTGCTGTGTGTATTTGGTGTATAGAAATCGATGATCCAATAGGGTTGGGGCGCGCAATTTGTTTAAATAGGAAAAGTAAGTCGGCTAGGTCAAAAACGGGACCGAACGCACGTACGCTTCGATGGACGCCCGTCCAGGTGCGTTGAACTTTCGAGTCGGGCCGAGTCTTGAGCAGACGCCCTTTCTATGTTAAATTGGACGCTCGTCCAGCAACGTTGGCACGACTCTGAATCAAATATCTCCTCCTGGACGCCAGTTCAGTGTCGATCAAATCTTGATTTTCTCATCTTTATCCCTTCTCCATCATATAAATCCGATCTTGCACCACTTTTAATCCTCTTTTTAGCTCGAAAATGTATATCTACAAGGGGGTAAAAACATGCAACTGTAGAAATATATATATAGATAGAAAATGACTAATAAACCACATAAATAGCTCGAATTTGCATTTTAATCCTTTTCATACACACCCCCTCAATATTTCAATTAAACTCCTACTTTTGTATAAAAAGTAATAAAATACGAAGAATATTGTTATGGAATAAAGCGATAAAAACCATAAAATTCACCGTTAACACTTTCCCACAGAACAAAATGTTTGCCTCCAAACATGCTGTCTTCTAAAGGAGGTGTTTCTTCCAAAAGAGATAGTGGGAGTAAGTGAGATCTCAAAATTGTTTGAGAGGCACAATAAGAGATTCTACCATAGGAACATGAGCAGACGCTACATAGTGAGGAGGTGTAGAACACTGCTCAGTGCACACAAATGTTCTATAAGTCTGTGGATAACCTCAAGCCTGAAAAGGTTGCTGGTATGTTCATCTTGAAGAATGAATATCTCACGACTTATGAAGGAATGTTTGAAAGGCAAGATTGAAATATATGGCCATGAGCCATGATATCTGAATTAGATTCTATCAGTGACAACCGGGTTGTGAACCTAGTATGTCTTACCTAAAGGGAATGTCCCTGAAAGGCTAACATGGATGGTAATACGATTTCCATGAGGCTATAGTAACGGTTGAAGGGTACGGGGCATAGTCCTTGTAATTATCTTTATGCTGCCACTGAGCAAGTTCTATTCAGACTATGCTTGTTATAACTTCGCATCATGGCTATATGATAGTGTTGAAGATGTTGGGCGAATAGCTCAATGTTCCTAGAAGATAACATGATATGCGAGCCCAAATGATCCATTTATGGACTCAAACAAGTTTCTCTAGACAATGTTTTTGTTTAATAATCAAAGGAGTTTGATTTAGTCACAAGAAGGGAGATGCCTAATGTGCAAGAGGGATAGTGGGAGTGTGTTACAATTTTTGAGTAAGGTATTGGATATCCCTCTCACGAATTATCACCCTATGTCTCAGTCAATTAATATTTGGTAGTTCAAGGTCTTTACAGAAGCACTTGGATTAACAGTTCTTATTTTACCTATAAGGATGTGAAAGATGTTAGCCCTAAAGATAAGGTGAAAGATTATGCTTATGAAAGGTTTCCTTTGCTACTGCGATAATGCCAGATGTTCATAGTCCAAAAAGAGTCATGAGCAATTATGAAAGTAAATTTGGTGAATGTCGAGAATATCTTTAAACATGTTAAGGGTGGTTTCCTAGTTTATCGAAACTTGGAATCAAATAAATATAGATATACAGACGTGTATCCTGAGTCTTATGAAGGCATGTGGGTGCTACATTATGGGTTTGCAGTCACTTTGATTAAGTGATACAATAAGCTGGAAATGTCCTTAGCAGGAGATCACTGTGGATTCTACAGCTGTGCCAAAGCACAGTATGCGCCTTGGAGGCACAGCAGGAGCAGTACATGGATCTAGAAGGTTCATTCCTGAACCTTGTGTGGTTCTTCCACCATTACTATATAGCTGATATAGTGGTGGATTCATTACTTGAAACAAGGACCAATGTCTCATCAGTGATTCATGTGTGTTGAGGTGGTTCCTTTTGACATGGTCATTTGGACCATGATATGAAGATAGTCTGAGCCCCCACGGATAGCAATCCGTTCATGGCTAGGACTGGTTGCGAGTATTGCATGAGATTCTTGTGTTTCAACTTGGTCTTATGTTTATGAGTGATTGGTTTTAGGCCAAGTGGGAGATTTTTGAAATAGTGCCCTAAACCCAATCAGGTTGGACCGGATCTGACCGGGTCGGATCATTTCTACTATTTCTTTATGATTATACATATATATAAATGGCTTTTCTATTGTCATATATTTTTCTTTTAAATAACCAATTATGAATTATTATATGATAACGTCCTTAGTATTGAACTCTGATAGTGAAACCATGATAGGCGATAATGGTTGATGAGATCTCTAATCACTTAAATAAGTTTGATACTTAAATGTCTCTGGACTTATGTACTGTTAAACCTGGCATTGATAGTACAAACATGCTAGCAAGTATTAGATGGCTTCTATCTTTAAGGGCAGGGATAGATCTCGTCAATTGAATTGTAGAGACACTTGGCCTGTACGTGGACGTGTATTAGAGAATGCATATGCTAGACTGACTAACATTTTATTTTGTTTTGATGATGGCCATACTAGCTGTTATAGCAAGCCTAAAATAAGTTAGAAATCTATGTATAAGTCTTTACTTAGAGTCTGAAATGTTGTATAAGTTGATTCAGAAAAGTATTGTACTAGTTGGTAGGGTGGAAAAGTAAAACAGAAATCCGGCAGAGTGAAGCCAGCCAAGTACCAGTAGAGAAGCATGAAGACATATGGTATGCCTTATAACCAGGGAAGTCTGTGATGACCTTGGATAAGTCTAAGTTATAATTCATGTGACGAAATTCAACGTCAAATATGTTGTACACTGATCTCACCCAAATCAAGGATCAGTGAAGGACAATGAGTCTTGTAAAATCAAAGATATCAAGAAAGCTGTAAACCGGCAAAGTAAACTATCTATCGGCTGAGTAAAGACAAAGCATTGAAGGAAGAACTAAACAGCCGAGTCAACAGGATCACTTAACCGTTCAAGGAACAGCCAAGTGAACTATACTTGTTCAGATTATGCAAAATAAGAAAGATTTAGAGGATCAAGCATTCAATGCATAATCAATCAAGGACGGATTCTGTGATATACGTTTGAAGAAAATCCAATCACAGAAACCAATGAGAGTATAATTAAGGGGGAATCAAGATTTAAATCAAGGATTATTCCCACATTAAATAGCCAACGGACGGAAATTCAAATCAAGGATTATCAAGGTTATAAATAGAAGGCATTGACAGACATGAAGAACAACTATTGAATCTGATAAGAAACAAGCAGAAACTCTGTCAATTTGAAAAGCCTTCTATCTGAACTTAAGAGGAAATATCCAGAGATCAACTCAGCAATCAGAACTCAAATTCCACATCAAGTACGTAGATTGATCAACAGAATCTGTGAATCAAATTCACACCTGTCAAGAAATTGAATCAGAGACATCTGATAAGGAGTTGTGTTAGTGATAGCTGCTGAAGGATTGTTCCCAAGGAGAAGTGTTGAAGAGTGAGTCACTGAAGATTTTGAAGCATGTGAGTGATAGTCTTGAAGATTTTGAAGCTTGTGTAGCCAAGGACAATTTATCTATTGTATCAGTGAAAACAATAGTGAATTCCTCCAATCATCACAGGAGAAGAGTGGATTAAGGTATTACACCACTGTGAACAACTATAAGCCTTTGTGTCAATTTACATTTAGCAATTTACTTTATTGCATTTTATATCCATGATTGCATAAACTACTTTGAATTAACATGTTAGAAGGGACTTGTCCACTGCCCAAAAACTTTTATATGGAGAAAAGTTTTTGAAACTCCAGTATAGTCATTCACCTCCCTTCTGACCATACTTTTACCTTTCTCTGGGACCAACAATTGGTAGCAGAGCAGTGTTCCTAGTATCAGAACCATTTCAGATCTGATTTCTGGTAACGAGGAGATCATATATTTTCAAAGTAGTTTTCAAATTTGTGCTTTCTAAATATATCTCTTTTTTGTACTTATGGATTCCTCAAATTTCATGTCTAAGGTACTTGTATTCAATGTTAATAATTTTGAAAAATATAAAATAAAGATGTTGTCTCATCATGGAGCAACTCATGAGGAGATGCTGGAAGTAATCAATGATGTCCCAATCAAGATCACAACCGTGATAGCCACAGGAGCATATCAAGGAAAGGAAATAGAAAAACTGAAGAAAGATTGAACCAAGGATGACAAAAGAAGAGCAAATCTAGATTTTGTTGCGAAAGACATGATCTTGAAGACTCTGGTCAATAATATGGTCATGAGGATCAAAGTCTGTAAAACAGCAAAGGAGATGAGGGATAAATTAGCACTGATCAATGAAGGATCAGAAGTAGTGAAGGAAAAAAAATTGCCTATTGCAAAACAGAAATTTGAGAACTTTAAAATGAAGACTGGTGAATCCATTGATCAAATAGACAACAGATTTTCAAGCATCATCAGTGAATTGCAACAACTTGGACACACATATCCACAGAAAGAAGTGAGCCTGAAAATCTTGAGAGGTCTACCTGAAAGATGGAAGATCATCACATCAGTACTTAGAGGAACAATAAATCCTGAAACTACTGATACTTTAACTCAAATGTCTCAATTAAATGCTCATGAATTTGAGTTGAACGGTGAAGACAGTGCACCGGTAAAGGCACACAAGGCCAGTGCACGGGTTGCACCCCAGCAAAGCAAAACGGCTGACACAAAGAGCACAGAGACACAGGAGCTAAAAGAACAGATTGCTTTACTGACTATACATTTCGACAAGTTTAGCAAGAAGAAGCAATTCAAAGGAAGTTCATCATCAAAAAAGAAGTCAATCTCAAGGAAAGACATGAAGAAAAAGGATGATGAATATAGATGCTTCAATTGCCAAAAGAAACGTCACTTCAAGGCTAATTGCCCTGAAGAAAAAGACAAAGATGGGAAAAAGAAGAAGTACAAAACAACTGAAAAGGGAAAGAGCAAGAAGGCACTCAAAGCTGAAACCAGTAGTGAAAAGAATGAAGAATCATCTGATAATGATTCTGATGATGATGAATCTAACAGCTCAGACAATGACAAAGCATATTGAAGTGTTATTGCTACGGAATCTGATGAAACATTGGTAATTTCTAGTTCATACACATCATCAAGTGCATCCACATCTGACACTGCACAATCTTCTATTCTCCCTTTAGATTATGCAAACCTAATCCAAAATCTCAAGAGTAAATTTGAAGAAATTCAATGAAATCATGAAATTCTGGAAAAAGAATGTGAGAATCTGAGAAAGGAATATAAAAGAATAAAGAAAGACCTGGTTGAATTAAATGCTAGTAAGGACGTACACTCAACAGATCAACAAGCAGCAGATGAAACTCATCTAATGTTGACAGACCAACTGAGAAAATATCCGTACCAGTTAAAAGCACAACTGCACCATTAAATGCACCACCTTACAAACCCTCAAAAAGGTTTGGACCCAGATCTAGTCTTGGCTACAATAGACAGGTTGAGAAAAGAAACAATGGACAACGCAATTATGAATCAAGGACCAAAACTGGACCTAAATTCAGAAAAGGACAAACCATAGTTTCTTCAACTCATCATGTACCAGTGAAGTCAAAACCCAGTGTAGTGAAACAGTCGAGTAAATTATCAAACCAACCAATTAAAGGAAAAGGCTTACTGAAAGGTAAGGGAAGACTTTACCCTTCAGAAGATGCTTGGAATGTTGCACCTCCAAAATACATGAAGAAACCATTTCATGCTATGCAACATGTGTTTAGGAAAATCCAACCAAGGAATGTTCCTGGACATAAGAAGGAACATGAAAATAAGTTTCCTCCTACATATTGGAAAGTGAAAAAGGATGCAAATAGACCAAAAAGTAGAGAATTGTATTAGAATAATCTCAATAAATCTGCAAGAAATTATTCTACCATGCCTTACATATATGAAGCTGATGACTTCAACTATCCATGAAGAAGATCCTTTGGATATACCTTTGGAATCAGAGGCATGACTGCTAACAGGTATGGACCCAAACAGTGTTGGGTACATAAACATACTTTATTTGTTTTGTAGGATGTCTGGTACATAGACAGTGGATGTTCCAGACATATGACAGGGAATAAAGGATAGCTGACTGACTTTAAAGCTTTTGATGGACCCAAAGTTACATTTGGTGGCAAAGAAAACCCCAGCAAAATCAAGGGGGAAGGCATAATGTTTAAGAACAACTTGAAGATTCAAAATGTGGCTTATGTTAATGGATTGAGTTTCAATCTTCTAAGCATTAGTCAATTTTGTAACAAAGGGTACAATGTGCACTTCAACAAAGAACGATGCAAAGTGATTCACAATCAAACCAGCACAGTTGTACTTGCAGGAAAAAGGGAAGACAACATGTATGTGGTAGATTGGAAGACAGCAAAAGCAAACATGTCTGCTTGTCCAAAATAAGCAATCAACCAGCTGTATTTGGCATAGAAGACTGAACCATCTCAACTACAAGACCATCAACAAATTTTCAAAGAACAACTTAGTTGAAGGTCTACCCGAGATCACAATCAAGAAGGAAAGTCTCTGTGATGCATGTCAAAAGGGAAACCAGATGAAAAGCTCTTTCAAGTCAAGGCCTTATCAAGCTACAACAAGAATTTTACATCTGTTGCATATAGATCTTTTTGGACCAGTCACACCAGTTAGTGTAAGGTTAAAAGGTACACTCTAGTGGTGGTAGATGACTTCTCCAAATTTACATGGACAATATTCATGAACAAGAAAAGAGAGACACTCAAAAAGCTACCAGATTTGCTAAGAAGAATAAAAATAGGAAAGAGTTGAAGATCATCAAGATAAGATCAGAAAGAGGCACAGAATTCCTAAATGAAATTATTTGAACCTATTGTGAAGAGAATGGAGTACAACATCAACTATCAGCAGCAGGCTCTGCACAACTAAATGGTGTAGTAGAAAGAAGAAATAGAACACTCAAAGAAGCAGTCAGAACAATGATTGCAGAAGCATTCTTGCAAAAGAGATTTTGGGCTGAAGCAGAAAACACAACATGCTATACTCAAAATAGATCAATCATCAACAAACACCACGGAAAAACACCATATGAAATATGGAATAGAAGAAAACATAACATTTCATATTTACATATGTTTGGATCTAAGTGTTTTGTTTTTAACAGGAATCAGTAACATACTTTTGATGAAAAATGTTGGTCCCTTGGAAAGGCTAACACAAGTTTAGAGGGGGGGGGGGTGAATAAACTTGTCCCTAAAAACTGGATTTTTTAACAAATTAAAGTTCAGTTAAAACTTGTGCGGAGTTAAGATGACTAAGCTGAGTTTAAGTCAAAGCTGAGTGTGTTAAACTGAATACTGTTGATATAGTGGTAGCCTTTTTCTTGATCTTGTTATTCTATGTGTAAAAGCTGAGTGTGTTAAACTAAATACTGTTGAATGTCAGTCTGTGAACTGTGAGATGTATAACAATCAATTATCAAAATGTTGTAGATAAATGCTAAGTGAATAAATAAATGCGTAAAGTAAATGAACAAGAATTATAGAGGTTCCAAGTGGTGTAATCCTGTCAATCCTCACTTTCCCTGTGCTGCGGAGGAAAATTCCACTTGAACTTCTTGAGGTGAACTGTTACAAAAAGTCCTAAACAATAGTCCTTGGCTAATCCCTAGCTTCACTATCTAAATAGTTGTAGAACAGGTAGAATTACTGCTCTTCAATTGCTTGAACATTGGTCCTTGAAGGGTTACGTATGCCTCTTCACCAGCTACCACCACAAACACAGTCTACCCGACTTCTTGTAACAACTGTCCTTGGCAAAACCTTCCTGGTTTGCTTCACAGTCTAAACCTTTGATGTAGAATCAAAGTTGGGTTGAGAATCAATAAATTGATTCTTGTTTGTGGTTCTTCAAAGTGTCTGAATCTGGATAAAATCTGTGTAGTTTGAACACTTGAAGAAATTCTTGATTTGATCGTGTTATAGCGCATATATGATAGCAATTCGAATAGATAAGACTAGTGCACAAAAATGCTTGTAAATCTGTTAAATCTTCGTGTTTAATCCTTGGTGAAAAGTTCTCTATTTATAGTGTGAGGTCCAACGTTCATCTTGCATTGATTCGAATTGTATCAACGTCTATCTTGTAACGGCTTTATTTTCTGACCGTTCTGATGTGTCAGTATTTAATCCAATAAGATTGCTTCCTTTACAACGTTCGACTGTACTATCAGTTTATCGGATGGCTGACATATAAAACTGAGTTTACTGATCAGTTTTATACTGTGTTCATCGGTTGTTAGTTTCTTGACTGACTTGGAGCATTAACTGAGATTTTACTCTTCTTCAAATATCAGTACTCCAGTTTATATCTGATTATAAATGACTTAATTAGATTACACCATAAACAATTATCTTCTAAGAATTCATTGTCTTTATGATCCTTAGGTCCTCATACAAGATCCATAACGTCAGTTCAGGTCACCACAATCTTGCCTGAAGTTTAACTTTATAGTCTCGACTTATAATCTTCATAACTGAGTTTGAACCCTCAGTTCTTCAATCTTTCATAACTGAGTCTGTGACCCTCAGTTCTTCAATCTTCTGTATATGCCAATTGAGTTAGTTTCCCTCAGTGAACTTATCTTCTTCAGTTTCAGTTGGTGTATTCTGAGTCAGTTTGTTTATCTTAATGATTTCCAGTATTCTAAATGACTTCCAGTTTTCAGTTTCACAACACACTAACTATTACAGTGCTTGTCTGATGTAAACCTATACAAATATCATACTCTAGTATAACCTATACATTCAGTTCTAGACATATTTTAGCTTTTCACTATAACAGCTAGCTTCAGCAATTCATCAATGGGGTTAAGATAATATTCTGGGTAAATATGATGAATTATCATCAAAACTAAATTTTATTTCCAACAAAAAAAGCTGATGAAGCAATCTTTATGGGATACTCAGACACAAGCAAAGCCTTCAAAGTACTCAACAAAAGAACTTTGGTGATTGAAAAGTTAATTCATGTAGTTTTTGATCAACCAAACACAAATGGTGAAAGTCTACAAGATCTGGAAAAAGAAGTTGCGCAAAAACAAGTTTATATGAAAACAACAGTACTTACTACTATTCTGGATCACACCTTTGGCAATCAAGATGATGCACCAGTCAACACAACACAAGAGGCACCAACACAAGAACATGAAGTTGATGCACTAGAAGAAGTTGTGGAAGAACTAAATCAAGAGCAACTTCAACCTGACCTGAACTGGCTGAGAGATCATCCTGAAGAACAAGTCATTAGAGATATTCATACAGGAGTTAGAACCAAAAGACAACTGGAAAGAATGCTAACTTGTTTTCAAGCATAGGCGGAACCCAAAACTATAGATGGTGCAATTTAAGATGCTGATTGGATTACAGCATTCAAGAAGTACTCCTTGAATTTGAGAGAAATGAAGTCTAAGAACTTGTTGACTGACCAGACACGGCCAACATCAATGGAACAAAATGGGTATTCGGAAACAAGATGGATGAACAAGTAACAGTTGTCAGAAACAAAGCAAGGCAAGTTGCAAAAGGCTACTCTCAAGCAGAAGGAATAGATAATGATGAAACCTTTGCACTAGTAACAAGATTGGAAGCAATCAGACTCTTTCTAGCTTTTGCAGCACATAAAGACTTCAAAGTTTATCAAATAGATATCAAGAGTGAATTACTGAATGGAATTTTGGAAGAAGAAGTATATGTTGAACAATCCGCTGGTTTCCAACTGAAAGGGAAGGAAGATAAAGTGTACAAGCTTAAAAAGGCACTATATGGACTCAAACAGGCACCTAGAGCCTGGTATGAGACATTGTCACAATTCTTAATCAACAATGGATTCAACAAAGGGACCATAGACAAGACTCTCTTCAAGCTAGAAATACTAGCACATTGTTAATCAAATCTATGTTGATGACATCATCTAGGGATCAGAAGATGATAAGCTATGTGAGAAGTTTGCAAATTGATGAAGATCAAATTTCAAATGAGTATGATGGGAGAGCTCAATTACTTTCTTGGTTTACAAGTGAAACAAATGAAGGATGGCATCTCAATAAATCAAGCCAAGTATACAAAAGACTTGATACACAAATATGGTATGGATACAGGTGGCACATCAGATACACCAATGTGTGTAAGAGTCACTCTTGGGAAGATGAAAGTGGAAAAGATGTTGATCAAAAGTTGTATAGAGGGATCATTGGATCCTTACTCTACTTAACTGCAAGTATGCCTGATATAGCATTTGCAGAAGGTGTTTGTGCAAGATTCCAAGCTCAACCAAATGAATCTCACTTACTAGCAGCTAAGAGAATCATCAAATATCTAAATAACACCATCAATGTTGGAATTTGGTATCCAAAAGCTGGAGGATTCAAACTAATATCATATTCAGACTCAGACTATGCTGGATGCAAGATTGATAGAAAAAGCACATCTGGAACTTGTCAAATGCTAGGCAGCAGACTAGTATCATGGTTTAGCAAAAAGCAAAACTCTATATCCACATCAACAGCAGAAGCAGAATTAATAGCAGTAGGTAGCTGCTGTGCACAACTATTGTGGATCCGACAACAACTAAGGGACTATGGAAAGGAAGAAAAGACAGTCCTAATTATGTGTGATAACACAAGTGCAATATCTATTACTGAAAATCCAGTATTGCATTCAAGAACAAAACAAATTGATGTGAGACATCACTTTATCAGAGATCATGTTGAAAAAGGAGATGTTATTCTAAGATACATACCAACTGAAGATCAATTGGCTGATATCTTCACTAAACCACTTAGTCATGAAAGATTTTGCAAGTTGAGAACTGAGTTGGGAATGATTGAAATCTATTAAGTTATAAAGTGCAGCTAACTGGAGTAATCAGCTAAGTAACATCACCAGCTAACTAAACCTTTACCACTTCGGGCTCACTTGGCAGGTAAGGCACTGGTACCCAGAGAAGTTATCTTCATTGATTGTTAGGACCAGTTCTTTACAGCAGCTCAGTAAGAAGTCAATCCACCGGCCTAGTGACCAGCCAAGTCACGCCACCGATAAATATCTTGGAGAATACAGTGAAGTGAAGTGTAAATAAAATCAACTTTCTACACATGTGGAAAATCGGAGAATAATTATATGGAGGATCACCCACGTGGTGATTAGTTTATAATCTTGGAGGTAACTATATTATTTTTAAATTACGGGTATGACGGCAACGCCTCGATTCCCGGGATTTAACACTTTATACCTCAATCCACTCTCCCACCACACTCAAAAACAGTGATTTATATACATAAAATCATGCCATTACTTCACCAAATCCTTCCATATTCAACCGCATTCACACTACTCAAATCATCCTATATAAACAACACTTAGAGATTTTTCAGAATTCTTTACGCTCTCTTGCAAATCATCAACCCTATTTTCTCTGATAAATCGAAGCTTTTTTCAAATCTCAAACTTATTCAAACAATGGATTCATCCTCTTCAACCACCCAAACAGAAAACAATATGAGAAATCGATTGCCACTGGATCATTCTTTCAAGAAGAACAATACTTAAAGTTATGTGGAAATGATGAAGAAGCACAACGATTGGCGAATGGTGGCAAAAACCTAGGATTGCTGACTTTTCTCAATCCTCAAATCAAAGATATTTGCTATGAAAGCCACATCTCTTTTTGGAAAACCGCCAAGTTTGTTTCTGGTCTCTTTGCTGAAGAAGGTGTAGAAATGGGTGAAGACAAGATCGTTGGATGAATTCTGGGTAACAATAGTTAAAATGGTGAACCCAGGCTCTAAGAAGGTCAACTATCTTAGATCTGCCTTCAAGAAACCTTTTAGTGAATTTAGTGCTCTAATTGGAAAGAACATTGAAGGCAATCTAGGAGCAAATAATGCCATGACAGAGGCTAGAATGCGCCTTATGGGAATCATCTACAATAGTATGGAGTTCAATTGGGCCAACTATTTCTTCCTGATAATCAAAGAGCAATCCAGGGAGAGGCTAATGCTGCTAAAAAAGGGCAAGTAGAAGGAAAGAAGAAAATGGGACTTTCTAGGTAAAGAAGTCCTATGGAATTCAACTCCACTATCTTATGCAATGTCTGAAAGTACCCATCATAAAACTCCACAAATTTCATGACTCCAAAATCATGTTTACCTATGTCAAACAGCAGACGACAGTAGGAGGAGGGAAGAGAAAACAATCGGTAGAAACACCTCCGGGAAAAGAAAAAAACAAAATGTTCAAAGAAATTTTGACAAAGAAGATTTTGAATGTTAGTAGATGAAGAAGAGGAAGAGGAAACAGATCACAAACCCGAACGCCAAGAGGAAGAAGGAAGTGGTGATGATAATCAACCAACAATAAAGAGGTTGAAGAAGATAATGGAGATGATGATGACACTCCAGATGAACCCGCAAAAATATCTGCAAGAGATATTGATGATAGAATTACTGCATATCTCGAATGGAATGAAGGTGACTCCAGACATCAGCTTCAAATTCAGCGCACATGTTTGAAAAAGAAGCTTGGCTTTATGGTTTTCTAGGGATCACAACCCTAGTTGGTGTACTTGATGAATCTTCCCTTTGGGGCATGATAGATGCAGCAAAGGCAAAACTGCCTTTGATTTCTGATACAGAATGTGGTAAATCAGATGATGATGGTAATGATCATGATGATGATTATGGTGATGATCCCAATGATGATGAGGATAACATCTTCTTGAGTACCTTTCTGCAGACACAAAAGCCAGCAAAGACAACTCCACCAGCTAAGGCAACACCATCAGCTCGCCATATGATCAGCTGACTATAGAACCTGCTAACACTTCTAAACCGGCTCCACATGCTCCACAACTGTCTGTCGACACTACAGCTGAACCAACAGTAGTGTTGGACACTGGATCAGCTGCTGCCACTCCAGTCAAGGCAACTCCCGGGAAAGAGCAAGGGGAATAGGAGAAAGTGTTGCCCCAGCAATAACATCTACTCAATTACTGGAAAAAGTAGAAACGGGGGTCGATGTTACTCAACCCACAACACAACACCAAGAACCAGCTGACACTCATTGCACTTTGCTACACCAAGATAGAGGACAACAAACAGAACCAGAACCAGCTGATATCCGTACAAAATTTGCTCAACTCTCTACTGGAATATCAAATGAGACTTTTCAAAAAGCAACAAATTTGTTGGCTGAAGAATTGGAACAACAAGCAATGTATCTCAAATCCATGACTATAGCACTTAAAGATGAAAGCTACTCAATAGAGAGAAGATTTATGGCTATTGCTGAGTGCATTGATGCATAAAACATTGTGGTGCAAAGGCCGGGTGATTTGATGCGCCAGATGAACATAAATTTCACCAACAATATTGCAGGCCTTAAACATCATGTTTCTCAAGAAAAAGAGTCAATGGAAATGGCTTTTGGCATAAGATTTGGCAGTGTGACCAAGAAGTTGTTTGACCATGATAATAGATTCACATCTTTTGAATCTAAATTAGACACTCTCATTGGTACAGCTGAAGCTACAAATAGCATCCTACTAAAACAAAGGGATGATGCTGCCAAAAAAAGGGAAAGAATTGATAAGCCTAAAGGATCCATAGCTAGACCCCCAAATTTTACTGAGGAACAACTAAGAGCAAGAGACAGAGAGATAAGAATCTGAAATGAAGCTAAAGAACAACTAAGAAAGGCTAGAGAAGAGAGGGAAAGGGCCACAAAAGAACCATGTATTGGATTCCCTCATCCTATCCAAAGAAGAGATGATGATAGAGATAGATCAGGAAGGCAGCAAAGGACTGGATCTAGTCAGCCAAGAGGCTCAGCAAGTCAACATAGATTCAGCACATGCAGAGGCAGCAATAGTACTAGATATGCTTGTGAGAAAAGAGCTTTCATAACTCACAGAAATAGGCAAGAGTATAATGCTGAGATATTGGACAATGTAAGAGAGTTTTTCAGAACACAAGATAGTATGTATCCAAATCAAAAGCAAGATGAAGCATAGGCAGACTGGCTAGGCTATTATGATGAGAAGATGAGAGCTGATATGGCCAAAGTTAACAAAGATGTCAAGAGAGAGAATGCATCTCTTAAGAAAAATACTGGATCTAGCTCAACCAGCAGACCAAGTCAAGCCATACCCCATACTGCAAATGGACCAGAAGATCAATCCAGTGAACAACATGAGGATTTCAACATGGTAAAATTCTTCAGTCCTATAGTGAAAATGGACCGTCAGGAACAATGGGGTTTGTTCAAGAATCTCAAATTTGCTGATTCACATATTGCTAAAGCTAATGATAGACTTGAGAAATACTTTAGATAACCCAAGGCAAATGAGACTGTGCTTGACTTCTATAGACTTATCAACAAGAGAGTCTTTCTTGGGGTCTCTGAGTACACTGCTATGGCTTACTGGAAATGAAAGTTCCCAGAAATTGATTGGAAAGACATGGAGGTGGTTCAGACTACAAAGTTCAAGAGGTACAAACAAGATTTAAGCAAAATGTAGATATAGCACTCTGAATCTGTTTTGAACTTACTTGTCTTATTGCCCTTGAATGGATGAATAAATTTTTTGAGTTTTATTCTGTTATTATTATGAAAAATTTGATTACTTATGTTCAGCCTTATGAGGGTTTTGGCATCATCAAAAAGGGGGAAATTGTTAGGAACATTTTATTATGTTTTGATAATGGTCATACTAGCTGTTATAGCAAGCCTGAAATAAGTTAGAAATCTCTGTATAAGTCTTTACTAAGAGTCAGACATGTTGTATAGGTTGAGTAAGACAAGTATTGTACTAGTTGGTAGGATGGTGAAGTAAAACAGAAATCTGGCATAGTGAAACCAACCAAGTACTAGCAGAGAAGCATGAAGACATATGGTATGACTTATAACAGGGAAGTCTATGATGACCTTGGATAAGTCTAAGTTATAATTCAAGTGATGAAATTCATCGTCAAATATGGTGTACACTGATCTCACCCAAATCAAGGATTAGTGAAGGACAAGGAGTCTTGCAAAATCAAAGAAATGAAGAAAGCAGTAAACCGGCAAAGTAACTATCTATCGGCTAAGAAAAGACAAAGCAGTGAAGGTAGAACTAAACAGCCGAGTCAGTAGGATAACTTAAGCATTCAAGGAACAACCAAGTGAACTATACTTGTTCAGATTATGAAAAATAAGAAAGATTCAAAGGATCAAGCATTCAATGCTTAACCAATCAAGAATCAATCAATGACGGATTTTGTTATATACGTTTGAAGAAAGTCCGATCACTGAAATCAAGGAGAATATAATTAAGAGGGAATCAATAATTAAATCAAGGATTATTCCCACATTAAATAGCCAACGGATGGAAATTCAAATCAAGGATTATCAAGGCTACAAATAGAAGGCATTGACAGGCAAGAAGAACAACAATTGAATCTGATAAGAAACGAGCAGAAACTTTATCAATTTGAAAAGCCTTCTATCTGAATATAAAAGGAAATATCCAGAGATCAACTCAGCAATTAATCGAACTCAAATTCCACATCAAGTACTGAGATTGATCAAAAGAATCTATGAATCCAATTCACACCTGTCAAGCAACTGATACAGAGCCATCTGAGAAGGAGTTGTGTTTGTGATAGCTGCTGAAGGATTTGTTCCCAAGGAGCAGTGTTGATGACTGAGTCACTGAAGCTTTTGAAGCCAGGGAGTGATAGTCTTGAAGATTGTGAAGTTTGTGTAGCCAAATACAATCTATCTAATGTATCAGTGAAAACAATAGTGAATTCCTCCAATCATCACAGGAGAAGAGTGGATTAAGGGTTTACACCACCATGAACCACTATAAGCCTTTGTGTCAATTTACTTTCAGCAATTTACTTTACCGCACTTACATTATTGCATTTTATATCTATGACTGCATAAACTACTTTGAATTAACATATTAATAAGGGACTTATCCGCTGCCAAAAAGCTTTTACATTGAGAAATTTTTTTGAAACTCCAGTATAGTCATCCACCCCCCTCTCTGACTATACTTTTACCCTTCTCTGGGACAAACACTGACCCACTTACACTGTTAAGTGTCACACTATGTGACGGTTGTGTAATTATCCTTAGGACCGCAGTCAGCATGGAATCACGGTGTGGATTGTCATGCTTTGACACTATTGAGGTTTCCCTTAGCCATAGAGCGATAATGCGGTAGTGATTGGGTATGATACAGAAGCATGCCGAGTATACATGTTAGGTCATCCAGAATTGCATACCCTATGAGTAGGGTGAATACCCGAAAGGGCCTTCCCGTAAGGAATGTCCAGTTCTCATGAATCTTTGCAAAGTGGGAGTAAATGAGTTATTCTGAGAGAGCTTGATATCTAGATTAAGGGATACGATCAAGATACGATCGCATGGATATTACAACAGCGATGAGATTCTATTTACACGCTAACCGAGCACATGAAAGGTAGTAGTCATTGCATATTGACTCTTCCAATGATTGGGGGTCATGGACGTGTTGCTAGACGCTATCCATGATCGTTAGAGGTGAAGGTAATTTTCGTAATTGCGCTTTATGTCTACGGCCAACATATTCGGAAGCCTATCGGGTCACAGACATATGAACATCAAGTCGGATTAAAATGTGGTTATAGTTGATAACGAAATAAGGAATTGAAAGAATTTGTCTCATACTATAAAGGTTTTAGTGGTAAATTAATATGGTGGTATTTATTTATTATAAATAAATATAATACAAGATATTAATTGTGTTGATTAATTATATATATATATATATATATATATATATATATATATATATATATATATATATATATATATATATATATAAAACCCGTGCATAATGCACGGGACGACTCAACTTCTTTAAATATATTGTCAAGGACGAGTTTGACATATGACCCAACAGGCACGACCCGGACCGAACTCCGGATTAGTCGGACCAGTGGGTTCTGGATACCGGGGGATTTAAGCAAAAAAAAAAGAACATCTAACATATAATTAGTTAACATGAAAACAAGAACTTACAAAACAATGTGATTGGAAAACCACAAAATAAAATGACAACATCATACTTATGGCGATCCGGAGCACGGTTATCACAATCATTATATCACTTACAATCTCTACTTCAAATCCGCGATCTGCATTATAATCATACCAAAAAACCACGTGTAAGACACCCAAAAATTAAAAAATGCCTATCACAGGTTTTAAAATTTTGTCACAAAAAAAGAAAAAAAGAAAAAACAAATTTTCTAAGCAACATGATTGGAAAACCCTAAAATGAAATGCCACAATGTTTATGATGATCTGGAGCAGCCATAATGTTCATGATACCTTAAATCCCTTACAATCATTAGTTTATAGAACATTCAAATCCTAGTACTGCATTACGATCGTATAAAATAAAAAAACTAAAAACAGAATTTAGCTTTCTTTTTAAAACACAAAAAATAACTTTATCTTAGAACAATCGCAAAAAGAAAATACTAAATGTAGATCGTAGAGACCAATAATTAGACAATAGTAGAAAATTTTCAACATAGAAGATTGAAGGAAGATAGAATCAATATTAATGTAATTATTTGGAATTGTAAAATACAACGTAATATTACTTCCAAAATACAAAATTATTATTCAAATTCAAAATCCAAATTCTTGTTTCCTTTTACTTAAGATTCCAAAAATAATGCAGTGAATTCATAATTATTACTCAAATTCAAAATTTAAATTCTTATTTTATTTTACTTGAAACTCCAAAAATACTACATTGAATTAATAATTATTATTATTCAAGTTATTATTTCCTTTTACTTATCTTCAATTATTTCATTTTTCTTGAGATTCTAAAAATATTGCATTAAATTAATAATTATAATTTAAATTCAAAATTCAAAATTCATATTTTTATTTCCTTTTACTTGAGATGCCAAAAATATTTCATTAAATGCATAATTAATATTCAAATTCAAAATTCAAATTCTTATTTAGTTTTACTTGAGATTTCAAAAAATTTGCATCAATTTCATAATTATATAAATATTATTCAAAATTTAAAATCCAAAATTCAAATGTTTATTTCCTTTTACTTGAGATTCCAAAAATACTACATTGAATGCATAATTATTATTTAAATTCAAAATTTAATTCTTATTTCCTTATTTGAGATTTCAAAAAATTTGCATTAATTTCAAAATTATTCATGGAAATATAATTATTATTCAAAATTCAAAATCAAATTTTTTTTCCTTTTACATGAGATTCCAAAATTAAAACATTAAATGCATAATTAATATCAAAATTCAAAATTCTCATTCATTTTACTTGAGATTTCCAAAAAACTGTATTAATTTCAAAAAAATTCATCGATATATGGGTTTTTTCATTTTTCTTGAGATTTCAAAAATACTGCATTAAATGCATAATTAATATCTAAATTCAAAATTCAAATTCTCATATCATTTTATTTGAGATTTCAAAAAAATTGTATTAATTTCATAATAATTCATGGATATATGGGTTTTTTCGTTTTTTTCTTCATGAAAACCGAGAATTAAATAAAACGGGTCATTGAGCGGGTCAATTGGTCAATACGGGTCAATTAATTTTATTTTCCTTCCTCTATCCATTATATATAGATAAAATTTTACACATATGAGAAGATAATAATTTATTATGAATTTAGTTAATATTAGCATCTGATATTTCCATTAGATTTAAATTTCAAATAGAAAATTCAAATCCATGATCTTTATTATTAAAAATAAACCATCCAAAAATAAAACGCATATCACTACAAGAAAAAACGATTTTAATGACGGGAATTCCCGTAATTATATTCCATTTTATCGTCATTAAAGACTTTTAATGACGAGAAATCCCCCTCATGCCCCCCTCATAATTGCCCTTCTAGTTAAAGCATTCAATGACGAGAATCCCGCCTCGTCATTAAAAGTATCAAGGCTTTAATGACGAAATTTGACTCTCATTAAAATATTTCTAGTGACGAGTAATTTTCTCATTATTATACTATTTGCCGCTCATTAGAACTAAAGTTGAATCTTTCGGTTTCGCCCATTAATGACGGATATTACCGTCATTAATAAGTGGAAACCACTCATTAATTAGGTATGACCATTATCAACAAAAGACATGTAATGACCAAGTATACCGTTACAAAAACTGCTTTAATGACAATAAAATTTGTTGTTATATTACAATCTCGCCCTCTTTAAATCCTCGCTTTCTATATATACCACTACGCGTACAAATATAAAAATATTAATTAACATATTTAAATATATGACTCGCCATAAGTTGCAACAATTTGGATTAGTCTATGCAAAATATACATAGTTGCAACAATATGCATTCATATATCCAAAATATACATAATGGTAGAGTTGTTTCAAGAGATTCAAAAAGAGAAGTTACTTACATATAGATGCATAATGATAGGATTTTCTAATATCACATCCCCAAAATACAAATATCTAACAAACATAAATGTCGGTCACCAAAACATCAAGCACATCTAATGATTGATTTCTACACAGTAAAATTACACCATCTTAGGATATGAGAAGTAGCAATCCATACACATATATCTTCCAAAAGCATCAAAACCTTTCAAAACCCGGCAATAAGCCCAAGTTAACACTACAAGAAAATCGGTGTAAGTGACTACTCAAAACTCGGATTGCACATGCACAAATGTAGAACGTATACAACTTATCAATTCCCGGGATATGTTACCTTGTCAAACATGTATTGCATTGTTTCAACCTAAATGACTAAGTGACTACTTAGAAAACGTCGCATTGTGAATAGTATGTCAAATAAGATCACAGATGCAACATGGAAAAGATTCCAAGTGTAGTCACAGTTTGACCAAACAAAGCAATAGATGTGCTAGAGATGCATTGATCTTTTCAAAATATGATAGTCTAAAAAGGGGCTGAAGTTAGACTTACCATCAAAATCATCCAACGCTTTATGGAAATCGCGGAATGGGTAAGAGCTTAAGCCAAAGCTTATCGGCGTCGCCACCGTCACACTCTTGGAAGAGATATTCTTGTTTTCGCTCATCCGTTGTTCGGCGATACGGTAGTCATAATAGCCGTAGGAACCACATACGTTCACCTCACAACCGGCGCGTAGTCGATCGAGCTCACTATGATGGCGTAGAAGTCAATCACCGACGTCGAGACATTGCAAGAGCCGTAGTCCCGGCCTAGGCGCCATATGAGGCGTAAGAGTGGTAGCTCGTCTTTGTCACCATGATTCTTTAAATGTTTTTGCAGAATGTGGGTGAAAAAGTGCTCACCTGTCTTACAATTGTCAAAGTTGTGGTTCCGTTGTTAAACGAATCGAATTTTCACGATGCTCCAGCTCATGATCAACAGCAGCACTAGCCCTTGTGTACGATTGCTTCCATACTGGAAATGTGGTAAGAACTTTATCTGATTCTGGCGTCTTGCAATCTGAGTCGTGGGATGCTTCAGAAAGGATTTCCTGCCAGTTACAAAGCAGAGAATGTGGCAGCGATTTCCTTACCCTCTTAGACACAAAATGCCCCCATTGACCATGTCCATCAAAAATCCCACAAAACATCATGTCTTCTTGGCATCCAAACTCCTATAAACCCTTTCTCAAATGTGCTAGTTCCTTAAGGAAAGCAAAACAAAAACCATTCTTCTCACCATATTTAAGGAAGAAAAAAAATAAAAATTGAAATGTTACTAAAAATTACCTCCCAAACAACACATGAATCTTGGTTTGCACCCTTCTCTCCTTTCTTGGAGAATACAGAAGCAAAATTCTTGGACCTATCAAGAATTACAATTCCTGATGTCCTTAACAACAATTCATTCTTCTCGGCATCATTCGCCATGGCTTCTGCTGCCTCCCTTCCACCACCATTATTGCCAATATACCTTTTCTTTTTCTTGACAGAAAATGACCTTGCCAATCCATTGAACATGGTTGTTAGATTCCCCATTCCAAACTTGATTCCCATGACTTTATTTTATGGGAATTGAAAGAAAATTCTTGATCTCTACTCTTTCACGTAGTCCCAGCCCAGGCGCCTAGGAACCTTTGAGCTCAAGATTGCTGCAAAGTAAAAAAAAAATGAAGATGAGGAGAAAAAAGGCAACAACACGAGGAAGAGCTATAACAGTTAGAAGATGAGACTGCCATGAGCTCAAACCTTTGAGCTTTTTATCATTTAAGATGAGTCATACTTACCCCTAAAAAAAGATGAATCCTACTTTGTTATTTGGCCTGTCATTTAAACAAAACTAGTTCTTTACGGGGATATTGGGAATACTATCCATTAATTTCTTCAGAGAAATGTTTTTACATTAGTTGGTTTATTTGATATTAGGAATACCGATCCCTAATGGGCCCACTATCACCACTGACTCAGATACCATATGTTTATGCCTCTTTCTTTTATGTAGCCAATCCGATTAGTTGTCAAAAAAAAAGATGTGCAAGTCTAAAGAAGTAAGCTCTCAATCAAAATTACAAGTTTACATAAGCAAATGGACTTAAGAACATATTGCAAAAAATCAAGTTCATATTAAAGTCTATATTATTACTTAGCACAGGATATCAAATTCAGTGAAATATAGTGCACAAATGTTTTAGTCAACACACAAATAGAGTAGTCTTAATTCACGATATTAACTAGCAAGATAATATTCGAACTACAACCCTTAGAATTGTAACATCCCGACTTTTCGTAAAAGGGTAAAATAGTCATTGGGCGTATTTACTATGACCTAATTGTTATTTATCCTATTTATTTGAATAAAAGGGATTTAATTAAAAGGTTTTAGCTATTAATTATAAAGGATTTAATTATTGGCTATAAAAAGAGATAATCCCAATTATTCCCTCATTACTTCACACGCATATTCTGAAAAAAAAAGAAGAGGAACGGCGCACAGAAGAACAAAACAACGCAGGAGATGCCAGAGAAAGACAGAACGAAAACTTCAACCGTGTGATCAATCCGTTCATCTGATCAAGATGCCGCAAGAGAGAAAAGTGATCAGCGCGAGGAGACGCAACTTTGGAAAATAAAATATCTTTAATCCGTAAGTTTTCAGTTTAGCCCTAGTTTTGGTATTCGTAGAGTCCGATTCTTGGAAAATTCGTATCTTTCAATCCGTAGCTCTGTTTTTCAGCCATGAGTAGTCGAAACGATCGTCTTGGAGCGTAGATCAATCTAAAAATAGTTTCGCAGCAGTTACTCCAGGTAATCTACAGTTTATGGTACTTTTTCAGTTTCGTTTTTTGAAAGGAAAAATAGGGTTTTAGGGTTTTTGTTGATCAAATAGGTTTTGGGGGTTGAGGATCAACAATTGTTGCGCTTGCTTGGTGTTTTGCTGTTGGTTTTGCAGGCCTTTAAGGTAAGAGGCTCTTCCTATGATCTCAATTATGATTCGTAAAGTTTAGATCATGTTTTTAAGATGCGTAGGTGCTAGAAAGGTGTATTTCTCGTTGATCAAAGGATCATAGATGTTATGGTATGTTTAGATATGTTTCTCTCGAGTTTTACCGTGCTTAATTTTTCGTTATTTGGGTTAGAAACGGTTCGAAATGGTAAGTTGATGATTTTAGGGTTCTAGCCGATACCCAGTCGGACGGGCGTCCGCCTCGTTGTAGCTCAAACGGGCGTCTTGGCTTTCTGGACGGGCGTTTGAGGTGTGGTTTTGATTCAGGATGTAGCGTGTTTAGGACAGACGGGCGTCTGTAGGATAGTGGACGGGCGTCCGAGTTTAAACGGGCGTTTAGGTTGTTAGACGGGCGTCCATAGAGTTTAAACGGGCGTTTGGATCAGTTTACTTTGTTTTTCATTGTTTTGTCGTGTCAGCTTGATTTCAGGCTTTATAATATTGTTTTTACTGCTTAACCTTATGTGACAAAGCCTTGAATTAGCTTTTGGTGCGTTTAGTTCCGGCACCACATGGATTCCCTAAAAAGATGAAGTATGGGACCATCGAAAGCTTTGGATTTGCCTTGTGCTTCGATGAACTAGGGTTTATCGATGTCCGTGTAATTGCTAGGCCTTGTCCGTGTCTAGTGGTCTAAGTACGAGAGTAGGAGATGTGAGGGAGCTTACTTGAAAATACTTAGGTGGCTAGTTAAACATCTAATCAAACGTATGTGTTAGATTAAAAGCTTAAACATCATGCAATGCTTGGTAAGGCATAGTACAATATCGCGATGTGTTCTCTGACTAGACAAAGTAGACTGTACCCACGCCGGTCAATCGATTGGCCAGATAAAGCGTCTGGTGCACTCTGCCGGTCATCACACTATCGGGACTCAGATATTCCCGGGGCTACTAGAGCGTGTCTCTAAGTAGGTTGCACCCGGATTGTCCTAGTACATCCTATTACTAGGCGTAGTGCCCTTGTTATTCATGATGTAACAAAGATAAGCTAAGTTAGAAACGTATAGTCATGACGTGTCGATGGGCATGAAGTGAACCCTAGATTGAGTCGGTCACACATAAATAACTAATCAATTAAAATATCTTTTCTTTATAAATTATAATTGTTGTCATAGCTTCTCACTTTTACTGAGTACTTTGTACTTACCTCCTTTGCATTTTATGTTTGTATGCATTGTGGGGTGAGAAGACGAACGGTGTAGACCAAGTGTAGACGACGGCTTTTGAAGACTTGAAGTCTTGACGGAGCTTCTAGTTCTTTTTCTTTGTAGAGGTTGTACTAGACTAGTTGTTTTTCTTTTCTTAGATTTGTTGTACTTCTACTTTTAAGACCTCGTATTGTATAAGTCTTTGGGTTATTCGTCGTTGTAATTTGTCTATCCATCTTTAGTATGGTTACTTTCTATTCATAGTAGCTTTTATGTTTTTACCCGAGTCCTTTTAGCTTCCGTTTGCTTTATTTTGATACGACGACGTAGAGGCTTGCGTATAATATTAGATTTATTTAATGCTATACGCGCCGAACGTTTCTCTTCCGGATAAGGGCTCGGTATCCGGGAGCGGGGCGTTACAGTTGGTATCAGAGAGAAACGTCCTTTCTGTTCTAGGCATCTCTTCCTCTAAGATAAGAATCCTTTAGACCTTTTAGAACTTGAGCTTGGTGGTAATCCTCGTATGACTAAGAATCCTTAAACCGTGGTTAGGTTGCATTAGAACCATGTGAAGAGTCTTCTTGGACGAAAGTTGAGTTGAGTCTTTGGTTCACATCCTTTATGTGATCACCTCAGGTTTTGTTCCTCCTAGGATCTTTAGTAGAAACTCTCTCTTCTTTTGAAGATTCCAAACCGTAATCGGTCACATAGGATTAAATGAAACCGTTTTAAGTAAAGCTTTGGGATCGGAGTTTTATGCCTACACCTTAAAGTCGAGGTCCACTTGGTTGATTTCATTTTCCTTACTTTCCCTATTGAAATCTCTTCACCTTCTCTACACACGAATATCTAAGTTTACTTTTGGCTTGGCCTAACTTGGTAGAGAATGATATTTGATTCAACTCTACAAATCCTCCGCTTTTCTTTTCACCATCACTTGGTTTGAGTTCATCAACATTCTTTGACCTTTTCTTTGCTTGAGATGGATTCTACACGAACTCAATGTGTAATTCTATTCCTTCCAAATACTTTTCAGTCGTTTCAACTAATAGTGTTAAAGGTCTCTTACTTTGGCACATACTTCTCGTCATTCTCGTGTTTGGCTTTATCCAACATGAGTGAATACTTCTGTTCCCGTGTTTTCCCTTTAACATAAGACAGTCTTCCACTACTCTAAAAATTCTGAAAATTTTCAGCAAAATAGATTACTGTTTTATCTACAATTTCTCTTTTTACATCAACTCGATAATAGTTATGGATTTTTCAGAAAGTTCGTGTTTATGCTGGACACTCTGTCCAGAAAATCTGCAGCAGCACTTTCGCTTCTTCTTCTGTTTTGAACAGGTTAAACACCTCCAAATGATCTGAATTTTTGATATGTTGCAGATAAGACTTTTATCTACAGTTTTCCTTTTGGAATTAAGTTCAGATTCTTTTTCGTTTGATATCAATTTGCAATTCAACTCAGTGTTTATGATTCTGGAAATTCTGACAGCTTGTGCAATTATCAGAAATAAATGTTTTTGACCAAGTTATTTCCATCCAAAAATTTTAAAATTTTTATATCATCTAGAAAACTCTAGTATCTAACTCTTATCTCTTTGTATCATGCTCAAATTTCTCTTCCTTTGTTCTGTAAAAACTGATAATGTCAGATCCGGAGTAAATATCATACACAGCAACCAAAAAGGAATTTTTCCTCCAGCATGCCATGCTTGTTGTTCAGACCCTTGTTGTGCCTGTTGTAATTATACCTTTTTCTAGTAATTTGTTTCTCATGTAATCCCTCACTTGAGATCTTTAAACTCAACAAATTCTCTCCACTTGTTGTCATGAATTACCTCGAAATATATCACATTGAGCCCTTCTTCTCGAGCAAATTCATGCCTTCTTTCTTTTCAAATCAAGAAACAAGATCTCTTCGTAAGCTGCAGTGTCACACTCCCATCCTTCATTTCAAATTCAAGTTTGACTAAGCCTTATGAGGTCGAACATTTTTCTTACTTGTGTTTATTCTCGGCCTTCCCTTCTAAGGGTAGTGTTGATTTTGGTGATGCTACTTATTCTTTCGATGTATGCATCTCATCTTCTTACCAAATTTGGGACCTTTAACCCTATCTTGACATCTATCTTCGTTACTTATCTTTAACCTTCTAGCGTTTTATGCTAGACTAGTTTCAACTAGAAGGTAGTTTTTGCCAAGGTGCCTTCTGAACCTAACTAGCCAACCGACTTTTGAGTTCCTAAACTTTTGATCTCCGTTTCAGATTATTGTACCTTGTACCCTTCAGTTTTAACTCTCTTTCATGCCATTTAGATCCATGAACTATCATATACACCATTTTGACTTTCCACTTTCTGTTATGGCATTTCTATCACAATTCTATCATACTGGTTGAAAGTCTATTTTCTTTAAACCTTATCCGACAGTTCTTAAGTGTCGTTTCCCCTACATTCAAAATCTTGGTTGCCGTTTACTTATTCAAACTTTTGTTAATCCCTTACAATTTCTTGAGGGAAATTTCTACTTCTTTTAAATCTTGAGATAACCTCTCTTTGACTACTGCAAACTTGGATACTTCTTGACAAGTGTTTATTTTATTCTGAAACCTTTTGGTGTACTCGTTTTGTCTCCATGGCTCCTTCATGTTGAGATTCTTGTTCTCTGTTGATTTCTAAATCCTTTTCAAATTTTCCGGTGCTCGACCATGCACCTTTACTTGTTCTTCGTTGTGTGATGTTTCCTTTAACGTCTCCACCTGTCTAAAGGTTTATATGAAAGCTTATTACCATCCTTTCAAGTGTCCCTGTGAAGTCATTGTAGACCACTGTTTCTTGCAGAATTTCACTCCCTCAAAAGAACTTCATTTGCAAGGTGTTCTTTTTGTTTTTCTTCTAGTGGCTACCTTTTGTATTATGATACAATGTCTCATTCTTCGTTTGGAACCACCTTCAATTTTTCCCTAATATGGAATCATTTTGTTCGCTTGTAACCCAAGAAACCTTTCCTATTTCAAGAGCATTGTACCCTTCCTTGGCTTATCTAGTTGACATACCACCTTGGTACTCAACTTGTCACTTTTCAACTTCATTCATTTTCCAAGCTTACCCTAATTGGCACATGAGGATTGGATGAGACCGTCGAGAGAGAAAGGATGGCGGAAACATGTTCTCCATCCCCAAGAAGTCTCTCGAAGTCCTTCACCGGGATCCTTGTAGTTCTTCAAAGCAAGCTTGTGGTGCTATGAGGGTAGTTGAGATCGAAGGAAGACAAGTACGCCAGAAGATATGAGTCGGTTGGGAAGGTCAAGCACTCAGGACATAGGTCAGCAGGAACAAGCAAAGAATGGTAAACCGATGATTGCAAGATTCGAGACAGTTGATGAGTTCATGATGAAACAAGGCAAAGATCCATTTGTCTCCAGTTACAAGTCAGTGGCTGGAGCCAAACCAGCCAATGGTCGCAAGTTAGATGAAGATGACAACCTTTGGAATCGGAATCAGCTTTGGGTACCGATTGCGGAAGATTGAGAAGGACAAAGAAGAATGAGAACCCGGGATGGCAATTACAGTTCATCTCAGAGCGACTAAGATGTACAAGAGTTGGAACAAGATCGAAATCTTTCATGAAGATAGAGATAGAAGAACACGAGTTTCTAGGATGAAGTGGAGCGACAAAAGAATACAAGACCATATTTGATACAAACAAGCCAACGAAAGATTGAAGTAGATCGTCGCCACCTCGAGATAGCTCAAGACAGGTGGAAGGGTTGGAAGATGGAAGAAGAAGAAGACTGTACGAGTTAAGAGACGAAACGCTTCGCAAAGTCCAGAGTTCAAGCACCTCCCGGTTACATTCGAGTTTCGAGGACGAAACTCCTCTTAAGGGGGGAGGAATGTAACATCCCGACTTTTCGTAAAAGGGTAAAATAGTCATTGGGCGTATTTACTATGACCTAATTGTTATTTATCCTATTTATTTGAATAAAAGGGATTTAATTAAAAGGTTTTAGCTATTAATTATAAAGGATTTAATTATTGGCTATAAAAAGAGATAATCCCAATTATTCCCTCATTACTTCACACGCATATTCTGAAAAAAAAAGAAGAGGAACGGCGCACGAGAAGAACAAAACAACGCAGAGATGCCGAGAGAAAGACGAACGAAAACTTCAACCATGTGATCAATCCGTTCATCTGATCAAGATGCCGCAAGAGAGAAAAGTGATCAGCGCGAGGAGACGCAACTTTGGAAAATAAAATATCTTTAATCCGTAAGTTTTCAGTTTAGCCCTAGTTTTGGTATTCGTAGAGTCCGATTCTTGGAAAATTCGTATCTTTCAATCCGTAGCTCTGTTTTTCAGCCATGAGTAGTCGAAACGATCGTCTTGGAGCGTAGATCAATCTAAAAATAGTTTCGCAGCAGTTACTCCAGGTAATCTACAGTTTATGGTACTTTTTCAGTTTCGTTTTTTGAAAGGAAAAATAGGGTTTTAGGGTTTTTGTTGATCAAATAGGTTTTGGGGGTTGAGGATCAACAATTGTTGCGCTTGCTTGGTGTTTTGTCTGTTGGTTTTGCAGGCCTTTAAGGTAAGAGGCTCTTCCTATGATCTCAATTATGATTCGTAAAGTTTAGATCATGTTTTTAAGATGCGTAGGTGCTAGAAAGGTGTATTTCTCGTTGATCAAAGGATCATAGATGTTATGGTATGTTTAGATATGTTTCTCTGAGTTTTACTGTGCTTAATTTTCTGTTATTTGGGTTAGAAACGGTTCAGAAATGGTAAGTTGATGATTTTAGGGTTCTAGCCGATACCCAGGTCAGACGGGCGTCTGCCCTCGTTGTAGCTCAAACGGGCGTCTTGGCTTTCTGGACGGGCGTTTGAGGTGTGGTTTTGATTCAGGATGTAGCGTGTTTAGGACAGACGGGCGTCTGTAGGATAGTGGACGGGCGTCCGAGTTTAAACGGGCGTTTAGGTTGTTAGACGGGCGTCCATAGAGTTTAAACGGGCGTTTGGATCAGTTTACTTTGTTTTTCATTGTTTTGTCGTGTCAGCTTGATTTCAGGCTTTATAATATTGTTTTTACTGCTTAACCTTATGTGACAAAGCCTTGAATTAGCTTTTGGTGCGTTTAGTTCCGGCACCACATGGATTCCCTAAAAAGATGAAGTATGGGACCATCGAAAGCTTTGGATTTGCCTTGTGCTTCGATGAACTAGGGTTTATCGATGTCCGTGTAATTGCTAGGCCTTGTCCGTGTCTAGTGGTCTAAGTACGAGAGTAGGAGATGTGAGGGAGCTTACTTGAAAATACTTAGGTGGCTAGTTAAACATCTAATCAAACGTATGTGTTAGATTAAAAGCTTAAACATCATGCAATGCTTGGTAAGGCATAGTACAATATCGCGATGTGTTTTCTGACTAGACAAAGTAGACTGTACCCACGCCGGTCAATCGATTGGCCAGATAAAGCGTCTGGTGCACTCGCCGGTCATCACACTATCGGGACTCGATATTCCCGGGGCTACTAGAGCGTGTCTCTAAGTAGGTTGCACCCGATTGTCCTAGTACATCCTATTACTAGGCGTAGTGCCCTTGTTATTCATGATGTAACAAAGATAAGCTAAGTTAGAAACGTATAGTCATGACGTGTCGATGGGCATGAAGTGAACCCTAGATTGAGTCGGTCACACATAAATAACTAATCAATTAAAATATCTTTTCTTTATAAATTATAATTGTTGTCATAGCTTCTCACTTTTACTGAGTACTTTGTACTTACCTCCTTTGCATTTTATGTTTGTATGCATTGTGGGGTGAGAAGACGAACAGGTAGACCAAGTGTAGACGACGGCTTTTGAAGACTTGAAGTCTTGACGGAGCTTCTAGTTCTTTTTCTTTGTAGAGGTTGTACTAGACTAGTTGTTTTTCTTTTCTTAGATTTGTTGTACTTCTACTTTTAAGACCTCGTATTGTATAAGTCTTTGGGTTATTCGTCGTTGTAATTTGTCTATCCATCTTTAGTATGGTTACTTTCTATTCATAGTAGCTTTTATGTTTTTACCCGAGTCCTTTTAGCTTCCGTTTGCTTTATTTTGATACGACGACGTAGAGGCTTGCGTATAATATTAGATTTATTTAATGCTATACGCGCCGAACGTTTCTCTTCCGGATAAGGGCTCGGTATCCGGGAGCGGGGCGTTACAAGAATATGCAAAACCAATATCATTTGTGTAAGCTTATCTCGGTGCTAGAATGAATATAATTTGAAATGACTAATAAATATCAATATCAATATCACTAATTCCCAGATCCAAGTTTATATAATGATTCAGATAATGCAACTATCACTATCAAATCGAATGATCTGTATATCTAAATTGCAAAGTTTAATATTATATAACTACAAAGTTCAGCACAAATAGTACACGGGCGGATTTGAAAATCTCTGTGACAAAGCAATTAGGATATCTTAGACAAATAAAGTCAGAAAGTGAGAGAGCTAGGCCAATCAAAACATGCATCTTACTAATCAAGCTAAAGACAAAATAATTATAAGTCCAACTCAACTTATCAAATATGCACAAGCAAGCAAACTCTCCTTTAAGAAAGAAATAGGCTCAAAGTTTGTGTTCAATTAAGTCCTCAGCATAATTTCACATGATGAAACAAGATAATAATCACAAATAATCTGACACAAAGAACTCAGAAAATAAGCTTACACAAACTAAAACGAGTAGCAACCACACAATTTTAGAGTAGTTCGGTGAACTACCTCCACTCATCGCATGCTAGTCAGACAATTTGTAATCATTGTCTTTCACATATTAATGGAAAAATGAGTCCCAGATCCTGATAACAACAATTAAGTATAAAGATGCAAGTAGAACTTCCAAAAAGATATTTGAATTAAAGAAAATACACAATATGAAATAAACAGAGAATGACAAACATACAACATGCAAGAAGCACTTATACACACCAACTTCAGGTGGTTATAATGTCTTTGTCAAATCATTCGAAAACAAAAAGAAGAGATTTGAAACAAAGAGAACAAATCAAATGAATTCATTTTCATAAAGATCAGGCAAATAAACGTAATCGATACTTTGGAACACAAGAGAGTGCAATCCATTTTGGGGGAAAATAACACTTCTATCACAATACAACAATTAGTGAAATAACATTGCCAGCCATTATGATATTAGAAGTTTTCAGGTTAAACATTTACTATATGCAACCAAAATAACATAAAAGTAAGAAAAGACAAAAAGAATAGCACCTCTCGGGATATAGTGTGCCTACACACAAGATGACCTGCTACAATAAAAACACATATTTATTCTACTTAAATTCTAACTGGAACCTAAAGCACCAAGACTAATTTCTTGACCTGGGAATTACTTCTGGGTTGACTTAGATTTTACCGGTATAAGCACAATGTTCGGTATACATGACATTCTTTCTATCAGACAAAGATGTTGTGTATTTTCTTTCTTGAAAAACCTTTTTCAGTAACAAATTAAAATGAATTTCATTCATGTAACAAGAAGTCATACAGTACTATGATTAATTGTACATTTATATATTTTTTAAACTGAATTGTTTGTTCTGTTAGAGACTTCTATGTTCCATAAAGTTACTTGCAGTGTGGTCTGCCAATTACTTGTTTTTGCTATATTTTTGCAACTAGGAAGTTGGGAAACACATGACAGTGGGTACATGATTCAAAGCAGGAATAATCCCTTTCCAAACATGGCTCTTGCTAAAATGGCTTTTTTCGAGGTATCATTGCTATGAACCGAACCATACTTGTATTGGTTGTGCTTTACTTTAAATTCTTTTTTTAAGATAACCATCTCTCTTTAGCATATATTGTACTGAAGATCCAAATGTTGGGCTTTTTGACACAACAGAGTAATGGATTAAACTATTCACATTCTCTACATTCCAACACATGAATATATTTGGATGTCAACCTGGATTTTACACATTCTTGCATCATTATATTTAGTCTTATACTGTTATCTTTGGCTACTTATGCAAGAACCACCCACTGATTCTACATGAAAAGTTTTGTGTGCTATACATTCATGCACGTGTCTTACTGCATGCCTAGATGTTTTGATTAGTTAAATGCAAGACCTTTTATTGCATTTTATTGACACTAATGTAGATTTAGAAATTTTTCCCGTAATTTTTGAAGGCTTATTTGAACTTTGTTACTTTATAAGCAAAATATGTGGCCTGCCATGTAAACATTCCAGTACTCAAAATTTACAATGTTTACTGCGTTGATTTGTGCATTATATATTTTTCATGTAACTTTCCTTCTTTTATACTATGTTACTTATTGATCACTTTACAATTTTGCAGAATGCCCCACCAATTAAACAGATTGAAACTGTACACCAAATAATTTTGGTGTTCTTATTTATATAATTAGATAAGACTTTTAGGTGTAGCATCTTGACGACAAATGTTATCTGAGGTGGAAATGTTCGATCGATGCAGGCATCAGAAAGTGGATATTTTTAAATCCCATGCCACAAAAGGTATGTTATTATATGATATTCTTAAATCCAATGCTTCACAAAGAGGTAATCGCATTGAGGAGAGTTGATCATGAAAATGATCAAAGCCTTAAATACAAGGATTTTTCTTTGCTTTGTTGGAATTTTGTTTTTTAATAGATGTTAGCAAAGAAAGTAGATGCTCTAACAAAGGCATTGGAGGTTGAAGCTAAGAATATGAGAAGTGAGATTGCAAAGATGAAGGAGGAGGTTGTTGTTATGTGTGTGGTGAAAGATCAACAATGCAACGAGAAATAGCTTGGGAACTCAAAAGGTCTGCTTACACGCTCTTAATTCCTTCCCAGAACATACAACACTCTTTGATAAATACATTCTTTTCTTGTTATGTTATTTTAGTTTTGTGATAGTGCTATTAATGCAACAGGTAAGTGTAGTTAGTACTTGGTAATGAACATTGGAAACAGAAATGAAGATTTCATGTAAATTTAGCTTGTGATTATTTTTCATACTGTTCCTATTCTATTTTCATCCTGGTTCATTTTAGTTTTTGAATAATGGATGGAAGTTTATTTTTGTTATAATGGACTTATTTAGTGAACGGATTCGCTATTAATAATTATTTGTAGTTTGACAAACGTATGAGAGACATATGACCTTATAATTATGGGAAGGCTTGCCATTATACCATGATTTAATGAACAGAAAATGACTCTAAAATGATGCGATATGTCCATATTAAACTATTATATAATGAGGGGAAAATGACCCTATAAAGAGGGTATATGTTACTATCAAATCCAGATTTAATGACGGGAAAATGACCTTATAATGAGGAGATTTTCCATTATTAACTTGTTATTTAATGAGGGGAAATAATCCTATAATAAGGGGATGATTTGTTATTAAATGCAATGTTTAATGATGGGAATATACCGTCATTGAAGATATTATACAATTAATGATGGGAATCGATTCCCGTCATTTTTACTTTTAACGGCAGAGGCGGCAATGAAGGGATATTTCCCGTCATTAAAAGCCTTTAATGACGGGAATTAGCCATTTAATGATGAGAATTCCCCTCATTGAACGCCTATTTTCTTGTAGTGATTAGAAAAACTTAGATATTTTGATTTTTTCTAATTACAAAATAAAAATATTGCCGTATAAAGACTTTTTACAAAAACGAATGTAAACTCAAGAGATATGTCGTACAGAATTCACCTAAATTGACGCACCCCTTATTGGAGATGTGATATACATTTGAATGAGTTAGACTTTTAAATGGGCACACGGCCCTTTTCTGTTTTGGTGTGCTTATATTGACTGATTAGTGCAAATCATTATATCGGTTGAGTTGTCGTTTCGGATGAATGAGATGATGCCTCCGACCAATTAGAGCTCATGGTTAAACCACTACAAATAAGTTTTCTTTGCCGCATATTTTCTGCCTCGGTCTCAAATTCCATTAATCTGCACCAAGCCACCAACTGATCCACCATCAAAAGAACAATTATATTATTCACCTTGCCAAATCAATAAAAATAAAAATCTTTAAATTGCGAATAATTCTTAAATACTCCTAAACATAAACTAACATAAAATAAAGTCAAAAGTAGCAACTTAAAAATAAAAACTATGGTTGAATTGCAAGCAACAGTTAAAAAAACAATTAAAAGAAAAAACAATCATTATATACCTCATTTTTGTTTATTTTCTCGTGTAAGCTACTGGTCTCACAAAAACATTGTTTGCAGCAAAAGCTCCCATTTCTTTTACTTCCTTGCACCTCCCAAAAAACCCTTCTAAAATAACTACTTCTCATTCTCATGTTAATTAAGGAAATTTTTTAAACAATATCTATATAGATATATCATAACATGCTCAACACAAAAAAGTGAAATTCTATAGAAAATAAGATGTTCTCTAAGGGAGGGAATACACCACTAAAATCACCACCTCTCATTCTCGGATTAATTAATAAACATGATAAAAAAAATATACACATGTGAATTACCTAGTAGAATTTTCGACTTAGGCAATATATCTGGCCATTTTAACAATCTCCATCACTGTAACGCTCAAAATCAGTGGAAATCTGCACATAAAAACACATACAAAAAGTATATAGATATCATAATTTCACAACCAAAAAAAATTGAAATTATATAGAAATTAAGATGATCCGGAAGGAAGTAAGTCGAGGATGCTTAAATATGTGAATATGCTAAGAAGGATGCTTCTATATATACATATAATTATTCCCCGACTCTAAATCCTCAAATTTTGGAATATGTAAAAGGAAAGAAAAAATTGAATTTTGAATAATAAATATGAATTTAATGCAATATTTTTGGAATATTAAATAAATGGAAATATATTTTGAATTTGAATTTGAATAATAATTTTGAATTTTGGGAGTAATATTAGAATTTAAATAGGAGTTAATGATGGTTTCAAAAATAAATTTGTTTTTTTATTAAGGAAATAAAGCGGGTTTGGAGTGGGTTAATTGGGTAATTGGGTTAAATTCCCTCCTCTATATATATATATATATATATATATATATATATATATATATATATATATATATATATATATAGTGTGTGTGTGTCCGAAAACAAGTGTGTATGACACACGTGAATTTTGCCAAACTATTTGATCATTTTATTATGTTGATTAAATATATGTATATTCATATATGCATTTGGCGCAAGTTTTAGTGTATTTTGATACACTTGGATTGTGCAATTTAATTAATGAGATTACCATACTATTAATATTGCATATTAATTGATTTTGGGAAAAAAGATTTATGGTAATATAATAAGATATATTCAATATAAGATATTGTCAATATATATTAAATATTAATAAGATAAATCAATCAAAGAGATTTTTCTTATTTTATTAGGAAAATGTTTTCTTTCTCCTCAATCTACTAGGAAGCTTCTACCAATCAGATTGGGATTCATCTGGGCACAGGGCACCCTATTTAAAGGAGTCTTGGCTAGCACTTTTGTACACCATAATTCCAAGAGCTAATTGTTCTTGTGAAAAATAAGAGAGCTTCTTAGAGAGGAGATTATAGAGAGAGGAAAGGTTGACCTAGCAGTCGAGTTTTTCTAGTAGCAATCCTTGGTGGGATTCCGGCGAGGTGCTCGTGTGGATTACCGGTAGAGGCTAGACACGTGGACGGCTCGCGAACATCTACTCCTACCGGACGGTCAAAGCGTCGATCTTTTAGATCAACCAAGGTAGTATTACCGTCCCCTCTCTTATATGTTTATTGTTTAAACGAAGTCGATCCTGGATTGGGAAATCTATTTTTGAAATTCCGCTACGCTACTCGATTGATTTCCTAACAGCGTACCGCCCTTGGATGTTGAGGTAACCAAGATAAGCTAATCTAGAAACCAATAGTCATAACATGTTAATGATCATGAAGTGAACCGTCGAGTTTGAGTCGGTCTCATAAAGATAACCGAATAATAATAATATGAACCTTTTCATTTTAGAACTTAATTATTTTTTAGCATCTTCCTCTTATTAAGAAATTTTGTACTTAACTCCTTTGCCTTTTGTTTTGTATGCATTCTGGGGTGAGAAGATGAAAATGTTGACCATGAGCTCGTTAAGGATGATGTATGGTGATGCTGCTGCTTGTTGATTCTCCCTTTTTATTTGTTTTATAAATGTTGTATTAGACTAAGTTGTACTTTAATTTCAAGACTTGTTTGTACTTCCTTTTAAGACATCGTACTTTTGTAAGACATTTGGAATTTCGTTGCTGTAAGTCGAACATTCCATCTTTAGCATGATTGGAATCTATTCTTAGTAGCATTTATTGTTTTCTCTGAGTCTTTTGACTTCCATTTTGCTAAACTCGAGACGACGTAGTAGAGGCTTAAATATAATATTGGATTTATTAGATATTATACTTGCTGAACGTTTCTTTTCCAGATAAGGACTCGGTATCCGGGAACGGGGCGTTACAGTTGGTATCGAAGTGAGCATCCTTGATGCTCTAGGCTTCTTTTCCTTAAGATAAGACTTCTTTAGACCACTTACAACTGTTCCGATCCTTTCCGATCACCAGAATTGTAGGTAACCTTAGTGGTACTGCTGTTGGTAACAAGGGTATAGGAAGTTCTACGGCTCAGTAAGAAGGGATTGGTTTGTTTCAAGACAGAAGTCAGGCATTTGTGAGTCACTCGAAACATGTTGATCGGTTTAAGAATCAGGTACCCCCACCTCGGTTTTAGTAAAAACAACCTCAAGGATCCCTTGGTTGTAACAAAACCTTTTGGATAGGGTAATAAAGGTTCCTAGGATGTCAAAGCAAATTGTTTGTTGTGTTGGAATCTACTGTTGCAAGACTAAAGCTATTGTTTTGGATTCTACGGACTTAATATGATTCTTGGTATAGATAGGCTATCCAAGGATTTTGTCAACTTGGATTGTAAACATAAGGATGTATATTCCGGTGATGGATGCACCTAGTAGGAGTTTGGTTAGTGCTAATTCAGTGGTTCAAGATGTGGTTGATCGGTTTTGGGTTAAGGGTACAAGGGTTTGAACAGATTGGGAATCACTGGTGTTTTGACTCAATGGTTATCAAGATCAAATTTGATAGAAGTTATCCATAGGAACCAAGTTAAATTTGTTTTTGGGTTGTGTTGCAGAGAAAGTTGCTAAGGAAGGTCAACGGTTTGAGTACGTTCAAGTTTTGAGGACGAAACTCCTCTTAAGGGGGAGGAATGTAATATCCAGCCATTTCGAAAAAGGGCAAACGTGTCTTTTTGTGAAAACAGAATATTATGATTAATTATTTTGGATTAAAGGTTATTTTATAAAGAGGAAATATTCATTAGGGAAATTAATATTTAAGATTATGAATTTATGTTAATTAATGGGTTTATTTTTGGGAGTTTTATTTTGGAAAATAACTCCCCACTATTTGAAGAGACGTGGGAGAAGGGTAAATCAGAAATCAGAATTCAGACGTTCTACTTCCTACGTTGAGTGCAAAAGAGGAAGATAAGGAGACTTCTTCTGATTTCTCACAAGTTTCTCAAAGGTTTTTAGAAAGGATTAAAGATTCGAAATCAGCGGAAGAAAGGCTTCGTTTTGACAGAGAAAAGTTGGGGTTTTGGAAAGCTAATGGTTTTATCCCTAGTTTTGGATTCTTCACGTTTTGATCAAGTTTCAAGGTTTCGTTTGGGTGAATTTGTAGTTCTTATTGTTTAGAAGATTTTGACCACAATTGTTTCTTGTTCAATTGGTTTATCAACTAGGTTTGGGTTGAAATTCTAGAGGTGCTGTAGTTTTTTTTGAAGGTTTTGCTTTTCATTGGTTTTGCTTGAATAAGGTAAGAGGCTCTTCCTTATGTGTAATTAGGTTTTATGATGATAAGGTCAAGTATTTGTCTTGTTTTAATGTTAGAAATCATGTTTAAATCATTGTTAGTGAAGTATGAGATGCTATAGTATGCCAAGATATTGTTTTTCCGCTGTTTTGATGCTTAAATTGTTGATAAACATTTCGGGAATGGGTTAGGGTTCATAAAAGTGTAGAAAACTGCATCTAAGGCAGTTTCAATGCTTAATGTGCCCTCATTGGGTAGCATGTGTGACCATTGGCCGGCTAGAAAGTCGGAAACATGTACTGGGGCGTTTGTACACGCGCATCGGATAGCATTCGTATTCATTGTTGATGCAGAAGCATCTTGAATGGTTCAGGAAGCTCAATGCGTGCACATTGGTGAGCATTCGTGAGCATTGGCTAGTTTGTGGTGTTTATTGTGTTTTATGCCACGAGTCCAGTTTTAAATGTTGTTTCTCGATATAATAACATGAAATGAACATGAACAAGCCTTGATTAAGCTTCTGATGCATTTAGTTCCGGCACCAAAAGGATTCTTCATAAGAGTGAAGTTTGGGACCGTCGGAAGAGTATGATCGGCTTGTGATTTGACGAATTAGTATTCATCAATGTATGTGTATGTGTTAGGACGTTGTGTCTAGAGGTGTTTAAGAGAGGGAGTGGATGGAGTGAGAGAGCGTTCTTGAAGATACTTCAGTGGCTAGTTAAACATTGATAACAAAGTACGTGTGTAGTTAAAAGATTAAACGTCATGTCAGTCTTGGTAAGATACAGATTCATATCGGTGATGTGTGAGCGTTCTGAAAGTGAATAACTCTACTGGCCTCTAAATGGCTAAATAGTGGAGGGACTTCGCCGAACGTGTACACATACTAAGGGAACCCATAATTATCGGTGTGACCTACTGATAGTTGGCAAGGATATATTCGTGGTGGATATACACAATGCGTAGTGTCCTTGGATGCCGAAGAAATAAAAATAAGCTAAGCTAAAACCAATAGTGACAACATGTTGATGAGCATGAAGTGAACCCTAGAGTTTGATTCGGTATCATGAAAATAACCTAATAATAATAAAAAGAACCTTTTCATAGTAGAACTTAATTATTCATTAGCTTATTCCTCTTATTCAGTACTTTTGTACTTACCTCCTTTGCATTTTGTTTGTATACATTGTGGGGTGAGAAGATGAACGTGTTGACCATGAGCTCGTTGAGGATGACGTATGCTAATGATGACGCTTGTTGATGCTCCCTTTTTATTTGTTTTATGAACTTTTTACTAGACTGAGTTGTACTTTAATTTCAAAATTTGTTTGTACTTCCTTTTAAAACATTGTACTTTTGTAAGACTTTTGGAATTTCGTTGTTATAAGTCGAACTTTCTATATTTAGCATGATTGAAATATATTCTTAGTAGCATTTATGGTTTTCGCCGAGTCTTTTGGCTTCCGTTTTGCTAAACTCAATACGACGTAGTAAATGCTTACGTATAATATTGGATTTATTTGATATTACATGTGGTGAACGTTTCTTTTCCGGATAAGGACTTGGTATCCGGGAACGGGACGTTACACACAATAAGTAGCAAAAATAGGAAACAAGATTGCGGCAATAACACTTGAGTGAGAAGGATAAAAAATAGTAAAATCAACCCAAATTCACAATTCGCTATATGTGAAACACTGAAATCGAAACATATCCAATATTTTGCTAACACTCCTTCAACTACGAATTCCACTACACATATCAACTAATTCGCTATTTTTGCAAATGATGTTGAAAATATATCAAATAAATGTCAACATATAAGAAGACAAAAAAAATTAAAAATATGGTGAAAGAATTACGTTTTTTTAAGTTATATGTGTTATTGTAATTGAGTCGGAAAGAAAGTATTTGTCTAGGGGAATAGAATTTTGTTTAGGTGAATAGAATTTTGTCTGTTTTGCTTTAAAAAAAATTATACCGGACTAAATCCTTTTTCTATGTATATATTGTTGTTTTAAACATTTGTCTTATAAAAATATCCAAGCATCGTAGGTTCTTGTTCATTAGGAATTTATGACAACATTACAAATAGTATAGAAAATCAAATCAATAACAAAATATTAGGATTTAGATGGTGCCAAGTAGTCAATTGTTCCTTCAAATGCTAGTGATGAAAGCTATATTACTCCCACCGTCCAAATGAACACCTAACATCCTAGCTGTTCCCAAATCACTCACATGGGCAACCAACTCTGCATCCAGAGCTACATTCAGTGGTTTCATATCACAATGAACGATAGGGATATCATATCCTGAATGAAGATAAATCAGCCCACTTGCAATAGAAATCAAAACATCGGTTCTTTCTGTCATTGTCCACTTATCTTGATCAAGAATTGATCCATGTATAATGTTCTCCATGTTCCCGGTGTTCATGTACTGTAAAATTAATGCGTACAGTTTTCGACATCCAAGAACCTTAACTAGATTCATGTGGCTCAACTGGATCACTGTCTTGGCTTTATTATCTAAAGATTTCTCCCATTTTTTTGAAAATTAGGATAGATTAAATCTTTTTATATATAGCTACAATCTGCCCATCATCTCTCATTTCACCCTTATACACGGTGCTCAAACTGATAGAGCCAATGATGTTATCCTCGCTGAAGAATTCAGTCATTTGTTCCAAATCCTTCATAGAGTATCTTATAAATGGATAAGTCGCAACAAAGCACGATTCTGAATTCCCTGTTTCTGTATGTTTTTGCATTTTGAATCTCCAGAAGAAATAATTCACTGAAATCACAAAAGCAAGCACCAAAGAAAATGCAATTACTATCAAAATGATGATAGTTTTCTTTCAGAAATGATGGGAAATTCCAGGATTTCATGCTTTGGAAGGTGGATATACACAAGGATTTGGATTCCCAAAAAAACTTGAATTACTTATGTTTCTGAAAATCTATTTATTTGGAACATGACCTTCAAGTTGATTGAAAGAAAGGTTTAAACTTTTTAAGCTGGAGATATTACCAATGCTTTTAGGAATGCCCATTGAACTTGTTACTTGAAAGATCAAGTGAGTTAAGATGCCTTAGTCCTAATAAACTAATAGGAATTTCTCCATCTAATACATTTCTTGAAATATTCAAATTTACAAGTTCTATCATTTGACCAAGGATTTGACCTAAAAGATTTCATGATAAGTTGTTTTCAGAAATGTCTAGTGTGATAAGATTTAGACATCCTTGTAATGTTTCAGGGAAACCTCCAGACAACTTATTATTTGATATGTCCATCACCTGAACAATATTTGACTTCTCTATCTCTTTTTGGATGTTCCCTCGAAGAAATTGTATGAAATATTGAGGTATGTGCTTGCAATTAAAGAAGATGGGATAGGTCTACTCAGATGGTTCTCGGACAAATCCATGGTCGTTAATGTCTTGATTTGCTCTATGCTTTTCAGGATCGTTCCATTCAGCTTGTTTCCTCTTAGTCTTAAGTAAGAAAGAAACTGAAGATTTGAAATAGCATCAGGGATTTGACCTACTAACTTGTTGTAACAGATTCGAAGAAAAGTGATTTGTCTGAGTTCAAAAATATTGTTCGGAATAGTCCCTGCAACTGAGTTTTGACTGAGATCAAGGCCTTGTAGAAAGATAAGTTTTGAAATTTCAGGAGGAATTGAGCCTAAGAAATTATTCTCTTCAAGATACAATTGTGTCAACTAGCTAAGATTCCCGATTTCTCGTTGAAATTTCCCTGAAAATAAATTATCATTAGTACCAAGATTTTGAAGGTTCATTAGATTGACAATGTTTGGACTGAGCCCTCCGCTGAACATGTTAATGCCTTAATCAAGAGTCTCGAGCATAGAGCAATATAAAAGGTCCTCAGAAATCGAGCCTGAAAGATAATTAATTGTTACTGATAAATATGACCGATCCTTTAATTGTCCTAGCCCCTAAGGTAGATTCCATTTTAATCTATTTATAGCAACATCTATGAAAAGAATACCGGTACAATTTGTAATGCTTGATGGAATGTATTCTTCTAGAAGATTACCTGGTAGGCTTATGTTTTTCAAGTTATACAATGATCCATTATCCTTTGGTATTGGACCTGATAATGAATTGAGGCCCAAATTCAAGACAGTAAGATGAAGGGATGTTTCTGGTGAATCGATTCTCGTACAAAGCAAGAAATCTTAATGATCCCAAAAATCCCACTTCAAAATGATCTCTCATATTAATTCATTTTCTGTGAGAGCAAGGACTGTTAATGATTGCAGCTGGTGCAAGGACTTGGGAATAGATGAATTCAACTTGTTGTTGTGAACTAGTAGCCACTCTAACTGAGTCAAGTTTCCGAGTTTAGGACGAATCTCACCACTGAATTTATTAGTATAAATGATTAATTGTACAAGATTTACCCATTGGCCTAATTCAGCTGGGATCAAACCGGACAACGAATACAAAAAAAGGTTAAGAAATTTTAAGCATGCTAAACATCTGATTTCAGAAGATATAGCACTAGATAATTGGTTTAAGCTAAGATCAAGAGTTTGAAGAGCTTTCAAGTTCCTAATGGAACGCAGTATATTTCCTGCCAAATTGTTTTCATAGGCTGAAAATAGTTAAAGATTGATTAAATTACCAAGATCAGAAGGCAAAACACCAGTAAGATTGTTATATTGGATACCAACATGTTCCAAGAAGTTCAATTGCAAATGCTATCCGGGATGCTTCCGTGGAAAAAATTCTTTCCCAAACTAAGAAAATTGAGGTTTTTGAGGTTTCCAAGCTCACCCGGGATCTCACCAGAAAATGAGTTTTCATAAAGTACAAGTTCAGTGAGGTTTGCACAATGTTGTAGCTGTGATGGAAGGTTTCCGGAAAATGAATTTGAATCAAGAAAAAGAACTTGGAGGTTTGTAAGATTTCCAATGAATGGTGAGATTGATCCATGGAGATTTTTTTCTTTAAGAGTAATGTTGATTACATGGTCTGATGAATCACAAGTAATTCCAAACCAATTGCAATGGTGAATTGCATTAGTCCATTCTTTTAATGAACCCAAAAGGTCCTTCGTTATTTAAAGATTGAATTGTTTCAAAGCTTCAACTTCTGTTTACCATGTCAATTCACTTGTCTGAACCAAAATTTGAACACTAAAAGATATGAAAACCGCATGAAAAAACCGATGATGTATCAATTTTTTTTTTGGAAATTGTAAGAAAATAGGAAGGTAGCTGATTGAATTGGTTAGAAATGGTAAGAAGTATCAGCTATTTATATTGCATTTTAATCAACCAATGAATTTGCAGTAGAAAGTAAGAGAAAGAAGAATTCATTTCATAAACTATTCAAGTACAAAAAGGATTCATTGACTACAAAGAATGAGCTGGAAAACTTGAGTACAAAATGCAGCTGCCTTGCCTTAAATATGTGTAGGTGGCAGTTACTAATTCCTATTAACTACCCAAATAGACTTCTAACTTACTATCCCTTGTTAGGCACAATTTCATCTTGCAGTTAGTAGCTTTAACCCACCCTCTCAAGATGAAATTACTTTACCTTGTAGATGTTACACGAAGGATAGTTAGAAAGTAAGGTCTTAAAGGTATTCATGTGTAGAGGTTGGTGAACAAATCAGCAAGTTGTTGGTGTGTAGAAATAGGTTAGAGCTTCACCAAACCTGATTGATATCTATCTCTTATTACATGACAATATATTTTAATGTGCTTTGTCCTCTCATGGAATATGGGGTTTTCCATAATGTACAAGGTACTTTTGTTGTCACAAAACATAGGTATAGGCCTCTGCTGTTTTATGTTGAATTCTCCCAATAGATAGGTCAACCATTGAAGTTCACATGAAGCCATTGCCATTGCCCTATATTCTGATTCTGATGAACTTCTAAAGGTTGTTGACTATTTCTTTGATCTCAAGTTTATCAATGATTCTCCTATGAAAAGTGATAAGCGTGTTATTGATCTTCTTGTGTCCTCACATCCAGCCCAATCTGCATCAACAGAACATTTTAGCTCCAATGATCCTTGTACAGAAAACATGATTCCTTGTCGAGGTGCCTTTTTCAAGTATATTAAAAGTTTGTGTGGCTGCCTTAAGTTGCAGCTGTGTAGGTGAGTCAAGAAAGTGACTCAATTGTTGCGTAGACAATGTAATGTCAAGCCTAGTTATGCCAAGATATAAGAGCTTTTCAACTAGTCTTCTATAGTAACTGTTTGACTCCAGTTTTGGTGAACCTTTGTTGTGTAGTTTCTGTGATGTATCCATTAGAGTTTCACTGGTTTACAGTCTGTATATCCATAATTTTCCAAGAGTTCTAGACAATATTTCATGTGTGATAACATTATGCCATCTTTTGATCTAGAAACCTCCAATCCCAGAAAATATTTGAGGTTTCCAAAATCTATAATGCCAAACTTAGAGTTGAGAAAGCCTTTTAAATATTTAATCGGGTTCAGATTAGGAGTTCTGTTGGGTACATCATCTATATAGACTACCAGGCAATGAAGTCATCCTCTGTACCTTTGACAAATACACTATAGTCATGTTTTGATTGCCTAAACCACCTTTCAAGCAAGGCTTGGGTTAGCTTGATGTTCCATTGCCTAACAGCTTGTTTAAGTCCATATAAGGACTTCTTTGATTTGCATACTTGACCAGGAGTAGAAGTACAGCCTTGAGGAAAAGTCATATAGACTTCTTCTATGAGATCCCTATGCAAAAAAGCATTATTAACAACAAGTTGTTCTAGATTCCAGCCATTGGCAGTAGAGTTCTGACAGAAGTAAGTTTACCAACTAGAGAAAATGTATCTATGTAGTCCAATCCTAATTGTTTTGTGTTTTACCATAAGCCTAGCCTTGAATCTTTCAACTAATCCATCATCATGTCTCTTGATTCTATAAACCCATTTACATCATATTGGTGTTTTTACTTGTGGTAAGGTAACAACTTCCCAAGTACCAGTTTGCTCCAAGGCATCAAGTTCATCTTTCATTGCCTTTCTCCAAGCTTCATCTTTCACAGCATTATGATAACTCTTTGGTTTAGTGAGCACCTGAGTACTTAACACATAATTCTTGTAAGAAGTAGACAAATGAGATAAAGAATCAACATTTTCAATGCTCTGGGGTGATGTCCTTAACCTTGAATTATGACAAACATAATCATTCAAGTATGTAGGTACACCCCTAGATCTAGTTCATTATTTAGTCACAGGAAGTTCACTGACGAGATTTTGTGGTACAATATCTTGCTGGACTTGTTCAGCATTTACTTTGTCAGTAGACGAACTACGACTAGCAGGATCATTGTTTTGTGCTTGACATTCAAAATTCTCAGTCTGGTGTTCTTCAATAAAAGGTATAGGTAGGGACAAAGTATCAGTATTACCTGGAGTTTGTGTATATGAAAACACAAGCTCATGAAAAGTTACATCTCTATGTATAAATTATTTTCTAGTTTGCAGATTCAAAATAAAATAGCCCTTGACATTCAGAGCATGCCCTAAATAGATAGATGTAATGATCTTGTGTGCAAAATTTTTACCATCAGTATGTAAATTGCATGCATAAGCTAAGCATCCATAAAATTTAATGTTTTTATAAGAAGGTAAGGAACCGAGCAACAATTCATGTGGAGATTTTTCATGTAACACAGGAGTAGGCAAAACATTTCTCACATTTACTGCATGTATTACACAATAAGACTAGTAAATAACCCGTATACCGGAATGAAACTTGAGACTTCTTGCTACATTCAAAATGTGTTGGTGCTTCCTCTCCACAACACCATTTTGTTGTGGAGTACTTGTTTGATGTGCAATACCTTTTAGAGCATAAAACTCGAGAATATCAAATTCAAGTCCAATATCAGACCTCAAAACCTTAATTCTTTTAAAAATGTGGATACCACATTAAAAAAGGGGAAGTCGGATACCACATTAAAAAAATGTTTGCACAAGAGATCCGACTTCCCCTTTTGACTTTAACATACACACCCAAGCGTATCTACTAAAGTCAACTACTATAGTAAGAACCTATGTCCATGAACACTAGTAACCCTATAAGGACCCGAAATGTCCATATGGACCAAATCAAAACATTGTACGGTTGTAGACTGAGTCAAAGGGAAACTAAGTCTCTTTTTCTTTGCTAAGGGACAGACATGGCAGATAGATTCTGTATCAGGCTTGATCTCTGAGTGAATTTGACTTAAGACTTGCAACCTCTTATGAGAAGCAAGCCCGAGTATGTAATGCCATAGCAGAGAAAAGACTTGACTGAAGCAGCAATATTACACACAGAAAAAATATTAGCATAGCAATCTTTATCAGCTTTAAGTATGTACAATCCTCTGGACAGTTCAGCAGAACCAATCTTCTTCAAATTGAGCATGTCATGGATAATACAAGAGTCTAAGTACAATTTAACATTGTAAGCTCGAGTCCTTATCAGTATACTAATGGACATAAATTAAAGTTGAACTCAGGCACACAAAGAACTTGATCAAGGATCAAGTCCTTGTTCACTTTAACTTGCCCTACATGAGACACCTTAGAATTTTTACCAGTTGACAAGTTAACAGCCATATTTTCTACAGACTGACAAGTACTGAACAAACATTTATCAAATATCACATGATCTATGGCACCACTGTCTACTATCCAACAAAAAAGGTCAGGATTACCTGACCCTTCAACAAGTTGGAAATTTGTTGTCAAAGTCACAGAATTCACAACATTGTTCCCAGATTCTTGACTATCCTTCAAGAGTGGCAAGATCTACTGATACTGCAATTGACTATTATTGATCATTTCAGACTCATTTGGCACCCAAGAATCTGAGCCTACAAAATTTGTAGAAGATTTGCCCTTTCCCCTGCCCCTGAAATTTGAATGGTAGCCATGTTTTTTTGTAACATCGGTCAATAGTATGTCCCATCATGCCACAATGAGAACACTCTAGTTTCTTATTTCCATTACTGTATTTCTTTCTATTATTAGGATTCTGACTCTGTGCAATAAGGGTAGCCTTCTGTTCTATCTCACTTGAACCAAAAACTGCTGCTGATTGAGCTATTTTATCCCCAGAATTCAAACAATAATGCTGGTGCTTTTCTTGCTTTACAACCATAGAAAATATAGCCTTGATAGAGGGCGAAGGCTCTAACATCCGAACTTGAGACATAATAGCTGAATACTCTTCATTCAAACCTTTCAAGAACAGGATTACATACTATTTTTTGTGTATCATTGAAACCATTTCTTGCCACAATCACAATCCGGGGGGTAGTTAAAGTAACCAATTGATCGCACAACACCTTCAATCTTGTAAAATATTGAGAAACATTGAGATTACATTGCTTGGTGTTTTGAATTTCTTCCATTATATCTAATAGGGTATACGTATCTCCCCCTCCGAATCTGTTCTCCAAATCATCCCACATATCCTTAGCTATTTTGTAAGAAGCAATACTCGAGCAATGTCTCTAGAAACCGAATTGACGAGCCATGCCTTCACCATCTTCGTTACATTGTCTCCAGCGAGTAATGATTATCCGTAAGACCAAGAACTAGGATAGAACCATTCACGAAACCCATTTTGTTCTTAGAAGAAAAGTTGTGGTCATGGAGATTTTCCAGCTGTGGTAGTTCGAGTCATCAAGAAGTGGTTGAACAGGAACCAAGGTTGGGTTCTCGTTTGGATGAACCACCAGATCTACAGGGATTTGGATATCCATAAATCAAGCAAGAAATATTACCAGAATCGAAGTAAGAACAAAACAAAAAAAACGAAAAACGAAACGAAAGGTTATTGCTCTGATACCATGAGCAATCTATGAATTTGCAGTAGAACGTAAGAGAAAGAAGAATTCATTTCATAAACTATTCAAGTACAGACAGGTTTCATTGATTACAAAGAATGAGCTGGAAAACTTGAGTTACAAAATGCAGCTGCCTTGCCTTAAATAGTTGCAAGTGGCAGTTACTAATTCCTATTAACTAACCAAACAGACTTATAACTGACTATCCCTTGTTAGGCACAATTTCATCTTGCAGTTAGTAGCTTTAACACATTTGCCTAGTTGCCGTCTCAGGACTTTGAATCTTCTTCGATTACCCCCATTTCCCCCATTTTTTTCTAATCATGAGAAGACTTGTTAGAAATCAAGAACATGTTTATTTTGAACAGTTGCCGTATCATGACATCCATATATTCCTTCTTTGATTTTTCTTTTCTTTACGATCAAAAGAGAGAAATTATTAGATAAATTATATTTTTTTAAAGGGAAAGCAATTTTATTAAATCAAAATATCAGCCGATGCGGCTAGAGAAACATGCATGTGTTGGTGGAGAGTGATGTAGAAGATCTACAAAGTAAAGAGATAATCAAAAGAGCTAATCCAAGCTCCAGAGATTTTCATTCATAAAGAAGATAATGATAACATAACATGATCTAGCAATTAGGGGAGTCCTACTATTTATAGGCTTAAAAGCCCAATTAGGTTAACTTACTCATACAAGCCCAAAAGGCTATTTACTAATATAAAACATTAATAAAAAGAATTATTAACTATGTTGATGTGCTACATCGAGAGGTTCCCCAAAGACTTTCAATCATCTAAAAGTAAACCTTCCTTAGCTAATAAGGGGGCAGGGGCATTCCCCTCCCTCTTGACCCAAGAAAACGAGACATGTGAGAAGCAAGGAGAATCGTAAAGACAATCTTCAATGATATTCTCAATAATAGATCTGTCCTTGATATCATCGTAAATATCATGTTTGCGGTATATGATTTTATAAGTGATTATCTAGCTATTTATGGATGATTTCTCCGGTTTGGAGTGGTGGTTATAATGAACGACGGTGGTCAGACTCACTGCTATGAACTAGATGATGAGTGTGTCGAAAAATTGACAAAGTAACTCTACTTGAAATGATTCTTGGATCGTTTATGAGTAACATTGTGGCCCTATTTATAGGTGATACGTAATTGAGGCTTAAATTCACCTTTCAAAAACAATTTGTAAAGACTTGAAACCGTGGGTAAACTAACTTTCTAACCGGCAGTGTGCCGGGTCGATTGCTAGAATAGGTACAGGAGTACGAGGTCGAACCCAAGGGAAAAGTATTTGTGAGTACCAAAGCGAACGTGTTACTTAGTCTAGGTGAGCAATCTTTCTGAAGTGTTTGTATACTACAACATCACTAAAATGATTCTTGCTAACAAATCTAAAGATAAAAAGAGTTAAAGAAGATTAAACTACTAGGTTCTAAAGATAGATTTGTTAGGTTTTATGCCCGAAAGACAATTTCTAATTGTTTTATTTAAATAAATGACAGAATTTATTTCACCTTAAATAAACATTGAGATTACATCACAAAGTATGACTTTCGGCACAATTTTGTCACAAAATTTAGTGACAAGGTTAATTTCGACTCAAAAATTTGCAACGGGGTGTTCCGTGACGGAAAGAGGATTCGTCACTGATTCGTCACAAACGAGCGTTAGTGACAAATTTGTGACGAAAACCGCCGTCACAAATCCGAGAAATTCTAGTAGTGTACACTACAGAAAACCCTAAGTACCTCGTTTATGTAATCACATAACTCAGTGTATGGCTATACACAAGAGGATTGAGTTAGTGAGATGTAATTAAAAAATTAACTTAGTCCGTAGCGTTTATTAATCTGAGTACGGGTCTCATGATTAATTTGCTATTAATGCGCCCAGAACACTTTACGGTGTGACAGTCTTATCTGGACTGTCGGTAATAGGGTACCTAGTGGGGCATTTATATATGATGATAATCATATAGGGGTGGACCGATTTGATTTGAGTTCTCGATATAATTCCGTAATCGAGAAGTCTTATCGAATCACAAGATGATCATATATGGATTAATCTGAATCCTGAGGTGATCACAGACAACTGCTTAGACTAGGATAGAGTTTGATGTGTTAGTAAGGATCACTTCGCAGTATGTGGTCCAACACTCGTTGGCTCTATTCTGGGGTGACTGAATAGTCTGTGTTATCACAGATATGGAATCCATTCCTTCCTTCGGGGAGTAGACAGACAGTTCCCTTATTTGTTGACCATAGAAACTGATCGATGGGCCCAGTTGATATTATATTGGTTATGAACTAATTGGTCACTAGGGGGTTGATGGTAAATAAGGATAATATGTTTCGAGAAGGGTTTACGGAAATATCCTGAATCGAAGTGAACAGTCTATGGAGGATTTATCCGTATGTAATGATTATATCAGTGGACGTTTTCGACTCATAAATTGAGCGTAAGTTATCTATATTCGATAGAGTTCAGTTTCGGGTTTATGGTGGTGTAATCCCGGAATTAATAGGTTGGATATAATTATTCTGTCTGATGAATAATTTTATTCGACTTATTGTAGCTACTGAATATTGGTCCATGGTCCCCGACGTGGCTCCTAATATAGCATATAGGTTTTCTCGTCGTTGCACCTCAATTATAATTAAATAGTGGATTGGGCTATTTAATTGATATGTGGATTAATTGTTTAGTTGGACTAGATAATTAAATACACGGAAAAGACATTTTTCGTGGACTCGGCCCAAATTTGTGTGTTGACCTTTCTGACCAAATTGGTCAAATATAGAAACATGCGTGTAAGACTTAATTTGGGTTTACAAGTGGCGCATGTTTGTATTATTTAATTATTAGGAAATTAGTTTTCTTGGATAATTATTTAATATGTGATTTATCTTTTATTTGTTAAATGATAATTCATGGAATATTAGATAATAATATGATTTATCCTAATTTGTTTGGGATAATTATTTTATTTCTTTTATTTGGAAAAAGGATTAATGTAATAATTATCTCTTAATTATTAAATCTTTGGAGGACAAGGATTACTCTCCTATATAAAGAGAGTTTTCCCAAGCCTATTGACACACTATTATCACGCCATTATTGACTAGTGCTTAGGTTGATATTTCAACCAAGTACTTTGGGTTTCGAGTTGGAATAATCTTCGGCATTATTCCGGTAGCATATCAAGGAGGTCCGGCGGCGGGAAACACCATCCACTTGGTGTTGCTGGGAGACACACGTTGGAAGACGGTGGCTGCTCAATCACGTGTTCTTGGAGCCCTTTGTTCTTGGAGTTAAGCACCATAAAAAGGTAGGCTCCCAAACCCCCTTGTATATTTAGATCTTAAATTTATGTTCTTTGTTTCGTTTAGATCTAGATCTGATGCATTCCGCTGCGTAATCGGGTCAATCTATGATTGATCCGACGATATTACATCTAACAAGTGGTATCAGAGCCTTTGATCTAACGATAAAAGAATATGAGTTTTAGATCTAGGAGTGGAAAAGCATGTTTTAGGTGTTTTTATTTCGTTTTTTTTTTGTTAAATTCGAAATTTATTCATGTTGTATGCTTGTGAATGTTGTGGTAGAAGAGATTGATTGGGTTGGTATTGTTTACCCGTAGATCTATTTTGTAGCTCCTTTGTTTAGTAACAATTGAGCATAGGAATTGTATTTTTTTTAAAAATTATGTAAAAGTGGCATCTTTTATTGTAATTTTGATGTTCCGGGCTCGAGAAGATGAAGATCTTGAAGAAAAGTTGCAGATCAAGGCGAAACCCAAGGTATGAACGAGGAGAAACGGCTAAAATCCTGATTTTAATTAAAAAATCTGTGCTACAGGACTTTCTGCGAAGCTGAAAAGCGTCGCTATAAGTCTGTTTGTTAAAAACTTATGCGGCTAGGGTTTCTTTTGAGGCGGCTTTCAATATTTTTTTTTTTCTGTTAACTTTTTTTTGTATAATATCTGCTGTATGGCAGATAATCAAAAAAATAAAAAATAATAAATAATAAATAAATATTAATTTTTTTGGAAATAATTTAGAAAAGCCGACATATCAAAAAAAAAATTCAAAATGTTTTTTTTTCAGCCGCATCACATAACAAAAAAAAGGGTTTTTGATAATTATAATAATATTTTAAAGCCTTTCTCCTCTCGGGTGTTCGTGGTTCGTGATCCGGCGGTTCGAGTTCAAGATTTGAAGATCAAGACTCGAAGACATAGATTAAGTTTTACTTTTCCTTAGAAAATAGTTAGTCGGGGGTACCAACGGTCCATCTCGGTGTTTACTTTTCAGTATAATTTCGTGTTTGATCAAGATTACGTGCTTAAAACCGGAAAATTGCCATGACTTGCATCTTCATGATTCCACTCCAATGCATACATGTAGCTAGTTTATTTTGAATAAATTAGGCATGTATAACTTGAATAATTAGTATGAATGCTTATTAATTTAATATGTGGTAGTTAAATAATAAGTAGCTAATTATAGAACTGAGGACCCGGGTTTTTGTCAATCGTTTACGATTTTAGTGATGGATTCTCGGTGAATCCCACTTGGATAAATCGTTGAGCTTTTCGGTGATGGCTTCTCAGTGAACCCACCTTAAACAAAAACGAGATTACGCTTTGGGTGACGATTTAGAAATCGGAGAATCATAGTACATGGGTTCGGAAATGGTCTAACCATGGTTGGGCGAGTTCAACCGAGCTTCGGCTCAATCGACTCCCCTCCACGTGTGATGTACGTTACAGCAGTTCGACAGGACTTAGCATAGCCGATAAGCCTTCGGGCTAAACGAGGATTCTCTTGCCGGATTGGCCTGAACTGTCACATATGTTCCAACGAATAAGACGGTGTAGGCTTGCCTACATAACCGACCCTATTCGGAGTACTTTGATTTATTGTTTGTTGTTGTCAAGGCAAAAACCGTAATTAGTAAACCCACCACTTTTTCAAAATATTGAGTGGGAGCGGGGAAGGCGACAGCCAACCCCACGGCCTCTACTATAGATGCAAGCATGTGAGAGAAGGGTGACGCCTCGAGCCACTTTGATTTCGGCCCCCTACGGATGGTGTTCACCCCTATCAAATTTCAAGGCTTGGTCTCCGAAAGGATAGGATTTTGGGTACTCGTTGAGTCACTGACCGACCCTACGGCGGCATACTCGGGGCGTACTTTGAGGTCTGATATAGTGGGTCACACTCATTATGGATATTTTCGAAATATCTAGGCTAGAAAAAGGAAGGTAATCAGTGATTAAGGTCCGGGATGTCTGATTCCCGTGAGATGTTTGATTCTCGAAGATTAATCACTGAGAGAGATTGTCTCAGTTTAACTATCACCTCTTTGACCTACCCTACGGCGGCACTGAGGTGCGAGGTTAAATCCTTGGAATGGTAGGATAGACTTCTTGTAGTTTATTATTCCTAAAACTATATATAGTAGTGTATATTTGATTAAGTTTCTGTCATTTTATTTACAGCAACATGTCTTCGCAAATTCAAACTTTACTGAATGATAAGCTAAATGGCGACAATTTTACTAAGTGGAAAAGTAACGTAAACGTGGTGCTCGTATTTGAGAATGCACAGTTTGTTTTGACTGAGGAGTGCCCTGTTCTTCCCCCTCAAAATCCGCCTAAACGCATTTGAGATCAACATCAAAAATGGCAAGAGGCGAATAATAAGGCAAGAGGCATCTTCTTAGCCTCAGTGTCGGATGTCATTCGGAGCAAGATTGAGGGTTTTAATACGGCATGAGAAATCTTGCAGCATTTAACCACCATGTTTGGCAAACCGTCTGATCAAGCAAGACATGAGGCCGTGAGGAAGGCTGTCAATGGCAAGATGAGGCGGGGTCAGTCGGTTACTGGTCATGTGATGAACATGATTAGTTACTTCACTGAAGCAGCAACTCATGGTGCGATTATAGATGATGCTACCCAAGTGTCAGTGATTCTCGAATCTCTGACATCTGATTTCCTGACATTCAGGACCAGCTACGTCATGTCTAAGGCTCACATTTCCATGATAGAGTTGATCAACGAACTTCACGTCTATGAGGGTCTTTCTACGAAAGATAAAACCCAAGAGCAGGAAAAGAAGGCCGAGGCCAATGTGGTCGTAGCCAAGGCGTCTAAGTCAATCCAACAGGGTAAGCAAAAGAATAAGAAACTGTTGGTCCCTTGAAAAGGCTTTGGTTAAGTTTAGAGGGGGGGGGGGGGTGAATAAACTTAACACTTAAAACTTTGGAGTTAAAAAATTGAGCAACTTCGAGCGACCGCCGAAGTTCGCAGTCTCGATGCCTCGTAGCCCGCCGATAAACGAGTAGTCTACCGACGGTTCGGTTTTCGAATTTGTGCAGCGGAATTATGTCAAAATTAAGCCTTAATACTTGTTGTTAAATATGATACTAAGTATTAGATACTTAGTGTATGTGTGTGATTTCACTTGCTAGATTCAGTTGATTGATGTATATAATAAACTAAGTGAGAATGTAAATCTTCGTTGGTCCCTGAAAAGGCTTTAGTTAAGTTTAGAGGGGGGGGGGTGAATAAACTTAACACTTAAAACTTTGGAGTTAACAAAGCAATTTGTACTTGTGTCGAGACCTGATTTCGACGGTTCGATTCTTTGCGGAATAATATCAAAATTAAGCCTTGTTACTTGTTGTTAAATATGTTACTAAGTATTAGATATAATAGTGTATGTGTGTGACTAGAGCAGTTGATAAGAATAATGACTAATGAAAATAAATGCGAAAGTAAGTTGAGAGAGTTTTATAGTGGTTCCGTGTGATGTAATCCCGTCATTCCACTCTTCTCCCGTGATTTGGAGGAAATTCACTAGTAATCTTTGAGTTATGCGTTACAAAGAATCCTAGGTTGCTTGTCCTTCACCAATAACTATGGCTTCACAACCGAAAACTAAGAACATGTAGGATTGCTTTGCTCCCGAGTCTTCCACTCGGTCCTTGAAGGGTAGAATTGCCTCTTCACCACTTCACCACAAACAACAAGTCTTTCACACTAACCGATGCTTCATTGTCTTCAAACGGGTTCTTTATAAAATAAAGAATGAATCAAGTAAATGATTCGGTTGCGGCAGCTTGATTAGGATGATATAATCGGCGGCTTGCGTCTTCAAGTGTGTATACTTGATGTAGCTTGAACACGAATGCACTTGAAGAAAATAACTAGATCAAGTAGCTTTAAGTTCGGTAAGTTCAAGCAGGGGTGTTTTTCGGCTCGAATAGTCTCTTTTATCACTTAAAGTTTATCCCAAAATTCATCATCTTCTTTTGAGTTGAAAGTCCTCTATTTATAGGTAGGAATGCATGTGACTTGAATTTGAAATTCAAATGTGACCGTTCCTTGTATTTGTCCCATTTGATTTGCTTTCTCGTCACTATTCATAGGATCGACACTCGTCAGATTACTTTTTGACAGTCAATCGTCCACCCCTTTGACTTGTATCCAATGGATAAAAATATGGATCATCCCAACGTCTTTTAATCTCGGCCTTTGATTTGCTTGATAAGTCGAGAGGTAGTTGGCTGTTCTTATCCATGTAACTTCCCTAATATAATCTTGAATTAATCGAGGTATATATCGCAAGTTCATCGGTCCGTCGAGAAACCAATCACCGTCGAACATCATATTTTTGTATAAAATACAATGCAACTGAATTTTTTATCCAACTTTTGTTTGTGAAGTTAGATTACATCATTTAAAGTATAACCAAGTTCCAAACATCATCCAACTTGTGGAACTTAGACCTTCTATACAAGGCATATGTAATCGGTTTAGGTCATCACAGACTTGCCTAAATTCGATTCCATAGCCTTGACATTAAATACTAAGTTTGATCCCTTAGCCTTCATTCACCGAGTTTGAACCCTCGCCTTCGTCTTCGGCAGGTTCCCGACTAGTCCGCCGACCTATCTACCCTATCGAAAGTGATCGGTCTCGCGATATGAATCGGCGACCTTTTATAGTGCTTGTTTGATCAAACCTATTTATGAATCAAACTCTAATAAACCTATACATATTATCTAGACATCTTTTTGCCTTTGCACTATAACAGCTAGTATGGCACTCATCATCAAAACGAGAAATAAGTCCAACAATTTCCCCCTTTTTGGTGATGATGCCACTACCCTCACCTAATCAAAGCAAAGCAAAAAGATAAAAACAAAACGAACAAATTTAGTCAATTCTCATTATAAATATTTGTTCACAAGTTATTACAACTAGATACGGCAAAGATAAACAATGAAAAGTAGCCGATCTATTGTCTCTTTTCTCTTTCTTGTCTAGCCTTCTCCACTTGTTCTTGGTAGGCTCGATCTCTTCTATCATTTCAACCATCCATTCATTCTCAATAAGTGTAAAGTCAATATAGAATTGACTTGTTTCCACCAATTCCATGCTTCGGGCAAGAGAAGATTGATTTGATTCACTCGAAGCCAAACTTCATATACGAGCTCCTTAAATTCATCCAAGTGAATCCTTTGCTTTTGTAATAGGCAAAACCTTTCACCTCTCGCCGCTTCTTCCACCTCTTCCACCTCTTCCGGCTCTCGGTAGTTGCTCTTAAAGCTTTAATCCTTGCCTCCCAAAACTTCAAACTCAAGAAAGAGTTAAGGCCTTCATGAAATCCCTTGTCACGATAGGGTCTGCTTCGTTATGAAACTCTTCTTGTATTGTGAAGAAGATCATCGGTAAGTTGCACTCGCAGTGTGTAGGTTGCCTAAAAGCATTTGTATCATTCTCCATCTTTCGTGCAAAAAGTCCGGCGGCCTCCTTTTGCTTCGTTGTATGGCCTCTTCCCCCTTAGTGACATCATCAACAAACGTGAGATGAGGCCATGAATAGCTCTCCGTGTGATACTATCACACGTGTAATTGACCCGCCATAATCTCGGTTCTAGTATCAAGTGAAGTAATCCTTGATTGCGGGGTCTCTTCCAGTAGTTGATCCTTTCGGTGAAATTTGGGATCAATCCACGGTTGAGATGTTGTGCGGTTGCAGGCTCGGTGCCTTCAAAGCAAGTTTGTCAAGTTTTTTATGAATGGATGTAAGTTGATCTTTCAAAAACTTGTCTTTGTTGTGTTCCCTTGCTTGATATATCTTACATCATATATCATATCATTTATAGCATTTTGAGTAGAGGCAAAGTTTGAAGCAACTGTATCAGTAGATTGTCTATTATCATTTACCATCTTCATTAGTTCTTCAAATCTTTGTTCTTGCCTGTCCAATTGAGTTCTTAACTCGTTGCATGTCATTTTTCTTACGAGTTCTTAACTCATTGACAACTTCAATTGGCACTTCTCCGGCCATTCTTCCATCGGTAGATTCATCGGCAGTGCTCTTCCACCATTATATTGTGCATGTTGTCTCACATGACCATAGCTCTACTCAAATCTAATCCGGCGGGGGGAGGTCCTTATTCAACCATTGCACCAAGAACATCTTCAATGATAGGATCAAATGCGGGGTTCTAGCAAAATCTTCTTCTTCTCCAAAAATTTGAAATTCTTCATCACGTAGTTATAGTCCAAGGCAGCTTGCTCATCCTCATTAATGCGGCGGTCCGTCGACCATATTTTCCTACAAAGTGGTCTTGGCTCCAATAGGCTCCACTACAAAGCAGACCTCATCAACAACGGGGGTTTCCTCCAAACCCAAAGTTTGTTCCAACCTTTGTCCAGTGATGTTTGAGACTCAAAGAAGATGTACCTCCTATTCCAACCTTTGTGCGAGTGCTTTGTTTGTCCCGGCAACCTGTACCTCCTCTTCAACTTCCCGTGGATTGAATATATTGGTATTATCCACTTGGAAACCTTCAAAGCATGACCAATCTTGTGTAGGATGATGGCAGTTTCGGTAAGAGTGCCTTCAATGTCAAATCCGTCTTGATATTCAATTGAGTTTTCGAACTTGCACTAGGCTCATCATGAAATCGGCAACCTTTTCTCCATCCAAATCCTCACTTTGTTGATTTTCGATTGTGCTATAGGTTCTTCAACATGGAATGTACTTGGATTCACTAACCAACCTATGTGTACTCAGTAATGCCTTCATTGATCAATGCCTCCAGATCATCCATGGTGAGATCCCGTAGATCCTCATCCATCTCTCCGTCCGCTAGCCCTCGGCAGACATACCGCATTGGGTTGGCTTCTTTGCCATCGGATGATTCATGTGCCGGTGGCCCCACTGATGTTTCTCTGGCCACCCACCGAGGGAAAATCTCCTCGGGGAACATGGGGGGATCACTATCGATGATGAAGAAGAATCATCGGGACGGTGTCTCTTTGGATCTCTCGAAATTTGATACCCTCCTCTTTCGTTGCTATCAAATAAATCCATCAATCTTGATTTGCAAGCATGTTGTATCAATCAATCCACCAAGTTCTCCACACCCTCCCCGATTGCCAAAAGCCCATTCTTCAAATCCACTCATTGGTTCAAGGTGGCTTTTGTCTCTTATAGAAACCAAACTTCCATTGGAAATATTTTTGCAATTTTCTCGAAGTTTGGGATCATACTTTGTTTTCTTGCTTCCTTTTTGCATGCCTTTCAAATGGCATAAACGATCTCCGGGAGCGCAGCTCCGTAGCTTGTTGACCTCCAAAAGTTCCAACAAGTAGATTCATTGTCTTTTCAACGGATGTTTGAAAGTCGGTAGGTTGCCGAGATGTACATTTGTACCTACTACTTCCATCCGTATCACACTTGGTTCCCCCGACTTACATGCTCATCGGCGGGGTTAGCGAGAGATCGCTCTTCCCCCGAACTATTGCAAATTTGCGGTGGTCTTCAACCAAGTCTCTAATCACCTCTTCAACCACCACGTAGGGGCGAGTTCGGTGGTTTGCCGTGGGTTCATCGGGTTGATGCAACAACAACTTGTGGTCTCTTAGGCAGATGTACATCCTCTACGGATTGCTCAAAAACAACCTTCGTTCAAAGATCGTGGACTTGATAACTTCTTCATTGGAGGAACAACCGATAACATCCTCGGTGGAATGATAGTTAGAGGCTCAGCATCAATAGCCTCTCCTACTTCTTCTCTTCTACCGTTTCTTCTTCTTCTTGGCCCTCTTTGTGCCTCCAAATTTTTTAACTCTTTACCCTTTGCCATATTTCTTCTTTTTGGCAACTTCTCTTCATCCTCTTGGAAAGTGGTTCATCATCATCATCTTTTCTAGTCAATTTTCTTTTTCTACTTGCTTCTTTCTCTTGTTCTCAAGAATTTCACCAACAGTTTTTCTTGAAGCCACAAAGACAGGTCGTAACTCAACCACTTGACCCTCGGTAGACTCATCGATGCGTGTCTGTTTCCTTCCTTGTTCTTTTGATTTCACGACTTCGAAGTCTTCCATGTATCATCGGACCTTTCTCTTTCTCGGCAGTTTTCTTTGGTGCAACGGGTTTGATAAAAATCTTCTTAGTTTGTTGAACTCGCTCACCACCACCGCATCACCATCATCTCCATCATCATTATTCAAGCGGCCTCTCCAACAATCTCTTCATCATCATCAAGTCCGGGGATTGCATAATCAATCTCTTTTTGTATCCGGACCGATTTATATCAATTGGTTCAACATCAGAACCTCCAAGTGATTCAAATAGGTTTGAATCATCAAACCTAAGGGTAAGGCCTTTGATTTCCTTTTCACTAGTTTGTCTTCCTTTGCAACTTTCTTCATATAATGAATAAAGTATCCACCCCAATCAAACTTCATGCTCCGCAAATGATAATCATCGCTCTATCTTGGGTCCCGATAGAGTATCCATACTTCCAATTAACCTAAGTATGTTCTTTGCAATGAGCTTGCTCGACGCCAGTTATATTCAATACCAATATTTTTACAATTGATGCCTGGAATTGATTTAATAGTCTTTATTTGTCTTGATCGATCTACAAAAACCATCTTGTCCAATCCCATAGTTTCGGGATTGACCGGACCATCAACAACTTCTTCAAAACCAAACACTTGTCTCGCAGACTTGGAGGAGATTACAAGCTCCTCACCATTCACAAGTGGTTTTGAAAGATTCGCTTCCTTCTTTATAATCATATTCTTCCGTAAATCAATAACATTGGTGTATGATATCGTATCAATCGATGTTGAGTATATTCTCCAATCCGGCAAATCTTCTTATTCTTCGACCTATATTGATGGCTAATTCGTTTGATTTGCATCAACAACATAGCCTCTTACACTTTGGCTTGATTCGATTTGAACTTCAACTCTTTCCGCCATTGAAATAAGAAAAAGATGAAAAAGAGTTCCTCTCAAATCCGGTGTTCACACGAAGTAGAATTTGCGAGAGATAAAGCGAGAAGATGCAAGTGGTATCTTCGCTATGTGTAGGTTTGATTATATAGATAGTGGGTAGTTGAAACCGTCATAGCACGTACATTGAGGTAACCACGATTAATTTGAGTTAAATGCTAGTCTTGACACGTGGTCCATTACTCCTCCATAACGTTTGTAACCGTTGGATGGTTTAAGCGTGGTAATAATGGATAAAATAAATATCCCGCCAATTGCTTTTTGACTTTAATGACTTTGACTCGAGTAAAATTTCCTTCGGCAAGGTATCCCTCGGCAGGTGGCTCGGCGGTCCGCGATAATGTGCTTCAAAAGCAGCCGCGACAAGGTGACTCTCGTCGATCCTTGTTTTCTCCTTGTTTTGTTCAATTGATAATACAAGATGAAGTTTAATACCAATGATTGATCCGTCAAGTGAGCTCACCCAACATGACAAAGACCAATCCCCTTGGCAACCTCATTTGCTCAATTGTTCAAACATAAGTACATGGAATTGTTGATACCAATGACTAATCTCGCTAAGTGAGCTCACCCAACATAGCAAAGACTAATCCCCTTGGTGAATTCCAAGATATTGTCGAATATCGTCAATCTTTATAATTCCAAGTTCGAGTTCTTAATTTGGCAAATCTTTCACTATCAAGTGGCTTAGTGAAAATATCAGCAAGTTGATTTTCTTCGGTAGGGATGTATAGAACCACCACATCTTTCTTTTCAACATGATCTCTTATAAAATGATGTCTCACATCAATGTGCTTGGTTCTTGAATGCAAAACAGATTTTTCGTGATTGCAATTGCACTTGTGTTGTCACACATGATTGGAATTTCCTTTTCTTCAATTCCATAATCCCTTAATTGTTGTCTTAACCATAGTATTTGTGCACAAAGCAACTTCAAAGAAGAATGTATTCGGCTTCAAAGCGGTGGAAGTTGAAATAGAGTTATGTTTCTTGCTAAACCGGGAGACCCGTCTATTTCCCATTAACTCGACATTGGGTTCTTGAGGTGCTTTTTCTATCAATCTTGCATCCAAGATAATCGAATCCGAGTAGGATATTACCTTGAAGCTTCCTTCCTTGGAATACCATATCCCTACTCCCAAAGTCTCTTTAAGATACTTGAGAATTCTCTTAACCGCACCTAAATGACTTTCTTTAGGTTTGGATTGAAATCTTGCACAAACACCTAAGCAAAGGATATATCGAGTCCGTGGCAAGTGAGATACGAAATAGATCGCCTATCATCCTTTCGTATAAAGTCGATCAACATCTTTGCCTTCTTTATCTTCATCCAATCTGATGTTTGTACTCATAGGAGTTGAGCTCTTAGTGCTGTTTTCCATACCAAATTTCTTCAGCAACTCTTTGGTATACTTGGTTTGATGAATGAAGATTCCATCCTTTATTTGTTTGACTTGCAATCCCAAAAAGTAGTTCATTTCTCCCATCATACTCATTTGGAATTTACTTTTCATTAGATTTGCAAACTTTTCACAAAGTAAATCATTTTCGAGCCAAAAATTATGTCATCAACATAAATTTGTACCAACAGCAGGGTGTTGTCCTTCTTCATTGATTCGAAAAGAGTCTTGTCAATGGTCCCTTTTGTAAAACCATTGTCCACCAAGAATTGAGATAAAGTCTCATACCATGCTCTTGGTGCCTCGTTTCAATCCATAAAGTGCTTTGTTGAGTCTATACACTTTATCTTCTTGATCTTTAACTTCAAATCCAGGAGGTTGCTTTGAACATACACTTCCTCCTCTAGGATACCATTCAAAAATGCACTCTTGACATCCATTTGATATACTTTGAAGTTCTTATATGCAAAGCATGTGCCAAGAATAATCGATAGCTTCCAATCTTGCAACGGGTGCATAAGTTTCATCAAAATCTATTCCTTCGCTTGAGAATAGCCTTTTGCAACTAGTCCGGCCTTATTTCTTACAATGGTACCGATTCATCAAGTTTATTTCGTATACCCACTTAGTACCAATGATATTTGCATGACTTGGCCTTTCAACTAGTGTCCAAACTTGATTTCTTTCAAATTCATTTAATTCTTCTTGCATAGCAATTATCCAACTGGATCCGAAATTGCTTCTTCAACAACTTTAGGTTCCATTTGAGATAGAAAACAAGTAAACATAGCTTCCAGTTGTCTTATAGTCCTCACACCTTGTTGTACATTGCCAATAACTTGTTCAAACGGGGTGATTCCTTAACCATTGTGGATTATGGTTATTTTGATTTTCGGGAAAATCATCTTCGTAGGGTCCGCATTGTAGTTTCTTCAACAACAAGGGGGTCGCAGATCCTTGAATTGCTTCGGTTGTTGCATCGGTAACATTGTCAAAGAAGGTGTTCGGCGCAGGGCGTATCGAAACTTTTAAGTCATTGAATCTTTCCAAAACTTCAACACAATCTGGATCAATGATTTGTTGATTTTCAAAGCAGAGTTCACACTCTTTATCTTCCATACCGGTGAACTTAGGTTCATCAAACACAACATTGATTGTTTCTTCATGTTTCGGTTGTTCTTTTGTTCGGTACTCGAATGCTCTGTGACCGAAGAATATCCCTAAGAAAATTCCTTCATCCGATTTTGGTTGGAATGTTTTCAAATGAACTTTATGATTTAGAATAAAACATTTGCTTCCAAATGGGTGAAAATAAGATATATTAGGTATCCTTCCATTCCAAATCTCATAAGGTGTCTTCGGCAACAGCCTTATTGTTTTCGATGTTCTATTTTGTGTATAGCATGTCGTATTAACTTGCTTCAAACCCAATATCTTTCGGTAGCAAAGCTTCACGGATCATTGTTCTTCCCGCTTCTTTAATGTCTCGTTTCTTCTTTCAAAGCAACCCCATTTTGCCGAGGTGTACCAACGAGCGAGCAAGTTGATGAAGTACACCATTCGTTCACAATATTCTCTTATAACTTTGTTGAGAAATTCGGTACCACGATCCGATCTAATCTTTATGATCGTTAGACTTTTCTCATTTTGTAATCTTTTCAAAAGATTAGGTAAGCTTTTGAGTGTCTCACTTTTCTTGTTCATGAATATCACCCAAGTGTATCTTGAAAAATCATCCACAACCACTAAGGTGTATTTCTTCCCGTCACACTTGTTGGAGTTATTGGTCCAAAAAGATCCATATGTGCATAAGCTCCAACACACTATTAGTTGATTGTTTAGTCTTTGACTTAAAACTTGACTTTATCTCGTTTACCTTGCCGACATGCATCACATATAGCATCCTTCTTGAATGTGATCTCGGGTAAACCAACCACTAACTTCTTCTTCACTAACCGATTAATATCATCAAAATTTAGATGATTTAACTTCTTGTGCCATAACCAATTGAGTTCGATTTGGTATGCACAATCAGCGAGTGTTTCGGAACTCAGTAGACCAATCCACAACATACATGTTTTGTTGCATTCTACCAGCAAGTACAACTTGATCACCTCTTTCACTAATGACAATACAATTGTTTTTGTCAAAAGTGACCTTGTATCCCATATCACAGAATTGTCCAGTGCTCAGCAAGTTGTAATCCAGTCCTTCCACATATGCAACATTCTTGATTGTAAGTCCATTTCTGATAAGTGTGCCATATCCTCTTGTATAGCCAGGTGTATTTTTGTTGCCAAAATTTACCCTTGGACCATCTTTTGCCACAAAGTTTGATAGACAGTGCTTATTCTTTGTCATGTGTCTGGAACATCCACTGTCAAAGTACCAGACACCCTACAAAACAAAGTTAATGCTTTTTAGGTACCCAAACCTGTTTGGGTCCATAGTAGTCAGTGGCAAGCATGACCCTTGGTATGTTTCCATAAGGTCTTCTCCTAAATGTGTCATACTTTGGTTCATACTTTGGTTCATACATGTATTCCACACATCCATAAGTTCTAACAAGTAGGTTGTGTAGGAACCACATATGTTTTACTCGGCCTTTTGGTACATGATGTTGTTTGAAATGATTCTTGTTGTTAGAAACATTTGCATAGCCATAGATGTGCCGTCTGTTAGAAGGAGTACCGTAGTATGGAATATGGAGTTTGCCGAGGTCTTATGTAAGTCCTCCGAGTCCTTTGCCGATTCCATTGTCTAGGTTTTACCCTAGCAAAGTATGGTTATACTTGTTGTTTCTAACATTAGATGCGGGAATATTCCAATCATTATCAATAGGGAACAAGTCTACCTTTCCCCCCGAGATAAGTATCCCTTGAATGATCAACATTTTTGGATTTAGGATTCTTATTCTTGGAATATTTCGTTTCTTTACCTTTTTCGTGGTCCAAACAGACTTGGTAGCAGGTCCGTTATCGCAGGAGCTTAGAAGGTACAAGCAATCCTATTTTTGGATTTATTCTTTTTACTAGGAGCCGTTGACTTCGAGACTTCGATTTTGCTTCTTTGAGGCATTCTCATTTGGTTTTAGTGCCTTAGCAACTTACTTACGGGAGATGGATCTAGTGCGGGCACAAACTTAGGACCAATTCGGTACTAGGTTCAAGTAACCTTACCGGATCCACTCTTGTTAGATTGTTGATTTCCAAATCCAAGCCCAGTTTCTATCTCCATAAGGCTTTCCGATTTGTATGCGTATTGGAACAAGATGGTTCGGCAGATTCGAGCTTGGATGTGCGACAGACTTATGCCGATTCCGTCCAACATCTTTTCCTTACCTTTGAAAATCCTTAATTCGGCTTTCAATCTTCAACTCTAACTCAAGAGCCTCTTTTTCAGCCTTCACAATCTCATAACCAGATTGTATTATCCTCAGTTGATTAAGGATGGCATCCAAAGTCTCATTGTTGTCAGAATTTCTAGGATTTGAACCACAGGTTGATTCACAATCACTTCCAGCAGGAGTGTTTATAGATACAGTGTTGTATACCTCCTCAGTTTCATCCATGTTGGCCATCAAAGCATAATCCTCCATATCAGCAACCAGTGCTGTGTCATCTGACTCATTTCCTTTTCAGATCCCACTTCATACCCCGATTCATCTTCGGCAACCATAGCCTTCTTGCCATGTCTCCTTTGTTGACTTTTGGTCTTCGTAGGTCCGGACAATCGAGTCTAAAATGTCCGGGCTTCTTGCGGTTGAAGCAAAGATAATCGGAGTTCCTTTGCCTTGTTTCAATTCAGGACAATCAGGTCTGAAGTGTCCTGGTTTCTTGCAATGAAAGCATAGATAGTCATTATCTTTCTTTGGTTCTTCTTTCCTTCTCTCAGTAGGCCTCTTTGTGAAATTTCTTGTAGGGGCCTTTCCGTCTTCATCATTCGATCTTCTTGCTCGTAGGGCAATTTGCTCTTGCATTTCATCTAGCATATCATCTTGTCCTCCGATGTTTCTTCATGATGTGAAGCACCAATGCGTAGTGGTCTTTGGCTCTTCCTTTTCGCCTCGAGTGCACTAACTTTTTGCTAAATTCATAGGCCTTAAGATCGAAAATAACTTGAAGGTGTCTTCCTCATGCAGCTTTCTCATTTCTTCAATTGCGTCACCTTCATTTTCCAAACATCTTTTGCGGGTAAAGCTTCCAAGATTTTGGTGTTTACTTCCTCTTTTGAATAACTTACACTCGGCGCAGTAAGTTCATCTAAGATTGCATTGAATCGGACTCCATTTGCTCAATGGTTTCATTAGGTAGCATTTTGAACTTTTGAAACCTCTTTTTGCCACACCGATTTTGTTCTTCTTTATTGCATCGGTGCCTTCACGATTAAGTGAATCTTATCCCAAAGTTCCTTTGCGTCTTGCAATCTTTGACTTTCATGTACATATTGCTATCCAAGGTTACGTAGATGATATCAATAGCAATGTTGTTGAGGTTTGCTCTTTTCTCGTCTTCTCGCATTCCATTCTCTCTTTGGTTTAGGAATGTACTCGTAGCATCACCCACCGTTATCGCCTTTGTAATCTCCGGTGGTCCTTCGTTAGTACATCCATCATCTCATCATGAGTAGCAAAGCAAGATATGCCCGCATTCGACGTTTATACTCATCAAATCTATCAAGAGAGCACATCAACATGGTTCTAGCATACTTGTGTGTTATCCATGATGCAAGTCTTGAAAATCGGTAACTTGAAAGAAAGTTTTAAAGAATTTTCACAAGCACAACAAGTAGGATTCCTTGTAACGAAGCACCGCTCCGATACCAATTGTTGGTCCCTTGAAAAGGCTTTAGTTAAGTTTAGAGGGGGGTGAATAAACTTAACACTTAAAACTTTGGAGTTAACAAATTCGCAATTTCGGCGGCCCGCCGATACTTCGAGTCCGTCGAGACCTCGCAGCTCCGCTCGATAAACGTAGTCTACCGACGGTTCGTTTTTTGAATTTGTGCAGCGGAATAATATCAAAATTAAGCCTTGTTACTTGTTGTTAAATATGTTACTAAGTATTAGATACTCGTAGTGTATGTGTGTGATTTCGGTTGCTAGATTCGAGCGTTGTTGATAAGAATAATGACTAATGTGCAAAATAAATGCGTAAGTAAAGTAGAGATTTTTATAGTGGTTCCGGGTGATGTAATCCCGTACGTCCACTCTTCTCCCGTGATGTTGGAGGAAATTCACTAGTAATCTTTGAGTTATCTCGTTACAAAGAATCCTAGGTTGCTTGTCCTTCACCAATAACTATGGCTTCACAACCGAAAACTAAGAACAGTAGGATTGCCGCTCCCGAGTCTTCCACCGGTCCTTGAAGGGTAGAATTGCCTCTTCACCGCCTTCACCACAAACCAACAAAGTCTTTCACACAACCGTATGCTTCACTGTCTTCAAGCGGGTTCTTTATAAAATAAAGAATGAATCAAGTAAATGATTCAAATTGCGGCAGCCTTGATTAGGATGATATAATCGCGACTTGCGTCTTCAAGTGTGTATGCTTGATGTAGCTTGAACACGTAATGCACTTGAAGAAAATAACTAGATCGCAGCTTTAAGCTCGGTAAGTTCAAGCAGGTGTTTTTCAAATTTGTGTTATCACTTAAAGTTTATCCCAAAATTCATCATCTTCTTCTTGAGTTGAAAGTCCTCTATTTATAGGTAGGAATGCATGTGACTTGAATTTGAAATTCAAATGTGACCGTTCCTTGTATTTGTCCCATTTGACCGCATTTTTGTCACTATTCATAGGACCGACATTGTCAGATTACTTTTTGACAAGGTGCGGTCTCGTCCACCCTTTGACTTGTATCCAATGGATAAAAATATGGATCATCCCAACGTCTTTTAATCTCGGCCTTTGATTTGCTTGATAAGTCGAGGTAGTTGGTCTGTTCTTATCCATGTAACTTCCCAATAATCTTGAATTAATCGAGGTATATATCGCGGGTTCATCGTCGTCGTAAAACCAATCACCATTCGAACATCATATTTTTGTCCGTAAAATATAATGCAAATTGAATCTTTTATCCAACTTTTGTTTGTGAAGTTAGATTACATCATTTAAAGTATAACCAAGTTCCAAACATCATCCAACTTGTGGAACTTAGACCTTCTACACAAGGTATATGTAATCGTTTAGGTCATCACGACTTGCCTAAATTCGATTCCATATCCTTGACATTAAATACTAAGTTTGATCCCTTAGCCTTCATTCACCGAGTTTGAACCCTCGCCTTCGGTCTTCGGCGGGTTCCGGACTAGTCTCGACCTATCTACCCTATCGACCTAGATCGGTCCGTCGATATGAATCGGCGACTTTTACGGTGCTTGTTTGATCAAACCTATTTATGAATCAAACTCTAATAAACCTATACATATTATCTAGACATCTTTTTGCCTTTGCACTATAACAGCTAGTATGGCACTCATCATCAAAACTGAGAAATAAGTCCAACAAATGCTGAAAGTAAGTTGGCAAGTTTTATAGTGGTTACAGGTGGTGTAATCCTGTCATTCCACTCTTCTCCTGTGATTTTGGAGGTAATTCACTAGAGATCTTTGATGTTGCAGTTACAAAGATTCCTAAGATTGCTTGTCCTTCACCAATGACTATGGCTTCACAAACTGAAAACTAGGAACATGTAGGATTGCAGCTCCTGAGTCTTCCACTGGTCCTTGAAGGGTAGGATTTCCTCTTCACCAGCTCCACTACAAACAACAGTCTTTCACACAACTGTGCTTCACTGTCTTCAGCAGGTTCTTTATAAAATAAAGATTGAATCAAATAAATGATTCAGTTGCAGCAGCTTGATTAGGATGATATAATCGGCGCACTTGCGGTCTTCAAGTGTGTATACTTGATGTAGCTTGAATACAGAATACACTTGAAGAATCTTTCTGGATCAGTAGCTTTAAGTTCAGTAAGTTCAGCAGGGTGTTTTTCAGCTCAGAATAGTCTCTTTTATTTTTCTCTTAAAGTTCATCAATCATCCCCGCTTTTTCTGAGTTGAAGGTCCTCTATTTATAGGTAGGAATGCATGTGACTTACATTTGAAATTCAAATGTGACCGTTCCTGGTTTTTGTCCCATTTGATTTGCTTTCTGTCAATATTCATAGGACTGACACTGTCAGAATTCCTTTTTGACAGTTCAATCTGTCCACCCTTTGACTTATAACCATTGGATAAAAATCTGAATCATCCCAACGTTCTTTTAATCTCAGCCTTTGATTTGTTTGATAATTCAGAGGTAGTTGGCTGTCCTTATCCATGTAATCTTCTAATATAATCTTGAATTAATCGAGGTATATTATCAGCAGGTTCATCAGTCTGCTGAGATACCTATCAGCCTGGTGAACAGCAATTTGCTGTGTATAAAATACAATGCAACTGATTTCTTTAATCTAACTTTTATCTGTGAAGTTAGATTACACCTTTTTAATTATAACCAAGTTCCAAACATCATCCAACTTATGGAACTTAGACCTTCTATACAAGGCATTTGTAATCAGTTTAGGTCATCACAGACTTGCCTAAATTCTGATTGCAAAGCCTTAACTTTAATCACTAAGTTTGATCCCTTAGCCTTCATTAACTGAGTTTGAGCCCTCAGCCTTCAGTCTTCGGCAGGTTCCTGACTAGTCTGCTGACCTATCTACCCTACTGAAAGTGATCAGTCTGCTGATATGAATCAGCTGACCATTATAGTGCTTGTTTGATCAAACCTATTCATGAATCAAACTCTAATAAACCTATACATTTGATCTAGACATCTTTTTGCCTTTGCACTATAACAGCTAGTCTGGCACTCATCATCAAAACATAGAAATAAGTCCAAAAATTTCCCCCTTTTTGGTGATGATGCCACTACCCTCACCTAATAGCAAAGCAAAAATATTAAAACAAAAACAGAACAAATTTCAGTCAATTCTCATTATAATCATTTGTTCACAGTTATTACAGTCTAGATGCAGCAAAGATAAAATATGATAAGTATGCTGATCTACTGTCTTCTTTCTCTTTCCTGTCTAGCCTTCTCCACTTGTTCTTGGTAGGCTCTGATTTCTTCTATCATATCCCTCATCCATTTATTTTCAATCAGTGTAAAATCAATGTAGGGATTTACTTCTTTCCACCACTTCCATGCTTCAGGCAAGAGAAGATTGATTTGATTCACTCTGAATCCAAACTTCATGTACAGTTCCTTGAATTCAACAAGTGAGTCCTTTGCTTTTGTGATAGGCAAAATCCTATCACCTCTGCCGCTTCTTCCACCTCTTCCACCTCTTCCAGCTCTGTAAGTTGCCCTTAAGGCTTTAACTCTTGCCTCCCAAAACTTCAATCCCAAGAAATAGTTTAAACCTTCATAAAATCCCTTGTCATGATAGGGTTTGCTTCTGTTATAGTACACCTTCTTGTATTGTCTAAGAAGATCATCAGTAAGTTGAACTCTGGCAGGTGCAGGTTGCCTGTAAGCATTAGTCTCATTCTCCTATCTTTTCTGTGCAAAAAGTCTGGCAGCCTCTTTTGCTTCTGTTGTATGGCCTTCTTCCCCCTTAGTGACATCATCAACAAACCGGGATAACAAGCCATGAACACTCTCCTGTGTGATAATCAGATTACACAGTTGGCCTTCCATAATCTCAGTTCTTGTATCAACTACAGTAATCCTTGATTGCAAAGTCTGCTCCAGTAGATTGATCCTCTCAGTGAGCTTAGGATCCAATCCAGCTGGTTGAGATGTTCCAGCAGCCTCAGCAGGCTTAGGTGCCTCAGCAAGTTTGTCAAGTTTCTGGTGGATGGTTTCAAGTTGATTTTTCAGAAAACTTTTCTTTTGTTGTGTTACCTACCTTGATGCCCCTCACATCTAACATCATATCATTAACATCATTTTGAGTAGATTTGAAATTTGAAGCAACTGTATCAGCAGATTGTCTGTTTTCATTCACCAGTTTCATCAGTTCTTCAAATCTCTGTTCCTGCCTATCCAGTTGAGTCCTTAACTGTTGAATGTCATTTTTCACAGTCCTCAACTCATTCAAGACCTCCTCAGGCACTTCTCCAGTCATTCTTCCATCAGTACTATCAGCAGGCTCTTCCACATTGTATTGTGGCCTCTGATTGCTCACAACCATTGCCCAACTCTTATCTAATCCAGCAGGGTTAGGTCCTTGATATTCTTCCAGGATAGGATAAAGAGCTGGTTCTTCAAAAATAGGTACAAATGCCTGTGGGGGATCAATAGCAAAATCTTCTTCTTCCGGCATTTGGAACTCCTCATCACTAAAGTCATAGTCCAGCAGCTGATCTTCCTCATTAACAGCAGTCTGCTGACCATATTTCCCTATAGTGGTCTTGACTCCAATAGGCTCCACTACAGCAGCCTCTTCAACAACAGGGGTTTCCTCCAAACCCAAAGTTTGTTCCAACCTTTGTCCAGGTGATGTTTGAGACTCAGCAGCATGTACCTCCTATTCCAACCTGTGTTCAGGTGCTGTTTGATCCTCAGCAACCTGTACCTCCTGTTCCACTGGTTGAGGATTAAATATAGCCTCATTATCCACTTGAAATCTTTCAGCATGACCAATCTTGGTTAGGATAATGGCAGTTTCAGTAAGAGTGCCCTCAATGTCAAATCCATCTTGATATTGGATTGAGTCCTCTGAACTTGCACTTGGCTCATCATGGTCAGCAATCCTTTCTTCTTCCAAATCAGCACTTTGTTGATTTTCAGATTGTGCTATAGGTTCTTCAACAAATAAACTAGAGGATTCACTAACCAACCTATGTGCAGCACCACTTAGTCCATCATTGATCAGTGCCTCCAGATCATCCATGGTGAGATCCTGCAGATCCTCATCCATCTCTCTAGTCTGCTAGCCCTCAGCAGACATACCAGTCTCAGTGGGTTCAGCTTCTTTGCCATCAGTGGCTCCTTGACCAGTGGCTTCAATTGATGTTTATCTAGCCACTCCACTGGTCTCCCCAGGGAACATGGGGGGATCATCATCAGAATCTGATGAATCACTGTCTGGTGTGTACTTTGGATCTCTGAACATAATTGCTCCACTTTTCTTTCATGTATCTAAAAGATCCATCAGCCTAGATTGCAGCATGCTTATGTCTATCAAGTCCAACAGGCTGTCCACACCCAACTGATCGAATGCCCACTCTTCAAATCCACTCATTGGATCAGCAGCTGGTTTCTGTTTCTTGTAGAATCCAAACTTCCAAAGGAAATATTTTTGCACTTTTCTGAAGTTAGGATCTACTTTGTCCTTCTTAGATGCCTTCTCATATGGCATAAATGGCTTCCTAGTGGCAGGTTCAGTAGCTTGCTGACCTCCAAAAGTTCCCACAAGTAGATTCATTGTCTTTTCAACAGATGCTTCAAAGTCAGTAGGTTGCTGAGGATGTATATTTGTACCTACTACTTCCATCTGTTCAACACTTGGTTCCTCCTGACTTACATGCTCATCAGTAGACTGCTCTTCCCCCTGACTACTTGCAACATTTGCAGGGTCTTCAACCAATTCTTCAACTTCCACAGTAGGGGCAGGTTCAGTGATTTGCTGTGGTTCTTCCACGGGTTGATCAACAACAACTTGTGCCTCTTCAGTAGATGTAACAGATTCTACAGCAGTCTCTGGTGCAGCAGACTGCTGTGATTCTTCCATAGACTGCTCAACAACAACCTGTGCATCCTCAGTAGGCTTGATAATAGTTATTGGTTCAGCATCAATAGCCTCTCCTACTACTACTTCTTCTTCTACTGTTTCTTCTTCTTCTTGTGCCCTTTGAGCCTCTAAGATTTTCAATTGTTTACCCTTTCCATGTTTCTTTTTATGAACAATCTCTTTCATCCTCTTGGAAAGTGGCTCATCTTCAACTTCAATTACAGTAGACTTCCTTTTTCTACTGGCTTCTTTCTCTTGTTCCTTCAAGATTTCAACAACAGTTTTTCTTGCAGCCACAGCAGGGTCAGTAAACTCAACTTCAGCTGGACCCTCAGCAGACTCAGCAGTCTGTGCTGTTTGCTTCCTTGTTATTTTTGGTTTTAATACCTCTGTTATCTTCCATGTATCTGCAGCCTTTCTTTTCTCAGTAGTTTTCTTTGGTGCAACAGGTTTGACAGATTTCTTAACAGTTTGCTTGACCTGCTCACCACCAGCATCACCATCATCTCCATCATCATCGCTTTCAGCAGCCTCTGCAACACCTTCTTCATCATCATCCAGACCAGGGATAGCATATTCAATCTCTTTCTTGTATCTGGACTGATTGATCTTCTCAGGTGCAACATCAGGAATCTCCAAATGATTCAGCAGGGTCTGAACCATCAATCCTAAGGGTAAGGCCTTGGATTTCCTTTTCACTTCTCTTTCTTCCTTGGCTACTTTCTTCATGTAATGAATAAAATATCCAGCCCAATCAAACTTCATGCTTCTGCAAATGATCATCATCTGCTCTATCTTGGGTCCTGATAGAGTATCCATACTTCCAACCAAACCTAATACATTCTTTGCAATGAGTTTGCTCAGCAGGTTGTACTCATTCCCAATATGTCTACAATTTATGCCTGGAATTGATTTGGTGTCTTTATTTGTCTTGATTTTATCAACAAAATCCATCTTTGACAGTCCCATTGTTTCAGATTTACTGGACCATCTACTACTTCTTCAAAACCAAAAACTTCCCTCAGTAGACTTGGGGAAATCTCAATCTCCCGGGCATTCACAGTTTTTTTGAATGCCTCTGTACCTTCTTTAACAACAATATTCTTCCAGAAACTAACAACATTAGTATATGAGATTGTTTACAATCTAATGTTCAGTACATTCTCCAATCCGGCATATCTTCTTATTCTTCGACCAATGTTGATAGCTAATTCAGTTTTGTTAGCATCAACAACAAAGCCTCTAACACTTTGGCTTGATTCAATCTGGACATCAATCTTTTCCGCCATTGTTGTAAGAAAAAGATGAAGGAAAGAGCTTTGTAGATCTGGGTTCACACAGTGTAAATTTGCAGTGATAAAGCAGATTTCCAGTAGAGTATCTTCTGTATGTAGGTCTGTATATATAGATAGAGGATGGTTGTAACTGTCAGAACACGTACATTGATGTTAACCATGATTAATTTGAGTGAATGCTAGCTTGACACATGGCCCATTATTTTCCAAAACGTATTGTAACCGTTGGATCGTGTAATAATGGTTATAAAGGATAGAATAAATATCCCGCCAATTGCTCTTTGACTTTAATAAAGTTTGACTGTGTAACGTTCCATTCAAACAGGTTGTCCTCGCAGGTTGGCTCGGCCATCCGGCGATAAAGGTGCTTCGACAGAAGCCGCCGACAATGTGACTCTGCTGATCCTTGATTTCTTCTTGTTTTGATCAATTGATAATACAAGATGAAGCTTAACACCAATGATTGATCTGTCAAGTGAACTCACCCAACATGACAAAGACCAATCCCCTTGGCCACCTCATTTGCTCAATTGTCCAAACATAAGTACATTGAATTGTTGATACCAATGACTAATCTGCTAAGTGAGCTCACCCAACATAGCAAAGACTAATCCCCTTGGTGAATTCCAGGATATTGCTGATTATCAGTCAAGTTTTATAATTCCAAGTTCAGTTCTTAGTATGGCAACCCTTTCACTATCAAGTGGTTTAGTGAAAATATCAGCAAGTTGATTTTCAGTAGGGATATATAGAACCACCACATCTTTCTTCTCAACATGATCTCTTATAAAATGATGTCTCACATCAATATGTTTGGTTCTTGAGTGCAAAACAGGATTTTCAGTGATTGCAATTGCACTTGTGTTGTCACACATGATTGGAATTTCCTTTTCTTCAATTCCATAATCCCTTAATCGTTGTCTTAACCACAAGTATTTGTGCACAAAGAACTTCAAAGAAGAATGTATTCGGCTTCAAAGAAGTGGAAGTTGATATTGAGTTATGTTTCTTGCTGAACCAGGAGACCAGTCTACTTCCCATCAACTGACAGGTTCTTGTAGTGCTTTTTCTATCAATTTTGCATCCAGCATAATCGAATCTGAGTAGGATATAACTTTGAAGCTTCCATCCTTGGAATACCATATCCCTACTCCCAAAGTCTCCTTTAGGTACTTGAGAACTCTCTTGACTGCACCTAAATGACTTTCTTTAGTTTTAGATTGAAATCTTGCACAAACACCTACAAAGCAAAGGATATATCGTGTCCGTGGCGTGAGATACAAAGAGATCGCCTATCATCCTTTCGTATAAAGTCTGATCAGCATCTTTGCCTTCTTTATCATCATCCAATCTGATATTTGTGCTCATTGGAGTTGATATCTTGGTGCAGTTTTCCATACCAAACTTCTTCAGCAACTCCTTGGTATACTTGGTTTGATGAATGAAGATTCCATCTTTCATCTGTTTAACTTGCAATCCCAAAAAGTAGTTCATTTCTCCCATCATGCTCATTTGGAATTTGCTCTTCATTAGATTTGCAAACTTTTCACATAACAATTCATTTTCAGAACCAAAGATTATGTCATCAACATAAATCTGTACCAACAGGGTGCTGTCCTTCTCATTGATTCTGAAAAGAGTTTTATCAATGGTGCCTTTTGTAAAACCATTGTCCACCAAGAATTGAGATAAAGTTTCATACCAAGCTCTTGGTGCCTGTTTCAATCCATAAAGTGCTTTGTTGAGTCTATACACTTTATCTTCTTGATCTTTAACTTCAAATCCAGGAGGTTGCTGTACATACACTTCCTCCTCTAGAATGCCATTCAAAAATGTACTTTTGACATCCATTTGATATACCTTGAAGTTCTTATATGCAGCATGTGCCAAGAATAATCCGATAGCTTCCAATCTTGCAACAGTGCATAAGTTTCATCAAAATCTATTCCTTCGCTTGAGAATAGCCTTTTGCAACTAGTCCGGCCTTATTCCTCACAATGGTACCAGATTCATCAAGTTTATTTCTGTATACCCACTTAGTACCAATGATATTTGCATGACTTGGCCTTTCAACTAGTGTCCAAACTTGATTTCTTTCAAATTCATTCAATTCTTCTTGCATAGCAATTATCCAATCTGGATCTGAAATTGTTTCTTCAACAACTTTAGGTTCCATTTGAGATAGAAAACAAGTAAACATAGCTTCCAGTTGTCTTATAGTCCTTACACCTTGTTGTACATTGCCAATAACTTGTTCAGCAGGGTGATTCCTTAACCATTGTGGATTCTGGTTAGTTTGATTATCAGGAACCTCATCTTCGTAGGGTCTGCTGTAGCTTCTTCAACAACAGGGGGTTCAGCAGATCCTTGAATTGCTTCAGCTATTGCATCAGTAATATTTCCAGCAAGGTGTTCAGCAGGGGCCGTATCAGAAACTTTTAAGTCATTGAATCTTTCCAAGACTTCAACACAATCAGGATCAATGACTTGTTGAGTCTCAGCAGGTTCACAATCTTCATCTTCCATACCAGTGAACTTAGGTTCATCAAACACAACATGGATTTTTTTTCATGTTTCAGTGACCTCTTGTTCAGTACCCTGAATGCCTTGCTGACTGAAGAATATCCCAAGAAAATTCCTTCATCTGACTTTGGTTGGAATGTCTTCAAATGTACCTTGTGATTTTGGATAAAGCATTTTCTTCCAAATTGATGGAAATAGGATATGTTTGGTTTCCTTCCATTCCAAATCTCATAAGGTGTCTTCAGCAGCTTCTTGTTCACTGAAGTTCTGTTTTGTGTATAACATGCTGTATTAACTGCTTCAGTCCAATATCTTTCAGGTAGCAATGCTTCACAAATCATTGTCCTTCCTGCTTCTTTCAGAGTTCTGTTTCTTCTTTCAGCAACCCCATTTTGCTGAGGTGTACCAGCAGCAGCAAGGTGATGTAGTACACCATTCTGTTCACAATATTCTCTTATCACTTTGTTGAGAAATTCTGTACCCTGATCTGATCTTATTTTTACTACTGTCAAACTTTTCTCATTTTGTAATCTCTTTAGAAGATTAGGCATGCTTTTGAGTGTTTCACTTTTCTTGTTCATAAATATCACCCAAGTGTACCTCGAATAATCATCCACAACCACTAAGGTGTATTTCTTTCCTGTTACACTTGTTGGAGTTATTGGCCCAAATAGATCCATATGCATCAGCTCCAACACACTATTAGTTGATTGTTTAGTTTTTGACTTGAAGCTTGACTTTATCTGTTTACCCTGCTGACATGCATCACATATAGCATCCTTCTTGAATGTGATCTCAGGTAAACCAATCACCAGCTTCTTCTTTACCAACTGATTGATATCATCAAAATTTAGATGATTCAACTTCTTGTGCCATAACCAATTAAGTTCAGACTTGGTATGCACAATCAGGAAGGTTTCTGGAACTGCAGTAGACCAATCCACAATATACATGTTTTGTTGTCTTCTACCAGCCAGTACAACTTGATCACCTCTTTCACAAATGACAATACAGTTGTTTTTGTCAAAAGTGACCTTGTATCCCATGTCACAGAATTGTCCAGTGCTCAGCAACTTGTAGTCCAGTCCTTCCACATATGCAACATTCTTGATTGTAAGTCCATTTCTCATAAGTGTGCCATATCCTCTTGTATATCCAGGTGTATTCTTGTTGCCAAATTAACCCTTGGGCCATCCTTTGCCACAAAGTTTGACAAACAATGCTTGTTCTTTGTCATATGTCTGGAACATCCACTGTCAAAGTACCAGACACCCTACAAAACAATGTTAATACATTTTAGGTACCCAAACCTGTTTGGGTCCATAGTGGTCAGTAGTAAGCATGACCCTTGGTAAGTTTCCATAAGGTCTTCTCCTAAAGGTGTCATACTTTGGTTCATACATGTATTCCACACATCCATAAGTTCTAACAGTTGGTTGTGTAGGATTCACATATGTTTTCTGGCTTTTTGATTTATAATGCTGTTTGAAGTGACTCTTGTTGTTAGAAGCATTAGTATAACCATTTGTTTGTCATGTCGTTAGGAATGTACTCGTAGTATGGAGTCCGCCGAGGTCCCCGCTCGAGGACTTTTATAAGTCCTCTGCTGAGTCCTTTGCTGATTCCATTGCTTAGGTTTTACCCTAGCAGCATGGTCATACCGGTTGTTTCTATCGGCAGTACATGTGAATATTCCAATCATCATCAATAGGGAACAGTCTACCTTTCCCCTTGAGATAAGTATCCCTTGAATGATTAACATTTTTAGATTTTGGATTCTTATCCTTGGAATATTTCTGACCTTTACCTTTTTGTGGTTCAGCAGACTTGGTAGCAGGTCTGTTATCAGTAGGTCTAGAAGGTCCAGCAGTCCTATTTTTGGATTTGTTCTTTTTGTTAGGAACTGTTGACTTCTTTGACTTCTGATTTTGCTTCCTTGAAGTATTCTCAGTAGTTTTTAGTGCCTTAGCAACCTTACTTGGAGTTGGATCTTGTGCAGGTACAAACTTAGGACCAATTCTGGTACTAGGTTCAGTAACTTTACTGGATCCACTCTTTTTAGATTGTTGAGTTCCAAATCCAAGCCCTGTTTTATCACCATAAGGCTTTCCAGATTTGTATGCAGTAAAAGAACAAGATGGTTCAGCAGATTCAGCAGCTACTGATTGTTCAGCAGGCTTATGCTGATTCTGTCCAACATCCTTTTCTTTCCTTTAAGAATTCTTAATTCGGCTTTTAATCCTTCAACCTCCAACTGAAGAGCTTCTTTTTCAGCCTTCACAATCTCATAACCAGATTGTATTTTCCTCAGTTGATTAAGGATAGCATCCAAAGTCTCCTCATTATTAGAATTTCTAGGATTTGAACCACATGTTGATTCACAATCACTTCCAGCAGGAGTGTTTATTGATATAGTATTGTATACCTCCTCAGTTTCATCAATATTGGCCATCAAAGCATAATCTTCCATATCAGCAACCAGCGATGTGTCATCTGATTCATTTCCCTTTTCAGATTCCACTTCATACCCTGATTCATCTTCAGCAACCATAGCCTTCTTGCCATGTCTTCTTTGTTGACTCCTGGTCTTCAGTAGGTCTGGACAATTAGGTCTAAAGTGTCCAGGCTTCTTGCAGTTGAAGCAAAGATATTCAGGTTCCTTACTTTGTTTTAACTCAGGACAGTCAGGTTTGAAGTGTCCTGGTTTCTTGCAATGAAAGCACAGATAGTCATTGTCTTTCTTTGGTTCTTCTTTCTTTCTTTCAGTAGGCCTTTTTGTGAAATTTCTTGCAGGGGCCTTTCCTGTCTTCATCTTCCTGATTTTCTTGCTCTCTAGGGCAATCTGTTCCTGCATCTCATCCTGCAGATCATCTTGTCCTCCAGATGTTTCTTCCTGATGTGAAGCAGCCAATGTAGTGGTCTTTGGCTCTTCTTTTTCAGTCTCAGGTACAAGCTTTTTGCTAAATTCATAAGCCTTAAGATCTCAAAATAACTTGAATGTGTCTTCTTCATGCAGCTTTCTCATTTCTTCTATTGCAGTCACCTTCATTTTCCAAACATCTTTTGCAGGTAATGCTTCCAAGATTTTTGTGTTTATTTCCTCTTTTGAATAACTTACACTCGGCAGGGTAAGTTCATCCAGGATAGCATTAAATCTTGATTCCATCTGCTCAATGGTTTCGTTTGGTAGCATCTTGAACTTTTGAAACCTCTTTTTGACCACACTGATTTTGTTCTTCTTTATTGCATCAGTGCCTTCACAGATCAACTGTATCTTGTCCCAAAGTTCCTTTGCTGTTTGGCAATCTTTAACCTTCATGTACATATTGCTATCCAAGGTTCTATAAATTATATCAATAGCAATAGTGTTGAGGTTTGTTCTTTTTCTGTCTTCTGCATTCCATTCACTTTTTGGTTTAGGAATGTACTCTGTAGCATCACCCACTGTTACTGCCTTGGTAATCTCCAGTGGTCCATCAGTTAGTACATCCATCTTCTCATCATGAGTTGCAGCAAGGTAAGCCCGCATACGACGTTTATATTCATCAAATCTATCTAGAGAACACATCGCATAGTTCTAGCATACCGGGTGTTATCCATGATGCAAGTTTTTGAAAATCGTAACTTGAAAAAGATTCAAAGTATTTTCACAAGCACAACAAGTAGGATTTCTTCGAACGAAGCTAATCGCTCCGATACCAATTGTTGGTCCCTTGAAAAGGCTTTGGTTAATTTTAGAGGGGGTGAATAAACTTAACACCTAAAACTTTGGAGTTAACAAATTCAAAGCAACTTCAAGAAACCGCCGAAGTTCGCAGTCCGTCGATGCCTCGCAGCCCGCTCGATAAACGTAGTCTACCGACAGTTCGCCATCGAATTTGTGCAGCGGAATTATGTCAAAATTAAGCCTTAATACTTGTTGTTAAATATGATACTAAGTATTAGATACTCAGTAGTGTATGTGTGTGATTTCAGTTGCTAGATTCAGTTGATTGATGTATATAATAAACTAAGTGCAAAATGTAAATGCTGAAAGTAAGTAGCCAAGTTTTATAGTGGTTCCAGGTGGTGTAATCCTGTCAGTCCACTCTTCTCCTGTGATGTTGGAGGTAATTCACTAGAGATCTTTGATGTTGCAGTTACAAAGATTCCTAAGATTGCTTGTCCTTCACCAATGACTATGGCTTCACAACCGAAAACTCGGGAACGAGGTAGGATTGTCGCTCCCGAGTCTTCCACCGGTCCTTGAAGGGTAGGATTGCCTCTTCACCACCTCCACTACAAACAACGATCTTTCACACAACCGTGCTTCTCTCGTCTTCAGCGCAGGTTCTTTATAAAATAAAGATTGAATCAAAAAATGATTCGGTTGCGGCGTGCAGCTTGATTAGGATGATATAATCGCGACTTGCAGCCTTCAAGTGTGTATACTTGATGTAGCTTGAATACGAATACACTTGAAGAATCTTTCTGGATCAGTAGCTTTAAGTTCAGTAAGTTCAGCAGGGTGTTTTTCAGCTCAGAATAGTCTCTTATATTTTTCTCTTAAAGTTCATCAATCATCCCCTCTTATTTTGAGTTGAAGGTCCTCTATTTATAGGTAGGAATGCATGTGACTTACATTTGAAATTCAAATGTGTCCGTTCCTGGTTTTTGTCCCATTTGATTTGCTTTTTGTCACTATTCATAGGACTGACATTGTCAGAATTCCTTTTTGACAGTGCAGTCTGTCCACCCTTTGACTTATAACCATTGGATAAAAATCTGAATCATCCCAACGTTCTTTTAATCTCAGCCTTTGATTTGTTTGATAAGTCAGAGGTAGTTGGCTGTCCTTATCCATGTAATCTTCCAATATAATCTTGAATTAATCGAGGTATATTATCAGCAGGTTCATCGTCGTCGAGATACCTATCACCGTCGAACAAACAATTTGCTGTGTATAAAATACAATGCAGCTGATTTCTTTTATCTAACTTTTATCTGTGAAGTTAGATTACCCTTTTTTTAATTATAACCAAGTTCCAAACATCATCCAACTTATGGAACTTAGACCTTCTATACAAGGCATATGTAATCTGTTTAGGTCATCACAGACTTGCCTAAATTCTGAATGCATATCCTTAAATTTAATCACTAAGTTTGATCCCTTAGCCTTCATTAACTGAGTTGAGCCCTCAGCCTTCAGTCTTCAGCAGGTTCCTGACTAGTCTGCTGACCTATCTACCCTATCGGGCGATCATCTCCGCGATATGAATCAGCTGACCATTACAGTGCTTGTTTGATCAAACCCATTCATGAATCAAACTCTAATAAACCTATACATTTGATCTAGACATCTTTTTGCCTTTGCACTATAACAGCTAGTCTGGCACTCATCATCAAAACATAGAAATAAGTCCAACAGAAACAAACTGCGCCAGGGCCTAAACCTATGAAGAAGAAGGCTAAGCCGAATACACCATCCAAGCCCAAAGGCAAGTGTCATTACTGCAATGAGATAGGGCACTGGCGTCGTCATTGCCCCGTATATCTCAAAGATGTAAAGGATGGGAAGGTTAAGGCTAGCACTGGGAAAGATAAGAAAGGTAAGTTTGAATTAATTGTCTTGGAATCTTTCAATGTAGCTAAAGATGTATCAATTTGGATACTGGATACTGGAGCTACTAACCATGTATGTTCTTCTTTACAGATCCTTAGTTCGTTTGAGGAGCTAGAGGAAGGAGCTCAAGTTATGAGAGTCGGCACCGGGGCGTTAGTTTCGGCAAAAGCAGTGGGAGCTGTGGTTTTAAATTTTGGAAATAAAGTTTTACATTTAGACAATGTTTATTTCATTCCGAATTTTCATAGAAATTTGATTTCGTATTCTGCTTTGAAAGACCAGTTGTACTCTGTTTCTTTTATGAATGATGAGTTTACTATTTCAAAGAATGGTTTTACTTTGTGTACTACTATATTAGAAAACGGATTGTATTTCATTAAACCCACGCAAGCTCCCCTGTTTAATACTGAAATGTTTAAAGTAGCACATCTAAAATCTGCTAAAAGGTAGAAAATTTCTCATAAAGAAGATAGTACATATCTTTGGCACCTTAGGCTAGGTCACATTTCCTTGGAAAGACTCAAACAACTGGCTAAGGGTGATACCTTAAAAGAGTTATCTGTTGACTCATTGCCCGTCTGCGAATCTTGCCTGGAAGGAAAAATGCCTAAGCGTCCCTTCTCGTCAAAAGGGAATAGGGCCAAAGAACCTCTAGAGTTAGTACATTCAGACCTTTGTGGTCCGATGAATGTGCAAGCTAGAGGCGGATTCGAGTATTTTGTTAATTTCATCGACGACTACTCGAGGTACGGATATGTTTATCTGCTGCATCGAAAATCCGAGACTTTGGTCAAGTTTAAGGAATTTCAAGCAGAAGCCGAAAGGCAGTTAGGCAAGTCATTGAAATGCCTTCGCTCTGATCGCAGAGGAGAGTACTTAGATACTGAGTTCACTAACTACCTACTTGAACATGGGATCTGTTCCCAACGTTCTGCGCCTAGGACACCTCAGCAAAATGGAGTTGCTGAAAGGAGAAATAGAACATTGATTGACATGGTCAGATCAATGATGAGCTATACCTCGCTACCGAAATCCTTTTGGGGATATGCTCTAGAAGCAGCGGTATACATTCTGAATGTAGTACCGTCAAAGTCTGTCAATAAGACACCTTTGGAATTGTGGAATGGACGTCGCGAAAGGATGCATCACTTTCGAATTTGGGGTTGTCCGGCACACATACTGGTTGACAAGACTACTAAACTACAAAAGCGTACGAAAGTATGTCTGTTTGTTGGTTACCCCAAGGGAACACGTGGAGGTCTGTTTTACGATCTGGAAGATAACAAGGTGATAGTTTCTACTAACGCCACGTTTTTGGAGGATCAGTATATGACAGATTTCAAGCCTGGAAGTAAAGTCATACTCGAGGAGTTACTTTCTGACGAGGTCAGACCACAAGAGCCACCTAGTGTCACTGTAGACAACACTGTGAATGCAACAGTCACCCCTCCTCCTAATCCACCCAGACGTACTGAGAGAGTGGTTCGGCCACCAAATCGGTATGGACAATCAGAGGCGAACGTAGCCGTCTCTGATGGTGTGGAAGATGATCCGGTGTCTATTCTCAAGGCCATGGATGATCGTGACAAGGATTTATGGGTTGACGTGATGAATCAAGAGATAGAGTCGATGTACTCTAACTCTGTCTGGAAACTAGTAGATTGCCCCGAAGGGGTAAAACCCATTGGGAGCAAATGGCTCTACAAGAGGAAGCGAGGAGTTGATGGTAAGGTGCAAACCTTTAAAGCACGGCTTGTAGCTAAGGGCTATACACAGAGAGAGGGTATAGACTACGAAGAGACCTTCTCCCCTGTGGCCATGCTCAAATCCATCCGGATCCTCCTTTCTATTGCTGCATGCCTAGATTATGACATCTGGCAAATGGATGTCAAGACTGCATTTCTTAACGGCTTTCTCGACGAGGAAATCTATATGCAGCAACCAGAAGGATACATCGAGGAAGGCCAAGAGCACAAATGTGCAAGTTGCTGAGATCCATTTATGGGTTGAAACAAGCATCTCGGTCTTGGAATCATAGATTTGATGACACCATTAAGTTATTTGATTTCGAACAAAATCCTGATGAACCTTGTGTATACAAGAAAGTCATCAAGGATAAGGTTGCGTTCCTAGTGTTGTACATAGATGACATTCTCCTAATTGGAAACGATAAAGGGATGTTGTCGGACGTTAAAATTTGGTTGGCCAGCCAATTCCAAATGAAAGATTTGGGAGAGGCGAATTATGTTCTCGGGATCCAATTAATACGGGATCGTAAGAACAAGATGTTAGCTCTTTCACAAGCCACTTACATTGATAAGGTGATGGCTAGATATAGCATGACGGACGCAAAGAAGTGTTACCTACCAACTCATCACGGCGTCCATCTCTCTAAGACTCAGAGTTCTCAAACTCCTGAGGAAATAGAGGCTATGCAAAGAGTGCCTTATGCTTCGGCTGTAGGTAGTCTAATGTACGCTATGCTGTGCACTAGACCCGACATCTGTTATGGCGTTGGACTCGTCAGTCGTTATCAGTCTAATCCAGGCAATGAGCATTGGATTGCAGTAAAGAACCTCTTAAAGTACTTGAAGAGGACTAGGAATTATATGCTGGTATATTCGGGTGCAAACCTGGATGTACAGGGGCACACTTACTCTGACTTTCAGTCAGATCGAGATGATTTCAAACTACCTCAGGCTCAGTGTTTACCATTGGTGGTGGTGCAGTCATTTGGAGAAGCGTCAAGCAATCCAGCACGGCTGAATCTACAATGGAAGCTGAATATATAGCGGACTCTGAGGCAGCTAAGGAAGCAGTTTGGCTCAAAAAGTTCCTGAGTGGTTTAGGAGTATCTCCAAATCACAACGATCCGATCGCTCTCTATTGTGACAACAATGGGGCAGTATCTAATTTGAAGGAACCCCGTAGTCACCGCAAGTCGAAGCATATCGAGCGAAAGTACCATTTAATCAGAGGGATAGTCCAAAGAGGTGACATTTCCGTCAAGAAAATCACCTCTGCTGACAACCCTGCTGATCCTTTCACCAAGACATTGCCGTTAGATGTCTTCAACCGGCATTTGGAAACTATTGGTATTAGGGACATGACTTATATGCTTTAGAGCAAGTGGGAGTTGTATTGCTGTAATATAGATATAGTGTGTGCTCTAAAACAATTAATCCACTTGCCTTTCGTGCAAGTGGGAGATTGTTAGGTTTTATGCCCGAAAGACAATTTATAATTGTTTTATTTAAATAAATGACAGAATTTATTTCACCTTATTTATTCGCATTTAGTGCCAATATGTATACACTACAGAAAACCCAAAGTACCTCGTTTATGTAATCACATAACTTATTGTATGGCTATACATAAGAGGATTGAGTTAGTGATATGTACTTAAAAAATTAACTTAGTCCGTAGCGTTTATTAATCTGAGTACGGGTCTCATGATTAATTTGCTATTAATGCGCCCAGAACAGTTTACGGTGTGACAGTCTTATCCGGACTGTCGGTAATAGGGTACCTAGTGGGGCATTTATATATGATGATAATCATATAGGGCTGGACCGATTTGATTTGAGTTCTCGATATAATTCCGTAATGGAGAAGTCTTATTGAATCACAAGATGATCATATATGGATTAATCTGAATCCTGAGTTGATCACAGACAACTGCCTAGACTAGGGTAGAGTTTGATGTGTTAGTAAGGATCACTTCGCAGTATGTGGTCCAACACTTCTCGTTGGCTCTATTCTGGGGTGAGTGAGTAGTCTGTGTTGTCACAGATATGGAATCCATTCCTTCGCTTGGGGAGTAGACAAACAGTTCCCTTATTTGTTGACCCTAGAAACTGATCGATGGGTCCAGTTCATATTATATTGGTTATGAACTAATTGGTCACTAGGGGGTTAATGGTAAATAAGGATAATATGTTTCGAGAAGGGTTTACAGAAATATCCCGAATCGAAGTGAACAGTCTATGGAGGATTTATCCGTATGTAATGATTATATCAGTGGACGTTTTCGACTCATAAATTGAGTGTAAGTTATCTATATTCGATAGAGTTCAGTTTCGGGTTTATGGTGGTGTAATCCCGGAATTAATAGGTTGGATATAATTATTCTGTCTGATGAATAATTTTATTCGACTTATTGTAGCTACTGAATATGGGTCCATGGTCCCCGACGTGGCTCCTAATATAGCATATAGGTTTTCTCGTCGTTGCACCTCAATTATAATTAAATAGTGGATTGGGCTATTTAATTGATCTGTGGATTAATTGTTTAGTTGGACTAGATAATTAAATACACGGAAAAGACATTTTTCGCGGACTCGGCCCAAATTGGTGTGTTGACCTTTTTGACCAAATTGGTCAAATATAGAAACATGCGTGTAAGACTTAATTTGGGTTTACAAGTGGCGCATGTTTGTATTATTTAATTATTAGGAAATTAGTTTTCTTGGATAATTATTTAATATGTGATTTATCTTTTATTTGTTAAATGATAATTCATGGAATATTAGATAATAATATGATTTATCCTAATTTTTTTGGGATAATTATTTTATTTATCTTTTATTTGGAAAAAGGATTAATGTAATAATTATCTCTTAATTATTAAATCCTTGGAGGACAAGGATTACTCTCCTATATAAGGAGAGTTCTCCCAAGCCTTTTGACACACTATTATCACGCCATTATTGACTAGTGCTTAGGTTGATATTTCGACCATGTACTTTGGGTTTCGAGTTGGAATAATCTTCGGGATTATTCCGGTAGCATATCAAGGAGGTCCGGCGGCGGGAAACACCATCCACTTGGTGTTGCTGGGAGACACACGTTGGAAGACGGTGGCTGCTCAATCACGTGTTCTTGGAGCCCTTTGTTCTTGGAGTTAAGCACCATAAAAAGGTAGGCTCCCAAAGCCCCTTGTAGATTTAGATCTTAAATTTATGTTCTTTGTTTCGTTTAGATCTAGATCTGATGCATTCCGCTGCGTAATCGGGTCAATCTATGATTGATCCGACGTTATTACATCTACCAAGATTAAGGGACATAGCCGAACCATGATCAAAATAGCTAGTTTCAACCCCAAGGATAGACAAAACCGGGAGTGTGCATTGATCAAACGAACTCTCACATTCAATTTAATTTCACGGGTGCGTGTTACTAATTTTGGTGCTAAGGTCTGAACAACTCTCTCCCAACACCTTATGCCATGTTAACCATCCATCCCTTAAGAAGATTCACTAACAAGACAAGTTAAGCACTAGAGCCGCTTAAACGTTAAAACGAGTAACCACACTTTGGGCTCGGGCTTAACAACTAAGCCGAGTCTACGCCATGATCTTAGAATCCCTTTTCCCACATCTCTCTATCTGAACAACTCTTTAGAGTGATGTGTGTGATTTTGACCTAAGTGATCAATCTAGTCCAAATCTGTTATAACAAGTTCTAAAACATGAAACATGCAAGATACAACAATAAAAAGCACTACCCACTCCCAATTTCATCACCCAAAGGGTGATTTCACCAAATTTCACATGATTCGACTATGAAAAGGGATTAACTACTCATTATACTAGTGAAAACATGGAAGAAACAGTAAATTAAAGACATAACGAGTGAAAGAAAGAAGAAATATACCATTAATTTGCAGAAATTCGACTTTAAGATCCAAAAGTACAAAATAGAGAATTTATTAAAAGATGGTCTCTTAGTGTTTGAAGAAGAAATCTGAGCTAAGAAATGGAAAGATTAAGCTAAGATAGTGTTGATTTAAGCTAAAAGAGTGTATTCTAAGTTATTACAAAATTCAAGCTAAGAAATGGGTAGGGTTTTGCTAAGAGAATGGTTATCCCCCAAGAAATAGTCTAAGGGGGGTATTTATGGGTGGGGGAAAATCTACAAAAAAAACTTGCCTCGAACGTGCGTTTATAAGGCTGAACCTGGCGTTTCACATCTTCAAACGCACGTTTCTTAGTATCTTAGTAAAGGGCTTTTCCCTAACGCTAAGGTAGGGCGCTATTCGATGTAGTTGAAACGCGCGTTTCGCATCATTTCTGGGCAGGTTCTTTGCTGATCTTCATCTGGAACGCGTATTTAGAATGTTCAAACACGCGTTTGGAGGACTTGGAATGCTCGTTTAGGGCAGTTTGAAAAAAGTGGATCCCGCTCAAATAGCTCTGAATAGATTAAATACGTGAAACTTTAGCCTGGGCTTATGAACGTACACCTTTAGCCAATTGGATTCGCTGGAGAGATAAAAATATATAAAATATTTATATTATAATCATTGTATGATAGCGGTTATGCAAATATCCCCCATCGTACCAGTTGTTGCTTCATTGAATTTGCTTCCCTCATTTTTTTACAGACAGACGGGAGGGCACTGGATAAAAAGATTTAGAGGACTCTTCTAACAAAAAATATAGTTTTAACAACTCCCGTTCGTTACACTTCTCCTTGCTGCCCTATAGATGCCTACACAAAATAAATAGACACTCAAAACAAGTACATGTTCTAACGCGCGTTTAGAGAGGTTAAACTCTGATCAAGATTGTAGCTGCTTAAACGCGCGTTTGGGGGTTCAAACGCGCGTTTGAAACCCTGTTGCCCCAAAACTTCAAATTTTCTTCCTTTTTGAACTCTACTCTTGCCTCGATCATGCTTTTCACCATAAATCATCGCCTTCCGGGTCATCGAGACACCGATACCCTTCAACATCATAAACAACCAAAAACATCCAAACAATTCCGGAGGGTAAAAGTGCAAGGGAATAGGGTTAGTATCAACAAAAAGGGGTAATAATCCATCAAAGTAACGGATTCATTCCCCGTGCCAAAAGCTCACGATAACATCCCGAAAACGGTCTAAATCACCCAAAAAAATGTACTGAAAGTGTCGTAAACGGGGATAAACAATGCACCGGAGTCACGTAAAGTTGACTCCCATTAACCACCCCGCACTTAGCCTTTGCTCGCTCTCGAGTAAACTAGGCATTTTAAAACAAACCAAGGGATTCAACGTTGTGATGTAGGTGCTACTATCCACACCCTCGAGGTAATCACAAAGTAAGAAACACGAACATATACACACCGGTTATAACATTATCAAGAAAATAGAGTGTGTGTGGTGCCAAGCTAAGGCCAAGTGCTCAAAATGGTTGTCGGGGCTTGAATCCCGACCAAAAGTCTACCAACTGTCTCATACGAACTAGCCTCTCCACTAATCAAGGTCACCAAGTTTGGATACAATCGGGTAGGATTTGAAGGGTTGTAACGTTAGGCCAGGGTAATTCCGGTTAATCGAAAAGGATATTTTGGGAACTGAAGAAAAAGAAGTACGAGTGGACCTAATCAACAAGTGTACCACTTCATCTCTATCTAACAAACCATTCAAACCATTTTTTGATTAATTTAAGTACATTAGGAACCATAGAATACTAACATGCCCGAACTCATTGCCTAATTCAACAATGTTTCAAGTTTCATGAGGCGAGGTCAAAAACATTAGCACCTATCTCACTATCCCAACCCCAACATCATAAAGATAACTTTTGAGCTCATCACTTTGATTCCAACCCATTATTTCTATATACTCCAAACTCTTATTCATTGAGAAATTTATTTGAACTTGGTTTTTTTTTTTGAAAAAAGAACAGATATTTCTTTTCTTCTTGGGCCAAATCTAAACACTAGGCCCAAACGAGCTCCTCCTCTCCTTATAGCTCAAAACCGAGAAACCACCCATCCGACTCAAAACACCATTTCCCCCACCCCACACTTGCTTTAGCAAGTGTGGTCTAATAAAAGACTAGGTCCACTCGTAGGGTATAAAATGAAGGAAATGTGACCATAATTTAGGCTCAAGGGTAGGTTTCTGACCAAGTAACGAAATGGCTATACGACGAATGGTTGTCAGACCATTCTATCAAGGCTAAGAGGGGCTACGAAGGTCTAATGTTCAGGATTAGGCTTGTTTGGCTTTGGTAGGGTCAAAGAGACGCCAGGACCGTCATCCCGTATCCTATTTAGGTAAGCCTTTCTATTTCGCCTCGAGACTAGTGATATGAGAGGTGGTAGTAATCAAATTACGCAACAAGTGTAGCTTACATGAAATTAATAGACTCCATTCTCAAGATAATATCAAACCGCAGTGTACACGTTCGGGGTCCCTACTAAGGTGGTCACCACTAGAATGTGAGAATAACACATAAAACACGGTGTTAAAAACCCTTGAAATTTTTTAAATATTACCCAAAAATCGACTCGAGCCCGGTCATAGGCTAAGCATACCACAAATTAAGCACATTTAACAACGAAACCAAGAAAACGGCTATGTTTCCCACCCCACACTAAAACGAAACACTGTCCTCAGTGTGTGAGAGATAAAAAGAGCAAAAGACTTAGCTATTTGACCAGAACCCGGCAGAAAGGCACAATCGTGACTCGAAACGTGTGACACGCTCGTATAAATCCATCCCGAAACCTAAAGCGAGATCAATAGAAACAAAGAAAGCGCATGCACGGGACTGAATCCACGTGCTATAAAGCAAGCAATAGGGTAAGCGGGTGCGTAAAACAATGAGTCCATGGCACAGTACCGAGATCAAAGCATAACGAGGGGAATACGGGATATGCAATGGACGGATACAAAAGAAACAATGAAAACAGAACATCCATTCATCAGATATAAACCAATAGCAAAAATCCACATCATCCCAAAGTATCAATCAAAGAAAAGGAAAACATGCAAGGTCAAGTAGGCCTCAGGGGCTCAAAAATAAGTGTGTGTGCATGCCAAGTGAAGTGTATCAACAGCATAATGGAAAAAGTATCAAAAGTAGCTAAGGAAAACTAGAAAAATAAATGTAAGCATAAATGAAATGCATGAAAAATGGCTAGTCTGCTCCAGTGCCCTGTCCGTCAGGAGTAGGTGTGGTAGAAGTTGGTGTAGCCATAGAAGTTGCACTCTCTGGCTGTGTAGATCCCGCAGCACCTGTCCTCTCTGACTCCGTCCCAACTATCCCAACCAGCTCCTCGAACGAGATGTCATCAAACCTCTCCTCTGGCTCATCAACAATCAAGTCCTCTGAGACCCCCTGCAAGTCTGCCTCAATCTCTGGGGTATACTGAAATGGTGATACATCCAATTCCAATAGAGGAAGATCAATCTGTCTGGCTTGAGCGAATACCCTCTGATTCTCAACGATTCCATTCAGAGTCAGCCGCAAACTATCTATCCAGTCCCGCTGTTTATGAGCAACGAGAAGCCTCTGCCGCTCACTAAGCCATGGCCTCCTGGTTGTCGGTGTGGAAGGTGGAGGTGGAGGTGTAGGTGTGGTGGAAGGTCCAATAGTGAATGGAGGAAGTAGAGGTATTGTGGTGGTGGTGGAGGAGATGATAGGTGGAGGTATAGGTAGAGTGGTGGATGTAGTCGAAGTGGCGGGGCGAAGGACAGTGTGAATAGGTCATGGGGTGGGCCTAGGAGGCTTTGGAGTGGTGCGGCCGTTGAACGGCTTAGGTACCATGGGCTGATTCTTCTTCCTCAAGATCTGATCGTCGGGATATTCCTCAACCGGTGCTCCCTTGCATAAGGCAAAAATGAGGTAAGGGCACATGAGCATACGGCATTTGACCTTCTGATTCTCCCTGAATTCCTAGAAAAATAGTTTTCCCAACGTCTACCTTGAGGTCATAATGTAGAGCATACAACAATTGCAAGTCCTTGATGTGGAAATGCGTAATGTTGTCCTTCGGTAGTAGGCGATTCTGGGAGAACTTAGCTTTTACCTTCCACTCATCATGCCAAGTAGTCGTCACCAACTGACTCTGTGCACTGCCCCCTTTAGATATCCACTGTAAATCCAGGTTGATGTCTTTCCTCATCTTTTCTAACGGATCCTCAGTATTCCCCCAATGCTGTCTTTCAGCAAACCAACTGATGTAATCCTGGCCCTCGAAAGCTGGTATCCGGTAGTAATAATTTATTGCCTTGACAGACCACGGGAAATTGACTCATCGTACCTTTATGAACCCCGACTCCAGATTGGCAACACTAAAATTCGTATACCATTCCCGAACTAGTGTGAGATTGAGGTTCCCCTCCGGCTCATAAATCAAATTATTCCAACCTCTCTTCCTCAAGTCATCTATGAAGGTTTTAGAAACAGCCTTGAGATCTAACCCCCTCTCGAAACACATGTTCTTCATAGCGATATACTCGTTATAGTTGGTCGAGGCCACCGGTGAGTTAAAACGCTGCTCGAAAGGTTTGGGGTTGTTAGGTGGAGGGTCTTGTAGAGGATCTTGCTCGGGGGTACTATGTGGAGGAAGTGAAACAGGAGTTTGTGTGGTTTTGGCTCGTATCCGTGCTAAGGGCACAGTTTCACTATCATGATCTGTTACCTCCTCACTGTCACTGTTACTGCTCGAATTTCTCCCCACGCTATCTGGCTCAATGTCCTCATCGGAAGTCTCATCCCTCAACTATCCAAAAGGCTTAAGGGCTCTAGGGTTCCTACTCTCGGCACGGCCCGTATCACCAATCCGGATACCACCCTTAAGTATTCGGGGAAAAACTAGGGTTTTCTGCTTTTTGGGAACGTGTTTCACCACCGGCTGTTTTCCTTTCCCTTTACCCTCGGTTTCTTTCAGCTTAGTCTCTCTCATTGTTTCTATACTCACCAAAACACCACCAGTCAACCAAATCAAAGCAATCACAACCAACCCGGTTAACGTCCAACCGGGATTTCAAGACAAACCAACCCAAACAACGAATCACCCCACGAAAGCCACACCATTCATCATCAACAATAAGAAAAACAAAACAAAACAAACAGGATACAAAATCAATAACAGTCAAAAAGAACGGCGTAAGGGTGTTAAACCAAAAGGCTAAAAACGAACCCTAACCGAAACTTAGACGTAAAACCAAAATGTACCTGTACTATGCTTAAACGAGATGACACGAATGATTTGGAGTGAGGCACGAGTCCCGAAACATCAATGGAGGTCCAATTCGACCTAGGCAAAAAGTTGCCCAAGGTCAAGATCGAATCGAGGAACCGGGTAATTTGTTGTTGGAATGGATTAGTAGAATCAAGAGAAGGGATTGAGAGGTGTTTTTTGGTGTTTGAATCTCTTAAAACGGAGTAAAAATGAGTGAGTTACGATCGAAGGGGTGAGAAGAGGCTGCCGGCGAATTGTACGGTTTGAAGGAAAAACTGGAACGCTGGTTTGGATTTGCAGGGTTTATAAAGAAGATGACCCCAAACGCACGTTTGGAAAGCTGAAACGCACGTTTCGCATAACTCAAACGCACGTTTGAAGTCTGAAACGTGCGTTTGAGGAGGGAAATCACGAACAGAGAGTTGGGTTCTAAAACACGCATTTGGAATGATTCCAAATGCGCGTTTGGGAAGGTCAGAGCTGAAACGCATGTTTAGGATGGTTCTAAACGCGTGTTTGGACCAGAAACAGGGCTACTCAAGATTTCTACCCCACACTTGATTCTAACCGCCCCGAGATCACTGGAAACACCAAATTCTCTCAACAAAAACTACAAAATGGTGGGTTGCCTCCCCCAAGCGCCTTTGTTTTACTTCGTTGGCTCGACAAGATGGATTATACGGTGCCAACTTTTTCAAGTTATACCGTTGGCACAAGGCGAGAACGGGTAGAAAGAGAGATGAAAGGATGGATTGAAGATTATACGGGTCAAGGTTTATAGTCCATGACAAGACTTACACGATTCATCACACGGTATGGGGTCTTCAAGGCTCACTATTTCTAGTGCTTCGTCGTAAGGCAAACCTCTCATACCTTTTCAACCGTAAGCCATTGGTGGTAAACGTGACAAACTTAGGATGGGTGATTTCAATAGCACCGGACGGATAGACTTTCGACACCACATAGGGACCGGACCACCTAGACTTCAACTTCCCTTAGAAAAGATGAAGACGAGTATTGTAGAACAAGACTTCGTCACCCTCATTGAAAACACGAGGTTTGATCAACTTATCATGGATTAACTTAGTCTTCTCTTTATACTTCATCGAAAGATCATAAGCACAAAGGTGAAACTCATCTAATTCATTCAATTGGGCCATACGCTTTTCACCAACTAAGGTGTCATCGAGGTTTAGCATTTTAATAGCCCAATAAGCCTTGTGTTCGATTTCTACGGGAAGATGACAGGATTTACCATAGACTATCATATAAGGTGACATGCCTAGGGGTGTCTTAAAGGCAGTCCTATGGGCCCATAGAGCATCATCTAACTTTAAAGACCAACTCTTGACATTCATGTCTACCGTCCTCTCCAAGATACGCTTAATACCCCTATTCGTGACTTCAGCTTGACCACTCGTTTGGGGAAGGTAATCTGTGCCTAGCTTGTGTTTCACCCCATACTTCACTAGGTGTTTGTCAAACGGTTTATTAGCAAAATGGCTTCCATTATCACTAATTATAGCCCGAGGTACCCCAAACCGACAAAAGATGCTTCTTTTAATGAAACGGATAACAACATTCCTATCATTGGTGGGTGAGGCTAAGGCCTCAACCTATTTTGACACATAATCACAAGCGACTAGGATATACTTGTTACCACACAAATAAGGATAGGGGCCCATGAAGTCAATGCCCCACACATAAAAAACTTCACAAACGATGATCGGCTTTTGAGGCATTTCACTCCTCGTAGATATACGCCCGGACCTTTGGCAAGCGTCACAAGATTTCACATCGGCATGTGTGTCTCGGAATAAAGTGGGCCAATATAGCCCACTTTGTAACACTTTCAAAGCGGTCCTTTGCCCCAAAAAGTGGCCCCCGGCCTCTTTATCGTGGCAAAACGAAACCGCACTCAAAATCTCACTCTCCGGGATGCATCTCCTCAAGATGAGATCCGAACACAACCTATATAAGCAAGGATCCTCCCAAACATACTTACCAACCTCACTAAGGAATTTACGCCGTTGATTTGAGTCAAAGTCGGGATCTATAAAATCACACTCGTGGTAGTTGACAAAAGGTGCAAACCAAGGGCTACCCTCCTTACCAACTTTCAGAAAGTTACCTTTATTAACTAGAAGAAGGGTGTATATTGCACAAAGTTGCTCATGCGGGAAATAATCATTTATCTCCCTCTGTGCCTTAACCAACTCCTCACTAAGCTCCATGCGACTCAGATGGTCCGCTACGACATTCTCACACCCTTTCCTATCACGGATTTCTAGATCAAACTCTTGCAAGAGCAAAATCCACCTCAAGAGATAGGGCTTGGCATCGTGCTTGGCAAAGAGGTAATGCAAGACGGTGTGATCCGTGTGCACAACTACACGAGAGCCTACAAGATGAGACCGAAACTTATAAAACGCAAAGACGACCGCTAAAAGCTCTTTTTCAGTGGTGGTGTAGTTTTGTTGGTCAACCGCAGTGTCACTCGCATCACACATTAACTCAAATTCTTGATCCTATTTCAGGGCAACTAAGATAGGAGCGGATACAAGCAATTGCTTGAGCAACAAGAATGCCTCAATGCAAGCTTGGTCAAAATCAAACGAGACGTCTTTTCCAAGAGGAAGGGTAAGAGGACGGGCTATTTTCGAGAAATCCTTAATGAACATACGATAGAACCCCACATGGCCTAGAAAACCCCTAAAGGTCTTTAGGTTAGTAGGCATAGGAAGCTTAGCTATCGCTTCAACCTTTGCCTTATCAACTTCTATACCCTTACTAGATATCTTATGCCCTAAGACTATCCCTTCCGTGACCATCAAGTGACACTTCTCCCAATTTAGCACCAAATTCGTCTTCTCACATCTACTCAACACCTTTTCTAGATTATCTAGACTCTCCTCAAAGGAATCACCAAAAACGCTAAAATCATCCATAAAGACTTCTAAGAATCTCTCAATCATATCCGTAAATATGGCAACCATGCATCGTTGGAATGTCGTGGGTGCATTACACAACCCGAACGGCATTCTATGGAAGGCAAAGGTGCCGTAAGGACAAGTGTAGGTAGTCTTTTCTTGGTCCTCTAAGGCCACATGTATTTTGTAATACCCACTAAACCCATCAAGAAAGCAATAATAAGCATGACCACTCAATCTTTCCAACATTTGATCAATAAAAGGGAGGGGGAAATGATCTTTACAGGTTTGGTCATTCAATTTATGATAATCAATACAAATTCTATGACCACTTACCAAACGCTTAGGCACCACCTCACCTTTGTCATTGATTTCAACGGTCATGCCTCCCTTCTTTAGTACCACTTGAGTGGGGCGCACCCACTTGGTATCCGAGATGGCAAACATGATCCCAAGCTTTAGCATTGTGACCACATCCTTCCTCACAACCTCTTGGAGGTGTAGATTGAGCCTTCTTTGAGGTTGCCTCACCGGCTTCACTCCATTCTCTAGAATAATCTTGTGTTGACAAATGGTAGGACTTATGCCCTTGAGGTCACACATCTTCCACCCAAAAGCACGCTTGTGCTTCTTAAGCATTTTCACCAATTCCTTTTCCTGCAAGGCCGTTAGTGTAGCAGAAATAATCAAAGGAAGTAAATCATCATTCTCAAGAAAAACATTCTTCAAATGAGGTGGAAGCGGCTTCATTATCAAGTCTTTCGGTGGGTCTTCAATTGATGGCTTCTCTAGTTTCCCTTCAAGAACAAGATCAATCTTCTCGGTCCATTTTTCACCCACGAAAGCCGTCTCTTCTAGCTCCCTCGCTTCACTTTCCAACTCTTCCTCTTCATTGAGCTCCATGCTCTCTCTTGCCATGCATTCATCGGGCTTTTCTTTACATTCCTGCATTCCAACATGTTCCAAAACGCAAGAGAAAAACAGTCCTCGGTACTTTCCTTAGGATGTTTCATGGCCTTGTAAGCAATTACCGTGACTCTTTCCTCTCCAACTTGAAAGATAATCTCTCCAATCGCAACATCTATCAAGGTCCTTCTGGTGTTCAAAAAGGGATGTCCTAACAACAAAGGTGTTTTGGAGTCCATCTCTATATCTAGTACCACGAAATCTACCGGGAAGGCAAACTTATCCACTTTAACAATGACATCCTCTATCACTCCCATAGGCTCCCTAATCGACCTATCCGCCATTTGAAGGGTCATCCCCGTTGGCTCCAACTCTCATAGGTCAAGGCTTTCATATATAGCATGGGGCATTAAGCTTATGCTAGCTCCCAAATCACATAAAACGCTAGGAAAATGAGTCGTACCAATAGTAACCGGAATAGTAAAACTACCCTTGTCTCTAACCTTCGGGGGAATTCTAGATTTAGCATCAAAAATAGCGGAACACTCTTCATTCAAACAAACAACCTCTTGCATTTTACTCTTGTTAGTTAGTAACCCCTTTAAGAACTTACAATAAGAAGGCACGTTTGCAAGTGCTTCAAGAAAAGGGAAATTCAAGTCAATTTTTTCACAAAATCTCAATAAATCGGGTTTGGGCTTTATTTAAGCAACTTTTTCTATGATTTTTAGGGGGGAAGAGGAGAGTGCTCAAATCAAAATCTTTAGGGGGAGGAGGGATCATACCTTTCTTACCTTTGGTCCGTGGGGAAGACGGCTCTTTCATTGGCTATTTTCCTTCTCTTCTAGTTGGTTCCTCCGCTTTGACATCAATCACCACATAGTCTCCCCTAGCTTGCGCTTCTTTCCTCTCAACTTCCTTTTTTCTTGACATACTCTCCATGATCTTCATCATCTTCAATCCCATCAATATCGCCATCCATGGCCCCCGCTTCGGTCTCAATAAGAGCTTTTCTAGCTTTGTCTTCCCATAGGACTTTGTTCTCACCACTAGTCCTTAACACTTTGCCACTTCGAGTTAAGATGGCGCTTACATTTCTTAAATTCTTCTCGGTGTTACTCGGTAAGCAGCCTTTCAACTGAACATGTTCCACCACTTGACCAAATTGAGTTTCAAGACTTTTTATGGCGGATCCATGTTTGTAGTTCATCTCAACCATGTCCTTCTTTATCTCCGCAATATTTTTGTTCATTTGCTCCAATATGACATCGGTTGCACTCTTTTGAGGTATAGGAGCCAAAGGCGGAGGGTTTTGATAAGTGCTAGAGCCTTGTTGATTATATCCTCTTGTTGTTGCCTTTGTTGTGGAGGTTGATAAAATTGCCCTTGAGAAGATTGGCCTTGATTTTGGCCTTGTCTATAACCTTGGTTTTGGCCTTGGTTTTGGTTCCGGTTCCAACCTTGATTGTTGTTATTCCTCCAAGAACCATCACCTTGATTTCAATAATTCCCTCCTTGACCTTGTCCCACAAAGTTTATATCTTGAGATTCTTCATACGGTTGCCCACTTTGTTGATCTCCCATGTATTGGCCTTGATAGGCGCTTTGCAATTGATTTTGATATTAAGGCCCCGCATTCCATTGCTCCATCGAACAAATACTCATCATCCGCTTAGCCAACACATTCATATTGCCTTGAGATAGAGTGCTAGGTTGTCTTTGATTTGAGGATTGTGGATAAGCCATATTTTGAGCTTTGGTCGTCATCCTACAATCCTTTGCCGAGTGTGATCCACTACAAATTCGGCAAAGTCTAGCACTCTCATTCTCCTTTTGAAACCTCCCCAATTGTTGTTTCATAGCTTCTACTTGGGCATGATATTGATCACATGCCTCAATTTCTTTCACTTCAACAAAACCGGGCTTCTTACTCCTCGTCCCGTTTCTACTTGACGATATGTATTGCCTCGAGGTCTCGGAAATTTTCTATATTTGGTTCATAGCTACTTCGGGCACCATACTCATAATATCTCCTTTGCACGAAGCATGCAAGGTACTTTGATGAACTTGATCCAAACCCCAGAAAAAAGCATGAACTACCTCATAAGATCTCAACCCGTGCCCCGGGCACTGTCTCAACAAAGCCTTAAACCGATCCTATGACTCATGTAGCTCTTCTCCTTCATAACCATTGAACGACATGATAGCCTCTTTCATATCCATGGTCTTCGATGGGGGATAATACTTGAGTAGAAAAGTCTTAATCACTTCCTCCCATGTGTGTAAAGAATCATTGGGCAACGAATCATACCACCGCTTAGATTGCTCTTCCAAGGCGAGCTGAAAAAGCATAAGTTTGAGCGATTCCTCACTCACCCCATTGATCTTCATTGAGTTGACTATTTGAAGAAAGTGATCAATAAACAAATGAGGGTTTTCCAAGGCGGTTCCCTTGAATATAGCATTGTCTCCCAACAAATGTATGATGTTTCTATTCAATTCCAGATTGTTGGCGGCCACCGGTGGCATTCGAATTGGACTATGCCCTATGGTTGCCGTGGGAGCCATCAGAAAGTCTCTACAAGTCAATCAGCCTTGATTCTGCTCTTGTTGACCGTTAATCCAATTAGGCATCGCATTTGCACCTTGATTGGGAGCTTGATTTTGGTTTTGTTGAAATTGATTCAACATCCATGCATTGAACTGTTGCATAACGAGGGGATCCATTTGATTCCTTTGGGCCTTATGTTGAACATTTTGTGGTATAGGCCCATTCGCATTCACATAGTTATGTCCTTGTCCATTCCCACCTTCTTGTGCATTGTTGTTGACAAGGGGCGGGTTTTCCATTGTTGTCCCCCAAATTTCCTTCCAACCCTTGTTCACCGTTTTGTGCCATACCGGATCCTTCTTCCAACTCACGCAAACTACTTTCTCCAAAGACCGGAATCGATTCCTCTACTTGATGACCTCTTCTTCTTTGACTATTTCTACACCTTGCATAAGCCTCAATCCCGTCTATGTATGGTTTGAGTGGTGTTTGAGATCTCCGGGGTCATGCACTACAAAAAGCAAACAACAAGAGATGAATAAAATAAAACCTAGGCCCAAGCCTTCGGTTCACTTGCAAGATATCACAAATAGCACACAATTCCCCGGCAACGGCGCCATTTTAATTGAGGCTAAAATTCACCCTTAAAAAACAATTTGTAAAGACTCGAAACCGTGGGTAAACTAACTCTCTAACCGGCAGTGTACCGGGTCGATTGCTAGAATAGCTATAAGAGTACGAGGTCAAACCCAAGGGGAAAGTGTTTGTGAGTACCAAAGAGAACTTGTTACTTAGTCTAGGTGAACAATCTTTCTGAAGTGTTTGTATACTACAACGACACTAAAATGGTTCTTGCTAACAAATCTAAAGAGAAAAAAAGAGAAAGAAGATTAAACTACTAGGTTCTAAAGATAGATTAAGTGACATAGCCGAACCATGATCAAAATAGCAAGTTTCAACCCCAAGGATAGACAAAACCGGGAGTGTGCATTGAACAAACGAACTCTCACATTCAATTTCACGGGTGCGTGCTCCTAATTCCGATGCTAAGGTCTGAACAACTCTCTCCTAACACCTTATGCCATGTTAACCACCCTTCCCTTAAGAAGATTCACTAACAAGACATGTTAAGCACTAGAGCCGCTTAAACGTTAAAACGAGTAACCTCACTTTGGTCTCGGGCTTAACAACTAAGCCGAGTCTACGCCATGATCTTAGAACCCCTTTTCCCACATCTCTCTATCTGAACAACTCTTTAGAGTGATGTGTGTGATTTTGACCTAGGTGATCAATCTAGCCCAAATCTGTTATAACAAGTTCTAAAACATGAAACATGCAAGATACAACAATAAAAAGCACTACCCACTCCCAATTTCATCACCCAAAGGGTGATTTCACCAAATTTCACATGATTCGACTATGAAAAGGGATTAGCGACTCATTATACTAGTGAAAACATGGAAGAAACAGTAAATTAAAGACATAACGAGTGAAAGAAAGAAGAAATATACCATTAATTTGCAGAAATTCGAGTTTAAGATCCAAAAGTACAAAATAGAGAATTAATTAAAATATGGTCTCTTAGTGTTTGAAGTAGAAATCTGAGCTAAGAAATGGAAAGATTAAGCTAAGATAGTGTTGATTTAAGCTAAAAGAGTGTATTCTAAGCTATTACAAAATTCGAGCTAAGAAATGGGTAGGGTTTTGCTAAGAGAATGGTCATCCCCCAAGAAATAGTCTAAGGGGGGTATTTATGGGTGGGGGAAAATCTGCAAAAAAAATGGCCTCGCGTTTATAAGGCTGAACCTGGCATTTCACATCTTCAAACGCGCGTTTCGCATAGTTGAAACGCGCGTTTCGCATAATTTATTGGCAGGTTCTTGGCTGATCTTCATCTGGAACGCACGTTTGGAATGTTCAAACGCGCATTTGGAGGACTTGGAACGCGCGTTTAGTTTGAAATGCGTGTTTAGAGAGGATGAACTCTGATCAAGATTGTAGCTGCTGAAATGCGCGTTTGGGGGTTCAAACGCGCGTTTGAACCCCTGTTGCCCCAAAACTTCAAATTTTCTTCCTTTTTGATCTCTAATCTTGCCTCGATCATGATTTTCACCAAAAATCATCGCCTTCCGGCTCATCGAGACACCAATACCCTTCAACATCATAAACAACCAAAAACATCCAAACAATTCCTGAGGGTAAAAGTGCTCAGGAATATGGTTAATATCAACAAAAAGGGGTAATAATCCATCAACGTAACGGATTCATTCCCCGTGCCAAAAGCTCACGATAAAACCCTGAAAATGGTCTAAATCACCCAAAAAAATGTGCTGAAAGTGTGGTAAACAGGGATAAACAATGCACCGGAGTCACGTAAAGTTGACTCCCATCCATACGCTAATGATGATTAGCTAAGTATGTCAAGATGTTAAACGGGCATAATTGAATACAATTAGAAGTTGTTTAAATGGGACGGGTGTCTAGAAGAACTTGCGGAGTGCAGGCTCAACCTATGGTCGAGTCCCTAGAGTCCTTTGCCTTGCCATTATCAGTTCTGAACATGCCGCCCTGGAGACGCAGCGGGAGCAGTACATGGATATAAGAGGTTCATTCCGGAACCTTGTATGGTTCTTCCACATTTTCTATATAGCTGATAAAGTAAGTGAATTCATTGCTTGAGGGAAGGGCCAGGGTTTCATCAGAGATTCGTGTGTGTGTTGAGGCGGTTCCTTTGGACTTGATCATTGGAGCATGATATAAAGATAGTCTGAGTCACCACAGATAGATCCGTTCACGCTTAGGGTTAGTTGTGTTTAATAGTGTCCTAAACCCAATCGGGTTGGACCAGATCTGACCAGGTCGGATCATGTCTACTATTTCTTTATGTTTGTACATATATTAAATGGCTTTTCTGTTATTATATTTTTGTTCATTTAACGAACCAATTATGATATTGTATATATATGATAACGTCCCTGGTGTCAAAATATGAAATGGAAATCATAATAGTGATTATTGTTGATAAGATCTTGACTCACATTAAAATGTTTGATACTTAAATGTCTCTATTCGCATGTGCTATTAAAATGGACATTAATGGAACGATTAGACTAGCACGTATTGGATGTCTTCTATCTTATTGAAGGTAGGGATAGATCTCGTCTATCGAAGTGTAGAGACACTTGGACGTACTGTACGTGGTCGTGTATTAGAGAATGCATACGTTAGACTGACCCGCTTACTTTATTAAGTGTCGCACTATGTGGCGGTTATGTAATTATCCTAAGACCGGAGTCTTCATGACATCACGGTATGGATTGTCATACTTTGACACTATTGAGGTTTCCCTTAGCCATGGGGTGATCATGCGGTAGTGATTGGGTGTGATACTGAAGCATACGTAGGATTCATGTTGCTCGTCCAGAAATCGTGTATCCTATAATTAGGAGTAAATATCCAAAAGGGCCTTCTTATAAGGAATGTCTTATTCTCGAAAGTCTTTGCAAAGCGGAAGTAATATGTTACTTCAAGAGAGTAGGATATCCAGATTATAAAATACGGTCATGTTTGATACTCGACATACGACCGTATGGATATTGTAACAGTGATAGGATTCTATTTACACGGTAACCGTTTTACGTGAAAGGTAGTAGTCATTGGATTTGACTCTTCCGATGATTGGGGGTCATGGTGTATTGCTAGACTCTATTCCGTGATCGTTAGGTACGAAAAATATTTTTGTAAATGCACCTTGTGCCTACGACCAATAGATTCAGAAGTCTATCGGGTCACACACAAAAGAAAATCTAGCCGGATTAAAATGCGGTTATAGTGATAACCAAATAAGGGAAGTTTATCTCGACTCTAAAGTGTTATAATAATTAATTAATATGGTGGTATTTATTTATTATGAATAAATTAAATACAAGATATCAATTATATTGATTAATTAAAGAATATTCCGGATTTCAACTTATTGGCATATGGGGTGCAGATCTTAAGTGCATAAGATACACTTGGATTGTTCAATTTAATTAGTAGTATTATCATATAATAATATTAGATATTAATAAATTGATTTATAGTAATAAGATAATGATAGTCAATATTAGATATTGACAATATCTTGGATTTATTTAATATGAGATATTAAATTGAATTAGATAAATCTAGAATATCTATTTTCCTTATTTTACTAGTTAAAGGTTTTCTTTCTCCTTAATCTACAAAGAAGATTTTCCTATTGCGAATAGGACACAATGGGGTGCACCACTCCCCTATATAAGTAAGGGGTTGTCTAGCTCTTTTATACATACAATTAGAAGAGTTCTAATTTATAAAATAAACTGAGAGCTTCTTAGAGAGAGAGAAAAGGCCGGTCTAGCAACCAGATTTTTCTAGTAGCTATCCAAGGAAGATTCTGGTGAGATGTTCGTGTGGATATTGATAGAGGCCGGACACGTGGTTGGCTTGCGCGCAGTACTACTCTCCGCAGATGGTCAAAGCATTGATCTTTTAGATCAACCGAGGTAACCACCGTCTACTAACTTAACGTGTTTATTGTATTAAACAAAGTCTATCATGGTTAAAAGGAAATAAATTTTAAATTCCGTTGCGATCCCGTATATATTTCCTAACAGTTTCCGGTAACGGAGCCAACTGATATCGTCGGAAATATCAAGTTTGCGGTATATGATTTTCTAAGTGATTATCTGGCTATTTAAAGATGATTTCTCTGGTTTGGAGTGGTGGTTAAGATGAACCACGGTGGTCGGACTCACTTCTATGAACTAGATGATGAGTGTGTCGACAAATTGACAGAGTAGCTCTGCTTGTATTTATTCTTGGATCATTTATGAGTTACATTGTGGCCCTATTTATGGGCAATATGCTAATGATGATTAGCTAGATACGACAAGATGTTAAACGGGCATAATTGAATACAATTAGAAGTTGTTTAAATGGGACAGGTGTCCAGAAGAACTTACGGAGTGTGGGCTCAACCCATGGTAGGATCCTTTTCTTGGCCATCAGCAGCTCTGAGCATGCCGCCCTAGTAATGTGGGTTGCACCCGAGCTGTCAGGGTGCGAGATGGAGGGCGAGCTTCGGATTTGTACCGTATGGTGAGCAAAGGGCCATGGAGGTCGGCGCTTATAACAGGCTAGACCGAACACTTCTTGTTCCGGCTTATGGGTTGCAGACTTGATGGATTGTGATCGTGGCCCAAGATCTACTTTTGGGCCTAGGCCCAAGCCCAATTAGGATAATCAGACTCATATCCGGGTTTGGCATATCAGTCCTCAATGATTATTAGATAAATTATTAGTAGTATAGTTACTGACACCACATCGATATATATATATATATATTTCGGGACACACCAATGAAATCCGACATATTTAGATTCAAATTTAAGCTCAAAACTATAGTATGGACAGGTATGCAGAATTCATCATCTTACGAAGTTGAATTTTTCTAGAAGTCCATCTGGTATCCCTGTAGTTTCATCGTGGTGCCAATAACAATGCGTGTCCTTATGAAAAATCGATAACAATAAATAATTAATAAAAGTAGTTCAATATGAAAATTGTCTATGACCGTAACACCGTTAATCATAACGAGACTCAAATTGATCATTATTAATGATCGATGTCGTAGAAAGTTGAAATTTATTTATGTATCATATGAAGTCGGTAAAAGCATCAAATCATGTCATGTTACACAAACAATAAATTGTTAAATGAGTAGATATATATTTTGTGGCTAAAATGCAACACCAACTTCTCCATTATTGCCTAGTTGCATATGATTCAAATGAGGTGTTATGCTTTGTATTTTCTATTTTTTTTTAATATTTAAAACGAGGAGAATTATTTAGAATCGATAATAATGAAGAATAGATATAAGTAGTTTATTATGGAAATTGTCGGCATGTAACACTTTTGATCATTATAAATTCATAACAATCAATTGATCATACTTCATTATCATTCCCGTCTCTTGAGACTACTCTCGAAGACACTACGTAATTATCATTAGTTTATATATTTATGTCATATTTATCTTTTATTATTCATTGCTTGGAGACCAAGTATTTTGTACACTATATATTGTACCTATGCTCAATCAATTGAATCAATGAAAATCAATTTGTATTATATAATTATTATGGTATCAGAGCGTTAATCGATCCCGATTCTCATGCCTGCCACGATTCCCTCCCCCTTTCAGCCTAGCCGCAACTCCCACCTCCTAAAACCCAAAAATCATCAAGTTCCACAAATCCTAACAATGTCTGAAGCAGACTCCTCCGCCACCCACACCGCCACAGCCACCCCACCAAACACCCCAACGCTTCCAACATTCAGCCCCTCCTCCACTATCCACATTTTGAAATTAAATCGTTCTAATTATCATCTCTGGCGAGCTCAAATCGTCCCGTATCTTCGCGGGCAAGGTGTTTTTGGATACGTAGATGGCTCAATTAAAAAGCCGCAGCCAACCCTCACCACTGCCGCCGGTGCATCATCTCCAAATCCGGCATATGATACATGGATTCAGCAAGATCATCTCATTCTCCGCACCATTACTTCCTCTCTCTTGGAAGATGTTCTCGCACAAGTCTATCACGCATCTACATCGGCTGAAATTTGGACTACACTTCAGACGTCCTTTGCTTCACAGAGCCGAGCTCGGTTCGTTCATCTACGTACTCAGTTGGCCTCCACGATAAAAGAGTCACGTACATCTGCCGATTATTATAGCACCATCAAACGCATCTTTGACGACCTTGCCATGGCCGGCCACCCCCTGTCCACCGAAGATATTATTGCATATTTTTTGGACGGATTAGGCCCAGATTATGACTCCATGGTGACTCTCTTATCAGCTCATGATCAGTTGACATTGGAGGAGGTTTATTCGATCCTTCTCACAGCGGAAGCACGGATTCGGCAACACCATACCACTCCATCACCGCCGGCGCTATCTTCTTCAATCTCTCCTCTAGCCGCTGCTAATTATTCCCAAGAAGCAAAAAATTATCCTCATAATAATAACTCTCATGGACGTGGAAACTCAGGATCACTAGGGCATGGTCATTCAGCCCAGGCATTAGCTCCGGACGAGGCCATTGTTAGGTGTGATGCCCGAAAGACAATTTTGTAATTGTTTTATTTAATAAATGAAATGATATTATTATTCATATTTATTATTCTCATAATCACCGATGTGACAATAGTATTTACACTACGAGAAAACCCTAAGTATATCGTTTATGTAATCACTTAACTCGGTGTATGGGATATACACGGGAGGATTGAGTTAGTGAAGATGTACTTAAAATACAATTAGCCCGTAGTGAAGTTAATCGAGAGTATCGGGTCTCTCCTTTAACGTGCTATTAATGCGCCCGAACACGTAGGTGTGATTGTCTTATCCGGACTTTCGGTTAAGAGAACCTAGTGGGGCATTTATATATGATAGATATATCATATAGGCCGCTGGACCGATTTGATTAGAGTTCACGATATAATTCCGTAATCGAGAAGTCTTATCGAATCAATGGATGATCATATTTATGGATATATCTTAATCCCGAGGTGATCACGAGTCAACCGCTTGAATCGGTATGAGGTTTGACTTGACGGTTAAGGATTACACTGAGTCTGTGATCTGAATTACCCCATCTTGGCATTGTACTGGATTGAGTGAGTAGTCTGTGTTATTACAGATACGGAATCCATTCCTTCCATTTATGGAAGAAGATAGACAATTCCCTTGTTTGTTAATCCTAGAAACTGATCGATCGCGCGAGTTCATATTACACTGATTAGCTACCAGTGAGTTATATGAATTAATTGATCACTAGGGGGTTAATGGTAAATAAGGATAAGAGGTTCTGAAAAGGGTTAACGGTAACTTCCCGATTTAGAATGAACAGTCTATGGAGGATTAATCCATATTTAATGATTATATCAATGGACGCTTATTATTATTCTCGTGAGGAGATAAATATAATCTTATAATCGGAGGAGTGCGATCACGGGATTATGGTGGCATATTCCCGTGATTGATTTATCGAATATAATTATTCTCGTTCGTAAGATAATTATTTATTTGATTTATCGGAGCCGCTGATTATTAGTCCATGGTCCCCGACGTGCCTCCTAATATAGCATAGCTATTCTCGGACGTCGAATCCTAATAATATTAATTTAGTTCTTGTTGGACTTTATTAAAACGATATGTGAATTATTTGTTTAGTGAACTATTAAATTAGTTGGGCTAAATAATTAAATATGTGGAAAAGACATTTTTCATAATCTTGGCAAATTAATTGTGTGTGATGTCAAAATTATATTGACTAGGTCAAATTGTTAATTTCGGCCAATGCTCTTATTTTTGGAACAAGAAATTGTTTTCTTGTGTATTAATAAGACATGTGCATAAAATATTTATTGGATAAATATTTATGGTAAGAAATAAAGATAAATATTATTCTAGATTTGTTCTAGAATATTATGGGATTATCTTTTATTTAATGGGATTATTATAATTGATTTTGTATTAATTATTAAATCCTTGGAGGCTAAGTTTTACTCTCCTATATAAAGAGAGTTCATCCAAGCTTTTTAACACACAATGAAATTCGACTTCTCCTCTTAGAGAGAAGAAGGAATAAAATTCGGCCAAGGGGTTTTAAGGGGAAAATCTTGGAGATTTTCCGGGTAGCATATCGGAAGGATTCGAGTCGAGGATTTCCTTCCACCGGGAGTTGCTTGGATCACACGTACGGAAGATCATGGTGCTCTTCACATCTTTCTTTGTTTTCTATTGCGGCTCTTCAACTTGGATTTTGAGATCCAAGAGGTATGTTCTACAACCCCCTTGTAGATATAGATCTAGTTATTTTATTACGTGTATTTTATAGATCTAGATCCTTAAATCGCTTCCGTTGCGGATGATATTACTAACGAGTGGTATCAGTCGCCATGGTGATCTATATTTATACGTATAAAATATTAGATCTAGGAGTGGAAAACATGTAGTTTTTGTGTCCCAATTTTTTAGGGGCCGATGCATATATGTTTATTTTTTATGTTGCGATTGTTGTGGTTGAAGAGATGGATTGTGGTTGGTACTGTTTACCCGTTAGATCTATTGTAAACTCATATAAACGATGAAAATTCGTTCATATGAGTATAGGAAATTATGTAATTTATTTTTTATTGCAATTTTAATTTCCAGTAATTAGATCTGTTTAGTAGTTGTTTAGTTATTTCGTGTTTCCCGTTGATTGAGCCGTTGAAACGACGATCCCTCCGGTCAGAATCAAGATTGGAAGATGATGAACAATTCCACAATATTTGGCGTCGATCGGAGTCCGTTTTGATATCCGTTCATTGCTGCAAAGAAGCTGCTGTAACAGAAAAACGCAGGATTCACAGAAACCCTACCTGTGACTTCCTCGAATTTCTGGGAGAGTTTGAACCGTTGAATCGCAAATCCAACCGGTCAGATCGATAAATATGGAGTTTTTGATGTGGCATAAAAATTTCAGGTCGATCGGGTTTCATCTCGACTCCCGATCGGCTCCGGAAAGTAACTGATACGCTGCAGTCAGAGACAGATGCAGCATCAAGATCGGTGGCTCACCGAAGAAAATTGACAAGTCAAAACTCAGATCCAACCGTCCATATTGAAGACCGAGGAATGAAGAAAAGATCTGGAAAGTTTCGTCTCGATCCGAGTTCGTTTAGTTTCCCGATCATCGAAGAATTTGAACAGCTGCAGATTATGTTAGAAAGTAGTAAACCCTAGTTAGGGTTTGGTTATTTATTTTCTAATAGGTTAGATACGGGGGTACCAACAATCCATCTCGGTGTTTAAATTTTCCGCACTTTATTTTTTATGTGTTTGATCATAAAATAGATATAAAATCGGAATTGCCATGACATGCATCATATCATAAATCCACTCCATGCATACATGTAGAATTTTAATTTTGGTAATTAAAATAGGCATGTATACAAACTCGTGTAATTAGTTGAAATTTAATTAATACGTGGTAATTAATTAATTTAGTAACTAATTAAAGATCCGAGGACGGGTTATGAAATCGTTAAGCCTTTCGGTGTGTGTTCTCGGTGAACCGCCTTAAAGCCCAAACGAGATCACGTTTTCGATTCGTAGTGTCTACGAGATTGAATGATGGTAAAAGAACAATAAATCTTGGATAAAAACGGTTCGCCTATAGGTTGGGTGGTCAACTGAGCTAGGCTCGACCGACTTAACCCTCCTAGTGTGATGTATGCACGGGGGTCCGGCAAGACTAAGCTACACCGGAGAATGGAGGGGTGATTCCTTCTTATCTCAATGGGGCTGTCTTGACCCGATTTCGTCCGACTGTCACATATGTTCCAACGAATAAGACGGGTAGGCTTGCCTACGTTACCGACACCATTCGGAATCCTTGATTTGATGAGCTTTTATGTTAACATCAAAAAGACGTGGTTAGTTAACCCACCACCACTTCCAAAATATTGAGTGGGAGCGGGGGAGGCGACGGCCCAACCCCACGGCCTCTACTATAGATACAAGTAAGTGAGAGAAGGGTGACGCCTCGCGGCGCTTTGATTTCGTCCCCCTACGGATGGTGTTCACCCCTATCAACATTCATGGCTTGGTCTCCGAAAGGATAGGATTTACGGGTACTCGTCGGGTCACTGACCTATCCTACGACGGCACACTCGGGGCGTACCTAAGAGATCCGATATAGTAGGTCACACTCATAAAGGATATTTTTGGTAATATCTAGGCTAAAAAAGGAAGGTAGTCAATGAATTAAGGGATGTTCGATTCTCGTGGGATGTTTGATTCTCACAAGTTATTCATTGATGAGATTGTCTCGATTTAACCGTCATCTCTTTGACCTACCCTACGGCGGCACTGAGATGCGAGGTTAAAACCTTGGAATGGTAGAGTAGACTTATTTTTTAGTTTACAATTCCTAAAATAATATAGTAGTGTTAAACTTGAATTAATATATGTCATTTTATTTACAGCATTATATCCCTTACTAAATTGCTTAAAAAATTAATTGACTAGTATTGACTTCGTTAAAAAGTGGAAAGTAACTAGGACGTTGAACTAGTTAATCGATAATGCAATTATTTTTCGAAAGAGATATTTTCTCTTAAGCCTTTTAAAAAACCAGAGTGACATATAGGTATGTCACTAGTGTCATTCGTGTCAAACGGAAGACAAACTTAGTTTGATCAAAGGTGATTTCGGACTTTGAAATTCTTCTAGTGAATTTTGAGTGTGTACATGAGTAATTTTCTAATTGAAAAATCGGAAAATCATGAAGTGTTACTAGTTGGACGATATTTGGAATCGATGAACTAGTGGGAGCTTTATGATTTGTTGTTTTTCTAGAACAATAGAAAAGTGTAACTGACTACACACGTAACAGTTCTAATTGAAAAACCGGAAAGTCATGAAATGTTGCTAGTTAGACGATATTTGGAATCGATGAACTAGTGGGAGTTCTATGATTTGTTGTTTTTCTGGAAACATTGGAACAATGTACGAAAGATTTTCTAATCGAAAAAATCGGAAAATCATAAAAATAAAGCATTGCTCGTTAGACGGTATTTGGAACCGATAAACTAGTGGGAGCTTTAATGTTATGATTTGTTGTTTTTTCTGGTATATTAGAAAATCCAAGAAGTCCCGACGAGTAACACTCGAAATAGACATCCCACGGTTCAAGAGTAGTGTCTACTCAAACGAACCGCTGGTTCAAGACTGTTTCCATTCACGGAAAGTCAAGAATGGGAGAATATGTCTAAAAGTGTTTGTCACCTAAACTGAGAAAATTTTAAGGCTGAACCGAAAATTAATTAACTGAAAATCATAGGATAAGGACAGTGATTTTGGATCACCAACCTATGAATCCTTGGCGATTTTCTCGAGCTAAGGTCTTTGGAAGAACAAGGTAGTAGTGCATTTAACGATTAAAAGAGTAAACAACGGGCAGTTAATTTTAGCTAGAATAGTGGGAGTGATATAAGGAAATGAATCTCGGATTCAATCCTTGGATATCGCGGAAAAATTATTTTATGTTTTAAGATTCGTTGGAACGAATGGATTTACCTTCTATTCGATAATTTGTTTGTCGTATAGAAAGTGAATATACCATTTGTAGTACGAATCTAAGACTCTGACTTTTGTTTGATAAAGTCAAAAACCACTTAGAACTGCTGAAATATGTATATAAAACACATCTTAAGAACTATTAAAAGCAATTGGTTTCTATATTTAGATAAACGCTTCTTCACAATCCATAGTTAGTGCATAGTCCCTAAAAGACAAGACCGAAGACCGGCTCGGGGTGATTCCTTTCTCCCGTCCGGTTGTATTGTCTCAAAGGTTCAATGACTAAGTTTTCTTTCAATCGGGAAAGAATAATGGTTATAAAAAGTAACATAGCTTGTTCATGACGACCTTCGGGGTCCGATGAAAGATACGAGCTAGTAGGAGCTTCCGAGTAGTGACTTCTTGTCCGATAACTATTCAAACACTCCGGTAAGTTTATCCAAAATATTTTGAGGTTTCTCTCGTTTTCAACGAGAGATAGAGTATTCTATACTCGAAATGGGCCATCACATAGTCCTAGGGACTGATGCTCGGCCTGCCTCATAGTGAAATGCTTTCACTAAGTGAGAAACCGTTAAATTGCCTTATATATGTTTTAGATGTGCTACAATATACTGCTTAACTCAATAAAGATATTGGAAGCGAAATAACGGTTTACATTGAAATATAAGACCGAGAAGTCTACCTAGAATATGCTTTGGAATTTACGGATAAGGTGTGGATTCGGTTCACCCCACTTCCATAAATATAAGCATTTAGCACACGGTGCTTGAAGGTAAGACTGGGAATTTCACGCATACGTTCGGTCAATGACCATTCGTGATATATCTTTTAACCTATTGAGTATAAAGGTTAGATATTGGATTCTTGAAATCGGGAAGGGACAGTTATACTGTTGCATCCTTTCTGATAGAGTCCATGAACAGTAAAACCTTGAACCTTGAAGTAAGTTTACTCAAGGTAGTTACTAACTGATTAAAATCAGACCACATCCAACATCGGTTGTTGGTAATAACACTAAATACTACTAAACTAGATCAGAATTTCGATCCACCCAGTAAGTATTGGGAGTATGGTTTATCCATTACCCATTACGGTTTCTGCAGACTTTGTAGTCTGAGGATCGATTGATGACCTATGGCTCTTTTGTGAGCAGTATAGGATTCTGATAATAGAGGTTGGTTTAATAGCCATAACCCTGTGAATGGAGTTCGGTACTCCAGTTCTGTTCATACTCTTGTAGAACCACCTGAGCGTCTCAGGCCCAGTGGGAGTAATTGGATCTACATGGAAAAGAGTGGAATGAATAGGAAAGTTTATCTTTCCGAGCAAAGCTTGAGTGGTCTAGGGGTAATTCCCTAAGAAGTAGAGAGTTAATCAGACCTTGAACTCTCTTACCACTTAGTATTGCTTGATTTCGTTCAAAAGCAGAAAATAGGGGTGATTCCCTGAGACTTTCTTGCCAAACAAACGGAGTCTGGATTCATTCGGAACAAAAGGGTATTGCCTTATGAACTTATGACAGGATGACTGTCAAGGCTTATGTCCTTTTGTGGATAAAAAGCAAACCTCTCGGTCATTGGAAGTCATATATTTCTACAATATGTGGATTTGACCGAATATTGATAAGTCTTTTGTAGATTTCGGATATCAATTTTAGTACGTAGTGAATATATACATATATTAGTGTTTGTGAAGGATAACACCGCACCCGTTGGAATCAACATGGGTGTGTTATACGAAGTCGAATACGACAATGCCACAATTCTCTCGCAACAGAGATTTGGACAACATTCGAAGAGTTTGACTCGGTCGAATTCATTAGAATCGATCCACCGGTTTCCCATCCATCTTATTGGTTAAGATGATGCATCCGTGTATGCAACATTCAACGAGGAAGTTCTACCCTATGCCTCAGGAATGACTCTCTAAATCTTCGGATCAAGAGAAATGGGATAGATTCTCTTTCTAGTAAGAGATGGTCAGGTTATTGAACGTCAACTTTGATCGAATCTTAGATTCGGCGGTTAACAAAGCAAGTTTAGTATGTCCTTTAGTATCTTGAAGAGAACGAGGAACAATATGCGGACATATTCATGTGTAAACTTGGATATGTGTGATACACTGATTTTGACTTTAAGTCAGATTAAGGATGATCGTTAAGTCGATCTCGGGCTCAGTGTTTACTAAGTACCACATGATTAGATGGACCGGTAACGTTTCGATTCTACGGATCGTCTCGAGCCGACAACCTGACTAATCATTAAGACCCATGACGTTTGGATGTAGGTGCTCCCCGAGTCACTGACCTATCCTACGACGGCACACTCGGAGTGTACTTTGTCATCTGCAATGGTTATGATATGCTTAATGGGTACTAGAATACGGGATGGGTCTCCATTGCTTTAGAGCAAGTGGGAGATGTAGTTTGTTGTATTTTAAATAATAGGGTGTGCTCTAAAACAATTAATCACATGCTTTCGTGCAAGTGGGAGATTGTTAGGTGTGATGCCCGAAAGACAATTTTGTAATTGTTTTATTTAATAAATGAAATGATATTATTATTCATATTTATTATTCTAATAATCACCGATGTGACAATAGTATTTACACTACGTAAAACCCTAAGTATATCGTTTATGTAATCACTTAACTCGGTGTATGGGATATACACGGGAGGATTGAGTTAGTGAAGATGTACTTAAAATACAATTAGCCCGTAGTGAAGTTAATCGAGAGTATCGGGTCTCTCCTTTAACGTGCTATTAATGCGCCCGAACACGTAGGTGTGATTGTCTTATCCGGACTTTCGGTTAAGAGAACCTAGTGGGGCATTTATATATGATAGATATATCATATAGGGTTGGACCGATTTGATTAGAGTTCACGATATAATTCCGTAATCGAGAAGTCTTATCGAATCAATGGATGATCATATTTATGGATATATCTTAATCCCGAGGTGATCACGATCAACCGCTTGAATCGGTATGAGGTTTGACTTGACGGTTAAGGATTACACCGAGTCCGTGATCCGAATTACCCCATCTTGGCATTGTACTGGATTGAGTGAGTAGTCTGTGTTATTACAGATACGGAATCCATTCCTTCCATTTATGGAAGTAGATAGACAGTTCCCTTGTTTGTTAATCCTAGAAACTGATCGATCGCGCGAGTTCATATTACACTGATTAGCTACCAGTGAGTTATATGAATTAATTGATCACTAGGGGGTTAATGGTAAATAAGGATAAGAGGTTCTAAAAAGGGTTAACGGTAACTTCCCGATTTAGAATGAACAGTCTATGGAGGATTAATCCATATGTAATGATTATATCAATGGACGCTTATTATTATTCTCGTGAGGAGATAAATATAATCTTATAATCGGAGGAGTGCGATCACGGGATTATGGTGGCATATTCCCGTGATTGATTTATCGAATATAATTATTCGTTCGTAAGATAATTATTTATTTGATTTATCGGAGCCGCCGATTATTAGTCCATGGTCCCCGACGTGCCTCCTAAATATAGCATAGCTATTCTCGGACGTCGAATCCTAATAATATTAATTTAGTTCTTGTTGGACTTTATTAAAACGATATGTGAATTAATTGTTTAGTGAACTATTAAATTAGTTGGGCTAAATAATTAAATATGTGGAAAAGACATTTTCCATAATCTTGGCCCAATTATTGTGTGATGGCAAAATTTATATTGACTAGGTCAACAATGAGTTAATTTCGGCCAATGCTCTTATTTTTGGAACAAGAAATTGTTTTCTTGTGTATTAATAAGACATGTGCATAAAATATTTATTGGATAAATATTTATGGTAAGAAAGAAATAAAGATAAATATTATTCTAGATTTGTTCTAGAATATTATGGGATTATCTTTTATTTAATGGGATTATTATAATTGATTTTGTATTAATTATTAAATCCTTGGAGGCTAAGTTTTACTCTCCTATATAAAGAGAGTTCACCCAAGCTTTTTAACACACAATAAAATTCGACTTCTCCTCTTAGAGAGAAGAAGGAATAAAATTCGGCCAAGGGGTTTTAAGGGGAAAATCTTAGAGATTTTCCGGGTAGCATATCGGAAGGATTCGAGTCGAGGATTTCCTTCCACCGGGAGTTGCTAGGATCACACGTACGGAAGATCGTGGTGCTCTTCACATCTTTCTTTGTTTTCTATTGCGGCTCTTCAACTTGGATTTTGAGATCCAAGAGGTATGTTCTACAACCCCCTTGTAGATATAGATCTAGTTATTTTATTACGTGTATTTTATAGATCTAGATCCTTAAATCGCTTCCGTTGCGGAAGGTATTCCTAACACTGTCTCCCTACCCCCATCCTCTCCAACAAGTCTCCATTTGAAATGGTACACGGTCGTGTCCCTGACTATTCCTTTTTACGCGTCTTTGGATGTGCTTACTGACCCTACCTTTGCCCATACAATAATCACAAAACCGATTTCCGTTGTAAGACGTGTATCTTTCTTGGTTACAGGCCAAACCATCATGGCTACAAATGTCTCGATCTTAATACCGGTCGAATTTATGTTGCTCGCCATGTCGTCTTCGATGAGTCCTCCTTTCCTTTCCAAAAGTCGTCAACTCCACTCTCCTACTCTGACCTTACCGTTCCCGTGCCTTTACACCTGCCATCAATTACCCCAGCTCTACCCTCTCCTCGGCCCACATCCCCACCGAGCTCTCCTTCCCTGAGTCCTTCTCCTCCGTCAAGTCCATCACCATCTCCCTCACTCTCTCTCATTGAGGAACCACCCTCGGCCTCTCCACCACCCCCTCCCCCTCGCATGGTTACTCGCACTCAAACCAACATTCTCATCCGTTATCCTCTTCCCCGAGGGTACCTCACCACATCCACCACTCTTGAACCTACCAGTTACACCGAAGCCTCTAAACATCATGTTTGGCGTGATGCAATGCAGGATGAAATTAATGCTCTGATTCATAATGACACTTGGGATCTTGTTCCTTATTCCCCCACTATGAATGTAATTGGTAATAAATGGGTTTTTTGTGTCAAGTCGCATGCAGATGGTTCTATTGAACGTCACAAAGCTCGGTTAGTTGCTAAGGGATTTCATCAGACCGAGGGCGTTGACTTTCAAGAGACCTTTAGTCTTGTTGTCAAGCCTATCACCTTTTGGCTTCTGCTAACGCTGGCTCTTACTCGCAAATGGTTCACTCACCAGGTAGCTATTCCAAATGCATTTTTACATGGCTATCTAACAGATAATGTCTTCATGCAGCAACCCGCAGGTTTTGTTCATCCTGATTACCCCGATCATGTGTGCCGCTTGAAACGCAGTCTTTATGGTTTACGTCAGGCACCTTGGGCTTGGTTTTCTTGTCTTACTGTGGTCCTCCTTGCACATGGATTTCATGCGTCCAAGGCAGACGCATCTTTATATATATACTCACGTGGTTCTAAGCAGGTTTATCTTCTAATTTATGTGGATGACATCGTCATTACTAGTTCCTCCGATGCATTAATTCAGTGGGTTCTTGATCACTTATCATCTCACTTCCCGGTCAAGGACCTTGGCCCTCTCTATTATTTTCTTGGGATTGAGGTATTGCCTATCTCTGACGGTCTTTATCTCACACACCGCATGTACATTTTACAGCTTCTCGAAAGAGCCCGGCATGACCACTGCCAAGCCTTGTCTTAGTCCTATGGCTGCCAACTGTCGTCTTCAGCAACTCGGCAGCCCCACCTTCTCGGACCCCACATTATATCACACCGTTGTCGGCGGCCTCCAATATCTCAATTTTACACGGCCTGACATCGCCTTGGCCGTTCACCGCGTCAGCAAATTCATGCACTCCCCTACCGATGATCACTGGATGGCTGTCAAACGCATCCTGTGCTACCTTAAGCACACCATCTCTGATGGCCTTCACCTCACCCCGGCCTCTTCCCTTGCATTGCATGCCTTCACCGACGCTGATTGGGCTACTGACTCTGACGACCATCGTTCTGTCGAAGCTTATTGCATCTTCCTTGGCTCTTCCTTGATCATTTGGCATTCGAAACAACAGCAGACAGTCTCCAAAAGCAGTACTGAGGCAGAATACAAATATCTCTCCAACACTGCCGCAGAGGTTCAGTGGATTTTTGCACTTCTCCGTGAGTTGGTTGTGTCTCTACCTACCGTCCCTACTTTGCGGTGCGATAACATTGGTGCCACTTATCTCGCTGCTAATCCTGTTTTCCATGTTCGCACCAAGCACATTGAGATTGATTTTCATCATGTCCGGGAATTGGTTGCCTCCAAGGTCGTTCAAATCGCCTTTCTTTATTCCAAAGATCAGCTTGCCGACATCCTCACCAAGCCGCTGGGTAATCCTCGTTTCACTTTGTTGAAGTCCAATCTCCACGTCCACTCTGTTCCCGTGGGATTGCGGGGGCGTGTTGAGACTACTCTCGAAAACACTACGTAATTATCATTACTTTATATATTTATGTCATATTTATCTTTTATTATTCATTGCTTGGAGACCAAGTATTTTGTACACTATATATTGTACCTATGCTCAATCAATTGAATCAATGATAATCAATTTGTATTATACAATTATTACCGTCGTGCTTGGTAGACGGAAATCATACAGTTGATGCAGTTGGTAAAATACTTGTTTATTCACCGGCAACATAGCGTCATAGGTATGTATACAGATGTGATAATATTGAATCAAACATTTATGTATCGAGTCGATCGAGCAACACTTCAAAACAATGATGCGCGATCTCGGCTTGTTCAGTTTATTCGAGCATAGAAATATTTGCTCGACATTGTTTCGATTAAGAAATGATGATGCTCGAGTTTGATTCGATTATGCATGATAGAATTTTGAGCACTTTCAAGCTCGAATTTTAGATCGTGCAGCCCAGGAAAATGTTGAGTTTCAAAGTGCATGTTCGAATTCGACACGTTAACCTTGATGAATTACTCAAGTTCGACCGGTAAACGTTGTATTTTGACATTTATGCACGCACCTTGTAGAGACGCGGAAGAAAAAAATTCCGATAAATTTTTGTATTAAACGGAAATATGTTAGGCATATGATGTGATTTCTTGTCCAAGGGAAATAACGTGCTTGACTTTGTTCAAAAAAATTTACAAAAATAACGTGCTTGACGAATAAGTGAAAGAGAAATATTGGAGTTTAGGGGGATAGCTGAAGTTTGCCGTATGACTTCCAAATGAATCAAAATGTGAAGTAATTCTTTATTATAACAAAAAAAAAAAAAAGTGAAGTCATCCTTTGAATGTTCTTTACTTATTATTTTTTTTTTAAACTAAAAAGAGTGATAATTATCGAGGGTCTGTGTTATTGGCAACACATCGAATCTATTTTCGAAACACTACAATGAAATTCCATCTCTTTAAAGTTGAATTTTTCTGGTAGTGTCGGTAGATTTATCATCGTGTCAATAATAGTGCCCTTATTAAAATCTATAACAACAAATAATAATAAAAAGAGTTCAATGAAAATTTTATGTGTCCGTAACACTCTTGATCATAACGAGATTCATATCAATCAATGGTTTATTATTCTACAAAAGTGTAAGATTTATTTATGTATCGTATGAAGACAATAAAAGCACCAAATCATGGCATCCTATACAAAACAAAACAAAAATATTGTTCTAGTAATGATTTGGTGCTTTTAAGAATCAATAACTTTCTAAATAAAATATAAAAAAAAGAATCAATAACAATAAATATATAATTCAAGTAGTTTAATATGAAAGTTGTCTATGTCCGTAACACCGTTAATCATAACGAGACTCATATCAATCAATCAATTGATCATTATTAATGATCGATGGTGTACCAACGTGAAATTTATTGGTGTCATATGAAGTCGGTAAAAGCATCAAATCATGGGATGTTGTACAAACAATTAATTGTTTAAAGCATTAATTAACATTGAAGAAAATGAGTAGATATCTATTGTTTATATTTAGGAAAAGGCCGAGAAGGACTGTTTTCAATCTGGTTAAAATGACGATGAAATAAGATAGTGGTTTTAAGGACAAAAAACAAGTGAATATCCAATAATACCCTCATTTAATATTTTCTTAATTTCTTTTATCCAATATTAATTATGAATTTGTTTTTTTGAGAGGAATTAATTATGAATTAATGCTGCCGAATTTTTGTTGAGAAGATAGTGTTGCTGAATTAATGGCCCGAAAATCTTCTACAAGAATCTCCACACAAAAAATTCTGCAAATGATTGTGCTTAACCACCATATCAATAAACCATCATGCAGTTTTCTCCACTACATGCTTTATTTTTCATTTCTAAGCCATTATTATTTTATTAATATTGATATTTTATTGATCTATAGATATAGTAGCATATTGATATTGTGGGTGCAGTAACAACTATGAATAAAGTGGCGATGAAGATGTAATGACGGTAATAGGGAAGAAGAGAAACGGAGATGCAGTGACACTTGATGACGCTTAAAATAGTCTATCCCACGGCATCATCATACTATCAATTATGAGCTAAAAATAGTTATTTCGACCTATAATTATGAACCATTTGAGTTGAATGTCATATGTCGGGTTCATGAGTCGAGTATTTTGCATTTAACGTTTATTTTCCATTATTCGATACTATTTCGTGAGCTATTTGACTATTTTCAGGATACAAAATATTGGGTTGAGCATTGTGGACATTTCTGGAGTGGAGTGAACAAAAGGATTGGGCCTAGGGTATTCCAGAACCTTCTAAGTTAAGTCGGCAGAAAGAAAAGGACAAAAATACACCCGATTAATCGGGAGTTACCACCGATTAATCGGGTAGTTCTCGGTGTTTCTAATACGGTTTATTTAGCTATAAATAAGAGGCATCACCCTCAAAAGTCAATGTAGTACAATTTTGAAGACAAGTTATTATGCAATAAAAGTTTTTTGTTCTTTATTTATTTATTTTATGAGTTCTGGTCACAGAGACGACGGATTCACCTCCCAGGAAGAGATCCTAGGAAGATCTACACTCATCTATGAGGGTATGATTTTCTGTCTTTTCCAAGATATAGATATGTCGTTGTTCTATTTGACTAGTATGTTTTAATTGTTTATTTAGTTTAATTATGTAATACTTAGTTTATTTTACCCCATTATGTATATATCTGATTCGTTGGTGAAGAAATCATGAAATAGTGATTGCGTTCTTCAGATATATGACGGTCTATATCGGCAGATCTGAATACCTAGTAAATTACTAGTTCATGATAATCGGCGGCAGCTACGTTGATCGACCGAATTAGTTTACATGTTAGTAGCCTGATCAACTATTTGCATGGTATCGTAAATTAGCATGAAAGACTTGCAAGGTGAAGTGTTAATTAGGGCATTGTCTTGATGGATCCCTAGGAACGTGCTAGTCATAGTCGATAGCTGCGTAGGGAGGTTTCGGTCTTGAGCCGGCAACTCTAGAACTTATTGCGTATGAACTAATACAACCAACAAATAAGGTTAGTTGTGTATAGATTGTATGTTGTCCTTATAGTGGAAGTAGATAGGGTTAGGAGTTGCACCCATAGCTGTCAATGAATTATAATTTACCAACGGGGATGACTATTGCATGTCATGGGGGGAATAACTAATAACTCATAATTAAACTAATACCTTAGAACTCTTGCGTGCTCCGTTTGAACTTGCATAGTCTTGTTTGTTTATTGGCACCACTTTACTTCTGTCTATATTATAGTTGGTCGTAGAATTTTATCGTGACAGCTCAATCTCGAATGATTTGCATTCTTACGAGTCTCTGTGGGATTCAACCTTCACTTGCCAGGACTCTACTACGATAGACCTAGTCCTATTGCTAGTAAGTGCTTTGCACGCGATCAACATTTTGGGGCACCGTTGCCGGTGGCTCGTGTCAATAATACTTTTTAATTTGAGATTGAGCATTTGTATATATTCGAGTCTATTTTATTGAGTCTGTTTTAAAGTCTGTTTATACTAGAGTCGTACAGAGTCGGTTTTCTTTGAATATAGAATAAAATCACACCCGATTAATCGAGGTTTACCCGTGATTAATCGAGCATCCCAGATTCAGCAGTATCGGTTCTGTCAGTCAGTATCGAGTCAGTAGTTAGAGTCTATATTTTTGAGTCATTGAGGCGGGTGTAACAGCCACCAAGGCAAGTCACTAACCTTTTTCTATTCTTTTGGATTATTGAGTTCACACAAAGGAGAAAGATATACCGGATTTAGAAGATCCTGACGAGACAATAGCAGCTAAAAATAGAATAGTCTGATGACGGTCAAATTATACCCGTAAATGTCATCAACATTATCCTTAAATCGAGATTAATAATATATATTTCGTATTAAATCACTTGTTTATATTTATTATTTAATGTTAAGTGATTATTAATATGATATTTGGTATTTAGCTGTTTTTATTATTTAAAGCCGATTTATTGTGCGATAATTATTGATTTTGCAGATCACAACAAATCGAGAGGATTAATGTCATTCAATCAATTATCTCAAGATAAGGAATGAAGAAAATCGGAGCATTAAGTGGAAGATTAATCGGATCAACATGCAAGCGTGGAGTGGGGAGCAAGATAGACGAGAAAAACGATTAGCGTGTGCAAAAGTAGGTTCGGTCGACCGAGCCTATAGCTTCGGTCGACCGAGTGTAGCTCTTCGGTTGACCGAGTGTCAGCTTCGGGGCGGTTTCCGGCTTATATCGTGCTTATCTTCTAGAACCACCCTAAGTCGGCAAAAACCTCTATATAAGCAAGCGACTACGAGAATTGTAATAGACACCAACATATACCTTAGAATATCATTCAATAAAATCACTCTATTCATATCTTGATTCAATGTAGTTTATTGAGGGTGTTTCCAGAGTTTAAGGTCTGCAAATTATGTAAGCCTCTATTTTCTGTTTCTTTTCTTTTAAGTAATTAATTCCCCCCCCCCCCCCAATTATGTTTTATCGTTTGAGTTAGTTAATTCATAGCTAGATGATGTAGATCTAGGCTATGACGTTAGGGATGTGGCGAAGCCTTGTCTATTAGGATCCCATAACCTACGTCATATGTTTAACGTCTATTCATGAATCTGCTTGGTTTAATTAATGTGTATCTATGTTAGTTTATATGAATGCTTTACGAATTCGTTTAATACGTTACGTATGATGAAACGCCGAGAGATATGTTCGGGGATGTAATGCGGGGACGAAATTGATTCGGGTGACCGAATGAGTTCACTCGGTCGACCGAGCCCACCTATTCGGTCGACCGAGCCCCGTTTTCATCCGTTAAATAGCCACGTCTTTATGGTTAGGTTAACTTAATAGAATTTATTATCTCGGTAGGTATGGCTATGGCTACGTTACTCGCTTAGTTTAATTAAAATGTGTAAAAAGGAAATACCAATATAAAACTCTTAGGTAGGCTTATGAATTGATCTTCGGACGTTCGGCGTTATCTAGGTAGGTTTATATTTGGGGATTGCTAGCACTCGATTATACATACGTCGTAGATTAGCATGAGACTATAACTTGGTAATTGCTAGTTGGACGAGAGCTTGAGTAATCGTTTAGGAAGTACGCCTAACCATAGGAATGTTGCCTCGGACGAGGTGTACGGTTAATATCGGCATCCTTAGGGTCGTAAGCGTTTGAGTTATATGAGATGGAGGCACCAAAAGGCGAAGTCACGTAACAATATCACGGTGATTTAGTGACTTACCGGTGCTAAGTCAAGTTAAAGAGGATGACTCCCGTAGCCAATCTAAGATAGATACAAACGGATTGACGATTGATAAGTTCGGTTTATCATATAAATTATCTAGGTCTAAACGATAAAGACTATAATTGGGGAGGTTAATTATGTTGTGTCGAGTCGTGTCTTTACCTTTCTTGTCTTATGTTGGTCGTAGACCGCCTTTATGTCCTTGACATGTATAATTAATTGTTTATATATGAAATGACCCACAATTGGTTCCCCGTGGGATCGACCTTGATTCACTATAGCTATACTACGATGGGCCTAGTCCTCTTGCTAGTGTTGGTTTATGGTGGTCAAGTATTTTATAACCTGATTGACCACGTCATCAAGTTTTTGGCGCCGTTGCCGGGGAACCAACGGTCAATTTTATATATAAATAATTTTCTTATTCATGTCAAGTTTTCTGTTTTAGAGTCAGTTTTTACGTTTTGAGTCCCTCTGGTGGTCTGCTCTGTCTGAAAATTCCAGATTCAAAAAAAAAAAAAAAAAAAAAAAAATTTATTCGGTCGACCGAGAATTTATAACTTTTTTTTGTTTTGTTTTGTTCTTGTTCTGTTCTGTTTACACGGTTTCTGATTTGTGTTTTTCGAGTCTGGAATTTCGCGTGTCTGTTTATCCCCGTATGTTTAATCCGTAGGTCCGATAGCAAAGCATGGGGAACCATGTTAAAATCGCCTACGGTCTCGTTTTGTTTTTCTTTTGTTTGCGAAACCAGGGAAACAATAATCCAAGTCAATAATTTTTCACGGGCGCTGAGAAAATAACCTAGCAAACATGTAAAGCTACGAATCTAAGATGGGAAAAGCGTTGGAAGCAATACCTTTAAAGCACCAAGATGGCTCCGAAAAAATAATTTAAAGGCTTAAATTCTTCGTGGTACAATGTTGAAGGAAAGGTACTACCTTTTTTTGCTTATGTTTTACTACCTTTTGGTTTTTTGAGCATAAGTTAGCCTATACATGAACCTTAGTATGAATCTTAGCCCGGAGTTGGTTTGTAAGAATAATTCTATTAGTGCGGAAGGTTTTGCCCCATATCCGTCTCATCTAGAGGGTGTAAGGAAACATGTAGTCGTTGAAAGGAAGCAAGCGATGAATTAAGAGTTCCTCGTAGTTCTGTTAAAATCTCATTGTCCTATGCATGAGATTGCTTCTATTGGCCATGGGAGCAACAAATTGTGTAGTTTAAGCATTCAAAACCTAAAGAAGACGTTGAGTTTTGAGAGAACACAATCTTCTGCTTTCGTTGAGTTTTATGGTGATGGCTTCTCGGTGAACCCACCTTAAACAGAAACGAGATTACGCTTTGGGTGACAATTTAGAAATCGAAGAATCTTTGTACATAGGTTCGGAAATGGTCTAACCATGGCTGGGCGAGTTCAACCGAGCTTCGGCTCAATCTACTCCCCTCCACGTGTGATGTACGTTACAGCAGTTCAACAAGACTTAGCATAGCCGATAAGCCTTCGGGCTAAACGGGGCTTAATCTTGACGGATTGGCCCGAACTCGTCACATATGTTCCAACGAATAAGACGGCGTAGGCTTGCCTACATAACCGACCTTATTCGGAGTACTTTGATTCATTGTTTCTTATTGTCAAGGCCAAAACCGTAATTTAGCCGAGTTTCTTAGAATTCACTAATTCCTAAAACGAGAGCCGAGGTAAGAGCTTTGGATAAATTGTATGGATAAATGTCGTTTCCTAGGTCTCACAACCAAGGGAAGGGTATTAATCTCGCAAAAGCAACAAACCCACCTCTTATAGTGCTCGGAGGGGTCAACATCTCGTGATCCAAGAATAATGACTGACAAGGATACTTTTGGAAAGTCAAGCTGAGGACTTTAAACTCAGAACTACTTCTTTAAAACCCTTAGGATTTCTTTTTAGGATTTTAGGTTTTGTTTTCTTTGAGTCAAATAAGAGTAACGTGACATATGTTGAGGTTTTTTATTTTGCCGTGTTCTGATGGCCATTGGGCTAAGGATGTGCAAAACTTTTTTACTCAATATAGGCCACGTGAATTAGAGTTTCGTAGGAGAGTCAAGAAATTGCTAAATAAAAGGAAATTTAGCAATCAACCTTAAGATGGAAGCATTCAGAGAGCTTGAGAATTATTGAAAATGTAACAGAGAATGATTGGTGTGAACAAGAACAATCTTTGTCAATTTCTAAAACTTTTTAGGTGATCCAAATGAAGATTCAAAGTGGTGTGCAATTCATTCTGCAACTATCCTTATCTTTCCCTTTACACTTTTTCACCTTCAAACTTTTCGATCCTCTCACCAATCTGCCCCAACAGTTCACATTTCTAACCATTCTTTCATCGCCTCTCTTTCTTTCCATCCGTCATCAATGCCTTAACCATTTTCAACCCACCCATAAACACAATTTCTTACCCGTCCTTTATCTTTTCTTCCCATCCTTATGTGTATCTTTTTCTAAACCCATCATACTCTAAACCTCCATTTTGTTTACAAAATACCTTTGTGTTGCGGAATTTGAAATATTGCTAAGCTTTAATGATAATTTTTTATCATTTTGATTTTCATGATCCTAGTTGGGGGAAGTGTAGCTCTGACCCTAGCTAGATTTTAAAGGTTTTTGGTTCGATCAAAGTACAACTTATCTTTCTACCGAAAGTTTTTTTTTTAATTTCACATTTTTTCCGCCTATTCCGGCATATCTAGATGATGAGTTTTGTTCTACATTATCACACCGATCCGACCTTGTTGATGACGGTTATGACTTTTACGTGATACATTGGGTTATTAGTAATTTCGAGGAGTAGTTACATATCCCTAAGTTGTTGATATCCAATGCAAGCGAGAAGTTTCTGCGCTAAGTTTTTATCTTTAGTCTATAGGTCGCATTCAATATGTTATACCTTACCAAGTTTCTCTTATGCTGGATTGAATACCTTTTTGTTCCAGTCAACCTCGTGTTTTCCCACATAGGGTACTGCTTTTTGATCTTTGTCTTCTCCAACCGGTTTTAAGAATATTTAGGCGGTGGAGGTTGTAGATGAAGACCACCATCTTTAGTTGCTTGTTTATTTTTCTTTCTATTTAGTATTTTTCTTTTTGGTTTCCCTTGTCATTGGTTGTATAAAATAAAGTGGCTTAAACTGTTTTTAGGTATTTATACCTCATTACTGCCACATTATTTTATAACTTCCATAGACATGGTGTTATTAACGGTTTCGTGGAGTTTGTCTGCTTATACAGGTTTTCACTTGCTTCTCCACAACGTGCTGAACTTTACTCCGATCTTTTTCCTTTACTTGAGAGCCATTTCCAGAGCTAAGTCTTTTTCTTAACTTCTCATTTATTTTTGTCATTGAGGACAATGCCATGTTTAAGTGGGGGGTAGGAGACTTAGCCATGTTATAATTGAAAATTTGAATGAAACGGCACATGATTGAAAAAATCGAATAAATACCATATTAGGTATCTCGTACCCTTAGAATTGTGAGTTCCTAGCTAAGAATTGATAGGAAAGGAACCAAGTTTCATGAGTACGTGATCATTTTATAATTATGTTAAGTAAATTTAAGGATATTCATGCCCGTTTTTGCAAATAGTTATTTATTATTCAATTACTCAATCCGTGAATCGAGTATATCGCGCAAATCATAATAATCGAAGAAATTATGTGTACATTGCATAGATGATTGGTTATGTAAACTTAGTGTCAATATCTATCTCGTGATGCATTCTTATCTTTTAGCCATTAAAGCAGAGTAATAAGCTTGAGACGTACCTGTGTTTGACAATGCGTTAAAACATTGGGCTTGTAGTAAATTACCAAAGTAGCCCCGCGCTTGTGGTAATATTCGATGCTATATTTGATCTAAGATAGGGGGATACTTTAAAAAGTTTTCTTCCTTGAGATTTATAGTATTTGAAAAATATGAAGATATGAAAAGAATATTCAACTCTTTAAGAGGCTTTGAGTAGTACTCGGTCTCCAAGTCCAAAAACCCTATAGATACGCTCTTGCTTATTGCTCTAGTGCTTCAAAAATTTAAAGGCATAAGTAGTATGAATGCTAAGGTTGGTAGGTTGAGATTACGAAGTTGGCATAAACTCTAATCTTGCTACGAATATATAAAACTAAATGCACATGCACACATCACTTCGATTCATAGTAAGTAGTGAATAATGGATATCTTATGAGCATGACTAGTATGAGTTGACTTGAGTTTCTTGTGTAAGTATGATTTGACCATAGAAAATGTTGTCTTGGGGAATGACTTATTGATGCTTTGTTCGGGACGATCAAAGTCTAAGTGGGGGGTAGTTGATGACGGTCAAATTATACCCGTAAATGTCATCAACATTATCCTTAAATCGAGATTAATAATATATATTTCGTATTAAATCACTTGTTTATATTTATTATTTAATGTTAAGTGATTATTAATATGATATTTGGTATTTAGCTGTTTTTATTATTTAAAGCCGATTTATTGTGCGATAATTATTGATTTTGCAGATCACAACAAATCGAGAGGATTAATGTCATTCAATCAATTATCTCAAGATAAGGAAGGAAGAAAATCGGAGCATTAAGTGGAAGATTAATCGGATCAACATGCAAGCGTGGAGTGGGGAGCAAGATAGACGAGAAAAACGATTAGCGTGTGCAAAAGTAGGTTCGGTCGACCGAGCCTATAGCTTCGGTCGACCGAGTGTAGCTCTTCGGTTGACCGAGTGTCAGCTTCGGGGCGGTTTCCGGCTTATATCGTGCTTATCTTCTAGAACCACCCTAAGTCGGCAAAAACCTCTATATAAGCAAGCAGCTACGAGAATTGTAATAGACACCAACATATACCTTAGAATATCATTCAATAAAATCACTCTATTCATATCTTGATTCAATGTAGTTTATTGAGGGTGTTTCCAGAGTTTAAGGTCTGCAAATTATGTAAGCCTCTATTTTCTGTTTCTTTTCTTTTAAGTAATTAATTCCCCCCAATTATGTTTTATCGTTTGAGTTAGTTAATTCATAGCTAGATGATGTAGATCTAGGCTATGACGTTAGGGATGTGGCGAAGCCTTGTCTATGAGGATCCCATAACCTACGTCATATGTTTAACGTCTATTCATGAATCGCTTGGTTTAATTAATGTGTATCTATGTTAGTTTATATGAATGCTTTACGAATTACCGTTTAATCGTTCCGTATGATGAAACGCCGAGAGATATGTTCGGGGATGTAATGCGGGGACGAAATTGATTCGGGTGACCGAATGAGTTCACTCGGTCGACCGAGCCCACCTATTCGGTCGACCGAGCCCCGTTTTCATCCGTTAAATAGCCACGTCTTTATGGTTAGGTTAACTTAATAGAATTTATTATCTCGTAGGTATGGCTATGGCTACGTTACTCGCTTAGTTTAATTAAAATGTGTAAAAAGGAAATACCAATATAAAACTCTTAGGTAGGCTTATGAATTGATCTTCGGACGTTCGCGCCGTTATCTAGGTAGGTTTATATTTGGGGATTGCTAGCACCCGATTATACATACGTCGTAGATTAGCATGAGACTATAACTTGGTAATTGCTAGTTGGACGAGAGCTTGAGTAATCGTTTAGGAAGTACGCCTAACCATAGGAATGTTGCCTGGACGAGGTGTACGGTTAATATCGGCATCCTTAGGGTCGTAAGCGTTTGAGTTATATGAGATGGAGGCACCAAAAGGCGAAGTCACGTAACAATATCACAGTGATTTAGTGACTTACCGGTGCTAAGTCAAGTTAAAGAGGATGACTCCCGTAGCCAATCTAAGATAGATACAAACGGATTGACGAGTTGATAAGTTCGGTTTATCATATAAATTATCTAGGTCTAAACGATAAAGACTATAATTGGGGAGGTTAATTATGTTGTGTCGAGTCGTGTCTTTACCTTTCTTGTCTTATGTTGGTCGTAGACCGCCTTTATGTCCTTGACATGTATAATTAATTGTTTATATATGAAATGACCCACAATTGGTTCCCTGTGGGATCGACCTTGATTCACTATAGCTATACTACGATGGGCCTAGTCCTCTTGCTAGTGTTGGTTTATGGTGGTCAAGTATTTTATAACCTGATTGACCACGTCATCATAGTCATAGCTACAGATAGAAGAAGTCTATAGAGTTATGCAATGCCAACGATTGAGCAATTCGTGCTAGCAATTGTTCAACCAGAGAATGCGACTGAGGTCTTTCACCCAAATCCAAATGTGATACAGATTGTTACTAATTACACTACTTTCCGTGGAGTACCGAACGAAGATCCTAGTGTACACGTCACTAACTTCTTGGAGATATTCAGCACAGTCAAACCAGCATGAGTAACTGAAGGCAACATTAAGCTGAAACTGTTCCCATTCACTCTGAAAGACAAGGCAAAGATTTGGTTATTGTCTCAAGCACCCGGATAGATCGAAACTTGGACAGATCTACTACAAAAATTTATGAATAAGTACTGCCCACCTGGGAAGTCACTACAGATGAGACAAGACATTATGAATTTCAAGCAAAAACCAGCTGAGACTTTCGAAGATGTTTGGGAAAGGTATAAGGAAGCACAATAGAGATGCCCTCCTCATGATATCAATCTGCCCGTACGAATGCATAGTTTCTATCACGGATTGCGGCCCAGTAAAGAAATGAGAAGCTGAAGAAAAGTTGGAACAAATATCACTTATAAGCCAATGGGGAACGCATCAAATTGAGAATGTAAAGGTAGTTGAAGGAGTATTTGTAGAAGATACTTCTCAAAAGATTTTATACCAGTTAATGGAAATGAATGAGAAGATAGACGGCATGCAAGATCGCATTGCCAAGGTAGAGAAAGTTCAAGATGTTGAAGCAACCAACACCGAAGATGTGAACTATTTAGGGGGGCAAGGAAATCACTACAGGGGCAGATATCACCCGGGTTCTCACGACCACCTTGGTTTTTGACTAAATTATCCTACAGGTGGAGAGAGACGAAGACAAATTGGGGGATTCATGCATCAATTCAACAAGTCAGGTGGTTGGGACGCAGCCAGAGATAAAAGGAGCTCAACTGTGACCGACACGGTCAATCAACTCACAAAATCTATGACCAAACTCAATGAAAACTTCACCACATATTATCAGAATAATGATACAAGACTGACCAATCAGGAAGCCTTAGTGTAGAATCTATCGCACCAAGTGTGAGATCACCGAACAAGTGTCAGCCCGTACTCCGGGGAATACCAAGTAACATTGAGAAGAATCCAAAGGAGGTGAATGCAATTATGACTAGGAGTAGAAAGGAATTACCCGGACAAGTTATCAGAGAAGAATCAGATAGTAGTTGGCATCAGAACGCAGCATAATCAGGAGGAAAAGAGAAGCCGATTAATTAAGACACAACGCTGATTAATCAGGCGTCTACATATTCAGCAGACAAGCATGTAGAAAAGTAGAAGGCAGCAGGTAAGTCTTCACGAACTGTAACTATTAATCCTTCTACTTTACCCTAACCCTGAGGAAATATAAACCGAATGATGATGATGATGCGCGTTATAAAAAGTTCATAGAAATGTTTAAGAAATTGCAAGTGAGTATACCATTGGTAAAAGCTCTGGCCGGAATGCCAGAGTATGCAATCTTTTTGAAAGAATCAGTCTCTACCAAAAGGAAGTTGTTAAACCTTGAGTCTATTTGCCTTAACGAAGAATGCTCGGCTTTTTTGCAACGCAAACTATCTCTTAAGTGTAAAGATCCTGGGACCTTCCTTTGTTGGTCCCTTGAAAAGGCTTTGGTTAAGTTTAGAGGGGGGGGGTGAATAAACTTAACACTTAAAACTTTTGGAGTTAACAAACTCAACAACTTCAGCAGCCTGCTGATACTTCAGTAGTCTGCTGATACTCAGTAGTCAGCTGACTGTTGAGTTTACTGAATTTGTGCAATGGAAATTTATCAAAAATTAAGCCTTATTACTTGTTGTTAAATATGATACCAAGTATTAGATACTTAGTAGTGTATGTGTATGAATTCAGTTGCTAGATTCAGTAGGTTGATGTGTGTAATAAACTAAATGCAGAATATAAGTGCAGAAAGTAAGTAGGCAGATTTTATAGTGGTTCCAGGTGGGGTAATCCTGTCAGTCCACTCTTCTCCTGTGATGTTGTAGGTAATTCACTAGAGAGATTCTCGAAATAGATGTTACAAAAATCCCTAAGTTGTTTGTCCTTCACCATTAGCTATGGCTTCACAAACTGAAAGCTAGGAACAGGTAGGATTGCTGCTCCAAAGTCTTCCACTAGTCCTTGAAGGGTAGGATTTCCTCTTCACCAGCTCCACCACAAACAACAGTCTTTCACACAGATGTGCTTCACTGTCTTCAACAGATTTCTTGTAAAAGAAAGATTGAATCTAGTAAATGATTCAGTTGCATCAGTTTGATCAGGATGATATGATCAGCAGCTTGCAGTCTTCAAATTTGTAAACTTGATGTAGCTTGAATACAGATTACACTTGAAGATTTTCTATGGATCAGTAGCCTTAAGCTCAGTAGGTTCAGCAGGGTGTTTTTCTTGATTTAATTCTGATTGCTCATCAATTTTCATCACTTGTATCTGAATTAGGAGTCCTATATTTATAGGTAGGAGTCCTTGTGACTTATGTTTGAAATTCAAATATAGCCGTTCCAGATTTTGTCCCATTTGACTTGCTTTCTGTCACTGTTCATAGTACTGACACAGTCAGACTGCTTTTTGAAAGAATGCAGTATGTCCATCCTTTGACTTGTATCCATTGGATAAAGTCCTGAATTATCCCAACGTCCCTTTAATCTCAACCATTGATTTATTTCATAAAATCAGTGGTTGTTAGCTGTCCTTATCCTTGTTTTCTTCCAATGTAATCTTGAATAAATCGAGGTATACGTATAAACAGGTTCATGAGTCTGCTGAGATACATATCAGTCAGCTGAACTAAAACTTGATGTGTTTAAAACACAATGCAGCTGACTTCTTTTATCTAACTTTTACTTGTGAAGTTAGATTACACCTTTTTGCATATAACTAAGTTCCAATCACCATCCAACTAATGGAACTTAGACCATGTACACAAGGTATATGTAACCAGTTTAGGTCATCACAGAGTTCCCTAAATTCTGATTCCATATCCTTGACTTTAATTACTAAGTGTTGGTCCTAGAGAAGGGTGAAACTATAGTCAGAGGGGGGGGGTGAATGACTATAGTGGAGTTTAAAAAACTTTTCTTTTATTTAAAAGCTTTTGGGCAGCGGATAAGTCCCTTCTTACTATGTTGTTTTCAAATCGTTTAGACAATCACATATATAAGTTATGATGTAGGCAAATTAAATAAATGTCGTAAAGTAAATTACGAAATTAAATTGACACAAGGCTTATAGTGGTTCGGGGTGGTGTAATCCCTTAATCCACTCTTCTCCCGTGATGATCGGAGGAATTCACTATTGCTTTCACGAGATACAATAGTATGATTGTCCTTGGCTTCCCAAGCTTCACAATCTACAAGACTATCACTCCTTGATCGCGCAACGGCCTTCGGTGATTAGTCTTCCTTTTTTGCTCCTTAAGATCAAAATCCTTCAACAGCTATCACAGATTCAACTACTTCTCAGATTGCCTCTGATTCAGTTGCTTCAGTTTGATAGGAATGTGATTCACACACTTGCTTGATCAATCTCAGTTCTGAGTATGACTTTGTAGCTCTGATATTTGAGTTGATCACTAGATGTATCCTTGTAAGTTCAGATAGAAGGCTTTTCAAGTTGACAGAGTTTCTACTTTCTTTCTTTTTGAATCGTTGTTTTCTTTTTCTGTCAATGCCTTCTATTTATAGCCTTGAATAACCTTGGTTTTGAAATTCCGTCCGTTGGCTATATTAATGAGGGAATAATCCTTGATTTTATTCTTGATTCCCCCTTAATTGCATTCTCCTTGATTTTAGTGATCGGATTCTTTCTTCAAACGTATAGCAGAAAATCCGTCCTTGATTGATCCTCTATTGATTGTGCATTTAATGCATGATCTTCTGTATCTTCAACATATATCAAATCTGATCTGGTAAGTGTTACTTCGCCGTTTTCAGAACGGTCGAGTGAGCCTTCTGACTTAGCCGTTAGTTCTCTCTTTGCTGTTTTGTTTTCACTTTGCCGAAGGTCAGTTTACTCAGCCGATTCACTGTTTTCTTCTTTGTTTTAGTTTCTGGAGAATCTTTATACTTCACTGATCCTTGATTTGGGTGAGACCAGTGTACACCATATTTTAATATTGAGTTTCATCACTTGAAACATAACTTAGACTTATCCAAGGTCATCACAGACTTCCTTGGTTATAAGTCGACCATAATGTCTTCTTCGCTTCTCTCCGCCGGTGCTTGGCCGGCTTCACTTTGCCGAATATCTCGTTTTTGCTTTTCCGTCCTACCAACTAGTACAATACTTGTCCGACTCAACTTATACAACATGTCAGACTCTAAGTAAAGACTTATACAGAGAATTCTAACTTATTTCAGGCTTGCTATAACAGCTAGTATGTCCATCATCAAAACATAATAAAATGTTCCTAACACTAAGTTTGATGCCTTAGCCTTCATTAACCGAGTTTGACCCATCAGCCTTCAGTCTTCAGCAGGTTCCTGACAAGTCTACTGACCTAGCTACCCTACTGATATAGACCAGTCTGCTGATATTGACCAGCTGACCATTACAGTGCTTGTTTGATCAAACCTATACAAAGATCAAACTCTAATAAAGCTATACATTTGATCTAGACATCTTTTTGTCTTTGCACTATAACAACTAGTCTGGCACTCATCACTAAAACTTAGAAATAAGTCCAACAATTTCCCCATTTTTGGTGATGATGCCAATACCCTCTCCTAACAGAAAAGCAAAAGGATTAAAAACAGAAACAGAACAAGTAGTCATCTTTCATTATAATCATATGTTCAAAGTTATTACAGTCTAGAATCAGCAAATGATAAACCATATAAAGTGTGCTGATCTACTGTCTTCTTTCTCTTTCTTCTCTTTCTTTCTCCACTTGTTCCTGGTAAGCTCTTATCTCTCTGATCATATCTCTCATCCATTCATTTTCAATCAGAGAGAAGTCAATATGAGGATTCACTTCTTTCCACCAGTGCCATGCTTCAGGTAGTGTAAGATTGATCTGATGTACTCTAAAGCCTAAACGCATGTATACTTCCTTGAATTCATTAAGTGACTCATTTGCATTAGTGGTAGGCACACTCCTTTCACCTCTTCCACCTCTTCCACCTCTCCTTGAAGCCCTTAAAGATTTAAATCTTGCTTCCCAAAATTTTAAGCCCAGAAAGGAGTTCAAACCTTCATGAAATCCCTTGTCATGATAGGGTCTCCTCTTATTATAGTAAACCTTATTATATTCTTTGAGAAGATCATCAATAAGTGGAAGTCTGCCAGGTGCAGGTTCCCTAAATGCATTAGTGTCATCTTCCCATCTTTTCTTGGCAAAATTTCTAGCAGCCTCTTTTGCTACTGCTGTTTGGCTCTCTTCCCCTTTATTGACATCATCAACAAAACGGGACAGCAGGCCATGCACACTCTCCGGAGTCAACACGAGATTGTTCATCTAACCTTCAACAATTTCATTCCTACTGTCTATTGTAGTGATCCTTCCATGTAGTGTTTGCTCCAGTAGGGTTATCCTCTCAGTAATTTTAGGATCTAGTACACCAGGTTGAGGTGCAACAGCAGGTGTAGCAGGTCTATGTACCTCAGCAAGGTTATCTAACTTCTGATGAATGGAGTTAAGTTGTTCTTTCAATATTTTTTCCTTCAGCGTTTTGCCCTGTTTAATTCCCCTCGCATCTTGTGTTAGATAAGCAATGGCATACTGAGTAGATGTGTAGCTTGAAGCAACTGTCTCAGTAGACTTTCTATTGTTATCCATCATGTTCATTAGTTCTTCAGATCTTTGTTCTTGTATATCAAGTTGAGTTCTCAACGGTGTCATGTCATTCCTGACTGCCCTCAACTCATCCAGGACATGTGCTGGTACTCCACCGGCCATTCCTCCAGCAGCTCCATCAACTGGCTCTTCTACATTGTATTGTTGCCTCTGACTGCTGATCACCAAGGCATAACTTATATCCCTTCCAGCAGGGTGAGGTCCTTGGTACTCCTCCAAGATAGGATCAATAGCAGGTTCTTCAATCACTGGTGCATCATTAGTAAATTCTTCATCACTGTAGTCATAGTCCAACAGTTGCTCATCCTCATCAATATCAGCATACTGATGACCAACTTTCCCTACAGTGGTCTTAACTCCAATAGGCTCCACTACAGCAGCCTCTTTAACAACAACATCAGGGGTTTCCTCCAAAACCAAATCCAGTTCCAACCTTTGTTAATGTGCTGTTTGTACCTCAGCAGCCTGTACCTCCTGTTCCAACCTGTGTCCAGGTTCTGTTTGAACCTCAGCAACCTGTACCTCCACTTCTTTCCTTGGTTCTGGTGCAAATTGTGCCACAATAACTTGATCAGAGAATATATCCATATTTTCCTTTTGGAATTCCTCAATATCACCAATCCTTCTCAGAAAATTTGCAGTTTTGGTTAGGGTGTCCTCAGTGTTAACCCAGTCTTGATATTGAATAGAATCCTCAGAATTGGCACTAGGTTCACTATGGTCAGTAACCCTCTCATCATCAAAATCTACATTCTGGTGATCCTCAGGTTGTTCAACAGGTTCAACAACAAATAAATCATCTATCTCACCAACCATCCTATTTGCACCAATAGATATTCCCTTATTGATTTGTGCCTCCAGTTCATCCATGGTGAGATTTTCCAAATCCTCATCCATTTGTCCAGTTTGTTGTCTCTCAGTGGATTGTCCATCACCAGTAGACTGCCCTACACTTGGTTCAATAATCATTGCAGTCCCACTGGTTCCTCCTGGACCTGATGGATGATCACCTCCAGAATTAGAAGATGATGAGTCACCACTATCATCTCTTGGATCCCTGAACTTGATACCCTCTTTTTTCTATTGTTCATCAAACAGATCCATCAGCCTTGATTGCAATAGAGAGGTATCAATCAATTCCACCAAATTTTCCACTCCTAACTTTTTAAAAGCCTATTCTTCAAAGTCTATCATTGGTTTTGCAGCTGGCTTTTGTCCCTTATAAAATCCAAACTTCCATTGGAAATAATCAGCCACTAGCAGGAGCTTTGGATCAACATACCCTTCTTTCTTCTTTTTCTCTGGTCATTCATAGGGCATGAATGACCTTCTAAGAGCTGTTTTAGTATCTTGCTGACCTCCAAAGGTCTCAACAAGTGAATTTAGAGTCTCTTCCACAGATGCCTCAAGGTTAGTAGGTTGCTCAGGTTGGATGTTAGTCCCGACTACCTCCATCTATACTACACCTGGTTCCCCCTGACTTATATGCTCATCAGTAGGGTCAGCAGCAGACTGCTCTTCCCCCTGAACTATTGCAGGAATTGCAGGGTCTTGTACTAATGTCTCAGTTACCACTGCAGGTGCAGACTCAGTAGTCTGCTGTGGCTCTTCAACAAGTTGGTCAACAACAAATTGGGCATAATCAGTAGGCTTAGGAGCCTTTGCAGGTGAGGATTCAATAGTTTCTACAGCAGGCTCAGGGTCAGTAGTCTACTGTGATTCTCCAGCAGGTTGCTCAAAAAAAACCTATGCATCCTCAGTAGGCTTGATAACAGTTAAGGGCTCAGCCTCAATAGCCTCTCCTTCTTCTTCTATTTCTTCTTCTTCTTGTTGTTCTCTCTGACTTTCCAAAATCCTCAATTGGTTTCCTTTGCCATGATTCTTCTTCTTGACAATCTCTTTCATTCTTTTGGAAAGTGGTTCATCTTCAATTTCAGTAGACTTCCTCTTTCTACTGGCTTCCTTTTGTTGCTCCTTCAAACTTTTAGCAACAGTCTTCTTAGCAACTACAGCAGGGTCAGTAATCTCAACTTCACTGGACCTCGCGGACTCGACGATCTGTCTTCGTTTGCTTCCTTGTCCTTTTAGGCTTTAACATCTCTGTTATTTTTCTTGTGTTGGTAGCCTTTCTTTTCTCAGTAACCTTCTTTGGTGCAGCAGGTTTGACGGATTTCTTAACCTGCTCACCACCAGCATCACCATCATCTCCATCATCATCACTGTCAGCAGCTTCATCAACACCTTCTTCATCATCATCCAGACCAGGAATATGATAGTCAATCTCTTTCTTGTATTTGGATTTATTTATCTCCTCTGGTGTAACATCAGCAATTTCCAAATGATTCAGCAGGGCCTAAACCATTAATCCCGTAAGGCCTTGGATTTCCTTGTCCCTTCTTTTTCTTCTTTTGCAACCTTCTTCATGTAGTGGATAAAGTATCCAGCCCAATCAAACTTCATACTTCTGCAAATAATCATCAGCAGTTCTATTTTGGGTCTTGGTAGTGTATCCATGCTTCCAATGAGTCCTAAGATATTCTTTGCAATAATCTTGCTCAGTAGGTTGTACTCATAACCAATGTGTTTCACATTAATGCATGGAATTGATTTGATGGCATCATTGGTCTTGATTTTGTCAATAAAATCCATCTTTGACAATCCCATTTCCTCAGGATTTGTTGGAGCATCAATTATTTCTGCAAAGCCAAAAGCTTCCCTCAGTAGATTTGAGGAAATTTCAATCTCCTGGGCATTTACTGTTGTGGTGAATGCCTCTCTTCCTTCTCTTATGACGATATTTCTCCAGAAGCTAACAACATTTGTATATGAGATTGTTTCCAATCTTATATTAAGCACATTCTCCGAACCTTCATATCTTCTTATTCTTCGACCAATATTGATGGCTAATTCTGTTTGGTTAGCATCAACAACAAAACCTCTACCACTTTGACATGTTCCGATTTGAACATCATCATTTTCTGCCATTGTTATTAGAAAAATATGAAGAAGATAGCTCTCAAATCTGTGTTCACACAGTGTAAATGCAGAGAAATTTGATGATTGAGAGTTTTGAATATCTTCTGTGTAATGGTCTGTATATATGTAGACAGAAGTAGATGTAACTGTCAGAGCACGTACAGTGATTTTAACCATGATTAAATTTGAGTGAATACTGTCTTGACGTTGATGTGATATTGCGCGGATCTAGGAAAAGCGGTAATTGGATTCAGGTCTTTCTCAACGACACAACTACAACAATTGCGTAGAAGCACCTTGGAATATTTTTCGAGAGCTCCTCGACACAGTCTCAACTTGTGAGAAAGCACCTTGGAATAACCTCAACACTTAGAAAACCTACTTCTAAGCACCTTGGTATAGGACACCCACAAAGGTTGCTCAAGCCTTTGATAATCCGAAAGAACCTCTATCCAGAGAATTCAACACACTAATCCAAGTGTAGAAAATATAAAATTTTATTATTGCAAAAGATGATATTCAAATACAAGTACATAGCTTGGGTATTTATAGGCTAGAAAATACATGAAAATATAGATACATTGGACCAAAATTTCGTGCTATATCATTAACCAAAGGAGGACTTTTGGTTTTTCTAAGTACTTTCTTCAAAGGTTGCATCTTTTGAACTTTGGCTTGATGTATCTTGACAACTTGGATCCAATGAATCTAGATTTCTTCCAAGAATGTTCATCCTTCAAAATCGGCGCCCTTCATGATGATTTTGAGCTTTAATAATTAGCTAATAATACTTAATAAAGTATATATTATCATGTAGTAACATATTATAACATATGACTTAGTAAATAATTATTATGATGGTCCGCGAGCGATAATGACGGACTTGAATACTTCACAACTTTTTTCAAACATAGACTTAGATTCATATCATACCCTCCCGGTTGCGAATGATTCGTCCTCGAATCAAAAGGATGTCATATAGTTCAGAATAATGCACGGATCTTGAATGAATCCACATTATCACCAAACAAACACCCGGATCAAATATGTGCCGAATACGTAACTTCAAAATTGTAAGCTGATGTCGAGATCCCCACTTCACAAAATCAACGTCAGAAGTGTATCTTGGTTTGATATAAACGTTGATGGCCCTCGGAATAGCGGAAACATATTCATAGAACCTCTGTGTCGGATAACCATCAAAACATTTAGCAAAAGGATCAATATATATGTGCGCCGGTTTTCCACCAAGGTGTTCTCGTTTAAAAACCTTCGTATCTAATAAGCTTTCCACAACGGGGTAATGATCATGTTCCTCCAAAGAAAAATCAACATAGCTGTCACATGATTTTAGTAACATGGTCTCTTCAATTTCTTCAACTGGAATCAACTCCTTAAGTTCTTCTTTTACCATACATTCCTCCAACATCCCTTCTTCTGTAATCACAAATTCAGAACGCTGCTTGTCTTCAATTGTTTCGGTAATTTGAACTTCATCGTCAACAATTAATCCCTCATCATGTATTACTACTTCTTCTACAATATCCTCTAAATTCTCTTGAGATATCTCTACTTTCTCATCAACGAATTCAGATTCACATTCTTTCTCAATCTCCACAACTTTCTCACATTCCTCCACTTTCAACTCCACCTTACTATTGTTCTTCGCTTTATCCTCTTCAATCCATTTATTTATCATTTCATCCACGGTTCGAATAATATCATCCTTAAGACTTCTTATAAATTGTTCATAATAAGCAACATAATGATTCTTTGACTTTTTGTGCTTTACAATTTCAGCCTTTACCTTTCCCTTTTCCAACTTCCTCTGTACCCGAGATTCCTCAGAAAGTAACATAGGGTAGTTATAAATGAAAAGATCTTGGAATTCGGACAGAGCGTTGGGGTGATGTTTTGAACACGTTATGTTTCGAATTTTGAGATGAAGTCAAGAGAGAAAAGATAGATAAATGGATGGTTTAGAGGTGGTAAATATTTGAAGTCGTTTGGAGATGTATAGGTTGGCCAAACAATCAGATTTCTGAAACCGGTGCAATCTGTCAGAATAATTTCCAAAATTACAACAGTGACTTACGTCGCAGATTTTAGCCAAACGGTTGAGAATTTGGAAAAAATCAAAGAACAAAAGTTGTATAACACGAAATTTTATATGAGATTACCAAAATTGAAGAGTTTTGGACAGAATTACCATAGTCAAAATAAAGTTGGAATACAAACTGTCACTGCAGATAATGATATAATACCGTCGATTCCTCCTTGTGCTCTGATACCAACTGATGTGAAATTGCGTGGATCTAGGAAAAGTGGTATTTGGATTCAGGTCTTTCTCCTCGACACAACTACAACAATTGCGTAGAAGCACCTTGGAATATTTTTCGAGAGCTCCTCGACACAGTCTCAACTTGTGAGAAAGCACCTTGGAATAACCTCAACCCTTAGAAAACCTGCTTCTAAGCACCTTGGTATAGGACACCCACAAAGGTTGCTCAAGCCTTTGATAATCCAAAAGAACCTCTATCCAGAGAATTAAACACACTAATCCAATTGTAGACAATATAAAATTTTATTATTGCAAAAGATGATTATTCAAATAAAAGTACATAGCTTGGGTATTTATAGGCTAGAAAATACATGAAAATATAGATACATTGGACCAAAATTTCGTCCTATATCATTAACCAAAGGAGGACTTTTGGTTTTTCTAAGTACTTTCTTCAAAGGTTGCATATTTTGAACTTTGGCTTGATGTATCTTGACAACTTGGATCCAATGAATCTAGATTTCTTCCAAGAATGTTCATCCTTCAAAATTGATGCCCTTCATGATGATTTTGAGCTTTAATAATTAGCTAATAATACTTAATAAAGTATATATTATCATGTAGCAACATATTATAACATATGACTTAGTAAATAATTATTCTGATGGTCAGCGAGCGATAATGACGGTCTTGAATACTTCACAACTTTCTTCAAACGTGGACTTAGATTCATATCACACGTGGGCCATTACTTTTCATAACGTTTTGTAACCGTTGGATCGTGTTAACTACGGTTATAAAGGATAGAATAAATATCCCGCCATTTTACTTTTTGACTTTTGTAGATTTGACTGAGTAAAGTAATCTTCAGCAACCTTGTCATCAGTAGAGTTGGCTAAGCAGCCTGCTGACAGTGTAACTCTGCTGATCTTTGATTCCACCTAGTTTTGTTCAATTGATAATACAAGATGAGGTTTAACACCAATGACTGATCTGTCAAGTGAGCTCACCCAACATGACAAAGACCAATCCCCTTGGCAACTTCATTTGCTCAATTGTCCAACCATAAGTACATGGAATTGTTGATACCAATGACTAATCTGCTAAGTGAGCTCACCCATCATAGCAAAGACTAATCCCCTTGGTGAATTCCAGTACATTGCTGATTGAGATTATATCAGTCAACTTTAATAATTCCAAGTTCAGTCCTTAGTTTAGCAAATCTTTCACTATCCAATGGTTTAGTGAAAATATCAGCAAGTTGATCTTCAGTAGGGATATACAGAACCACCACATCTTTCTTTTCAACATGATCTCTTATAAAATGATGTCTCACATCAATATGCTTGGTTCTTGAGTGCAAAACAGGATTTTCTGTGATTGCAATTGCACTTGTGTTGTCACACATAATTGGAATTTCTCTTTCTTCAATTCCATAATCCCTTAATTGTTGTCTTAGCCACAATATTTGTGCACATCAACTTCCAGCAGCAATATATTCAGCTTCAGCAGTGGAAGTTGATATAGAATTCTTTTTTTTGCTAAACCAGGAAACCAGTCTATTTCCCATTAATTGACAGGTTCCTGTGGTGCTTTTTTTTATCAATCTTGCATCCAGCATAGTCATAATCTGAGTAGGATATAACCTTGAAGCTTCCATCTTTGGAATACCATATCCCTACTCCCAAAGTCTCTTTTAGATACTTGAGAACTCTTTTGACTGCACCTAAATGACTTTCTTTAGGTTTTGATTGAAATCTTGCACAAACACCTACAGCAAAGGATATATCAGTCGTCATTGGCGAAGGTACAGCAGACTGCCTATCATCCTTCTGTATAAGGTCTGATCAACATCTTTGCCTTTTTTATCTTCATCTAATCTAATGTTTGTACTATAGGAGTTGATATCTTGGTGCTGTTTTCCATACCAAATTTCTTCGGTAACTCCTTGGTATACTTTGTTTGATGAATGAAGATTCCATCTTTCATCTGTTTGACTTGCAATCCCAAAAAGTAGTTCATTTCTCCCATCATACTCATTTGGAATTTACTCTTCATTAGATTTGCAAACTTCTCACATAGCAATTCATTTTCAGAACCAAAAATTATGTCATCAACATAAATTTGTACGAGCAGGGTGATGTTTCCTTCATTGATTCTGAAAAGAGTCTTATCAATGGTGCCTTTTGTAAAACCATTGTTCACCAAGAATTGAGATAGAGTCTCATACCATGCTCTTGGTGCTTGTTTCAAACCATAAAGTGCTTTGTTGAGTCTGTACACTTTATCTTCTTGATCTTTAACTTCAAATCCAGGAGGTTGCTGAACATACACTTCCTCCTATAGAATGCCATTCAAAAATGCACTCTTAACATCCATCGGATATACTTTGAAGTTTTTATAAGCAGCATGTGCCAGGAATAATCTGATAGCTTCCAATCTTGCAACAGGGGCATATGTCTCATCAAAATCTATTCCTTCTACTTGAGAATATCCTTTTGCCACTAGTCTGGCCTTATTCCTTACAATGGTACCATATTCATCAAGTTTGTTTCTGTATACCCATTTTGTACCAATCATATTTGCATGACTAGGCCTTTCCACTAGTGTCCAAAGTTGATTTCTTTCAAATTCATTCAATTCTTCTTGCATAGCAATTATCCAATCTAGATCTGAAATTGCTTCTTCAACAACTTTAGGTTCCATTTGAGATGGAAAACAAGTAAACATTGCTTCTAGTTGTCTTCTAGTCCTCACACCTTGCTGTATATTGCCAATGACTTGTTCAGTAGGGTCATCCCTTAACCATTGTGGATTCTGGTTAGATTGATTCTCCGGAACATCATCTTCAGTATGGTCTGCTGTTTCTTCAACAGGGGGTTCAATAGATCCTTGAATTTCTTCAGTTGTTGCATCAGTAGTATCTCCAGCAGGGACAGAATAAGAAACTTTTAAGTCATTGAATTTTTCAAAAACTTCAACATATTCTGGATCAGTGACTTGTTGATTCTCAGCCGGTTTTGAATCTTCTTCTTCAATTCCAGTGAATTTAGGTTCATCCAATACAACATGTATTGTTTCTTCATGTTTCAGTGACCTTTTGTTCTGTACCCTGAATGCTTTACTGACTGAAGAATATCCCAAGAAAATTCCTTCATCTGATTTTGGTTGGAATGTCTTCAGTTGTTCCTTATGTTTCAAGATAAAACATTTGCTTCCATTCCAAATCTCATATAGGATATATTAGGTTTTCTTCCATTCCAAATCTCATAAGTTGTCTTCAGCAGCTTCTTGTTCATTAAGGTTCTGTTTTGTGTATAGCATGTTGTATTAACTGCTTCAGCCCAATATCTTTCAGGCAGCAATGCTTCACAAATCATTGTTCTTCCTGCTTCTTTCAATTTTCTGTTTCTTCTTTCAGCAACCCCATTTTGCTGAGGTGTACCAGCAGCAGCAAGTTGATGTAGTACACCATTCTATTCACAGTATTCTCTTATGAATTTATTTAGAAACTCCGTACCCTTGTCTGATCTTATCTTTACTACTGTCAAAATTTTCTCATTTTGTAATCTCTTCAAAAGTTCTGGCATCTTTTGAAGTGTTTCACTCTTCTTATTCATAAATATCTCCCAAGTGTATCTTGAATAATCATCCACAACTACCAAAGTGTATTTCTTTCTTGTTACACATGTTGGTGTTACTGGTCCAAATAGATCCATGTGCATCAGCTCCAAAACTCTTTTAGTTGATTGTTTAGTTTTTGACTTGAAGCTTGACTTTGTCTGTTTACCTTGCTGACATGCATCACATATAGCATCCTTCTTGAATGTGATCTCAGGTAAACCAATTACCAGTTTCTTCTTCACCAACTGATTGATATCATCAAAGTTTAGATGATTCAACTTCTTATGCCATAACCAATTAAGTTCGACTTGGTATGCACAATCGTGCATGTTTCGGAACAAAGAGTAGACCAATCCACAACATACATGTTTTGTTGTCTTTTTACAGCCAACACAACTTGATCACCTCTTTCACTAATGACAGTACAAATGTTTTTGTCAAAAGTGACCTTGTATCCCACATCACAGAATTGTCCAGTGCTCAGCAAGTTGTAGTCCAGTCCTTCCACATATGCAACAATCCTGATTGTTAATCCATTCCTCACAAGTGTGCCATATCCTCTTGTGTATCCAGGTGTATTCTTGTTTCCAAAATTCACTCTAGCACCATCCTTTGCACAAAATTTGACAAACAATGCTTATTCTTTGTCATATGTCTGGAACATCCATTGTCAAAGTTCCAGACACCCTACAAAACAAAGTTAATGCATTTTAGGTAACCAAACATGTTTGGGTCCATAATGGTCAGTAGTAAGCATGACCCTTGGCAAATTTCCATAAGGTCTTCTTTGAAAAGTTTCATACTTTGGTTAATACATATATTCCACACATCCATAAGTTCTAACAGTTGGTTGTGTAGAATTCACATATGTTTTCTGGCCTTTTGGTTTGTAATGCTGTTTAAAGTGATTTCTGTTGTTAGAAGCATTAGTATAACCATTAAATTGCTATCTGTTAGGAATAGCCCTGTAGTATGGAGTCTGTTGCGGTCCCTGCTGAGGCCTTGTATAAGTCCTCTGCTGAGTCCTCTGCTGATTCCATTGCTCAGGTTTTACCCTAGCAGCATGGTTATACTTACTGTTTCTAGCAGTAGGTGCAGGAATATTCCAATCTTTATCAGTAGGGAATAATCTACCTTTCCCCCTGAGATACGTATCCCTAGAATGATTAACTTTTTTGGATTTAGGATTCTTATCCTTGGAATATTTCTAGTTTTTCCCTTTTTGTGGTCCAGCAGACTTGGTAGCAGGTCTGCTATCAGCAGGTCTAGAAGGCACAACAGTCCTATTTTTAGATTTATTTTTTTATTAGGAGCTGTTGACTTCTCTGACTTCTGATTTTTCTTCCTTGAAGCTTTTTCAGTAGGCTTTACTGTCTCAGCAACCCTTTTGGGAGTTGGACCTTGTGCAGGCACAAACATAGGACCAATTCTGGTACTAGGTTCAGTAACCTTACTGGATCCACTCTTATTGGATGGTTGAGTTCCAAATCCAAGCCCTGTTCTATCACCGTAAGGCTTTTTAGATTTGAATGCAGTGAAGGAACAAGATGGTTCAGCAGACTCAGCAGCTACTGAAGGTTCAACAGACTTATGCTGATTCTGTCTGACTTCTTTTTCCTTTCCTTTGAGAATTCTTAATTCAGCATTTAATCTTTCAACTTCTGATTGAAGAGCTTCTTTTTCAGCCTTCACAATCTCATAACCAGATTGTATTATCCTCAGTTGATTAAGGATGGCATCCAAAGTTTCCTCATTATCAGAATTTTTGGGATTTGAACCACAGGTGGATTCACAATCACTATGAGCTGGAGTATTAATTGATACAAAATTGTGTACCTCCTCTGTCTCATCCATGTTAGCCATCAAGGCATAATCATCCAATTCAGCAACCAATGCATTGTCATTAGATTCATTTCCTTTATCTGATTCAACTTTATAACCAGATTCATTTCAGCAACCATTGCTTTCTTTCCATGTCTCCTTTGTTGACTGTTGCTCTTTTGTTGATCTGGACAATCAGGTCTGAAATGTCCAGGCTTCTTGCAGTTAAAGCAAAGATAATCTGGTTCCTTTTTCTGTTTTAACTCAGGACAATCAGGTTTGAAGTGTCCTGGTTTCTTACAATGATAACACAATTAATCATTGTCTTTCTTTGATTCTTCATTTTTCTTTTCACTGAATTTCTTTGTGAAATTCCTAGGTGAACTCTTTCAAGTTTTCATCAATCTAATTTTCTTGCTCAGCAATGCAATCTGCTCTTGCATTTCATCCAACAAATCATCTTGGGCTGCTGAAGTTTCATCTTGATGAACAGCAGCCAATGTTGTAGTCTTTGGTTCTTCCTTTTCTGTCTCAGGCACCAGTTTCTTACTAAAGTCATATGCCTTAAGATCTGAGAACAGTTTGAAGGTGTCCTTCTCATGTAGGCTTCTCATTTCCTCTATTGCTGTCACCTTCATCTCCCACACTTCTTTTGCAGGTAAAGCTTCCAAGATTTTTGAATTTATTTCTTCTTGTGAGTACTTCACATTCAGCAGGGTGAGTTCATCCATGATTGCATTGAACCTAGATTCCATTTGTTCAATGGTTTCATTTGGCTTCATTTTGAACTCTTAGAACTTCTTCTTTGCTACACTGATCTTGTTCTTTTTGATAGCATCAGTGCCTTCACAAATTAACTGCAACTTGTCCCAAAGTTCCTTGGTAGTTTTGCCATCTTTTACCTTCATATACATATTGCTATCCAGAGTTTTGTAAATGATATCTATAGCAATGTTGTTGAGATTAGCTCTCTTTCTATCTTCAGCAGTCCATTCTCTCTTTGGTTTTGGAATGTACTGGATCTCATTATCCATAGTTACAGCTTTTGTGATCTCCAATGGTCCATCTGTCAGTACATCCATCATTTCATCATGTGTTGCAGCTAGATAAGCCTGCATTCGACGTTTATACTCATCAAATCTATCTAAAGAACACATCAGCATAGTTCTAGCATACTGGTTGTTATCAATGATGCAAAGCTTTGAAAATCGGTAGCTTGAAAAAGTTTCAAAGTATTTTCACAAGCACAACAAGTATGATTACTTCAGAACAGAAGCACTGCTCCGATACAAATTATTGGTCCCTTGAAAAGGCTTTGGTTAAGTTTAGAGGGGGGTGAATAAACTTAACACTTAAAACTTTTTGATTTAACAAACTCAGCAACTTCGGCAGCAGCCTGCTGATACTTCAGTAGTCTGCTGATACTCAGTTGTCTGCTGACTGTTGAGTTTACTGAATTTGTACAGCGGAAATATATCAAAAATTAAGTCTTATTACTTGTTGTTAAATATGACACCAAGTATTAGATACTCAGTAGTGTATGTGTGTGAATTCAGTTGCTAGATTCAGTAGGTTGATGTGTGTAGTAAACTAAATGCAGAATATAAGTGTAGAAAGTAAGTAGGCAGATTTTATAGTGGTTCCAGGTGGTGTAATCCTGTCAGTCCACTCTTCTCCTGTGATGTTGGAGGTAATTCACTAGAGAGATTCTTGAAATAGCTGTTACAAAAATCCCTAAGATGTTTGTCCTTCACCAATAGCTATGGCTTCACAAACTGAAAGCTTGGAACAGGTAGGATTCCTGCTCCAAAGTCTTCCACTGGTCCTTGAAGGGTAGGATTGACACTTCACCAGCTCCACCACAAACAACAGTCTTTCACACAGATGTGCTTCACTGTCTTCAATAGATTTCTTGTAAAAGAAAGATTGAATCAAGTAAATGATTCAGTTGCAGCAGTTTGATCAGGATGATATGATCAGCAGCTTGCAGTCTTCAAGTGTGTAAACTTGATGTAGCTTGAATACAGATTACACTTGAAGATTTTCTCTGGATCAGTAGCCTTAAGCTCAGTAGGTTCAGCAGGGTGTTTTTCTTGATTTAATTCTGATTGCTCATCAATTGTCATCACTTGTATCTGAATTAGGAGTCCTCTATTTATAGGTAGGAGTCCTTGTGACTTATAAATTCAAATATAGCCGTTCCAGATTTTGTCCCATTTGACTTGCTTTCGTCATCGTTCATAGTATCGACACGGTCGCCGATCGCTTTTGACGAGAATGCGATCTGTCCATCCTTTGACTTGTATCCATTGGATAAAGTCCTGAATCATCCCAACGTCCCTTTAATCTCAAACATTGATTTATTTGATAAAATCAGTGGTTGTTAGCTGTCCTTATCCTTGTTTTCTTCTAATGTAATCTTGAATAAATCGAGGTATATGTATCAGCAGGTTCATGAGTCTGCTGAGATACATATCAGTCAGCTGAACTAAAATTTGCTATGTTTAAAACACAATGCAGCTGACTTCTTTTATCTAACTTTTACTTGTGAAGTTAGATTACACCTTTTTACATATAACTAAGTTCCAATCACCATCCAACTAATGGAACTTAGACCTTGTACACAAGGTATATTTAATCAGTTTAGGTCATCACAGACTTTCCTAAATTCTGATTCCATATCCTTGACTTTAATTACTAAGTTTGATCCCTTAGCCTTCAGTAACTGAGTTTGACCCCTCAGCCTTCAGTCTTCAGCAGGTTTCTGACAAGTCTACTGACCTAGCTACCCTACTGATATAGACCAGTCTACTGATATGAACCAGCTGACCATTACAGTGCTTGTTTGATCAAACCTATACAAAGATCAAACTCTAATAAACCTATACATTTGATCTAGACATCTTTTTGCCTTTGCATTATAACAGCTAGTCTGGCACTCATCACTAAAACTTATAAATAAGTCCAACATCCTTATACCTTGCACAATTGGAGGAGTGTGCCTAAACAAGGCCCTGTGTGATCTAGGAGCTAGTGACAATTTAATGCCACTCTCAATTTTCCATAAGTTAGGCATGAAAGAGTTAAATGATACATCTATAACCCTACAATTGCCTGATAGGTCTATGTAGCAACCTTGTGGAGTGGTGGAGGATGTGCTAGAGAAAGTTGATAAATTCGTGTTCCACGTAGACTTTGTAGTATTAGACATGGAAGCTAACCGTGATGTTCCACTCATCCTAGGAAGACCTTTCCTAGAAACAAGTAAAACATTGATAGATGTTCATAAGGGTAACCCGATTCTAAGGGTAAATAAGGACATAGTAGTATTCAATGTGATGAAAACAATAAGGTATGCACAATATGAGGGAGAAGCGTGTTATTTGCTAGATGCCATATACGAGCTTGTTTTGAAATTACATCATCAAGTGGAACTAGACCCTGAAGTAGCAGAGACTTTGCTCCTTAAAGAAAATGATGGAAGTAATGAGGAAACATGGAGTGGGTGTAGCAAAGGTAAAGTACGAGAAATAGAGCCTATATCTTCAATGGATGTAAGAGGAACAATTCATAGACTTTCGTGGCATAAGTTCTTTGACTTACAGTTGACTGGAAAGTTGATAAGATCATCGGTGGAAGAGCCACCAAAGAATTTAATGTTGAAACATTTTCCATCTCACCTAAAGTACGTGTACTTACAAGACGATACTCTTCCCCTCATATTTTATCGTCACCATCACCTTTAGAGGAGGAAAAACTTTTAAGAGTATTGAGGGAGCATAATTATGGGAGCATTTAGGTGGACAATTGTATATATTCGAGGAATAAGCCCACCGGTGTGTATGCATAAAATCTCGGTAGATCCGGAGAAGAAAGTGGTGGCACAACCTCAAAGGAGCTTGACGCTACAATTGAAGGATGTTGTTAAGGAGGAGATTATAAAGATGCTGGAAATGGGAATCATTTTTCCAATTGCTGACAGTGAATGGGTGAGCCCGATTCATGTGGTGTCCAAGAAATAAGGATTCATTGTTCAACCTAATGAGTTTGATGAGTTAATCCCTGTGAGGCTAATTACTGGACATCAAGTCTGCATCGATTTTAGGAAACCGAATGATGCAACCCATAAACATCATTTCCCCTACAATTCATTGACCGGATGTTAGAAAGATTAAGCGGTCATGCTTTTTATTGTTTTTTAGATGGATATTCTGGTTGCTATCAGATCCATATTTCCCCTGACCGTGAGAAAACAACTTTCACATGTACCTATGGAACTTTTGCATACAATCGCATGCCTTTTGGACTTTTGTATTGCACTAGCAACATTCCAAAGGTGCATGACGTCATTTGCGTACATGGTGGAAGACTTTCTAGAAATTTTCATGGATGACTTTTTTGTATTTGAAGACATCTTTGATAAATGCTTGGACAACTTGAGTAGAGTGCTGAAGAAATGTGAAGAGACCAACCTTGTACTTAACTGGGAAAAAAGCCATTTCATGGTCACAGAAGGAATAGTGTTAGGACATAAGATTTCAAAGATCGGAATGGCTGTTGATAAGGCAAAAATAGAGGTAATAGAGAAGTTACCCCCTCCAACAAACTTAAAGAAGTTGCGAACCTTTCTTGGCCATGTAGGCTTCTATAGAAGGTTTATTAAGGATTTCTCTAAATTTTCTAAACCTTTTATGGAGTTACTTGCAAGGGATGTGCCTTTTGTATTGGGAGAGGAGTGCAAGAAAGCATTAAACACATTGAAGCAAATATTTATAACTGCCCCAATTCTAGTAGCCCCAGATTGGAACAAACCTTTTGAGCTTATGTGTGATGCAAGCGACACGGCAGTTGGATCAGCCCTAGGACAAAGGGAGGATAAAATATTTAAGCCTATCTATTACACCAGTCGTACCCTCAAAAGTGCCTAGAGGAATTATACGACTATAGAGAAAGAACTCTTAGTTGTTATCTTTGCATTTGACGAATTTCGACCATATCTGATAAGATTGAAAGTCACCGTATTCACTGACCACGCAGGCTTGAAATACCTTCTAACCAAGAAAGACTCCAAGCCGAGATTATTTATGGATTCTACTCTTACAAGAGTTTGATGTCAAGATAAATGATAAAAAGGAATCTGAGAACTAAGTGGCTGATCACCTGTCAAGATTAACATTGCTAGAAGAGGAGCAACAAACTGAGATCAGGGAGAGCTTTCCCGATGAACAACTTTTTTCCGTTTCAGCAGTAGCTCCAGTCGAATCTCAGCCCCGACAAAATACATCAAGAGTGGGAAAGGTATTCCTTTGGTTTGCTAACATTGTAAATTATCTAGCAGGAAGGTACCCTACCACCGGAATTCAAAAGTGCTGATAAGAAGAAGTTCTTTACAGATTTGAAGCATTTTTATTGGGACGATCCCTACCTATACAAGATGTGCCTTAAAACCATTCTTAGGAGATCCGTCCATGATGATGAAGTTCCTAGTATTCTGAGCCAATGTCATTCTAGAGATGTTGGAGGTCACTATTGTTAGGTGTAATGCCCGAAAGACAATTTTGTAATTGTTTTTATTTAATAAATGAAATGATATTGTTATTCATATTTATTATTCTCATATTCACCGATGTGACAATAGTATTTACACTACAGAAAACCCTAAAGTATATCGTTTATGTAATCACTTAACTCAGTGTATGGGATATACACGGGAGGATTGAGTTAGTGAAGATGTACTTAAAATAGAATTAGCCCATAGTGAAGTTAATCGAGAGTATCGGGTCTCTCCTTTAACATGCTATTAATGCGCCCAGAACACAATAGGTGTGATTGTCTTATCCGGACTTTCGGTTAAGAGAACCTAGTGGGGCATTTATATATGATAGATATATCATATAGGGCTGGACCGATTTGATTAGAGTTCACGATATAATTCCGTAATCGAGAAGTCTTATCGAATCAATTGATGATCATATTTATGGATATATCTTAATCCTGAGGTGATCACAGTCAACTGCTTGAATCAGTATGAGGTTTGACTTGACGGTTAAGGATTACACTGAGTCTGTGATCTGAATTACCCCATCTTGGCATTGTACTGGATTGAGTGAGTAGTCTGTGTTATTACAGATACGGAATCCATTCCTTCCATTTATGGAAGTAGATAGACAGTTCCTTTATCTGTTGATCCTAGAAACTGATCGATCGCGCGAGTTCATATTACACTGATTAGCTGCCAGTGAGTTGTATGAATTAATTGATCATTAGGGGGTTAATGGTAAATAAGGATAAGAGGTTCTAAAAAGGGTTAACGGTAACTTCTCGATTTAGAATGAATAGTCTATGGAGGATTAATCCATACGTAATGATTATATCAATGGACGCTTATTATCATTCTCGTGAGGAGATAAATATAATCTCATAATCTGAGGAGTGCAGTCACGGGATTATGGTGGCATATTCCTGTGATTGATTTATCGAATATTATTATTCTGTTCGTAAGATAATTATTTATTTGATTTATCGGAGCCGCTGATTATTAGTCCATGGTCCCCCGATGTGCCTCCAAATATAGCATAGCTATTCTCGGACGTCGAATCCTAATAATATTAATTTAGTTCTTGTTGGACTTTATTAAAACGATATGTGAATTAATTGTTTAGTGAACTTTTAAATTAGTTGGGCTAAATAATTAAATATGTGAAAAAACATTTTTCATAATCTTGGCCAATTAGTGTGTTTGGCCGAAAATCATAAGTGACTAGGTCACAATACAATTTTCGGCCATAGCCTTATTTTAGGAACAAGAAATTGTTTTCTTGTGTATTAATAAGACATGTGCGCAAAATATTTGTTGGATAAATATTTATGGTAAGAAATAAAGATAAATATTATTCTAGATTTGTTTAGAATATTATGGAATTATCTTTTATTTATTGGATTTATTTAATTGCAAAATAAAATCCTTGGAGGTTAAGTTTTACTCTCCTATATAAAGAGAGTTCTCCCAAGCCTTACAAACACATATATTTCGACTATCATGTCTTAGAGGGATGATAGAATATTTTCGGCCAAAGGGGAGAAGGGAAAAATCTTGGAGGTTTTTCCGGGTAGCATATTGGAAGGATTCGAGTCGAGAATTTCCTTCCACCGGGAGTTGCTCGGATCACACGTAAGGAAGATCATGGTGCTCTTCACACCATCTTTTGCTCCTCATATTGCGGTTCTTCTACTTGGATTTTGAGATCCAAGAGGTATGTTCTACAACCCCCTTGTAGAGTAGATATAGTTATTTTATTACGTGTACTTTATAAATCTAGATCCTTAAATCGCTTCCGTTGCGGATGGTATTACTAACAACTATGGGTTGGACAAGACAGCAGCAAAAATACTGCAGTGTGGATTCTATTGGCCGACAATTCATAAATCTACTTACGAGTTTACAAGAGCCTGTCATTCCTGTCAAATGACTTATAACATTTCTAAGCGGAATGAGATGCCACTGCATAGTACCTTAGAAGTGGAGTTATTCGACGTGTGGGATATTGATTTTGTTGGGCCTTCCACATCATCAAAATCAAATCATTACATCCTGGTAGCAGTTGATTATGTTTCCAAATGGGTGGATGCAGTGGCCTGACCTACTAATGATGTGAGGGTTGTCTTGAGATTTCTTAAGAAGAATATTTTGACAAGATTTGGAGTGCCCAGAGCCATTGCGGGAGCCATTTCAGAAATAGGTTGTTTGAGAAATTGATGTTAAGATATGGGGTTACACATAAATTTGCAGCAGCATATCACCCCAAGACAAGTAGACAAGTGGAGGTCACGAACATAGAGATAAAATGGATCTTAGAGAAGATTGTGAATCCCACGAGGAAGGATTGGTCTTTGAAAATAGATGACGCTCTTTGGGCGTACAGAACCGCTTATAGAACCATAATTAGGATTTCACCAAATATGATAGTGTTTACAAAACCGTGTCATTTACCGGTAGAACTCGAGCACTAAGCCCTGTGGTCTACGAGGTTCTGAAACATAGATGAAAGTTAGCTAGTGAGGAGATATTATTGGAATTGAATAAATTGGATGAAATTAGACTTCAAGCATATAAGAATGCAAAGATTTATAATGAAAGAACGATGCACCTGCACGATAAAAAAGATTCTCAACCGCACGTTTCAAGTTAGAGATAAGGTGCTGGTATATAATTCGCGTCTTCATATTTTCCCTAGAAAGTTGAAGTCTAGATGGTTTGGACCATTAGTAGTCACAAAAGTCTTCAATTCAGGCACGTGTGAAGTTAGGAATGAATACTCTGGGAAGACTTTCATAGTAAACGGCCACAGGCTGAAGCATTAGCTAGAGCACATGTATGACCCTGAAATGGAAGTCTTATGTTGGACGATCCAGTCTACGAATAAAGGATCCCTACTAGTAAAGTCGAGCTGGCGACTATAAATTCAGAACTATTTCTAAACCTTTATTTACTGATTTTGTTTATTTAGAGTTTTTTGAGTCAATAAATAGCATGACAATCGCAAGGTTTTTTTCATCGCATATATCTTTGATCATCTAACTAGAGATATGTGGATTTTTCCTTCATGATTCTCATGTTATAACCTCATAAAAGTTTTCGCGTCTTGCTTAGGCCAATAAAGAATAAAGTGGCTTAACCTATTTGTTGGTCCCTTGAAAAGGCTTTAGTTAAGTTTAGAGGGGGGGGGTGAATAAACTTAACACTTAAAACTTTGGAGTTAACAAATTCTGCAACTTCAGTAGCCTGCCGATACTTCGGTAGTCCGTCGAGACCTCGCATCCGCTCGATAAACGGTAGTCTACGACGGTTCGATTTGCTTTGAATTTGTGCGGCGGAATAATATCAAAATTAAGCCTTGTTACTTGTTGTTAAATATGTTACTAAGTATTAGATACTCGGTAGTGTATGTGTGTGATTTCGGTTACTAGATTCGACGGCAGTTGATATGGATAAAGACTAAGTGCGAATGTAAATGCGGTAAGTAAGTAGAGAGATTTTATAGTGGTTCCAGGTGATGTAATCCTGTCAGTCCACTCTTCTCCTGTGATGTTGGAGGAAATTCACTAGTGATCTTTGAGTTATCTATTACAAAGAATCCTAGGTTGCTTGTCCTTCACCAATAACTATGGCTTCACAAACCGAAAAGCGGGAACGGTAGGATTGCTTTGCTCCCGAGTCTTCCACTTTGGTCCTTGAAGGGTAGGATTGCCTCTTCACCAGCACCACCACAAACCAACGATCTTTCACACCCAATAGATGCTTCTTGTCTTCGACAGGTTCCTTATAAAATAAAGAATGAATCAAATAAATGATCGGTTAGAAGCGGCTTGATTAGGATGATATAATCGGCGGCTTGCGGTCTTCAAGTGTGTATGCTTGATGCGGCTTGAAACACGAATGCACTTGAAGAAAATAACTAGATCGGCAGTCTTAAGCTCGAGTAAGTTCGACGGGGTGTTTTTCAAATTTCGGTATTGTTACTTAAAGTTTATCCCAAAAATTCATCATCTAGTTTCTGAGTTGAAAGTCCTCTATTTATAGGTAAGAATGCATGTGACTAGAATTTAAAATTCAAATGTGACCGTTCCTTGTATTTGTCCCATCTGCACTGCATTCTCGTCACTATTCATAGGATCGACACCGTCAGATTACTTTTTGACGGTGCGTCCGTCCACCCCTTTGACTTGTATCCAATGGATAAAAATAAAGATCATCCCAACGTCTTTTTAATTTCAGCCCTTGATTTGCTTGATAGGTCGAGGTAGTTGGTGTTCTTATCCATGTAATCTTCAAATAATCTTGAATTAATCGAGGTATATATCGCGGGTTCATCGATCGTCGTAATACCAATCGATCCTTGAACATCTTATTTTTGTACGTAAAATAGAATGCGGTGATTACTTTTATCTAACTTTTATTTGTGAAGTTAGATTACATCATTTTAAATATAACCAAGTTCCAAACATCATCCAACTTGTGGAACTTAGACCTTCTACACAAGGCATATGTAATCGTTTAGGTCATCACAGACTTGCCTAAAATGCGATTCCATATCCTTGACTTTAATTACTAAGTTTGATCCCTTATCCTTCATTAAGCGAGTTTGAACCCTCGGCCTTCGGTCTTCGGTCTTCGGCGGGTTCCGGACCGCCCCTGCGACCTATCTACCCTATCGACCTAGACCGTCTGGCGACAAACGATCGGCAACCTTTTACGATGCTTGTTTGATCAAACTTATTTATGAATCAAACTCTAATAAACCTATACATTTTATCTAGACATCTTTTTGCCTTTGCACTATAACGACTAGTATGGCACTCATCATCAAAACTAAGAAATAAGTCTAACAATTTCCCCTTTTTGGTGATGATGCCACTACCCTCACCTAATCGCAAAGCAAAAAGATAAAAACAAAAACAGAACAAATTCGGTCAATTCTCATTATAAATATTTGTTCACGGTATTACGATCTAGCATCGGCAAAGATAAAATAATGTAAATATCTTTGATCTCTTGTCTCTTCTCTCTTTCTTGTCTAGCCTTCTCGGCTTGCTCTTGATAGGCTCTAATTTCTTCTATCATGTCCCTCATCCATTCATTTTCAATAAGTGTGAAATCAATATAAGAGTTGACTTGTTTCCACCAATTCCATGCTTCGAGCGGGACAAGATTGATATCATTCACTCGAATCCAAATCTCATATAAAGATCCTTGAATTCATTAAGTGAGTCTTTTGCTTTTGTAATAGGCAACACCCTATCATCTCTCGCCACTTCTTCCACCTCTCGCCTCCTCTCGTAATTTGCCCTTAAGGCTCGACTCTTGCCTCCCAAAATTTCAAACTCAAGAAAGAGTTAAGGCCTTCATGAAATCCCATATCATGGTAAGGTCTCCTTCGTTATAAAATTCTTTCTTGTATTGTGACGGGAGATCATAAGTGAGTTGAACTCGCAGTGCGGGTCTCCGAAAGCATTTGTATCATCAATCCATCTTTTACGTGCAAAGAGTCTTGCGGCCTCCTTTCTTTGCGGTGATTTGCCCTCTTCCCCCTTAGTGACATCATCAACAAAACGAGAGATGAGGCCATGAATACCCTCCCGTGATACAATCACTCTATGCAATTGGCCTTCCATGGTTCCGGTTCTAGTATCAATGGTAGTGATCCTAGATTGCAATGTCTCCTCCGGTCCGTTGATCCTTTCGGTGAGTTTGGGATCGGGCATAGCAGTTGTTGTGCGGCGAGCGGAGCTCGGCGGGTTTAGGAGCTTCAGCAAGCTTGTCAAGTTTCTCATGTATAGAAAGAAGTTGGTCTTTTAGAGACTTGTCTTTGGCTTTATTTCCTACTTTGATACCCTTGAAATCTAGTATCAAATCATTCATGGCATTTTGAGTAGATGCAAAGTTTGAAGCAACTGTATCAGTAGATTGTCAGTTATCATTTACCATCTTCATCGAGTTCTTCAAATCTTTGTTCTTGCTGTCCAATTGAGTTCTTAAGCTGTTGCATGTCATTTCTTACGGTTCTTAACTCATTGACAACTTCAATTGGCACTCCACTAGTCATTCTACTATCGGTAGGTCCATCGCCACGAGCTCCTCAACTCTATATTGTGCACGTTGTCTACCGATGACCATTGCTTTACTCAAATATCTCCCGGCGGGGGAGGTCCTTCCTCAACCATTGCACCAAGAATGTCTTCCATGATCGGATCTTGTGCGGGTTCCTCAAAGCAACTTCTTCTTGTCCAAAAATTTGAAATTCTTCATCACGTAGTCATAATCCAAAGAATTTGTTCTTCTTGATTTACACCGGCGGCTGGCGATTATCCTTCCCTACGGTGGTCTTGGCTCCAGAAGGCTCCACTACGGCGGCCTCGGCAACGGCGGGGGTTTCCTCCAAACCCAAAGTTTGTTCCAACTTTGTGTCCAGTCTTTGTTTGAGACTCAAAGCAACCCGTACCTCCCTGTTCCAACCTTTGTCCAGTCTTTGTTTGTACCCCAAACAACTTTGTACCTCCTCTTCAATTTCCCGTGGATTAACGATATTGGTATTATCCACTTGAAAACCTTCTGCATGACCAATCTTGTTCAGGATGATGGCAGTTTTAGTAAGAGTGCCTTCAATGTCAAATCCATCTTGATATTCAATGGATTCCTCAGAACTAGCACTTGGTTCACTAAAGTCAGTGGCCTTTTCCTGATCCAAATCAACAATCTGTTCATCTTCAGGTTGTCCAGCAGGCTCTACAACATGAAATGTAGCAGATTCATCAACTAGCCTACCATCACTCAATGTAATTCCCTCATTGATCAATGCTTCTAGATCATCCATGGTGAGATCCTGTAGATCCTCATTCATTTCTTCAGTCTGGCGGCCTTCGACGGACTTACCGATACCGGTGGAAGGGATGTTGTGCGGGTGGATCATTTATCAATGCGGTCCACCGGGTTCTCACGGTCCCGAGGGGAAATCTCCCCTTGAGTCGGATGATGAGGAAGAATCATCATCTCCATCTCTTGGATCTCCGAACTTAATACCCTCCTCCTTCGTTGCTCATCAAATAAATCCATCGATCCGGATTGCGGCGAGTGGTATCAACCAGATCCAACAAGTTCTCCACTCCCAAATTGTTAAAAGCCCATTCCTCAAAATCGGTCATAGGTTCAAGACGGTGGCTTTTGTTTCTTGTAGAAACCAAACTTCCATTGAAAATAATCAGCAATTTGCTGAAGTTTGGGATCCACAGATTCTTCAGTTTTCTTCCTCTCTTTCACATGCCTTTCAAAGGGCATGAAAGATCTCCTAGGAGCAGCTTCAGTGGCTTGTTGACCTCCAAAGGTTTCAACAAGCAGACTCATGGTCTCTTCTACAGATGTTTGAAAATCAGCAGGTTGCTGTGATTGTGTAGTTGTACCTACTACTTCCATCTGTATCACACTTGATTCCCCCTGACTCACATGCTCATCAGCAGGGTTAGCAGCAGACTGCTCTTCCCCCTGAACTATTGCCAAACTTGCAGGGTCTTCAATCAAGTCTTCAATCACCTCTTCAACTACCACAGCAGGTTCAGTAGTTTGTTGTGGTTCTTCAGCAGATTGCTCAACAACAACCTGTGCAGCTTCAGTAGATTCACCAATAACATCTTCTACAGAAGGCTCTGGTACAGCAGTCTTGTGATTCTTCAACAGATTGCTCAACAACAACATGTTCACTTCCAGTAGACTTAATAACCTCATCAGGTGAGGAATCACTGATTACAACTGGTGGGATAATAGTTAAGGGCTCAGCCTCAACAGCCTCTTCTTCTTCTACTGACACCTCTTCTTGGACTTTTTGTTTTTCCAAGATTCTCAATTCTTTTCCTTTGCCATACTTCTTCTTTTTGGCAACCTCCTTCATCCTCTTGGATAGGGGTTCATCATCATCATCATCATCATGTCCAGTAGATTTTCTCTTTCTACTATCTTCTTTCTGTTGTTTTGTCAGAATTTCAACAACAGTTCTTCTTGCAGCTACAGCAGGGTCAGTAACCTCCACTTGACCCTCAGCAGACTCAGCAGTCTGTGCTGTTTCCTTTCTTGTTCTCTTTGATTTCAAGATTTATGTAATCTTCCTAACATCAGCACTCTTTCTCTTTCCGGCGAGTTTTCTTTGGTGCGGCAGGTTTGATGGATATCTTCTTAGTTTGCCGAAACTCGCTCACCACCAAGCATCACCGTCATCTCCATCATCATTATCACCAAGCGGGCTCTCCGGCAACCTCTTCATCATCATCTAGTCCGGGAATCGCATGATCAATCTCCTTCTTGTATCCGGACCGATTTATGTCAAGCGGTTCAAGATCGGGAACCTCCGGATGATTCGGCGGGGTCGAACCATCAAACCTAGGGGTAAGGCCTTTGATTTTCTTTTCTTTAATTTGTCCTCCTTGGCTACTTTCTTCATATAATGAATGAAATAACCACCCCAATCAAATTTCATGCTTCGCAAATGATAATCATCGGCTCTATCTTGGGTCCCGATAGAGTATCCATACCGCCAACTAGCCCAAGTATGTTCTTTGCAATGAGCTTGCTCGGATCGTATTCATTACCAATGTTTTTGCGGTTGATGCCTGGTACCGATTTGATAGTTGCATTTGTCTTGATCGATCTACAAAAGCCATCTTGTCCAATCCCATAGCTTCGGGATTGACCGAACCATCAACAACTTCTTCAAAACCAAACACTTCTCTCAGCAGATTGGAGGAGATTACAAGCTCCTCACCATTCACAGTGGTTTTGAATGCTTCGGTTCCTTCTTCTATAACAATATTCTTCCGAAATCAATAACATTGGTGTATGATATCGTTTCTAATCTGATATTGAGTTTGTTCTCCAGGCCTGCAAACCTTCTTATTCTTCGACCTATATTAATGGCCGAGTTCCGTTCGTTTGCATCAACAACATAGCCTCTTACACTTTGGCTTGATTCGATTTGAACCTCAATCTTTTCCGCCATTGAAATAAGAAAAAGATGAAGAAAAATTGCTCTCAAATCTGTGTTCACACGATGTAGATTTTGTAGAGATAAAGCAGAAATTGCAAGTGGAGAAATTGCTGTATAACAGTCTGATTTTATAGACAGTGGGTAGTTGAAGCTGTCACAGCACGTACATTGAGGTAACCACGATTAAATCTCGATTAAATTGTCTTGACACGTGGCCCATTACTCCTCCATAACGTTTGTAACCGTTGGATGGTTTGACTGTGGTAATAAAAGATAGAATAAATATCCCGCCAAACTGCTTTTTGACTTAAATAACTTTGACTGAGTAAAGTTCCCTCCAGCAGGATAAACCTCAGCAGGGTGCCCTCAGCAATCTGCTGATAAGTAGGCTTCAGCAGCCTGCTGATAAAAGTACTCTGCTGATCCTTGTTTTCTTCTTGCTTTGTTCAATTGATAATACAAGATGAGGTTTAATACCAATGACTGATCTGTCAAGTGAGCTCACCCAAAATGACAAAGACCAATCCCCTTGGCAACCTCATTTGCTCAATTGTCCAAATATAAGTACATGGAATTGTTGATACCAATGACTAATCTGCTAAGTGAGCTCACCCAACATAGCAAAGACTAATCCCCTTGGTGAATTCCAGTACACTGCTGAATATCAGTCAATCTTTATGATTCCAAGTTCAGTCCTTAATTTAGCAAATCTTTCACTGTCAAGAGGTTTAGTGAAAATATCAGCAAGTTGATCTTCAGTAGGGATGTATAGAACCACCACATCTTTCTTTTCAACATGATCTCTTATAAAATGATGCCTCACATCAATGTGTTTGGTTCTTGAGTGCAAAACAGGATTTTCTGTGATTGCAATTGCACTTGTGTTATCACACATAATTGGAATTTCCTTTTCTTCAATTCCATAATCCCTTAATTGTTGTCTTAGCCATAGTACTTGTGCACAGCAACTTCCAGCAGCAATGTATTCAGCTTCAGCAGTGGAAGTTGAAATAGAATTCTATTTCTTGCTAAACCAGGAGACCAGTCTATTTCCCATTAAGCGACGGAGTTCTGTTGTGCTTTTTCTATCAATCTTGCATCCAAGATAATCGAATCCGAGTAGGATATAACTTTGAAGCTTCCTTCCTTGGAGTACCAAATCCCTACTCCCAATGTCTCTTTGAGATACTTGAGAACTCTCTTAACCGCACCTAAGTGACTTTCTTTAGGCTTAGATTGAAATCTTGCACAAACACCTACAAACAAAGGATATATCAGTCGTGGTTTGAGGTACGACGGATCGCCTATCATCCTTACGTATAAGGTCCGATCAACATCTTTGCCTTCTTTATCTTCATCCAATCGGATGTTTGTACTCAAGGAGTTGAATTCTTAGTGCTATTTTCCATACCAAACTTCTTCAGCAACTCCTTGGTATACTTGGTTTGATGAATGAAGATTCCATCATTCACTTGTTTGACTTGCAATCCCAAAAAGTAATTCATTTCTCCCATCATACTCATTTGGAATTTGCTCTTCATTAGATTTGCAAACTTTTCACAAAGTAAATCATTCCCAGAACCAAATATTATGTCATCCACATAAATTTGTACCAGCAGGGTGCTGTCCCCTTCACTGATTCTGAAAAGAGTCTTGTCAATGGTGCCTTTTGTGAAACCATTGTCTACCAAGAATTGAGATAGAGTCTCATACCATGCTCTTAGTGCTTCTTTCAATCCATAAAGTGCTTTGTTGAGTCTATACACTTTATCTTCTTGATCTTTAACTTCAAATCCAGGAGGTTGTTGAACATACACTTCCTCCTCTAGGATCCCATTCAAAAATGCACTCTTGACATCCATTTGATATACTTTGAAGTTCTTATATGCAGCATGTGCTAGGAATAATCTGATAGCTTCCAATCTTGCAACAGGTGCATAAGTTTCATCAAAATCTATTCCTTCTGCTTGAGAATAGCCTTTTGCAACTAGTCTGGCCTTATTTCTCACAATGGTACTTGATTCATCAAGTTTATTTCTGTATACCCACTTAGTACCAATGATATTTGCATGACTTGGCCTTTCAACTAGTGTCCAAACTTGATTTCTTTCAAATTCATTTAATTCTTCTTGCATAGCAATTATCCAATCTGGATCTGAAATTGCTTCTTCAACAACTTTAGGTTCCATTTGAGATAGAAAACAGGTAAACATAGCTTCCAGTTGTCTTCTAGTCCTCACACCTTGCTGTACATTGCCAATAACTTGTTTAGCAGGGTGATTCCTTAACCATTGTGGATTTTGGTTATTTTGATTTTCAGGAACATCATCTTCAGTAGGGTCTGCTGCAGTTTCTTCTAGAGGGGGGTCAACAGATCCTTGAACTGCTTCAGTTGTTGCATCAGTAACATTGTCAGCAGGGTGTTCAGCAGGGGCAGTATCAGAAACTTTCAAGTCATTGAATCTTTCCAAAACTTCAACACAATCTGGATCAGTGACTTGTTGATTCTTAGCAGGTTCATGATCTTCATCTTCCATTCCAGTAAACTTAGGTTCATCAAACACAACATGGATTGTTTCTTCATGTTTTAGTGACCTCTTATTCGGTACCACGAATGCTCGCCGACCGAGGAATATCCCAAGAATATGCCTTCATCGATTTAGGTTGGAATGTTTTCAAATGAACTTTGTGATTTAGAATAAAACATTTACTTCCAAATGGATGGAAATAGGATATGTTGGGTATCCTTCCATTCCACACCTCATAAGGTGTCTTCGGCGAGCCTTCTTGTTTATTGAAGTTGTTTTATGTGTAGCATGTCGTATTTTCTTGCTTGACCCAATATCTTTCGGTAGCAATGCTTCACAAATCATTGTTCTTCCTGCTTCCTTTAATGTCATGTTTCTTCTTTCAGCAACCCCATTTTGCTGAGGTGTACCAGCAGCAGCAAGTTGATGTAGTACACCATTCTGTTCACAATATTCTCTTATAACTTTGTTGAGAAATTCAGTACCCTGATCTGATCTTATCTTTATGACTGTTAAAATTTTCTCATTTTGTAATCTCTTCAAAAGATTAGGCATGCTTTGAAGTGTTTCACTTTTCTTGTTCATAAATATCACCCAAGTGTATCTAGAAAAATCATCCACAACTACTAAGGTGTATTTCTTTCCTGTTACACTTGTTGGAGTTATTGGTCCAAAAAGATCCATATGCATAAGCTCCAATACTCTGTTAGTTGATTGTTTAGTCTTTGACTTGAAACTTGACTTTATCTGTTTACCTTGCTGACATGCATCACATATAGCATCCTTCTTGAATGTGATCTCAGGTAAACCAATCACTAACTTCTTTTTCACCAACTGATTAATATCATCAAAATTCAAGTGATTTAACTTCTTGTGCCATAACCAATTGAGTTCAGATTTGGTATGCACAATCAGGCAGGTTTCTGGAACTGCAGTAGACCAATCAACAACATACATGTTCTGTTGCCTTCTACCAGCAAGTACAACTTGATCACCTCTTTCACTAATGACAATACAATTGTTTTTGTCAAAAGTGACCTTGTATCCCATATCACGAATTGTCCAAAGTGCTCGGCAAGTTGTAGTACAGTCCCTCCACATATGCCACATTCTTGATTGTAAGTCCATTTCTGATAAGTGTGCCATATCCTCTTGTATATCCAGGTGTATTTTTGTTGCCAAAATTCACCCTTGGGCCATCTTTTGCTACAAATTTTGTTAGACAGTGCTTATTCTTTGTCATGTGTCTGGAACATCCACTGTCAAAGTACCAGACACCCTACAAAACAAAGTTAATGCATTTTAGGTACCCAAACTGTTTGGGTCCATAGTGGTCGATGGCAAGCATGACCCTTGGTATGTTTCCATAAGGTCTTCTCCTAAATGTGTCATACTTTGGTTCATACTTTGGTTCATACATGTATTCCACACATCCATAAGTTCTAACAAGTAGGTTGTGTAGGAACCACATATGTTTTACGGCCTTTTGGTACATAATGCTTGTTTGAAATGATTTTTGTTGTTAGAAGCATTTGCATAACCATAGGTGTGATGTCTGTTAGGAACAGCCCTGTAATATGGAGTCTGCTGAGGTCTTGTGTAAGTCCTCTGCTGATTCCATTGCCTAGGTTTTACCCTAGTAGTATGGTTATACTTACTGTTTCTAGCATTGGATGCAGGAATATTCCAATCATTATCAGCAGGGAACAGTCTACCTTTCCCCCTGAGATAAGTATCCCTTGAATGATCAACATTTTTGAATTTAGGATTCTTATCCTTGGAATATTTCTGTTTCTTTCCCTTCTGTGGTCCAGCAGACTTAGTAGCGTGTCCGCTATCGGCGGCTTAGAAGGCACAAAGCAGATCCTATTTTTAGATTTATTCATTTTACTAGAGCCGTTGACTTCGAGACTTCGATTTTGCTTCCTTGAGGCATTCTCATTGGGTTTTTGCTTCGGCGGCCTTGCGGGAGATGGATCTAGTGCGGTGCACAAACTTAGGACCAATTTTGGTACTAGGTTCAGTAACCTTACTGGATCCACTCTTGTTAGATTGCTAAGTTCCAAATCCAAGCCCAGTTCTATCTCCATAAGCCTTTCCTGATTTGTATGCAGTATTGGAACAAGATGGTTCAAAGCAGATTCGAGGCTTCTTTGGATGTTCACGCAGACTTATCGATTCCGTCCAACCTCTTTTTCCTTACCCTTGAAAACCCTTAATTCGGCTTTCAATCTTCCAACTTCTAACTCAAGAGCCTCTTTTTCGGCCTTCACAACCTCATACCGCATTGTATTATCCTCGTTGATTAAGGATGGCATCCAAAGTCTCATTGTTGTCGAATTTCTAGGATTTGAACCACGGGTTGATTCACAATCACTTCCGGCGGGAGTATTTATAGATACGGTGTTGTATACCTCCTCGGCCTCATCCATATTGGCCATCAAAGCATAATCCTCCATATCGGCAACTAGTCTTTGTGTCATCTGATTCATTTCCTTTTTCAGATTCCACATCATATCCTGATTCATCTTCAGCAACCATAGCCTTCTTGCCATGTCTTCTTTGTTGACTCTTGGTCTTCGTAGGTCCGGACAATCGGTCTAAAATGTCCGGGCTTCTTACGGTTGAAGCAAAGATAATCAGGTTCCTTGCCTTGTTTCAACTCAGGACAATCAGGTCTGAAGTGTCCTGGTTTCTTGCAATGAAAGCATAGATAGTCATTATCTTTCTTTGGTTCTTCTTTCCTCCTTTCAGTAGGCCTCTTTGTGAAATTTCTTGTAGGGGCCTTTCCAGTCTTCATCATTCTGATTTTCTTGCTCAGTAGGGCAATTTGCTCTAGCATTTCATCTAGCATATCATCCTGTCCTCCTGATGTTTCTTCATGATGTGAAGCGACCAATGCGATGGTCTTTGGCTCTTCCTTTTCGATTTCGAGCACCGACTTCTTGCTAAATTCATAGGCTTTAAGATCGAGAACAATTTGAAGGTATCTTCTTCATGCAACTTTCTCATTTCTTCAATTGCGTCACCTTCATTTTCCAAACATCTCTTGCAGGTAAAGCTTCCAAGATTTTGGTGTTTACTTCCTCTTTTGAATAACTTACACTCGGCAGGTAAGTTCATCCAATATAGCATTGAATCTTGATTCCATTTGCTCAATGGTTTCATTAGGTAGCATCTTGAACTTTTGAAACCTTTTTCTCGGCCACACCGATTTTGTTCTTCTTTATTGCATCGGTGCCTTCACTGATTAAGTGAATCTTATCCCAAAGTTCCTTTGCGAGTCTTGCAATCTTTGACCTTCATGTACATATTGCTATCCAAGGTTACGTAGATGATATCAATAGCAATGTTGTTGAGGTTTGCTCTTTTTCGTCTTCTCGCATTCCATTCTCTCTTTGGTTTAGGAATGTACTCGGTTCTCGTCACCCACCGTTATTCTTGCCTTTGTAATCTCCAGGTGGTCCTTCGGTTAGTACATCCATCATCTCATCATGAGTAGCGAGCAAGATATGCCCGCATTCGACGTTTATACTCATCAAATCATCAAGAGAACACATCAACATAGTTCTAGCATACCGTGTGTTGTCCATGATGCAAGTCTTGAAAATTAGTAACTTGAAAGAAAGTTTTAAAGAATTTTCACAAGTACAACAAGTAGGATTCCTTGAACGAAAAATCGCTCCGATACCAATTGTTGGTCCCTTGAAAAGGCTTTAGTTAAGTTTAGAGGGGGGGTGAATAAACTTAACACTTAAAACTTTGGAGTTAACAAATTTCGCAACTTCGGCGGCACCGCGATACTTCGCATGAGTCCGCTTTCGAGACCTCGTAGCTCGCCGATAAACGATAGTCTGCGACGGTTCGATTTGCTAAATTTGTGCGGCGGAATAATATCAAAATTAAGCCTTGTTACTTGTTGTTAAATATGTTACTAAGTATTAGATACTCGGTAGTGTATGTGTGTGATTTCGAGTTACTAGATTCAAGCAGTTGATATGGATAAAGACTAAGTGCGAAAGTAAATGCGGTAAGTAAGTAGAGAGATTTTATAGTGGTTCCAGGTGATGTAATCCTGTCAGTCCACTCTTCTCTTGTGATGTTGGAGGAAATTCACTAGTGATCTTTGAGTTATCCGTTACAAAGAATCCTAGGTTGCTTGTCCTTCACCAATAACTATGGCTTCACAAACGAAAAGCGGGAACAAGTAGGATTGCTTGCTCCCGAGTCTTCCACTTGGTCCTTGAAGGGTAGGATTGCCTCTTCACCGGCTCCACCACAAACCAACGAGTCTTTCACACCCAACGATGCTTCTTTGTCTTCGGCGGGTTCTTTATAAAATAAAGAATGAATCAAATAAATGATTCGGTTGCGGCGGCTTGATTAGGATGATATAATCGGCGGCTTGCGAGTCTTCAAGTGTGTATGCTTGATGCGGCTTGAACACGAATGCACTTGAAGAAAATAACTAGATCGGCCAGTCTTAAGCTCGGTAAGTTCACGGGGTGTTTTTCAAATTTCGTATTGTTACTTAAAGTTTATCCCAAAAATTCATCATCTAGTTTCGAGTTGAAAGTCCTCTATTTATAGGTAAGAATGCATGTGACTTGAATTTAAAATTCAAATGTGACCGTTCCTTGTATTTGTCCCATCCGCGCATTCCGTCACTATTCATAGGATCGACACTCGTCAGATTACTTTTTGACGGTGCGTCCACCCCTTTGACTTGTATCCAATGGATAAAAATAAAGATCATCCCAACGTCTTTTTAATTTCAGCCCTTGATTTGCTTGATAGGTCGAGGTAGTTGGTTTGTTCTTATCCATGTAATCTTCAAATAATCTTGAATTAATCGAGGTATATATCGGCGGGTTCATCGGTCGTCGTAATACCAATCGATCGTCGAACATCTTATTTTTGTACGTAAAATAGAATGCGGTGATTACTTTTATCTAACTTTTATTTGTGAAGTTAGATTACATCATTTTAAATATAACCAAGTTCCAAACATCATCCAACTTGTGGAACTTAGACCTTCTACACAAGGCATATGTAATCGGTTTAGGTCATCACGGACTTGCCTAAAATCTCGATTCCATATCCTTGACTTTAATTACTAAGTTTGATCCCTTAGCCTTCATTAAGCGAGTTTGAACCCTCGGCCTTCGTCTTCGGTCTTCGGCGGGTTCCGGACCGCCCACCGACCTATCTACCCTATCGACCTAGACCGGTCTGTCGACAAACGATCGGCGGCCTTTTACAGTGCTTGTTTGATCAAACTTATTTATGAATCAAACTCTAATAAACCTATACATTTTATCTAGACATCTTTTTGCCTTTGCACTATAACAGCTAGTATGGCACTCATCATCAAAACTAAGAAATAAGTCTAACACTATTTTTGCGCATTCCTGAGGTATGCACAAAGAATGCCACCTAATTTTCTTATTTCCTTTCGCATGTTACTCACAATTTATTAAAGTATTTTGGAATGCAGTTAAATACTTGGAAGATGGATAACCTAGGAGCTAATGATTATGCTCCACGATTCACTATTTTGACTCGGCCAACGAATTCCAGAGCTAAGTACCTTTTTCTATTTTATGTTTTTATTAGTCATTGGGACAATGCCTAGAATAAGTGAGGGGTAGGTGGTCTTAGCTGGTTAATTGGTTAATCGATAAAAGGAATAATTTTGAAATTTTAACACTGTTTTTAGCTTGCCTATTGAACGTTCCTAGTAAGGAATCAATAGAAAAATAGCCCAAGAATGATTTGAAGTTAGCTATAGCGTATACAATTCAGTATGGAAGAATGAGCATGTGTTACGTTGCATGAAGTAGTAACTTATTAATTGTTATTCTACCGTTGCACTCAATTATTTGAGCACGCAATCTGAGTGAGAAGTGTTTGAGATTAGATGATGAGTTGTTTTAACTGGGAATCATTATTTGTCTGTGTATATACTTTAACAAATTGTTGTAGGACAACGGAAGCTACTTGAATGCCCCAAAAGGTAAACCGGGACAAAACGAGCTTGCGAGAGTGAGAAAAAAAAAGAGTGAGAAATCTGCCAAGCAAAACCGATGGAGCGTAAAATGCACGGCTATTGCCAAAAAAGGAAGGAAAAAAAAAGAAAAATATATAATAAAGGCAGTGAGGGAAGCGAAATCATAGCAAAAAGGGCATGACTCTCGCATAAAAAAGAAACAAACGAGGACCAAAGAGTAATACTCGGTCCCTAAGTCCGCCTGTCCCGATTAAGGTACCATGTTGTGTAACCGACTCTTAAGGCAAGATGAGCGAGTGTATGCCCATGTAAGATTGTGGGGTTAATACAACTTGATTCTCTTCACGAACGTACTATCACGAAGGATTTATCACACGACACATTGATGCATGGAAAGTAATGATTAATGGGGAGCTTATGGATTTTTGCTTGATGTGTGTTATGCCAGAAATCTTTATTGAAAATGTGGTAGTTAATGGGGACTTCTTTTGGAGGTACATTCCGCTTTGATAATCTGCTCGAGGACGAGCAAAGGGCTAGTGAGGGGTAGTTGATGACGCTTAAAATAGTCTATCACACGGCATCAACATTCTATCCATTATGAGCTAAAAATAGTTATTTCAACCTATAATTATGAACCATTTGAGTAGAATGTCATATGTCGGGTTCATGAATCAAGTATTTTGCATTTAACGTTTATTTTCCATTATTATTATTTCATGCGTTATTTGATTATTTTCAAGATATGAAATATAGGGCTGAGCCATTGTGGACAATTCTGGAGCGGACTAAATGAAAGGATTGGGCCTAGAGTATTCTAGAACCTTCCAAATTAAGTCGGTAGAAAGAAAATGACAAAAATACCCACGATTAATCGGGAGTTGACACCGATTAATCGAGAATCCTGAATCTTCCAAAATGCATTTTCTTGGACGAAGGGTAGTTCTAGGTGTTTCTAAGTCGGTTTATTTAGCTATAAAGAAGAGGCCTCGCCCTCAGAATTCAATGTAGTACAATTTTCAAGACAATTTAATATGCAATAAAAGTTCTTTGTTCTTTCTTTATTTATTTTATAAGTTCTGGTCGCGGAGACGACGGATTCACCTCCTAGGAAGAGAGCCGAGGGAGATCTACACTCATCTACAAAGGTATGATTTTCTGTATTTTCCAAGATGTAGATCTGTCGTTGTTCTATTTGACCAGTATGTTTTAGTTGTTTATTTAGTTTAATTATGTAGTAGTTAGTTTATTTTACCCCATATATGTATAGATCTGAATCGTTGGTGAAGAAATCATGAAATATGTATTTCATTCTTCATATCTGTGACGGTCAATATCGCTAGATCTGAATACCAAGTAAACTACTAGTTCATGATAATCGGCACTAGCTACGTTGATCGACATATTTATTTTACATGTTAGTAGCCTGATCAACTATTTGCATGTCATCGTAAATTAGCATGAAGGACTTGAAATGTGAAGTGTTAATTAGGACATTGTCTTGATGGATCCTTAGGAATGTGCTAGTCATAGTCAATAGCTGCCTAGGGAGGTTTTCGGTCTTGAGCCGGCAACTCTAGAACCTATTGCGTATGAACTAATACAACCAACGAAGGAGGTTAGTTGCGTATAGATTGTCTGATTTCCTTACAATGGAAGTAGATGTTGAAATAGTGTCCTAAACCAAATCGGGTTGGACTGGATCTGACCGGGTCGGATCATTTCTACTATATCTTTATGTTTGTACATATGTTAAATGGCTTTTCCGTTGTCATATATATGTTCTTTTAAAGAACAAATTATGAATTGTTATATGATAACGTCCTTAGTATTAAACTGTGATAGAGAAACCATGATAGGAGATTATGGTTGATGAGATCTCTAATCACTTTAATAAGTTTGATACTTAAATATCTCTAGGCTGATATTAAACAGGGCATTGATCTATAAACAGGCTAGCACGTATTAGATGTCTTTTATCTTTACGGGCAGGGATAGATCTAGTCTATCAAAGTGTAGAGACACTTTGACTGTACGTGGATGTGTATTAGAGAATGCATATGTTAGACTGACCCACTTACACTGTTAAGTGTCACACTATGTGACGGTTGTGTAATTATCCTTAGGACCGGAGTCTACAGGGCATCACGGTGTGGATTGTCATGCTTTGACACTATTGAGGTTTCCTCTAGCCATGGGGCGATCATGCGGTAGTGATTGAGTGTGATACTGAAGCATGTGGAGTATACATGTTTGGTCGTCAGGGAATCGTGTACCCTATCAGTAGGGGTGAATATCCGGAAGGGCCTTCTTATAAGGAATGTCTTACTCTCGTGAATCTTTGCTAAGTGGAAGTAAATCAGTTACTTCGAGAGAGAATGATATCAAGATTATAAGATACGGTCGTTGATGTTTTACACTCGACAAACGACCGTATGGATATTAATACAGTGATAAGATTCTAATTACATGGTAACTATTTCACATGAAAGGTAGTAGTCATTGCATTTGACTCTCCCGATGATTGGGGGTCACGGTGTGTTGCTAGACGCTATCCCGTGATCATTAGATATGAAGGGCATTTTTGTAATTTGCACTTTGTGTCTATGGCCAACATATTCAGAAGCCTATCGGGTCACACACATAAGAACATCTAGCCGGATTAAAATGTGGTTATAGTTGATGACCAAATATGGAAAGTTTTATCTCAAATCTATAAATTTTAGAGTGATAAATTAATATGGAGGTATTTATTTATTATGAATAAATTAAATACAAGATATTAATTTTGTTGATTAATTAAAGAATATTCCGGATGCCTAAATATTGGCTAGAGGTGGCACAATTTTAAAGTGTATAAGATACACTTAGATTGTGCAATGTAATTAATAGTATTACCAAATATTAATATAAGATACTAATATATATATATATATATATATATATATATATATATATATATATATATATATATATATATATATATATATATATATATATATATATACTTAAATATATATTTGTGACTACATGCGTGTTTATTGTGTATATGTGATATGCATGCGCACTAGTGTAATAAGTCTATTTTTTTAATATATATAGATTTATGCATATAGTATATATATGTGATAAATACACATTTGTAAATTGATTTATGGTAATATAATAAAAGATATATTCAATATTGGATATTGATAATATATATCTTGGAAATATTTAATATAAGATATTGAGTATACACAAAGATAAATCTAGAATATCTATTTTCCTTATTTCATTAGGAAAATGTTTTCTTTCTCCTCAATCTACTAGGAAACTAATCACAATCAGTTTGGGATATGAAACGGGCGCCCCAACACCAATTTAAGGGAGGTTTGGCTATCTTTTTTGTACATCACAAATCTAAGAGCTAATAGTTTTTGTGAAAAATAAAGAGCTTCTTACAGCGAGAAAAGGCCAGTCTAACAACCGGATATTTCTTGTAGCAATCCAATGATGGATTCCGGCGGGTTGTTCGTGTGGACTAGCGGTAGAGGCTGAATGCTTGGGCGGCACCGTGCACCACTACTCTCCTTAGACGGTCAAAGCGTCGATCTTTTAGATCAACCAAGGTAATCACCGTATATTGGCTTATTTGTTTATTGCTTAAACAAAGTCGATCCTGGTTAAAAGAAAATAAATTTTTTAATTCCGTTGCATTCTTGCGTAGATCTCCTAACAGTTGTATCAGAGCGAGCTTCGAGCTTAGGCAAGAAGCATGTTAATTTGTGTGGTTAATTTTATCCTTTAAATCATGTAATTTAAAGATGAAAGATTTTTTATCCGCAAAACGATACACGAAAAGAAAAAAGAAAAAAAAGGGATCGGGTGGTGCTCGGCCGACTGGCGGCGCCGGCAGGGCCGGCGTCGGTTGACTCGTCACTGGTGGTTGATCTCCAATTTTTTTTTTTTGTATTCAATAAAGTTCATAGTTGTGATTCATATCTCTTTGTTTAGTTGATGTCATATGGCTAACTAATGTTTCAAATAGTTTGGACAATTAGGAAGCCACATGGCATTATTTGGTGAATATGATTTGCCTTTAAATAATCAAGGTCATTCCAAATTTTGTTTGGAATAGGCCTAGGCCCTTTTCAAATTTTTGATTTTGGAAAGAGCCAAAGTATATGCCTTTTGGTTTAGGAAACCAAAAGCATCCTTTTTGATTAGGAATCAAAAGGAAAGAAACAAATTGGACTTAATTTTAATTTTGATTTATCTTAGAATAGTTATAATTAATTTAAAATTAAAATTAAAACCGTTTAAAATTAACCGTTAATTTTATTTCGATTAAAATCATTTAATTAATTAAATTTTAATTAGTTAATGGATTGGATAAAATTATTTAATAGATTAAACGTTAATCGATTAATTAAGACACAAGTTGTTAGTTTTTAATTTTATCTTTTTCATAAGATGTTATTGTATGGATTAGATATAGTAGATATAATATGATTATATAGACCCCGATTGATAATGGACTCGACCGATAGGATAGATGTGAATGATTTTATTTTTCTATTGGTTTAAAAATTGTCCTAGGCCGTTATGAAGAAAGTGACCTAGTTTATTTTCTGCATTTATCTCATTCCCGTTAGCTCCCCTCGTGTGCGGCGGGTGTATTTATTTTATTAGATAGAATTAAATGTAACAAGAATGGAGCAGAAGATGAAGACCAAAGAAAGACGAAAATAAAGATCCCATTGGAGAATGGAGCATTAAAGATCCTATTGGTGTTTGCAGCTACCCTTAGATTGTGACCCGCGGTTTCGTCAGTTTGTATTCGAAACCGCACCTACCAAAAGTCCATGATCAAACCTTTTACTTTACGTATTTATTTTTTTTGTGCTTATATTTATTTTATGTGATACGATAGATGCATAACTAGGCACGATCTGGGCGGTTTCCCTCTCGACTTTGAATCTTAGGACCCAAAAAGTCTGTATGTACAAACGATGACGGCCTGTATTCGGAGTTTCCCTGGGGTTGGTAAGGCTAAATGGGGCTTGGGATTGTGGCGCACAATGATAAAGACCTGTGGGAGTATCCAGGCAAAGTCCGTGGTACACCGCATGACAGGGCCGTGGGAAAGAAGCATTGGCAGACTTAACCATCGTGAGAGAAGCCATCTCTCCATATTCACTGGCATTTGACTATCTTTTTCATTAGAGATTACAATCCAAAACAAAATGAGGATAATGTATTGGCAAGAATGTTAGACCATAAAGAAGCTATCATGTCTCATTTAAGCTGGGCCAACCTTTTTTTGGGATTCCATACTTTGTAGGATATATGTCTGTGGAGATAGATATACATGATGAGACCATAATTAAATTAATTAAGAGAATTAAATCGAAATTAATTAAGTGAATTAATTTAAAATTACTCCCACAACAAAAGTCGAGTTATATTTGTCTCCTAATATTATAATGACGGGGAAGAGCCCTTGTTCGGATCTAACTGATCGGTCCTCCTCGGGAGTTGACCTACCTCGGGTATATCGTCGTTATCGAGATATGATCGTTATGAGATCTCATGAATATTTGGGTTACGACTCGACTAAGACTCTTGCAGTGATTGGCCCTCGGCAGGACCGTCTGATTTTAGAGACAAGGGGTTGACTATCACATAAGATGTGAATTATCAAAGAGTTGACTAGTCAACCACCAAGAGTCATGTGAATGGTAAAGTGTTACCTACCTTTCGAATTATTCCGGTTGATCGGCCCTCATCGGAAATCGGGGTAGCCAGAAGGGATCTTGGCCACTAAAGAATTTTGAAATATTCTTGAAAGTCAATTGGTAGTAGTTGACTAGTGGGAGCAAAATGATAAATCAAAAGACCATTTTTAATTTTGCATGTATAAACAACAACACTCTTTTTATCATTACTTTATTTTGTAGTTTTTAGCAAAATTTTATATTTATGTTTTCAATGCTCGATTAGTAAAACCTAATTATGGCTGTTACATTTTGAGAAATGTTCTCAAGTAAGGTTAAGTAATTTTAATCTTTTTAAAATAAGCAATGACACGAGCAATCCCGTTATAGTAGTTGGAGACAATGAGACTACATATTTGATGGAGTATTCCAGGGCTTTAATTATTAATGAAAGCGCATGCTCATGATATGATTAAATCATTTGAAATAAGTTTCAACGAATTAATCATATATTGGATACGATCCAAGATGATCATTATGTCATACGATGACAATTAATTCAAATGTTGGATAAGAATGACCACATCGAATTTTGGAAAGGTTTTAATCAGAATTGTATGATTTAAGTATCGACTTAATTCTATCATTGCTTAAAGGTTAATTAAATAGTCAATGTTTTGAATACGATTCAAAAGGTAAAATAAACTATTTAATAAACTTTTGATTTTCTTCATGAAAGGAAATTAGAGACATAGCTCTTGTGATCTTTCTTAAGTTTTATGAAGACTACATTACAAGTGCTTGAAGGATTAAAAAGGAAAATTAGGGCAAGTGCTTAAATAGAGAACTTATCGATGTCTCTATTCTAGGCAAGTAAGTTGAGATAAATTTATCTAAGTTCAAGTCAACTCTTAGATATATGATATCTTACGAGTATGATTAAATTAGAAATAATAAATACGGAATGCATTAAGATTCGAAAGGTGAAGCAAATGTTGCGACTTTTTCGGCATTGTATTCTGAATCTAGTAGACTGTTAACCAAACTAAATAATCGTTATTATGTTCCGGTTCTTATGAAGAGCATTCCTTCAGTTATCCGTTAGGATTTAATGGAGATATTCAATTGTAAGGAATAAAAGTTATTGCAATAAAGATGAATAGTCATCAAGTCTAACATACTAGACTACAGTCACTATATAGTCGATATAGGTGATGAAATCTCAACCAAATATTAGTATGGCTGTTATCCTTGATATTTGTGGTTGTTCTAGACATAGTCACTCTGAAAGGGAAGCGTGTAATCAAACGTCATTCTGATGATTCTAAACTATGTGAATATGAATCACGTGGGTAATACGTATCTTATCAAAAGATGACTAAAATACCCTTTTAAGAAAAGGTTATAAATTCTAGAAAAATTGTCTAAAGTCTAAACATACCGATGTTTGTTGGCTTATGACAATTAATACCACAAATAATTGTTTATTAATCTCTATGACTATTTTCAGAAATAGTTGAATGTACTTATTGAAGTACAACAATTCAGAAAGCTTGAAAACTTCAAGCTAGTACGAATATGAGATTGATGAGCTACTTAGGAATTAATCTCCAATTGGATTGAAGCAATTAATAACTGGAGGGTGTTTCAGAAGTCATGTGAAAAGGAATTAGATTCTCCCATGAAGGATACCATTTTTGGATACGCAATCAGATTGAGCTTCTAAAGTAGAAACAACACTTTATATGATAAAGGTGTGACGTAAGCCATGCAAAGTATCCCTTACCTGTTTCGGGATAGTGCCCTTATACAATACATAAACCTAACCGAGTTTCAAAGAATAAAGGTTGAACAAATTCCATTTTAGATATGGAAGGGGATAATGTCGAATATATCTTAACCGATGATTTGAAGTTGTCATAAGCAAAGTCAGAAAGGCTTGGAGCCTAGTATGACATATGCAACTTTGTGGAATATCTTAGCAAGTACGCTAAATAATGATTACTTTTCTGTGGACCAAAATGTTTGCTCCAAACATGCTGTCTTATAGAGGAAGTGTTTCTTCCAAAAGAAACAGTCGGAGTAAATTTAGATCATAAAGGTAGTTTAAGAACCTCAAGGAGATATTCGACCATAGGAACGTGAGCAGACGCCACATAGTGATAAGGTGAGAACACTGCTCAGTGCACACAAAAGTTTTGTATGTCTGTAGATAACCTCAAGCCTGAAAAGGATGCTGGTAGTTCATCTTGAAGAATGAATATCTCATGACTTATGAAGGAATGTTTGAAAGGCAAGTTTGAGAGATATGGCCAAGAGCCATAATATATGAATTATGTTCCATCAGTGACAACCAGGTTGTGAACCTAGTCTGTCTTACCTAGAGGGAATGTTCCTGAAAGGCCGACATTGATTACCATAAGGCTATAGTGACGTTTGAAGTGTACGGGGTGTAAACCTGTTAATTATCTTTATGCCGCCAGCTGAGCCCAGTTCTATTTAGATTATGCTTGTTATAACTTCGTATCATGGCTATATGATAGTGTTGAAGACGTTGGGCAAACAACTTGATGTTCATAGACGATAACATGATATGTGAGCCCACGAGATCCATTTACGGACTCAAACAAGTTACTCTAGACTATTTCTTTGTTTGATAATCAAAAGAGTTTGATTTAGTCAAAAGAAGGATATGCCCGATGTGCAAGAGGGATAGTGGGAGTGTGTTATGATTTTTGAGTAAGGTATTGGATATCTCTCTCGAGAATTATCACCCCATATCACAGTCAATTAGTGTTTGGTAGTTCAAGGTCTTTACGAAAGCACTTGGATTAGCATTTCTTATTTAGAAATAAGAATCTATGGTGATAGATTTAACTGCTGTTGGTTTATAGTTTACCTATATAAATGTGATACTAAAAGAGTTTAGCATAGATCACGACAGGAGATACTTCTAGACGGTGTTCTCAAGATCTATCTATGTTAGGACGTTGTTCCTAACGATAAGGTGAAAGATGATCCTTATGGAATGTTTCTTCTGCTAATACAATAGGATCCATCATAAAAGTAATGCCAGATGTTCATAGTCCATGAAGAGTCATGAGCAAGTATGAAAGTAAATCTGGTGACTGCCGAGATTATCCTTAAACAGTTAAGGATGGTTTCCTAGTTTATTGAAACTTGGAATCAGATAAATATATTTATACAGACGTATATCATGAGTCTTATGAAATCGAGTGGGAGCTACAGTCTGGGTTTGCAGTCACTTTGATTAAGTGATACAGTGAGATGAAAATGTTCTTGGCTATGGGTCACTGTAAATTTCTACAACTAGGCCAAAACACAGTAGTGCCTTGGAGTCGCAGCGGGAACAATACATGGATCTAGAAGGTTCATTCCTCAACCTATATGGTTCTTCCACCCTTTCTATATAGATGATATAGCAAGTGGATTCATTGCTTGAAGCAAGGACCAGGGTCTCGTCGGAGATTCATGTGTGTGTTAAGGCGGTTCCTTTGACTTGATCATTTGGAGCATGTTATGAAGATAGTCTGAGTCCCCACGGATAACGATCCGTTCACGGCTAAGGCTGGTTGTGAGTATTGCATGAGATTTTTGTGTTTCAACTTGGTATTGTGTGTACGAGTAATTGGTTTTAGGCCAAATGGGATATTGTTGAAATACTGTCCTAAACCCAATCGGGTTGGACCGGATCCAACCGGGTCAGATCATTTCGACTATTTCTTTATGTTTGTACATATATTAAATGGCTTTTCTGTTGTCATATATATGTTCTTTTAAAAAACCAATTATGAATTGTTATATGATAACGTCCTTAGTATTAAACTGTGATAGAAAAACCATGATAGGCGATTATGGTTGATGAGATCTCTAATCACTTTAATAAGTTTGATAGTTAAATGTCTCTTGGCTGATGTACTATTAAAAAGGGCATTGATAGTAGAAATAGGCTATCACGTATTAGATGTCTTATGTCTTTAAGGACATGGATAGATCTAGTCTATCAAAGTGTAGAGACACTTGGACTGTACGTGGACGTGTATTAGAGAATGCGTACGTTAGACTTACCCACTTACACTGTTAAGTGTCACACTATGTGACGGTTGTGTAATTATTATTAGGACCGGAGTCTACATGGCATCACGGTGTGGATTGTCATGCTTTGACACTATTGAGTTTTCCCCTAGCCATGAGGCGATCATGCGGTAGTGATTGGGTGTGATACTGAAGCATGTGGAGTATACATGTTTGGTCATCAGGTAATCGCGTACCCTATCAGTGGGGCTGAATATCCGAAAGGGCCTTCTAATAAAGAATGTCTTATTCTCGTGAAATCTTTGCGAAGTGGAAGTAAATGAGTTACTTCGAGAGAGCATGATATCCATATTATAAGATACGGTCGTTGATGTTTGACACTTGTTAAGGGTGTTTTTATATGTTTTATAAGGCTATATTTTATGCTAATTTCCCCCGTATTTGTATTATTTGCATAAAGAAATAAGTGTTTAGACGAAATATTGAGCATGTGGTGTTTTTAATAAGTTAATCACAAAATTAGTCAATTTATGCGTTTTATTGATGAATTTATATTTAATTGGACATTATTACATTTTGCGATATTTTTATGTGTTATAGATGCACAAATTCGAGCTCAAGAGGTGATTCAAAGATGATCAAGTCGGATTTAATTAAAGAGGAAGAGATAATGGTGATTGGATTTGATTGAAAAGAGATAGATATGAGAAAATCAAGTTTTCGCGTCTACGAAGCGGCGTCCGGATTATTGAACGGCCGTCCGGTGGACGGGCGTCGAAGATAGTGGACGAGCGTCCGGGATGATATTTTTGATTCGGGAAGTTTGGACGCCGGAGTGGACGGCTAGACGTGCGTCCAATCCCGGCTCGGCCCGACTCAAATAAGTTTTGCAATGCGGGTGGCGTCCATGACCTTGGACGGGCGTCCATGGCCGACTTAACCCTAGCCGACCTAAAATCCTATAAATAGCAACGTGTATTAAACCCTAGGGAGGATACGCATTATTCATACACCCCAGAAAAACCCCTAGCGACCGCATTCCAAGGAGAAAACGCGGAGATGAATTCTTCCAATCCAATAATCATGTCCATCAACATGATTGTTGGCTAAGCACATCGCGGTGGGACAACGGATGAAACCAATCAACATCAACACCAACTAGATGATTTTTAGCTCCATGTTTAGTGAGTAAAAGTTACAGTTTTTCATCAATTGGATATTGTTCTTTATTGCTTACGTTTTGTTTGAATCAAAGGATCAATGAAACTACTTTTATGCTTTGAATTTGTATGAGAATATTGTTCAAGCCTTAGTCTTTCAATTGATGCAATTAGTTGTAATTCGAGAGATCGTTTATAATTAATTGAGTAGAGTTTTGGAGACGATCTCATGATCTTGTTTTGCATGCCGTTTAGTTTTGCTTGAAAAAGAAAACGAAACCCCAGAATTTGTTTAAAGGAATTTAATCGAATTCGTGATAGATCATTACTAAAAATCGTATCTTTAACTTGCCATCTAGTTGGGGTTGGGTTGGTTGATTGGTGGATTCCCGTTGCCTTGCCGTTCCTTTTAATTAGTTGATAAACCAAATCGTTCGTAACGCCTTTGATTGCTTCGTTTAGTTGCTTTTCTAAAACCCTAGTTTTTACACATCTTGTTTTTACGCATATTTTACGTTTCCAAAGACGTACTCGGACGCTCGTCCACCCTTAGCGGACGCCCGTCCAGTTCTAAGTTTTTTTCGTTTTCGTGATTTTACCCACTGTTCTTCGTTTTTATATTATAGATAGTATAAACCCTAGTTTGAGATAATAATTCGTGACATAGTAAATATAACAACTGCACCTTAATCCGATTAACATTCGACTCCCTTAGGACGACCCGTAAACACCCTATACTACGAACCTTATACTTGGGGTGTTTCGGTTTATAAATTTTAGAACTAGTTTTTCCCGAACAAGTTTTTGGCGCCGTTGCCGGGGAGTCGGTAACGGTTGTCGGATTCTTCGAAGTGCAGTTTTCTGTGTCAAAAGGGATCGCTATTGCACGCGGTAGTATTTTGGCCGTAACTTTCGGCTCGAGTGTCCGTTTGACGCGCAGGACCCCAATTCGGAAAGCTCGTTCCGACGCCGACGACATTGTGAATGGCCGATGGCCGTTCAATGCCGTTTTCGAGGTCAAAATCCACTGTTTTCCCCTCCATTTTGTCCCTAGAAGATTTCAACACATTTTTTTTCACCGTCTTAGTGTTTTTCTTGTTTTAAACTTTTCGTAGGTAGGTTTCTTTTCCAGTTTCTGTTTCTATATATTTTCTATAAAAAAAAATCAAAAAGCTTGAAAAAAAAAATTTTAAATAAATAGAAACCTTCTGAACGGGCGTCCAGATTCTGAATGCCCGTCTGCCCCCAAATTGTCTTCTGAACGCCAGTTCAGTCACCTGAACGAGCGTTCACCTCCAGAACCCCCTCCTGAACCAGCGTTCACTCATACTGGACGACGGTTCAATCTTTTCTTTCTTCTCTCTTTCTAAACCTCTAAACCCTCTACTCATCTCTACATTCCTTTCTCATCAACCCTAAGGTTGATTTCTTCTGTTACGCTTTTCGGTTTATGCAAACCAAGAGTAAGAAGGGAAATCTTGTCTTTAACCCCGAACCCGAGCGAGACATTGTCAGAAGAAGACTTTTCCCAAACCTTGACAACATGAGCCAACACGGTTCTAGTGATGACGAACCGGAGAACCAAGGGAATAATAACCAAGACCCCGTTCAATTAAATCAAATTCGATGCAAATGTTGCAGAACCAGCAATAGCAACAAGCCTGGATAAACCAGCAGATGCAGCAACAACCGCAGATAGCTGCTCAACAGCAACAACCCCAGGCGGCTGCAGCTGTTGTGCAGCAAGACCCTTATGTGCCTTTTCTTGATCAAGACTTCTTGGAAGGGCATAGACCAATTCGGCCTCCAGAGATGGGAGGAATGCATTTTGATTTAAAGAATGGAGTTGTGGGGATGGTCCAAAATAGCTCATTCCATGGCACTTGCTTTGAGAAGACCCACATGACTTCTTGTCTACTTTTGTGCAAATCTGTGAAGCAGGTCAATACCCTGGCGTTCCTACAGAAGTTGTTAAATTAAAACTTTTCCCGTTTGCTTTGAGGGGTGAAGCAAATCGATCGTTTAAGTCCTTACCCCATCACTCTCTTAATAACTGGGCTGATGTTAAAAGAGCCTTTGCTCTGAAATTCGTTTCACCTGGGATGATAATGGACCGTAAAAGAGATATAGCTACCTTCGAGCAACTAGAAGGAGAGAGTGTGGGAAAGGCCTGGGAGAGGTTGAATTTTTTAATGAGGAAATGCCCTAACCATGGGTACACTCGACATGAACTTCTAGAATTATTCTATCAGGGTGTTACTCAACCCAATAGAGATTACCTAGATTCCACAGCTCATGGATCGTTTTTAGGAGGAGGAGATGATCGCTACGGGGTAGCGAAACAATAGCTAAGAATAACATGTGGGCTACTCAAAAAGAAGACCCGTGTTAGTGGAAGCAAAAAGGAGGCTGCTTCAAGTGACTCAGAGACAAAGCTGCTTGTTGCTCAAATGGAAATGATGAACAAGCAACTCGCCAACATGCAAATGAAGCAGCAAGAAGGGCCAGCAGATGTGAATTACTCGGGCATACAGGCCGGGAATACGATGAATGAGGAAGTACAAGCCATGGAGAACCAGAATCAACCTTTCAGAGGCTTCAGTCAAAATTCTGGTCAATCGAGTCAAACTCAAAACCGCAACTTTTCGGGAAATCCGCGGAATAGTTATTATACACCGCCTGGTGCATCCAATAACCCAAGACCTCAAGGTAACTGGGCTCAAACGCAAAATCAACAGCCCACCTACGTCTCTCAGAAGAAATTCGATGAGCTAGTTGACATGGTGAAAACACTAGCCACCGGTCAAAAGACGATGGAGAGACAGATTGGTCAGATGGCTGATCAACAAGCAAAGCAGACCTCAAGGAAGACCGCCGAGTTATACGAGATAAAAACCCTAAGGCAGATATCAATGCTTGCACTGCCATCACACCTCAATGGGAGTATGGAGAGGAGGAGTTGAATGCAGTCACCCTCAGAAGCGGTAAGACAGCTGGACCCGAAAAGATGTCGGGAAACGAGTAGCCCCTCCTGACGCCATAAGTTCAGGAGGGGGTAAACAGGATAAAAATGCCAAAGAAAGCAACAGTGAGGAAGAGCTGAGTGATGATGATTTTTCGGGGGATAGTGATGAGGATGCTGAGAAGAGAAGTCGGGTATACGAACCCACGACTAAAAAGAAAAGCGAGAAGTTCGTCAGATGGAAGGATAAGGAGGATGAAGCCATTAAAAGTCAACCTATGATTAATCATTCGAAAACCCTTCCTTATCCGGCAAAGAAAAGAGAGAATATCCTAAACTCTGACAAACAGTATGACGGAGTGAGGAAGATGCTTAGAGATACTATGGTGACTATGCCACTTGCTTTGAGGTATTAACTGAGATGCCTAAGTGCTGTAAGTATCTTAAGGATGCACTGTGGAAGTAAAAAGAAGCTAAAGGAAATGGCGAGAGGAAGTGTTAAGAGAAGAGTGTTCAACGGTTTCACAGAGCGTTGCAATCAAGCGAGGTGACCCCGGACGACCTTCAATCTCCTGTACGATTGAAGGCCACACGTTCCACAATGTCTTATGCGATTCAGGGGCCTCTGTTAATGTGATGCCATTGAACGTCTGCAAGAGTCTCGGGCTGGACAAAAGGCTAAAGGAGCGTCCCGTCTCTCTTCGGTTAGTGGACCGAACTAGCCGTTTAGCGGTGGTTGTGTTAACAACGTCCTTATCTCCATGTTAAACATCTAGTTTTTCCAAGCGGCGGGTCATCTTGGATTACCGGTCGACAAGGAGATGCCCACGATTCGGGCCGGCCTTTCTTAAACATACGCCTCCACCATTGACTTCCGGCGGCCAAATCACTGCGAGGATAGAGGACACTTACGTTACTCTCGGGCAAGGAAAAAGTTTGCGGAAGCCCCAACCCGGGAGGTTTCATTCATTGAAGCAATCTATGGAGATGGACGACCACGATGAAGAACTCACGGAGATAGGAGCCCTGGATGTTATAACTCAACAACTGCGCCTGCGAGCCTATGAGTGAACGGAAAATGCGGGATATTCCGGGGATGAGTAGCAATGATTTGAAGGAGCTCAACCGAGGCGGACTTTAACCTTGCGAGAGGAGGAAGTTTTAATGGGTAGTTGGGACGAAATAGATTTACGGAGAGAAACTACCAATTGGGAGTTGGATGATTGGGAACGACTTGCGAGAAGAGCTTGAAGAAGAAGAACTTAAAAAGATGGTTAAGCATAAGAAAGAGAAAACGGAAGCTGACAGGAAGATTCCTCTAGATGATGTCATTCAATACCTTTCTGGGGTTACACCTCAGGAAGATGAGGTGTTTTTCAGTCAACCGGTCCAAGCTCACAAGGAAAAAGGTGGTCCCTTAAAATCTAGTATAGAGCAACCACCTGCTGACTTAGAGTTGAAACCACTTCCGCAGCACTTAAAATACATCTTCCTTAAAGACGGTGATAAGTTGCCCTTAATCATCTCGTCTAAACTCGAGCCGGAGCAAGAAGCAGAATTAATCAAGGTGCTTGAGAAACATATCCTCGCGTTCGGATGGCAAGTGGGCGATATCAGAGGAATCAGCCCAGACGTGTGCATGCATAAGATTCGAACGGAGGAAGGAGCAAAGAAGGTTAGACAACCTCAAAGGAGGCTAAATCCGCACATGCAGGAGGTTGTCAAAAAGGAGATCATCAAATGGCTTGACATGGGGATTATCTACGCCATCGCCGATAGTGAGTGGGTCAGTCCTACTCAAGTTGTGCCAAAGAAGGGAGGCATTCTTGTGGAGAAGAACGAAAAGGGGAAGAAGTTGCCTTACGCCTTGTGATTTGGCTATAGAGTATGCATTGATTATCGCGGGTTAAATGAAGTCACCGCTAAGGATCATTTCCCCCGCCCTTCATTGACCAACTTCTAGAAAGGCGAGTGGTCATAAGTATTATTGTTTCCTCGATGGATATTACGGTTATTTCCAGATAGCCATCGACCCTAATGACCAGGAGAAGACAACTTTTACGTGTCCATCTGGCCTTTTGCTTTTCGCAGAATGCCTTTCGGTTTATGCAATGCACCCGCGACCTTTCAACGGTGCATGTTGGCCATTTTTGATGGACTTGTGGAGCAGTGCATGGAGGTCTTCATGGACGATTTCTCAGTCTATGGCGACAGTTTTGATGAAATCTTAAAGAATCTAGATATGGTACTCCAACGTTGTGTTGAGAAAAATCTGGTGCTTAACTGGGAAAAATGCCATTTTCTAGTCGAAGAAGGGATTGTTTTGGGACACAAGGTGTCCAGTGATGGTATTCAGGTGGATAAGGCTAAGGTAGAAGCCATTGAGAGAATGTCGTACCCGAAGACAGTGAAGGAGGTACGAGGATTTCTAGGACATGTAGGCTCTATCGGCGTTTCATTAAAGACTTTTCGACGATAGCAAAGCCGTTATCTAACTGCTTAAAGAGGAAGTGGAGTTCTTGTTTGATGAGAAATGTAAGAAGCTTTTAATAGCTTAAAGGATAAGCTAACCGGTGCCCCCATTTTAATCGCGCCCATTTGGACTAAACCTTTTGAATTAATGTGCGATGCCTCTAACTACGCAGTGGGCGCAGTTCTAGGGCAGAGAATTGATAAAAAGTTCGGGCCGATTTACTATGCGAGCCGAACTTTGAACCCAGCTCAATGCAATTACGCCACTACCGAGAAGGAATTCTTGGCAGTCGTTTTTGCTATTGACAAATTCAGAAGTTATCTTTTAGGGTCCAAAGTGGTGGTGTGGACGGATCACGCAGCACTACGCTACCTTATGGGCAAAGCAGACGCTAAACCAAGGTTGCTCAGATGGATTCTGATACTACAGGAATTTGACCTTGAAATTAAGGACAAGAAAGGTAGTGATAATGTTGTAGGTGACCACTTATCTCGCCTAGTGAACGAGGGTGGCGAAGTCCCTAAGGAGATAGGCATTGACTTTCCGGCGAGCAATTAATGAAGCTAGAGACTTTGAGGCCGTGGTATGCGATTACGTTAACTACTTAGCGAGTGGGCATTTAGAAGATATGACGTATCGGGAAAAGAAGAAATTTTTCGGCGACTTAAAGTATCTCGTATGGGAGGATCCTTATCTGTTTAAAGTACGCAAGGACGGGTTGCTTAGAAGGTGCGTTCCGGAGCATGAGCAATTGGATATCTTGGAGCAATGTCATAGTGGTCCCGCCGGTGGACACTACGGAGCACCGAAGCTTGTCACAAAAATCCTTCAATTTGGTTTTTTGCGGCCTACTTTGTTTAAAGATCTTTGAAGCCTTTTGCAAATTTGTGATCGATGCCAAAGAGTAGGGAGACTCGGTAATAGGATGGAGATGCCTTTGAGGCCTATCTTGGAATGTGAGGTTTTCGACGTACGGGGTATTGATTTTATGGGACCGTTCCCATCATCATGCTCTAACAAATATATTAAAGTACCGTGTGTAGACTATGTTTCCAAGTGGGTAGAGGCCATAGCCACCCAAACCAATGATCACAAAGTTGTAAAGAAATTCTTGCAAAAGAATATCTTTACTAGATTTGGTTGTCTAGAGCCCTTATCGGTGATGAAGGTTCGCATTTCGTAATGCACCTTTGGATAAAATTCTTGAGAAATATGGTGTCAAGCATAGAATTGGTACACCATATCACCCCCAAACCGGTGGCCAAGTCGAGGTAAGCAACCGGAGCCTTAAGCGGATCTTGGAGAAAACGGTGAATTCAAATAGATCAGCAATTGGAGTACGAAGTTGGACGACGCACTTTGGGCTTATCGCCTTGCGTTTAAGACCCCTATGGGTACGTCACCCTTCCAAATGGTCTATGGCAAGGCTTGCCATCCCGGTCGGTGGAGCACGAGCTTCTTGGGCTATTAAATTCTTAAACTTCGATAGCCAACTCGTGGCGAGAAAAGATTATTGCAACTACATGAGCTCGATGAATTCGGACTCGGGGCTACGAGAACGCCAAAATGAGCAAGGAAAGAACGAAGGCACTCCACGATGCTAAGATTAAAGATCGGGAATTCAAAGTGGGAGACATGGCTTTGTTGTATAACACCGGACTCCATCTTTTTCTTTGGTAAGCTTAAATCTAGATGGTACGGCCCCTTTGAGATTCTTGATGTTCACCCTGGTGGAGCCATTACGTTGAAAGGGTATGGTGATCAACCGTTCAAAGTCAATGGTCACGGGATTAAGAAGTACTTTGGGCAACCCAAGGAAAAGCTGAAGTACTATACTTTCAAAGAGAAATGAAACGGTTGAGTCGTTTATTTGTGAAGAGATTCCATCCGACTTCTTTGGAGTGGATGAGGACGATTAATACCCCTATCCTTGCGGATCTTTCTTGTCAATGCTCCCGAGCTTTGTTAGCATACCTCGGCCGCATCGAGAAACAAGAACAAGAAGAAAAGAGTCGGTGTTGTACGGAGAGAAAAATTTCATGATCTTACTCGCGCACTTGACTTGTTGTTGTGGCGAAAACCATTTTCGTCCTAGTCATTACGAGTCGACGGAGAAGTGGTTTGCCTTAAACCCAAGTGGCACGATCCGGGTTGACTTGGTTTTACTCTGTCAAGCTAATGACATAAAAGAAGCGCTCTAGGAGGCGGCTAGTCTTTTAAGTATTTCTTTTTAGTTAAGTTTTTAGGTTAGTAGGAATAAAACTTTGGTGAGTTGTGTGTTGGTTATCCTTGTCTTATTTGTGGTTGTTTTATGTGTATACATGTTTACTCATATACCCCGTATACCCGAGATTATACGTTATGTCAAGTGTTGCGGATACGTTTGAGCGAGTTTGCAAGTTATTACTTTCAATGTTGTACGATTCACGATACAAGTGCAGCAGTTTATTCATGCTCCGGCCTGACCACTGCCAATCTACTGCCCGACAACCATCTTTGGAACCAGCTAAGTATTCTTTTCTTTTATTTGCACATTTTGGGGACATAATGTGATTTAAGTGTGGGGGGGTGCAATTCATGCTTTATTTTTGACAGTATGAGTAAATATTTGTGATCTTTGATAAATGGTGGAATTTTAAAATTTTTACACTTGGGTAGTTGTAAATCTTGAGCATGTAATTGAAACAAAGGCTTGCTAGTTGTAGTTCCAAATGATGATTGTATGTAACTTTGGTGAGATAATTATAGCATGTTTTACTGATTTGAGATAGTATTCATTTCATACTCACGAAAGCCTTTGATATTGAAGCAAAAATTTTGAACTTTATCTTTTCATTATTTTAGTGATTTATCTTAGAGAGATTTGTTCTTAATAGTAATAGTGAAGTAACACCTAAGTTCAGAACGTGCACTGTGAATATCTGAAAGTTTGAATGTGATGAGTGAAACGTAACTATTGTTCTATGAAAAATACAAGAATAATACAAAAGAATAAAGTTGAAAGTGTGTATGTCGAAAGCTAGTCGATGATTGGAGTGCGGTAGGGCATTATCTCGAAATGTCCTATACCACTATGATGACCAAAAGCTCACGACAGTTAGAAGAAGCTACCTTATGATTTGAGTAAGGTAGGGTGTTATCACGAAACATCCTATTCTACTATGACGGGTAAGAGCTCATTCTAATATGCGTATCAAAGTGAAAAAAATAATAAAGACTTGGTTATCGTTAATCTTATCCCCAGTATAAACCGAATGATATGCCGTAGGGATTATCCTGCGAGTGCGCGGGAAGACTTTGGGTGGAGCAATTCTTTTGTAACTAGGAAAGTCATTAAACTATTTGAAGGGGTATTTGTTTGAGAGGATTGTGGAGATTGAAAAGGGCTTGTCACACACACACCGAATCTATCTCTATGTTGGTATTACTTGCTATAGTTGTTGTATCTTTTGTTACGTGAGTTAGGAATCTATGTGGATTGCATATAAAGTGAGCTAGTTTTGATTGTTTTGCTCGGGACGAGCAAAAGTTTAAGTGTGGGGGAGTTGTTAAGGGTGTTTTTATATGTTTTATAAGGCTATATTTTATGATAATTTCCCCCGTATTTGTATTATTTGCATAAAGAAATAAGTGTTTAGACGAAATATTGAGCATGTGGTGTTTTTAATAAGTTAATCACAAAATTAGTCAATTTATGCGTTTTATTGATGAATTTATATTTAATTGGACATTATTACATTTTGCGATATTTTTATGTGTTATAGATGCACAAATTCGAGCTCAAGAGGTGATTCAAAGATGATCAAGTCGGATTTAATTAAAGAGGAAGAGATAATGGTGATTGGATTTGATTGAAAAGAGATAGATATGAGAAAATCAAGTTTTCGCGTCTACGAAAGCGGCGTCCAGATTATTGAACGGCCGTCCGGGTGGACGGGCGTCGAAGATAGTGGACGAGCGTCCGGGATGATATTTTTGATTCGGGAAGTTTGGACGCATTTGGAGTGGACGTTGGGCTAGACGTGCGTCCAATCCCGGCTCGGCCCGACTCAAATAAGTTTTGCAATGCGGGTGGCGTCCATGACCTTGGACGGGCGTCCATGGCCGACTTAACCCTAGCCGACCTAAAATCCTATAAATAGCGGCGTGTATTAAACCCTAGGGACAGGATACGCATTATTCATACACCCCAAAAAACCACTAGCGACCGCATGGTCCAAGGAGAAAACGCGGAGATGAATTCTTCCAATCCAATAATCATGATCATCAACATGATTGTTGGCTAAGCAATTCGCGGTGGGACAACGGATGAAACCAATCAACATCAACACCAACTAGATGATTTTTAGCTCCATGTTTAGTGAGTAAAAGTTACAGTTTTTCATCAATTGGATATTGTTCTTTATTGCTTACGTTTTGTTTGAATCAAAGGATCAATGAAACTACTTTTATGCTTTGAATTTGTATGAGAATATTGTTCAAGCTTTGATTTATTTCAATTGATGCAATTAGTTGTAATTCGAGAGATCGTTTATAATTAATTGAGTAGAGTTTTGGAGACGATCTCATGATCTTGTTTTGCATGCCGTTTAGTTTTGCTTGAAAAAGAAAACAAAACCCTAGAATTTGTTTAAAGGAATTTAATCGAATTCGTGATAGATCATTACTAAAAATCGTATCTTTAACTTGCCATCTAGTTGGGGTTGGGTTGGTTGATTGGTGGATTCCCGTTGCCTTGCCGTTCCTTTTAATTATTTGATAAACCAAATCGTTCGTAACGACTTTGATTGCTTCGTTTAGTTGCTTTTCTAAAACCCTAGTTTTTGCATACTGTTTTTCTGCATATTTTCTGTTTCCAGCACGTACTCGGACGCTCGTCCACCCTTAGCGGACGCCCGTCCAGTTCTAAGTTTTTCTGTTTTCTGTGATTTTACCCACTGTTCTTCGTTTTTATATTATAGATAGTATAAACCCTAGTTTGAGATAATAATTCGTGACATAGTAAATATAACAACTGCACCTTAATCCGATTAACATTCGACTCCCTTAGGACGACCCGTAAACACCCTATACTACGAACCTTATACTTGGGGTGTTTCGGTTTATAAATTTTAGAACTAGTTTTTACCAACACTCGACAAAGTTTATATATATATATATATATATATATATATATATATATATATATATATATATATATATATATATATATATATATAGATTTATGCATATAGTATATATATGTGATATATACACATGTGTAAATTGATTTATGATAATATAATAAAAGATATACTCAATATTGGATATTGATAATATATATTTAGGAAATATTTAATATAAGATATTGAGTATTTAATGAGATAAATGTAGAATATCTATTTTCCTTATTTTATTAGGAATATGTTTTCTTTCTCCTCAATCTACTAGGAAACTAATCCCAATCAGATTGGGATATGAAAATGGCACACCAACACCTATTTAAGGGAGGCTTGGCTAGCTCTTTTGTACATCACAATTCCAAGATCTAATAGTTCTTGTGAAAAATAGAGAGCTTCTTAGAGAGATATTTGAGAGAGAGAAAAGGCCGGTCTAGCAACTAGATTTTTCTAGAAGTAATCCAATGGCGGATTCCAGCGGGTTGTTCGTGTGGAATAGTGGTAGAGCCCGAATGCTTGGGCGGCTCCATGCACCACTACACTCCTTAGACGGTCGAAGCATCGATATTTTAGATCAACCAAGGTAATCACCATATACTTGCTTATTTGTTTATTGTATAAACGAAGTCGATCCTGGTTAAAAGGAAATAAATTTTTGAATTCTGCTGCGTTCCCACATAGATTTCCTAACAGTAGATAGGGTTAGGAGTTGCACCCGTAGCTGTCAATGAATTATAATTTACCAATAGGGATGACTATTGCACCTCATAGGGGGAATAACTAATAACTCATAATTAAACTATTACCTTAGAACTCTTGTGTGCTCCATTTGAACTTGCATAGTCTTGTTTGTTTATTGGCACCACTTTACTTCTGTCTATATTATAGTTGGTCGTAGATTGTTATCGTGACAGCTCAATCTCGAATGAATTTGCATTCTTACGAGTCTCTGTGTGATTCAACCTTGACTCGCCAGGACTCTACTACGATAAACCTAGTCCTATTGCTAGTAAGTGCTTTGCACGCGATCAACACTATAGAAGTAGTGACACCGTATATATAGTAACAAATGATTTTGTATTGTTAAAATATCTATGAAGATGTAGTGACACGTGATTTGTGTTTCATGAAGTGTTACTGAACATGTAGTAACACCTAATTTGGTCTTTATAAAGTTAATGCAGATGTAGTGACGCATGATTTGCTCTTCGTAAAGTGTCATGTAAGATGAAGTGACATATGTTTTGGTCTTGAAAAAGTGTCAATGAATATAAAATGACAAACTATTATTGCCATTGCATCAAAGTTCAGATGTTTAGCACTTAAAGTGCATCTGTCAGCAAAGTGACATAATCTCTACATCTGGTAGAACTAATCTGGTTATCAGCAGAGTGAGGGTATGTAGAGAAGTGTATCCAAGTCTGTGAAAGTCGGCTGGGAAGTCTGTTGAGTTTCTTCTGGTGTCAGCAGCCTGTTGAGGGTCTGCTGAGGCTTTTGGGTGCAGCTGAGTTCTACATCTGGGCAATGATAAGCTGAGTGGGGTCAACCGAGTGATTCCATATCAGGGGCATTTATGGCTATCCAACAAAGATTCTTGGTGGTTAGGATTTAGGGATCTATGCCTATAAATACCAATTGTATTGGTCATTGTAAAGTGTGTAATCCATCTGAATTTTAGTGCAAATTAAAATATCTCTTTCTGTCCGTGGAATGGTCGGTACAACGCCGGAAACCACGTTAAATCTTATGTTCTTCTTGTTTCTATTATATCTGTTGATTATTATTGTTAGATTGCATCTGTTAATTATCTATCTTACATCTGGATTCACTATCCTGTTATAAAAAACTGGTATTAGAGCGTAGTTTCTGGGAATCTTTTGTACGATCGAATTTATCTTCACCAAGACCCTCACCGGTGCTAGGCTTCTGTGATAAAAGTTTTGTTCTTGGGCAAGAAAGATGTCTACAGTTAACGTAAAAATCGATAAATTTACAGGAAGAAATAGTATTAGTCAGTGGCAAATCAAGATGCGGGCCTTGTTAAAACAACAAGGATTATGGACTCATTTTTAGTAAAGGAGATGCCAGTTCAGCAGGTTTTGCCAGTCTGGATGAGAAAGCACATTCAACCATCAAGTTGTGCTTATCTGATGATGATATCACTGAAGTTCCTGAGGAAGACACAGCTGCCAAGTTGTGGGAAAAGCTTGAAAGCATGTATATGACTAAGTCATTAACCAACAAGTTGCTGCTGAAGTAGAGACTGTATATTCTGAGGATGCATGAAGGAGGTATTTTGAGGGAACATCTGGATCAGCTGAACATAATACTACCTGATCTCAGGAATATTGATGTTAAAATTGAAGATGAAGATGCACCCTAATTCTGTTGGCTTCATTACCAAGTTCATATTAAATCTTTGTGCAGTCCTTCATAGTTGGGATGGATACAGTGGGTTTAGAGGATGTGAGGGCAGCCTTGCATGCCAGGGAGCTGAGACACAAAGATGTAGGGACAGACATTCAGGCTGTTGGACTAGTAGTTAGCAGCAGTGGAAAAGGATATGGACATCAGTCTGGGAAGAAGAAATCCAAGAAGTCCAAAGGTCCTAGAGCCACAGATGTCCAAAATTACAGTAAAGAGCAGGGGCATTGGAAATCCAATTGTCCAAAGAAGAAAAGGTGGCATGAGAGTAATTCTGGCACAACAGTTGTGGCTGCTGAGCATTCTGATAAGGATCTGGTTCTAGTTGCTGGAGATTCAGCACACCATGCTGATATTTGGATCCTAGATTCTGGAGCATCCTATCATATTTGTCCACATAGGGAGTGGTTTTCTACTTATGAGCAGATAGATGGAGGTCATATTTCTATGGAAAATAGCAAGGTCTGCAAGATAGTGGGAATTGGCTCAATCAAGTTAAGGACAAAGGATGGTAGATTCTTCATACTAAAAGATGTTAGACATATTCCACAGATGACCGAGAATTTGGTATCTCTTAGTCTACTGGAAAGCAAAGGGTTCTATTTTAAGGGAGAAGGTGGAAAGCTGAAAGTTTACAAATATTTAATTATGGTGCTCAAATGTATCAAGAAAGGAGCCTTGTATATATTATAATGCTCTAATGTATCTAGCTCTGCTGCTGTGGCATCCTCAACAGTTTATCAGTCACAGCAAACTCAGTTGTGGCACATGAGACTTGGTCCCATGGGTGAAAAAGGAATGCAAGTCCTTTCTTCAGCAGGTTTTCTTGGAGGATATAAGGTTAAGACACTAGACTTTTGTGAGCACTGTGTGTATCGGAAGCTACATAAAAGCAAGTTCTCAGCGGGCAAACATAGTACAAAGGCATCACTTGATTATATCCATTTTGATTGTTGTGGTCCATCAAAGGTGGAATCATTGGGTGGTCAAAGATATTTTGTGTCATTCATAGATGACTATTCAAGAATGACTTGGGTGGTGATGATAAAACACAAAAGTGAAGCATTCAACAGTTTCAAGTAGTGGAAGGCTCTAGTGGAAAATCAGACAGGCAAGAAAATCAAAAGGCTCAGAACAGATAATGTTTTGGAATTCTACTGGTCAGAGTTTCGTACATTATGTAAGGATGGGGGTATTGCTAGACATCATACAGTCAGGAATACACCTCAGCAGAATGGTGTAGCTGAATGGATGAATCAAACTCTTCTGGAGAGGGCAAAATGTATGCTCTCTAATGCTGTTTTATCAAGGAGATTTTGGGCAGAGGCTGTAACAACAGCATGCTACTTATTCAACAAGAGTCCTCACACATGGATCAATCTCAAGACGCCATTTGAGATGTGGTCAGGCAAGCCTGCCGACTACTCAGTTCTAAGGGTTTTTTGAAGCATAGTTTACTATCATGTTAGTGAAGGGAAGATGGAACCAAGGCCCAAGAAGGGAGTGTTTGTAGGGTATGGAAATGGAGTTAAGGGTTATATTGGTCAACAGCAGAGTCCAGGGTCATACTCACTAGAGATGTGGTCTTTGATGAAAATTCTATGATTAACTCATCAGTGGGGAGGTCTGCCGAATCTGAAACTAGTGCCGAATCTGAGAGGGCTAAGAAACAGGTGGAGCTTCAAGTGGAGTCAACTGATATACAACAATTAGCTGATCCAATTCAGCCCTCGTCTGATTTGGTTGATGAACCAGAGTCTGATCCAAGTCAGTCTGCTGAACCAGGATATGCAGAGCATCAAATAGGGAACATTGGTCAGCAGAGTATAGCTGTCAGCAGGGCCAGAATATCAAATGTTTGGGCACTTCCTAAGAGGTATGGTTTTGATGATATGGTTGGACTTCAAGTTGCAGAAGAAGTGGATGAGTTTGAACCTTCTACTTATAGGGAAGCAGTGACATGTTCTAAAGCATCTCAATTGCTTGCTGCAATGGGAGATGAAATACAGTCATTATTGAAGAATCAGACTTGGGATCTAGTTAAACATCCAGCTGATAGGAGAGTTGTTACTTGCAACTGGATCTTCGAAAAGAAGGAAGGAATGACTAAGGTAGAAGGTGTCAAGTATAAGGCACGTTTGGTTGCAAGAGGGTTCAGACAGAAAGAAGAGGTAGACATTGATGAGATATTCTCACCATAGTGTTACTAGCAATGGTGGTACAACAGGATCTTGAACTTGAGCAGTTAGATGTGAAGACATCTTTTCTATATGGTGAGGTAAATAATGAGATATACATGACTCAACCAGAGGGATTTCAAGTTCCTGGCAAGGAAGATTTTGTTTGCAAGTTGAAGAGGTCCTTGTATGGATTGATACGTGCTCCTAGGCAGTGGTATAAAAGGTTTGACAGTTACATGATCCAGCTAGGTTATTTTAGGTGTCCATATGACTGTTTTGTATATCACAGTCAGCTGAGAGATGGATCACATATCTATCTTGTCTTGTATGTGGATGATATGTTAATAGCTACTGAAAAGAATTCTAATGTTCGAAATCTAAAAATCCTTCTCAGTGCTGAGTTTAAAATGAAGGATTTGGGTGCAGCCAAAAGGATTTTAGGGATAGAGATCTCGAGAGATAGGAATCAAAAGAAGCTGTTCTTGTCTTAGCAGGGTTATATACAAAAGATATTAGCCAAATTTGGCATGTCTGCTTCAAAACCAATATATACTCCTATGGCATCTAATGTTTATTTGTCTGTTTATGCATCACAATCAGCAGAGGAGAATAAGTATATGTCAAAAGTTCCTTATGCTAGTGCAGTTGGTGTTTGATGTATGCCATGGTGTGCACTAGGCCCGATTTGACTCAGGCAGTCAGTGTTGTCAGCAAGTTCATGGTTCAACCTAGAAAGGAACACTAGATAGCTGTGAAAAAAATGTTCAGGTACCTTAAGGGTACAACTGATGTTGGTCTCATTTATAGAGGTGATACTCAAGGTCTGATCACAGGATATGGTGATGCTGATTATGCAGGTCATATGGATAGTAGGAAATCAATGACTGGTTATGTTTTCATATTAGGGAATTCAGTTGTCAGCTGGAAAGCAACTCTTCAGGTAACAATGGCTTTATCAACTACTGAGGTAGAATATATGGCTCTTACTGAAGCAGACAATGAGGGTGTCTGGTTGAAAGGGCTAGTCAGTGATTTGGGTCTACATCGGGATCAAGTAGAGATTTATTGTGACTGTTTGAGTGAAATTTGTCTAGCTATGGATCAGGTTCATCATGGGAGAACCAAGCATATTGATGTGAGATATCATTTTTTGAGAAATGAGAAGAGGGTTGTAGTGAAAGAGATCAGCACCAAGGATAACATTGCCGATATGTTCACTAAACCAGTTCAACAGAGCAAGTTTCCGTTGTGTCTGAACTTGCTGAATGTTCAAAACTTATAATCTGGAATATGGAAACTAGCCGAGGGCAGGGCCGGTGAGTGGATTCCGTGGAGTGATCTGGTACAGTACATCTGGCATTGACGAATGCATCTAGTACAAGTACATCTATTTATGCAATCTGGTTGACTATGAATGAGAGTTCAAGTCAAGATGTAGATTTGTTAGCAAAGTGACTTAAACTCTACATCTGGTAGAACTAATCTGGTTATCAGCAGAGTGATGGTCTACTGACAATTGTATCCACGTCTGTGAAAGTCAGCTGGGAAGTCTGCTGAGTTTCTTATGGTGTCGCGACCGCCGAGGGTTCGAGGTTTTTGGGTGCAGCTGAGTTCTATATCTGGGCAATGATCAGCTGAGTGGGGTCAGCAGATTGATTCCACATCAAGGGCATTTATGGCTATCCGACAAAGATTCTTGGCGGTTAGGGTTTAGGGATCTCTGCCTATAAATACAAACTGTATTGGTCATTTAAAGTGTGTAATCCATCTGAATTTCAGTGCATAATAAAATATATCTTTCTGTCCCTGGAGTAGTCGGCACAATGCCGTAAACCACATTAAATCTTGGGTTCTTCTTGTGTTTGTTATTTCTGTTGAATATTACTGTTAGATTGCATCTGTTAATTGTCTATCTTGCATCTGGATTCCATATCCATTTATAACAAACATCTACACACAATGTCTTCGTTATAACAAAGATCTACACATGTTACGTATTCTTCATCTTCGACATCGTTGTTCGTATCTTATGTTACTACATCTTCAATTTTAGTGTTAGTGCATCGTCACTTCATTGTTACTGTATCTTATGTTACTACATCGTCAATTTCAATGTTCCTGCATTTCTTCTTCATTGTTACCGCATTTTCAATTTCACTCTTAGTGCATCAGATAAAACTATGAAGAGACGATAAATCTATGAAAATTTTGATTTTTAAAACTGTGCTAGAAAAGATTAAATGAGATATCAAAATAAAGATGACAAAAAAATATGAATTATGGTGAAAGAATTATGATGATCCGAGTTGCATATCAAAAGATATAGCCGTTTAAAATTAAGTAAAAGAGAGAATAACATTATTATTTTTATTTAATTTTGCATGTATGAAAAGGATACTTTCCTATGCTTATTTTTTTTCCTTATAAACCAAATAAAATTTAAGTTGTCCCGTCTGTCTATTTTTAATCTTAGTGTGTCCTTTTCACCCACCGTCTCATATATTTTGTGGCTAAAATGTAACACGAAATTCTCCATTGCTGCCTCGTTGCAGATGATTCAAATGAGGTGTTATCCTTTGAATTTTCTACTATAATTTTTTTAAATAAATAGAAGGGCATAAATTTAACTATGGTCCATGGCCAAATCCTACTTAGTGTGCCCAACCAATAGAATTTAAGATTTTTCCAGTGGACCCCTGTGTATAAAAATAAGCATCCAATCAGATTTTTTCAAATTAAAGTGATGACATGCTAGTCCTAAAATTTGGTAGCTTATTGAAGGGTCCACCATAAAAATACTGTTAGAAGGGAGAGAATTATTTAGAATCGATAACAATGAATTACTAATATAAGTAGCTTATTATGGAAGTTGTCCGTCGTTAACATGATTGATCATAATAAAACTCACATCAATCAATTGATCATACTTCATTATCATTCATGTCATGTTTGGTTGACGGGAATCATAAATCTGATGCAGTTGTCAAAATACTTGTTTATTCACCGGCAACAAAGCCATGGGCGGACGCAGGATCCTGGGTGAGGGGGGACGATACTATGGGGGAGTGTAAATTTTTTGGAGGGCAAAAAAAAAATACACAACATACATAATAGTGTATTTTCCGGATCTAGGGGGGGGCGCTTGCCCCCCCCTATATTGAAGGTACATCTGCCCCTGAACAAAGCACCATGAGGTACGTATACGTATGCGGTGATATTGAATCAAACATTTTTATGTATCGAGTCAAGCAACCCTTCAAAACAACGATGCGCGATCTCGGCTTGATCAGTTTACTCAAGCATATGAAAATTTGCTCAAAATCATTTCGATTAAGAATCGATGATGCTTGAGTTTTTTTCGATCATGCTTGATAGAATTTTGTACCCTTTTAAGTTCAAACTTTTGCATGATGAATTGCTCAAGTTCGAGTGGTTAACATTGCATTTTGATGTCTCTGCACCCACCTTGTAGAGAAACCGAAAAAAAAATTCTCGAAAAATTCCCAAAAAAAGGAGAATATTCTGAATGGATTTGGATGCATAGAGTACTTAGTTCCTTTTTTGTACTATATGTTAGTCAATATGACGTGATTTCTTGTCGAAGGGAAATAACTTGTAACACCAACTTGGATCACTTTTAATTTGAACCATATAATAAGTCCTCATCTTTGTTGATATACCCCACATTATCATGTTACGACTAATTTGTTAAAATAATTAAGATAGAAGAAAAAATGAGAAGAGTTATAATATGTGTTATCTTTATCGGTCTTCATGAAGATCCGGAATTTCGTTGAACTTTGAAAAATTCATAAATTCACTTGGGATGACTTCCATTATGAGCATATATAGTTTTAGGTATGTGTTTATGAGTGAGAAATTGGAAAATAAGATCTCTGTAGGCCCGATATTTTTGCCGGTCTAGCAGGGCCTGAATTTTTTTTTTCCACGAGGAAATATCTTCTTCTTTTTTTTTTTTTTTTTTTTTCCTGAAACTTCAACGAGTTGAAAACAATGGCCGTGGAAATATCTTAAATAATTTTTTTTTGACTTCAACAATTGAACGCCCCGTTCCCGGATACCGTGCCCTTATCCGGAAGAGAACGTTCGGCGCGTATACTATTAAATAAATCTAATATTATACGCAAGCCTCTATGTCGTCGTATCAAATAAAAGAAACGGAAGCCTAAAAGGATTTCGGGTAATAACATAAATGCTACTAAGAATAGATACAACCATACTAAAGATGGATAGTTAAAATTACAACGACGAAAAACCCAAAGACCTAAACAATACGAGGTCATAAAAGTAGAAGTACAACAAGTCTAAGAAAAGAAATACAACTTATAAGACAACCTTTACAAAGAAAATAAACTAGAAGTTTCGTCAAGACTTCAATGTCTTCAAAAGTCGTCATCTACACTTGGTCAACCTGTTCGTCTTTTCACCCCACAATGCATACAAAAGAAAATGCAAAGGAGGTAAGTACAAAGTACTTAGTAAAAGTGAGAAGCTAATGGATAACTAAGTTATACAACAAAAGGTTATTATTATGATTATTAATTATCTTTATGAGACCGACTAAATCTATGGTTCAATCCATGCCCATCGACATGTAATGACTAAACTTTTCTAGCTTAGCTTATCTTGGTTACATCATTACTCAAGGACACAATGCATGATGAAAATTCCACCACGAGATATACTTGCCAACTACGGTGATTAGCACCGGTAGTCCCGGGATCTCCCCGGTATGCATATACGCTCGATAGATTTCCTCCACTACCCTTCAGCCTTTTGAGCCAGTAGCGTTGTCCACCTTTTATGAACGTATCACATCGCCGATTTGAATCAGTGCCTAACCGAGAATAAATGACGTTTTAGCTTTTACTACACTTATGTAAATATTATTGTGAATTAACTAGTCACCTAAATGTTTTCAAGTATGCTCCCTCACATCTCCTACTCTCGTACTTAGACCACTAGACACGGACAAGGCCTAGCACATACACAGACATTGATGAACTCTAGTTCATCAAAGCACAAGCACTTTCATGCCCTTCCGACGGATCGGAACTTCAACTCCCTTTAAGAATACATTCGGTGTTTTAACTGAACGAATCGGAAGTTCAATCGAAGCTTGTTTATGTTTAATTAATGTTATTGAATCAAAAAAATAGAAATTTATAACTCAACACAAATATACCAAAACATATCACATCTCATTAATTATAACATAGCATGAATTCTATCACCTAACAACACCAAAACTCACTAAAACTCAACCTATCATTATAAAACTATAATTACTCATTAGGAAGAGCCTCTTACCTTAATTTCCAGCAAAACCGAAAGCAAAACGTCAAGCAACTGCAACAACTGTTGATCCTCAACCCACAAAACCTATTTGATCAACAAAAACTCTAAAATCCTATTTTCAAGCAAAAAAACGAAACTGAAAAGAGCATAAAACTGCAAATTACCTATATTACTACTGCAAAACTAATTTTAGAATGATCTAAACTCCAAGGCGATCGTTTCGACTACTCATGGCTGAAAAACAGAGTTACGGATTGAAAGATACAAATTTTTCAAGAATCGAACTCTACGAATACCGAAAACTATGGCTAAACTGAAAACTTACGAAATTGAGAGATGTTATTTTACAAAGTTGCGTCTCCTCGAGCTGATCAATTTTCTCTCCCGCGGCATCTTGAACAGATAAACGGATTGGTCACACGGTTGAAGTTTACGTTCTTCCTTTTTCTGGCATATTCTGCGTTGGTTTTCTTGTTCTGCGTCGTTGCTCCTTTTTTTTTTTATCAGAATCTGTGTGAAATAATAAGAGATTTTGGGTATTATTTCCTTTTTATAGCCATTAATTAAATCCTTTATAATTAATTACTAAATCCTTTTAATTAAATCCCTTTTAAATCAATAAATAGGACAAATAATAATTAGGTCGTAGTAAATACACCCAATGACTAGTTTACCCTTTTATGAAAAGTTGGGATGTTACATTCCTTCCCCCTTAAGAGGAGTTTCGTCCTCGAAACTCGAATGTAACTGGGGTGTACTTGAACTCTGGACTTTGCAAGGCGTTTCGTCTTCTAACCCTTACAATTTTCTTCTTCTTCTTCAGTCTTCCCAACTCTTCTTCTTGTCTTGAGCCAACTTGAGATTGTGACGATCCGCTTCAATCTTCAATTCGTCTTGATGTATCAACTTTGGTCTCGTATTCTGCTGCCATTCCGCTTCATCCCAGAAACTCGCGTTCTTCTATCTCTATCTTAAAAAAAGATCATCAGCAGTACTATTTCAACTCTTGTACGTCTTGGTCGCTCCGAGAGGAATTTCAATTGCCATCCCGTGGTTTTCATTCTTCATTGTCCTTCCCAATCTTCCCCATTCAGACACCAAAGCTGATTCCGATGCCAATTGTTGCCATCTTCATCTAACTCATGACCAATGGTTGGTTGGGCTCCAGCCACTCACTTGTAACCGGAAACAACTGGATCTTCATCTTGTTCCTTCATGAACTCATCAACTGCCTCGAATCTTACAATCATCGGTTCAACACTCTTTGCTTGCTCCTGCTACCCTATACCCGGAAGGCTGAATCTTCCCAGCCGAAACCACACTTTTGGCACACTTGACTTCTTTCGATCCCAACTTCCATCATGGCACCACAAGCTTGATGAAGAAGCGCACGGATCCCAAGTGAAGGACTTCGAGACTCCCCGTGGGTGGGGAACATGCATTGTCATACTTTTCTCTCGACGGTCCGATCCAATTCTTTTGCCAAAAAGAGTTAGCTTGAGAATAAATAAAATTGAAAAGTGACAAGTTGGGTACCAGGGTGGCATGTCAACTAGGTAAGCCAATGAATGATACAATGCACTTGAAATAAGAAAGGTTGCTTGGGTTACAAGCAAAACAAGATGATTTCGTGTTGGGGAAAAGTTCAAGGTGGTTCCAAACTGAAGAATGAGACATTGTAACATAATACATGGAATAGACACAAAAAGGAAAACAAAAGGACACCTTGCCGAGAGAGGAATTTTGCAAGATACGGTGGTCTGCAAAGACTTCAGAGGTAACTTGAAAGGATGGTAATAAGCTTTCATATAAGCCTTGAGAAAGTGGAGACGTTAAAGGTAACATCACACAACAGAAATCAAGGTAAAGGTGCAAGGTCGAGCACCAGAAGGACTAAAAAGAGAGCAAGAATCTCAACATGAAGGAGCCATGAAGAAAAAACGAGTACACCAAAAGATCTCAGAAGAAAATAAAGACTTGTCAAGAAGTGTCCAAGTTTGCAGTAGTCAAAGAGAGGTTATCTCAAGATTTAATAGAAATAGAAATTCCCTCAAGGAATTGTAAAGGAATATCAAAAGTTTGAATAAGTAAGCGGTAAGCAAGATTTTTAAGTGAAGAGGAAAAGATACATAAGAATTGTCGGATAAGGTTTTATTTCAAAGAATTAATTCAAACCTTCAAAGGAAGTTTAAACGATCATTGATGATTCAAATCAAAGGTTCAAGGTTGCACTACTCGAGAGGAATAGTACACTGCCAAGGAATAAATGCTCAAGGTTAAAATAAAATAGACTTTCAACCGGTGTAACAAAATTGGAATAGAAACGCCAAACAGAGGATGGAAAATCAAAAGGCATATCTGGCGGTTCATGGCTCAAATGGCCCGAAAGAGAGTTAAAACTGAATGGTACAAGGTACATTAATCTGGATTGAAATTCAATTGAAGTTTTGGAGAAAACTTGTTTCTTGATTTGAAAAGTAGGAAAGTATGAACTAGTTAAGAGGAAAAGGCTTATAGAGATATATTTCGGAGGTAATTCATGACACCAAACAGAGAGGACCTGTTGAGTTTAAAGGTCCCAAGTGAGGGATTACATGAGAAACAAATTACCAGAAAAAGTATAATTACAAAAGGTCAAGAAAAGGGTTTGAACATCAAACATGGCATGCTGGAGGATAACATCTTGGTTATTGTTTACAACTGCAAAAGAACTATAATGGTAGCTTTACAAGCATTCTACTAAAAGGTTTAACTTAGAAGGAGATCAAACTTCAGGAAACTCTTAAACATAACAGTCGTAACTTACTACCCACTTAGCCCAAACTCTATGTCAAAGAGGTGAAAAATCCTTTTAGGTTGATGTGTATGATATTTACTCGGGATATGACATTATAATTTTTTTTTACAGAACAAATGAAGAGGAATTTGAGCACGATCCAAAGAGAAACTATTTAGATACTGGAGTTTTTCAGGTGATAAAAAAATATTAGAATTTTTTAATGAGAATAATTTGGTCAAAAACAGTTATTTCTGACGATTGCACAAGCTGTCAGAATTTCCAGATTCATAAACACTGAGTTGAATTGCAAATAGAGATCAAACGGAAAATAATCTGAGCTTAATTTCAAAAGGAAAATTGTAGATAAAAGTTTTTTCTGCAATATATCAAAAATTCAGATCAATTGAAGGTGTTTATGTTAGGCGTAGTGCCCGAAAGACAATTATATAATTGTTTAGGACAGAATTAATAATTCATCGTATTACATGCATGTATGTTTATAATTAAGACACTACTGAAAACCCTAAGTACCTCATTTATGTAATCACATAACTCAGTGTATGGCAATACACAAGAGGATTGAGTTAGTGAGATGTACTTAAAATTAACTTAGTCCGTAGCGTTGATTAATCTGAGTACGGGTCTCATGATTAATATGCTAATAATGCTCCCAGAACACTTTGATTTGAGTAATAGGGTACCTAGTGGGGCATTTATATATGATGATAATCATATAGGGCTGGACCGATTTGATTTGAGTTCTCAATATAATTCCGTGATCGAGAAGTCTTGTCGAATCACAAGATGATCATATATGGATTAATCTAAATCCTGAGGTGATCACAGACAACTGCTTAGACTAGGGTAGGGTTTGATGTGTTAGTAAGGATCACTTCGTAGTATGTGTTGCAACACTTCTCATTGGCTCTATTCTGGAATGAGTGAGTAGTCTGTGCTATCGCTGATATGGAATCCATTCCTTCCTGCGGAAGTAGACGTACGTTCCCTTATTTGTTAGCCCTAAGAAAATGATCGATCCCGGGAGTTCATGTTAGACTAATTAGCTACTAGTCCGGTATGTGAACTAATTGATCACTAGGGGGTTAATGGTAAATAAGGATAATATGTTTCGAGAAGGGTTTACGGAAATATCCCGACTCGAAATGAACAGTCTATGGAGGATTTATCCGTATGTAATGATTATATCAGTGGACGCTTATCAACTCATGGTTGAATTAAGTTATCTATATTCGGCAGAGTTCAGTTTCGAGTTTATGGTGGTGTAATCCCGGAATTAATAGATTGAATATTATTGTTCGGTCTGTCGAATAATTCTATGTAATTTATTGTTGCTACTGAATATGGGTCCATAGTCCCCGACGTGGCTCCTAATATAGCATATAGGTTTTCGCGTCGTCTCACCTCAATTAATATTAAATAGTTTGATTGGACTGTTTAATTGATATGTGGATTAATTGTTTAGTTGGACTTGATAATTAAATACATGGAAAAGAAATTTTTCGTGGACTCGGCCCAATGTATGGCAAAAATGCGTGTGGACCTTTATATAATTAAGGGGGGCGCATTTTATGATTGAATAATTAGAGAGAAATTAGTTTTCTTGGATAATTATTTAATGTATGATTTAATCATTTATTTTTCAAGTGATAAATCATGGAATATTAGATAATATATTTATTTATCCTAATTTGTTTGGGATATATTATATATTTATCTTTCATTTGGAATAAGGATTAATCTAATAATTATCTTTTTAATTATTAAATCCTTGGAAGACAATGATTACTCTTCTATATAAAGAGAGTTCTCCCAAGCCTAAATGACTCACACAATTTTTGAAATTGTTGACAAGTATTAGGCTTTGATATTTCGGCCTAAATACTAGGGTTTCGAGTTGGGATAATCTTCGAGATTATTCCGGTAGCATATCGAGGAGGTCAAGCGGTTTGAATCACCATCCACTTGGTGTTGCTTGGAGATACACGTCGGAAGACGGTGGCTTCTCAATTCTTGGATCTTGGATCTCGGATTGTTTTAGACGTTTATTCACAATAAACCGGTAAGCAATCTAAACTCCCTCGTAGGTTTAGATCTATTATTTTATGTATTTTGGTTGACTAGATCTAGATCTTGTAGTTTACGCTGCGTAATCGGGTGGATCTATGATTCATCTGGTGATATTACATCCTACAAGTGGTATCAGAGCCTTTGATATATCAATCAAAGTATGTAATTCTAGATTTAAGGAGTGGAATAGCATGTGTAGATTGCTTTATTTTCTTTTTTTTTTATGAATCGAAAATATAATGAATGTATGCCTTTGTGATTGTTGTGGTTGAAGAGTTAGATTGGAGTTGGTACTGTTTACCCGTAGATCTATTTTGTAGCTCTTTTTGATTAGTATCAATTGTGTAACGTCCCGTTCCCAGACACCGAGTCCTTATCCGGAAAAGAAACGTTCGGCATGTATAAAATAAAAATAAGCCTCTACTATGTCGTATCAAAAATAAGAAAACAGAAGCAAAAGACTCGGGTATAAAAATTTCCAAACATCCGAGAATAGAAACAACATCTAAAGGTGGAAATGTAACTTATTACATTCAAGGAAAATACGATATCCAAACGAAATGTAACGGTACTACACGTCTCGAAAGACCAAAAGTCTAAACCAATCAGTACTAAGAACAGTCTAATAAATGAATGACAAAAATAAATAAATAAATATAAAGTCTTCAATGCGGCGTCTTCAAACGTCATCATCGAACTCCTCCTCGCAAACATTATCGACCTGTTCATCTTCTCATCCCCAAACACGTAGAAAATATGCATTTGAGGTAAGTACAACGTACTTAATAAGAAAGAGAAGCTATGATAACAATCACAATTTATAAAGAAAACACTACTAGAATTTTCTGTTTTTCCGACGGGAATTTCCGACGAAATATGGTCGTAGGAAAATTTCGACGAAATTGCGAGGGTTTTGTTACGACTAAAATAATTAAGAAAAAAAAAAAATGTTTCCGACAAATTTCCGACTGATTTCAATTGTCACAAAGTTCTCCGTCTGTAATTTGTCGGAAACCTAGCGCGCGAAAGTCTTCCGCCTAATGTTTAAGGGCGCGAAATTCTCCCGCTTAGGTGTTTCCTACGAATTTCCGACGAACACCGTTCCTCGTAGCAAATTTGTCGGAAGGGTTAAACCCAAAAAATTGGCGGCCTAAAATTCCCACTCGATTTTTTTTTATAGAAATTTTGTATGTACTTATTTTTATTTATTTTATCTTTCAGCAAACATAAACGAAAACAAAACCCATCCTCATGAACCCTGGCCGCTCCTCACCACCATCTCATCACCACCGCCTCCATCTCTCCAAATTCATTTAAATACATAATCGATGTGATCATTCATAGGGCTTAATCGATTAACCCAACACATCCTCGATTTTGGCTGAGTTTGGATTATTGTGTTTAAAGAGCAGAAACACCGCTCTACCTCCGGCGACTACTCCGACGAACCCATTCTCATCTCTTCTCAAATCGTCCAAGCAGGCATAAAATTCAGCGTATGGAGAATGCGCCCAGTCGATTCTCAAATTCTGAAGCTGGAGCTTCTACAATCTCGTTGGATTCTCGCTCATAATCTTGTGTACTACTGAGAAATCGTAGATGGAGGAGCTACTACGACGCTGTCCGGATCTGTTCTTCTTTGCTTTTTGCTCCATTATTGGAGTAATCAATGGATATCCTGGCGATTCCGACCGATTTACCTGTAAGTCTGATCTGAGTTAAGTTAGGTAAAAGGAATTTGTAGAGTTCCCAGTTAGCAATTGCTGCAATTTCATGGGCCGGTTATTGAGCCCTTTCTTTGCATTTAGAATTGTCGTGTGTGGGGTGAGGGGGTCTTGGCTATATGCTCATGATGGTGAATTGAATTTTGATGGCTTGAGTGTGTAGCTTAAAAGCCTTGCCCCTTTTCTTCTTGTTACGTCTGCCAATTCTTGTTGCTTCTTGTATGGTATTTTTTGATATTGATAGGCAGTGGGTAATTAGCTCTATCAAAATTGCTATACAAGGTGCAGTTGGATTGGCCATTTGGGTGCCTTCGGTAACTAATGAGTCTAAAGAGTTTGAGTCTGAGACATCCGAGATGACAAATATTCTTTGCAAGTGATGTGAGCAATCGTATTCTAGTTCGTGTATTTGAAGCCGATATTCATACCTCAATCAAGATCTTGAAGAACGGTGGAGACGTGATTCATAAGTATAATGGACCTCTTGAAGCTGGTGGTATTGTCGCTTTCGTAAAGAAAGAACGTGGTCCTGCAACAGTTGAACTACAAGCTGCTGAGGAAGTTGATCGACTTGTCGGTGACAAGAAGACTGTCATTGTGCTAGTTCATATTAATTTACATGGAATAGTTATATATTCTTATATTCTAAGCATACTTGTATTTTGTGCAGGTAGGGATTTTTCTTGAATTCTCTGGTGAATCGTACGAGAATTTCACTGCTTTAGCTCAGAGATTGCGTGCGAAGTATGAGTATGAGCTATGCCATACCTCCAATGCAAAATTCCTACCAGTGACCGGTCCTGTTGTTAGGATGTTCAAGCCTTTTGGTGAGCTTTTTCTTTATTTTCAGGTAGGAAAAAATGTCAGTTATGCTTCAGTTAACAAATGATAAGTTATATTAGTGGCTGACTACATATCCCTCTTGACTGGATATAAGTAAATAACTGTAGGAGTTTGATGTGGATTCTATTGAGAAACACATTGAAGAATCAAGTTCAGCAACCGTCTCTTTCCATGACCATGATTCCAAAAACCGTCCATACATGGTGAAGTTTTTCAGTAGTGGCGACTCCAAGGTACCTGACCCATGCATTTTCATACTTTTAATGTATGTAGCTATATTAATTGTGTGTGTATTATGCAGTACATATAATAACTTACTTGTCTACTTGTTTGTTACCTACATATATATATATATAAAATTCTCTTTAGCTTCATTTTTTTCGGTGACATGATTATTTATTACTAGGTGCATAGCTGCCTACCCCTATGGTGATGGTAGACATTTAATTTGTTGCTTTGACATTGTTGTTGTCTACTGTCCGAAGTTTCCTAAGATTCCACAAGAGCATAGGTGCCTACCCCTATGGTGATGGTAGACACTTCAAATCCTTGTGTTATGTTCGTTTGAACTATAATTTTTTTTAATGTTGATTATTTCCACTTGATGATTTATTCTGTTTGTATCCGTGACATGAAAGGGGAAAAAACACGCATCTACTCCAATGACTCATTTTCTTGCCTCTTGGGTGGGTAAGAACCTCAATGCTTTGACATTGTTGTTGTTGATGTGTGTCTGCATTATATTTGTAGATATTATTATATTTAGACGTTTATGTATGCGTGTGCATGTATGTATATCTATATTTTTTTAGGAGTGTATATAGTATATTTTTTCATAACAATTTGACTATTTCAGAGACGAGCAAACCCACCGGATTCACGTGGGTTGTTGTGCATGGGGTGTACTAAACATGTGCTGTATTTAAGAAAGATGCGGCTCGTCTGCTCTATCTTTTGTTTTTAAAGCGACTTTTTTTAAAAATATTTTTGCAGGGTAGTGCCATCAATGTGAACTTCAGCTGTTAATTATTACTACAATATAGCATTTTTACTCAATTTCATAACATGAACAGGACGCTGCTCGTCGCGCGTATCGAGACCCTGAAATTGCAGGATCATTTTATCACGACATTGGTTTAAATGCAAATCTGAGATGGCAGGTGTGTTGGATTCTTAACATTCTCTTGAGTTTCTTTATAATGGTCAAGTCTGAAGTAATACCCACTATTCTCTAAATACTAATACTTCCATCCAAAGTTCATATCTATTAGTATGGATGGTTGAAGTGCATTATATTATGCTACACTTTGAATACTGTTTGGCCTCTTGTGGGAGAAATTTCTTTTGTGGACATATGGTTCAAACTAAATCTGGTAAAATAGAGGATAACAGATAACTTATTGTAGAGGAATGGGGTATATATCTTAGTTGGCTGGTATTTGTTATGATTATTATGCTTGGAAGGTATGTTTAAGCAAACAATTGAGATAGAGCTGAAAATATGGGGGTAATCCGAGCACTTGGTTGTTTGTTTGTTTTTGTTTACTCATTTTTTATTGTGCGTGCAAAAGTCTGAGTAGTTTGGAGTTTCTCAAAGTAAATGTCAGACTTTTTCTAGTTGTGGTGGAAGTGAAAGTCCTTTTTAGCTTAAGGTTGGATTTTAACGACAATTATTTCTAAAAAGAACAAAAAAGGAAGATAAATGAGGATAAGAGAAGAAGAGTTATTTCTTTTAGTTTTTTGTACTGATTGTAGTTGTAGTAGTCTTACTCATTGTAGTAGTCTCTTTTGGACTAAAAGTTGTAGGCTAGTCCTTTAAATTCTAGATAAGATGATCTTCTTTTTGTACTGCTTAGTCATTGATTGATGGATGTTGCTTTTGTGCATGATGGTGGTTTGTTGTGCTGAAAATGGCTACAAGAACAGAAGGTAAAATGCTTGGATACGACGTATATTGTGTCTGAGTTGATTGAATTAGTGGAGCCAAATCCATCTTTTATTGTATTTTCATAATTTTTATTCAGTGTGTTGGATTGAGTAGAAATTTAATATGTTGAGGCAAATTATGTTTTAATGTATTCTCCTAGATCTTCTTCCAATGTGTTGAATTTTGTACTTCTATTTGTGTTGTTTGCAAAATGCAGATGTTTAATAGTGTCCTGTTAAGAAGTTGTTCAGAATCTGCATGGTAAGAAATGTCAAAGTTGAATATTTATTTTGCCTCTTAGAACGGTGTTAGAAAGCAGCAAAATAACTTTGTACCTTGCCTGTCAAGAGGGATATGGATCATGATACTTAGAAAGGTGTACATATATAGAGTGTTGGAGCCGTGGAAGTTGCCATTACCTGCTCTTTCTTAACTCTTGCTTCTTCCTTTTTAGTGCTTCTACTGACTTACACGGGCTACATTTTTATCCACCTTTGATTACCTCGTTCTTGTATGTTCTGGTAGATTATTGCAGGGCTGGCATTTTTATCCACACAATTCTTGCTATTGTAACGTCCTTTTTGACAGCTCTTGCTTTTCTGAATATCGTACAAGTATGTTCTGTTATTGCGAATCTTATGGTAATTTTCCTCATAGCTTGTGTGGGCTTTCAGAGATGAACGCATTTACGAAGGCATGGTTAGAGTGGGAGAAGTCTACATCCACACAATCCGTCACGTGGGGCAAAAATAGCACGGTTAGTCACAAACTTACTCCCTACTTCAAATGGTGCCCGGCATTGATGATCATGGAATATTTGATTACAATACATATTATATTGGCATTTTATTTCATTCTACTAGCTCTACATAACATTATGGTTTAGTTTTTTTGTGGTTTGCATTTCCTTGTAACTAAATGTGAATTATGGTGTAGCTTTATTTACATGGGCAATGTATTTGTTATAATTATGTGTAGTTTTTATGGGTTGAGTTTAGCAATTTAATTTATTTGGATTTGGAAATTGTGGTTTATTTGTAAGTGCTTTAGATTTTTTTTATGGAAAACATAATTTTCCGACGAATTAGTGACGGTTTTCGTCGGTATTTTGTCGGAACATTTATCATTTAATTAGAACGTTATTGACGAACTTCGTAGGAACTTCGTCAGTGAATTCGTTGGAAAGTTGTCAGAATCATTCGTCGGAAATTTCGTCACAAACGATTTCCAACGGGCTTTTTTCCAACAGCCCATATTTCGTCGGAAATTCGTCGGAAACATGTTTTTCCGACCAACTACCGACGAATTCTCTCGTCGGAAAAACAGAAAATTCTAGTAGTGAAATATAATTAAAAGTTTAGTTGTTTATGTATAACCGACTCAATCTAGGGTTCATTTCATGTCCATCAACATGAATTGGCTAAACGTTCCTACTTAACTTATCTATGTTACAACCGCACTCAAGGGCACTACGGGTATCCACCTTTAGGACACTCTTGGCAACATATTAGTGGATCACACCAATATCCACGGAGTCTAGAATAGGTAAACTCCGATAGTACGCACACCTCAGTGGAGTCACCCGAACTTGTGGTTTTTTTTTGACCTACGGGTTCTTCCACCTTCAGAGGTAGCACACACATCGCGATATAGATTGGTGTGTATCCAAGAGAGACATGTTGTTTAATCTTTTACTAGTCAAGTACGTATTTATTAAAACGATTAACTAACTACCTAAGTGTTTTCAATTAATCTCCCTCACATTTACTATTCTCTTCCTAGACCACTAGACACGGACAAGGCCTAGCAACTACACAGACATTGATGAATACTAATTCATCAAAGCACAAGCCTATCATGCTCTTCCGACGGATCCGAACTTCAACTCATTTTACGAGTACATTCGGTATTTTAACTGAACGAATCAGAAGCTCAATTCAGGCTTGTTTATGTTTATACAATGTTATCATATCACAAATTGAGGGTTTAAAACAATAATAACATGATTATGAAGCCCGGAACCAAGCTGAAAAGATAAAACAGTAAAAACTAGGTAAAACAGGTCAAACGCCCGTTTGACATCCTATGGACGCCCGTCCGACATCGAACGCCCGTCCACTAATCCCCAGACGCCCGTCCGTCAAAAACAGCTACATCCTGAATCAAAAGTCTAACCTCAAACGCCCGTCTGCCCTGTGCAGACGCCCGTCTGAGCTACTAGGGTCGCGAACGCCCGTCTGCCTATTGCAAACGCCCGTCCGCCTGGGTTTTTCCCAAAACGCTAAATCTTCAAAACGCGGTTTCTGCACCGTTTCTAATCTAATGAACCCCAAATTAAGCACAGTAAAACGTAGGAAACTTATCTAAACATCTATGATCCTTTGATCAACGAAAAAACAAATCTTTCTTGCATCTACGCATCATAAAACATGATCTAAACTTTACGAATCATAATCGAGATCATAGGAAGAGTCTCTTACCTATTTGCAAGCCAAAAACCAGATTCAAAAGCATCTGAAAAAATCTGCTGCACTTCCCTCCAACTGATATCCAAACGATGTGCTTCTCACAATGGTTCCAATTCTCTCGTCCGATCTGAAAACGATCAAGAAACGCTTCAGATATCGTGAAAACTCTCTGGGCCCCCTTCTTCCTCCAAGTTGCGCAGAGAAGAGGTGAAAACTGATTTCTGATTTTGTGTTTAGGTTATGGGATTAATGTGTATTAATTTTCTTAAATACCAAATTCCAATTAAATCCTTTTTTCCATAAACAACCTTAATTACCAAAATCAAGTTAATCCCTTAATTATATATACATAACTCGAAAATACAAATATATAATTAACACAATACTTAACTCCAATAAAAGAAAATAAATAATAATATTTCGTTTTAGCAAAATGACACGTCTGCCCTTTTCCGAAAATCGAAATATTACAAATTGAGCATAGGATGCGTAATTTATTTTATGTCATGCGAAAAATTGTAAAAGGCACTACCTTTTGTATTTTTTTTATTTCATCCGGTTCAAGACGACGAAAATCATGGTGTTGAAAATCATAAAGAAGGTAATAACGGGAGGAGGCCGATTGTTTTATTTTATTTTTTTCCGACAATTTTGGTCTCGGCAACATCAACAAATTTTTTTTTTTTGACACCTGATGCGGGAACAAATTTTTTTTGATAACATTGTTTTAACTTTGACATAAAGGTCAAAGCAATAAAAAAAAAAATTTAAAAATTTGCCGTATACAAACAAAAAAAAAAATTTATTTCCTATTTTTTTTTTTAAGTTTTGCCGAGAAGCTTTAAAAAAAAAAAGGTTTTTTTTAAAACACAATTATTAATATAAATATATTATAATATATTGGTATATTACGGTCTCCTCTCTCGTCGTTCGTGGTTCGTGTCAAGATCGAAGGTTCGAGATCCAGAAGTTTCAAGATCAAGATCGAAGATCAAGATTTGAAGACTTAGAATAAGTTCTACTTTTCCTTAGAAAATAGGTTAGTCGGGGGTACCAACGGTCCATCTCGGTGTTTAATTTTTCCGTTTATTTTTTCGTGTATGATCGAAATTATGTGATAGAACCGGAAAATTGCCATGACATGCTTCATATCATGATTCCACTCCAATGCATACATGTAGCTACTTTATTTCTAATAAATTAGGCATGTATAACTCGTATAATTAGTTAAAAGCTTTTTTAATTAATTAAGTAACTAATTATTAAAACCGAGGAACCGGGTTTTGTCAATCGTTACGATTTTAGTGATGGATTTTCGGTGAATCCCACTTAGATAAATCGTTGAGTTTTCGGTGAACCTACCTTAAAAAGAAATGAGATTATGCTTTGGTTGATAATTTAGAAATCGGAAAATCATTGTACACTTGTTTGGAAATGGTCTAACCATGGTTGGGCGAGTTCAACCGAGCTCCGGCTCAATCGACTCCCCTTCCACGAGTGATGCACATTACAGTGGTTCGACAAGACTTAGCATAGCCGATAAGACTTCGGGCTAAACGGGGCTTATCTTGCCGGATTAGCCTGAACTGTCACATATGTTCCAACGAATAGACGGCGTAGGCTTGCCTACATAACCGACCCAATTCGGAGTACTTTGATTTGTTGTTTCTTATTGTCAAGACCGAAACCGTAATTAGTAAACCCACCACTTTTTTAAAATATTGAGTGGGAGCGGGGAAGGTGACAGCCGACCCCACGGCCTCTACTATAGATGCAAGAACGTGAGAGAAGGGTGACGCCTCAAGCCACTTTGATTCCAGCCCCCTGCGGGTGGTGTTCACCCCTATCAAAATTCAAGGCTTTGTTTCCAAAAGGAAAGGATTTCGGGTACTCGTTGAGTCACTGACCGACCCTGCGGCGGCATACTCGGGGCGTATTTTGAGATCTGATATAGTAGGTCACACTCTTTATGGATATTTTCGAAATATCTAGGCTAGAAAAGGAAGGTAATCAATGAGTAATGCCCGGGATGTCTGATTCCTGTGAGATGTTCGATTCTCGAAGCTTAATCATTGAGAGAGATTGTCTCAGTTTAATCGTCACCTCTTTGACTGACCCTGTGGTGGCACTGAGGTGTGGGATTAAATCCTTGGAATGGTAGGACAGACTTTAAACAAGTTTATTATTCCTAAAATAAACATCTAGTAGTGAAAATTTACTTTTGAATTTAATTTTCTGTCATTTTATTTACAGCTAAATCTCTAGGCTACTAAACTGTTAGTAATAGGACTTCATTAAAAATATGGACAGTAACAAGTACGTTGTAATTATCAACAAATGCATTTAATTTTTTCGGAAAAGATTTTCTCTTGAGCCTTTAAAAACTTAAGTGACATAGTATAGGTATGTCACTTGTGTTGAACGAGAAACGACCGTACCTAGTTTACAAAAGATGATTTACGACTATCAAAAAAATTCAGTTAGTGAATTTTAAAAGGTGTAATTACACAACAAATTTCTAAATTGAAAAATTGGAGAATCATATACATAAGGCGTTGCTAGTTAGACGGTATTTGGAACCGATAAACTAGTGGGAGCCTTAGCCTTATGATTTGTTGTTTTTATGAATCATTAGAAATGTGTAATAGACTGCACAGGAGTTTCTCCATTTATCAGAAAAAACAAGAATAAAGCGTTACTAGTTAGACAGTATTTGGAACTGATAAACTAGTGGAAGCTTAGTTCTGGAGATTTTATAATCTTTGAAATATCATGAACACAGCATTGCTAGTTAGACAGTATTTGGAACTGATAAACTAGTGGGAGTTTAGTTCTAGATGATGTTCAAATCTTTGAAAAATCATAAATACAAAGTGTTTCTAGTTAGACGATATGTGGAACCGATAAAATGGTGGGAGCTTTGGTCTTATGATTTGACGATTAGAAAAATCGAGAGTCCAAGCAAGTAACACTGAACATCCTACAGTTCAAGAGTAGTGTCTAATCAAACGAACTGCTAGTTCAGGACTGTTTCCATCTAAGGAAAGTCGAGAATGGAAAAGAATGTTTATACGTGTTAGTCATCTAAACTAAGCAGTTAAGGCTAAACCGGAAAATTAATAAATTGGAAATTAGAGGATAAGGAAAGTGATTTCGGATCACTAACCAATGCATCCTTAGCAATTTTCTCGAAAGCTAAAGTTCTTTGGAAGAACTAGGTAGCTTTGCATTAAACGATAAATAAAATAGACAACGGTCAGTTATTTCAGATAGACTAGTGGGAGTGATATAAGGAAATGAATCTCGGATTCAATTCTTGAGTATCACAGAAAATTCATTTTCTGGTTTCGTATTCGTTGGAACGAACGTATTCATTTTCAAAAAGGTAATTTGTTTGTCTTATTGACGATAAATATAACATTCATAGCACGAATCCAAGACTCGGACTTTTGTTTGATAAAGTCAGAACCACTAGGCAATGCTGAAAAGGTATTAGTAACACATCTTAAAATATATAAACGCAAATGGTTTCCGTATTTCGATAAACGCTTCTTTCTATTCTATTAATTAGTGCATTTCCCTAAAGACAAGACCTGAAGACTGGCTTAGGGTGATTCCTATCTCCCAGTCAACAGAACACTGTCTCAAAGGACAATGACTGAGTTTCCTTTCAATCAGGGAAAGGGTAATAGTTTTAAAGAAGTCGCATAGCTTGTTCATAACGACCTTCGGGGTCTCATGAAAGATACAAGCTTGTAGGAGCTTTTGAAGTAGTGACATCTTGTCTGACAACTATTCAAGACTCCGGTAAGTTTATCCAAAATATTTGGAGGAAATCTATGATTTCACCAAAGATAGAGTATTCCATACCCAGAAATAGGTTATTGCGTAGTCTTAAGGACTGATGCTCGGCCTGCCTCCCAGTGAAATGTTTTCACTAAGGGATACAATATAAATTTGCCTTATATAGTTATTGATGTGCTACGATACGCTGTTGAACTCATATAAGATATTGGTTGCAAAATAACGGTTTACGTTGTAATGAAAAACCGAGAAGTCTACCTAAAAGATGCCTATGCATTTGTGGATAAGGAGTGAATTCGGTTCACACCACTTCCATAAATATAGACATTTAGCATTTAGTGCTTGAGGGTAGGAGTGGAAATTTTGCGTACACGTTCAGGTCGTGAAATATCTTAATGCATTGAGTAAAGGTTGGTTATAAAAACTCGTAAAATTTGAGAATGACGGTTATACTGTCAAACTCGGTCTGATAGAGTCTATAAATAACAACCTTAGATCTTGAAGTATTTGTACTCAAGATGTTACTAACTGATTTGTTCAGTCCACATCCAACACCAGCAGTTGGTGATAACACTAAAAAAAACTACTAAACTATATCAGTATATCGATCCACCCCGAACGTAGTGGGAGTATGGTTTGTCCATTACCCAGTGCAGGACCTTATGGTCTATAGGGTGGATTGATGACCTATAGTCCTTTGTGGGCTATGTAGGATCCTGATCATAGAGGTTGGTTTAAAAGCCATAACCCTGTGAATAGAGTTTGATACTCCAGTTCTGTTCAAACTCTTGTAGAATCACCTGAGCATCTTAGGCCCAGTGGGAGTAATTGGAACTACATGGAAAAGAGTCGAATGAATAGGAAAGTTTAAACTTTTCAATGCAAAGCTGAGTAATTTAGGGGTGATTCCCTAAAAGATAGAGAGTTAACAAGACCGTGATCTCTCTTACCACTCAGTCTTCCTTGATTTTGTCAGAAAGCGGGAAATAGGGGTGATTCCCTAAGACTTCCTTCCCGAACAACGGAATCTGAATTCATTCAGAACAGAAGGGTTTTAGCTAAGAACAAATGGCGGATTCGTTACAAAGCAGAAAATAGGGGTGATTCCCTCTGACCTTTTTGCGAGACTAACGGTATCTTAATTTATTCAGAAAGAACCTTTGGCAGGATGCCTGCCATAGCGTATATCCTTTGGTGATTAAAGCAAACCTCTAGGTCATTTCAAAGTCATATATTTTAATATGTGGACTTGACCAGAATGTTGATAAGTATTTCATAGACTGGGCATCAATATTAGTAAAGTAGTATGTAGATTAGTGTTTGTGAATGGTAACACTGAAACAGTTTGGAAACAACATGGGTGTGTTATCTGAAGTCAGAGTCTGACATGCCATCGGGATTCATTCTAAAGGATTTTATTCGCTCAAATTCTCGAGAATCGATCATTGGAAATCCCATCCATTCACCTGGTTGAGATATTCTTGCGTTTATGCAAGATTCAACGATGTAGTCTACCCTACCTCTCAGGAATGGTTATCTAAACCTACAGATGAATACGAAAGGGGATGTTTAGTCAACCCTCAAGTCTCTTCAGGAGAATGAGGAATAATATGCTAGTATATTCAGGTGCAAACTAGAATATAAGTGATGACACTGATTCTGACTTTGGGTCAGATTAAGGATGATCGTTAAGTCGATTTCGACCTCAGAGTTGAATCAAAGGCATATTGAAATTGTACCACCGGATTAGATGGAAAGACGACGTTTCGATCCCAAAGATTGACTCAAGCCGCCAACCTACCTGATCAGTGCACCAAGTCATATGGTATTCGGATTCTAAGTACGTGCCGGGTCACTGACCTACCCTGCGGTGGCACACTCCGGTTGCGCTTGGTGGGTACATATTTGAGGGATACACCTCACTTGTTTTGAGCAAGTGGGAGAATGTTGTAGATATATATATAAATGGTGTGCTCTAAAACATTTAATCCACTTGCCTTTCGTGCAAGTGGGAGATTGTTAGGTGTAGTGCCCGAAAGACAATTATATAATTGTTTTAGGACAGAATTAATAATTCATCTTATTATATGCATGTATGTTTATAATTAAGACACTACTGAAAACTCTAAGTACCTCGTTTATGTAATCACATAACTCAGTGTATGGCTATACACAAGATGATTGAGTTAGTGAGATGTACTTAAAATTAACTTAGTCCGCAGCGTTGATTGATCTGAGTATGGGTCTCATGAGTAATATGCTAATAATGCACCCAGAACACTTTACGGTATGACAGTCTTATCCAGACTGTCGGTAATAGGGTACCTAGTGGGGCATTTATATATGATGATAATCATATAGGGCTGGACCGATTTGATTTGAGTTCTCAACATAATTTCGTAATCGAGAAGTCATGTCGAATCACAAGATGGTCATATATGGATTAATCTCAATCCTGAGGTGATCACAGACAACTGCTTAGACTAGAGTAGGGTTTGATGTGATAGTAAGGACCACTTCGTAGTATGTGGTCCAACACTTCTCGTTGGCTCTATTCTGGAATGAGTGAGTAGTCTGTGCTATCGCAGATATGGAATCCATTCCTTCCATCGGGAAGTAGACAGACAGTTCCCTTATTTGTTAGCCCTAAGAAAATGATCGATCCCGGGAGTTCATGTTAGACTAATTAGCTACTAGTCCGGTATGTGAACTAATTGATCACTAGGGCTTTAATGGTAAATAAGGATAATATGTTTCGAGAAGGTTGTACGGAAATATCCCGACTCGAAACAACAGTCTATGGAGGATTTATCCGTATGTAATGATTATATCAGTGGATGCTTATCAACTCATGGTTGAGTGTAAGTTATCTATATTCGGCAGAGTTCAGTTTCGGGTTTATGGTGGTGTAATCCCGGAATTAATAGATTGAATATTATTGTTCGGTCTGTCGAATAATTCTATTTAATTTATTGTAGCTACTGAATATGGGTCCATGGTCCCCGACGTGGCTTCTAATATAGCATATAGGTTTTCTCGTCGTCTCACCTCAATTAATATTAAATAGTTGGATTGGACTGTTTAATTGATATGTGGATTAATTGTTTAGTTGGACTAGATAATTAAATACATGGAAAAGAAATTTTTCGTGGACTCGGCCCAATGTATGTCAAAAATGCGTGTAGACCTTTATTTAATTAAGGGGGGCGCATTTTATGATTGAATAATTAGAGAGAACTTAGATTTCTTGGATAATTATTTAATGTATGATTTAATCATTTATTTGTTAAGGGATAAATCATGGAATATTAGATAATATATTTATTTATCCTAATTTGTTTGGGATATATTATATATTTATCTTTTATTTGGAATTAGGATTAATCTAATAAATATCTTTTTAATTATTAAATCCTTGGAAGACAAGGATTACTCTCATATATAAAGAGAGTTCTCCCAAGCCTAAATGACACACACAATTTTTGAAATTGTTGAGAAGTATTAGGCTTTGATATTTCGGCCTAAATACTAGGGTTTCGAGTTGGGATAATCTTCGGGATTATTCCGGTAGCATATCGAGGAGGTCAAGCGGCTTGAATCACCATCCACTTGGTATTTCTTGGAGATACACGTCGGAAGACGGTGGCTTCTCAATTCTTGGTTCTTGGATCTCGGATTGTTCTAGACGTTTATTCATAATAAACCGGTAAGCAATTTAAACTCCCTCGTATGTTTAGATCTATTATTTTATGTATTTTGGTTGACTAGATCTAGATCTTGTAGTTTCTGCTGCGTTTTCGGGTGGATCTATGATCCATCCGGTGATATTACATCCTACAATTTAACCTGTTCAAAACGGAAGAAGAAGTGAAAGTGCTGCTGTAGATTTTCTGGATAAGTGTCCAGAATAAACATGAATTTTCTGAACAACCCATAATGATTATCGAGTTGATGTAAAAAGAGAAATTGTACATAAGACAGTAATCTAATTCGCTAAAAAATTTCAGAATTTTTGGAACACGGTAAGTTGTTTAACCTGAAGGGAAAACACGGAAACAAAATCATTCACTCATGTTGCGTAAAGCCAAACACGAGGATGATGAAAAGTATGTGCCAAATTAAGAGACCTTTAACACTATTAGTTGAAACGACTGAGGAGTACTTGGAAAGAATAGAATTACACATGGAGTTCGTGTAGAACCATCTCAAGCAAAGCAAAGGTCAAAGAATTTTTGTAAACATAAATCAAGCGATAGCAAAGAGAGAAAACGGAGGCTTTGTTGAGTCGAGTCTTTAAACAAAAACTTGTATGTACTAAAACATCTTGTAGGGGATGCATTAAGGGTAATCACTAGGATGCAAAAGTGTGTTGCCCCAAAATAGCTAAACAAGATATAGTTGGAAGGATATGCAATTGTCAGTTCAAATAGTTCGAAGGATGAGAAACTTATTTTTCTTAAATCAAGCATTTGACACGATGAAAACATCTTTAAAAATTAAGTCACATCAAACGAATGTACACACTTGGAAAACAAAACTGCATAATAAGAGACTTTTACCGAGTTTGAGAAGTTTCAAATGGAGGATTTAACCAGAGCATGAGTTACAATTAGTATGGATGGGGAAACATTGAAATCGGGATAACCAAGTAGGAAACTAGATGATTATAAAAGAGGATCTTATTAATGAAGACATAAGATTGGAAAATCACCACGCAATCGTTTCTTGCCATCGAGGAGCACTATAACGACAACACCTAGTCTCTACCTACCAAACTTCTTATCCTGTGTAACAACTAGCTTAAGTATCAGGTAAATCAAAGTATTCTCATCTCCTATAACCTACTACACTATAACCTATAGGGTGAAAGAAAGACATCTATCCTTCCTTGACCAGAGGACTTAAATGGTTTTGAGAAATTCGGGTGCATACATAAGCCACGAAATAATTGATTTGCACAAAACAAACCGAACTGATTTTGAACATGAGGCGAAGAGAAAATCTGTGAGTATATAAGTTTTACATATGATGCTCAAAAATCAAAATTATTGGGAAGCCATAGTTCGGTCAAAATAATACTTTTCATCTACTGCTATAAGCTGTCAAAAAATTTCAGGACCTCATCAACTGTCGTGTGTTGCAGATTGTGCTAAAAAAACGAATTTGCAGTTGGTTAAAAAACATAACTTATAGTACAAGATGTTTTCTACAACATATCAAAAATCCAAGTCATTTGGAGGTGTTTAGTTTATTCAAAACAGAATGATAAGTAAGAGTACCGCTGCAGAATTTACTGAACAGAGTACCCCTCATTGTTAAACAATTTGTGAACAATCCATATTGAAAACTAAATTGATGTAAAGAGAAAAATTGTAGATAAGACAACTTTCTATGTGGTTGAAAATTTACAGAATTCTTAGAAAAAAAAATGATATAACATGATATGTAGAAACGTGAACAAAATCGTTTACTCATTTTGCATAACACCAAGTTACAAGGAAGTTATTTGAACCAAATGTAGCATTACGAAAGCATTAAAACCTCAAAAAGAAAGAATATTAGAGAAAAATTCGAAGATTCCAAAAGGAAATAGGGGTCCTAATAAGGGTTCTCGAAAGGAACAAACTTAAGAGGATCACATAAGAGATATGAGCTTAAAACTCAACCTTCACCTAAGGAGACTTTTCACTTGGTCCTAGTGCAACTTAAACACGTTCTAAGGATTCCTAATCCTATGAGAATTTATCACCAAGATCAAGAGAGATCAGAAGGTTCTAAAATGTCTAAAGAAATCTTATCTTAGAGGGAAGAAGCCTAGGAAAGAAGGACGCTTCTCTCTGATACCAACTATAATGCCCCGCTCCCGGATACCGAGCCCTTATCCGGAAGAGAACGTTCGGCGCGTATAGCTTTAAATAAATCTAATATTATACGCAAGCCTCTATGTCGTCGTATCAAATAAAAGCAAACGGAAGCTAAAAGGACTTGGGTAATAACATAAATGCTACTAAGAATAGATACAACCATACTAAAGATGGATAGTTAAAATTACAACGATGAAAAACCCAAAGACCTAAACAATACGAGGTCTTAAAAGTAGAAGTACAACAAGTCTAAGAAAAGAAATACAACTAGACTAGTACAACCTTTACAAAGAAAATAAACTAGAAGTTCGTCAAGACATCAATGTCTTCAAAAGTCGTCATCTACACTTGGTCAACCTGTTCGTCTTTTCATGCCACAATGCATACAAAAGAAAATGCAAAGGAGGTAAGTACAAAGTACTTAGTAAAAGTGAGAAGCTAATGAATAACTAAGTTATACAACGAAAGGTTATTATTATGATTATTAATTATCTTTATGAGACCGACTCAATCTAGGTTTCAATCTATGCCCATCGACATGTCATGACTAAACTTTTCTAGCTTAGCTTATCTTGGTTACATCATTACTTAAAGACACAATGCATGATGAAAATTCCACCACGAGATATACTTGCCAACTACGGTGATTAGCACCGGTAGTCCCGGGATCTCCCCGGTATGCATATACGCTCGATGGATTTCCTCCACTACCCTTCAGCCTTTTGAGCCAGTTGCGTTGTCCACCTTTTATGAACGTATCACATCGCCGATTTGAATCAGTGCCTAACCGAGAATAAATGACGTTTTAGCTTTTACTACACTTATGTAATTATTATTGTGAATTAACTAGTCACCTAAGTGTTTTCAAGTAGACACGGACATCTCCTACTCTCGTACTTAGACCACTAGACACGGACAAGGCCTTGCACATACACAGACATTAATGAACTCTAGTTCATCAAAGCACTAGCCCTTTCATGCCCTTACGACGGATCCGAACTTCAACTCCCTTTAAGAGTACATTCGGTGTTTTAACTGAACGAATCGGAAGTTTCAATCGAAGCTTGTTTATGTTTAATTAATGTTATTGAATCAAAAAAATATAAATTTAAAACTCAACACAAATATACCAAAACAAATCACATCTCATTAATTACAACTTAGCATGAATTCTATCACCAAACAACACCAAAACTCACTAAAACTCAACCTATCATTATAAAACTATAATTACTCATTAGGAAGAGCCTCTTACCTTAATTTCCAGCAAACCCGAAAGCAAAACGTCAAGCAACTGCAACAATTGTTGATCCTCAACCCCCAAAACCTATTTGATAAACAAAAACCCTAAAATCCTATTTTAATTTCTGGCAAAAAAATGAAACTAAAAAAGAGCATAAAACTGCAAATTACCTGGATTACTGTTGCGAAACTAATTTAGAATGATCTACACTCCAAGACGATCGTTTCGACTACTAATGGCTGAAAAACAGAGTTACGGATTGAAATATACGAATTTTTCAAGAATCGAACTCTACGAATACCGAAAACTATGACTAAACTGAAAACTTACGAAATTGAGAGATTTTATTTTCCGAAGTTGCGTCTCCTCACGCTGATCAATTTTCTCTCCTGCGGCATCTTGAACAGATGAACGGATTGGTCACACGGTTGAAGTTTATGTTCTCCCTTTTTCTGGCATATTCTGCGTCGTTGCTCCTCTTCTTTTTTTTTTCAGAATCAGCGGGTGAAATAATAAGAGATTTTGGGTATTATTTCCTTTTTATAGCCATTAATTAAATCCTTTATAATTAATTGCTAAATCTTTTTAATTAAATCCCTTTTAAATCAATAAATAGGATAAATAATAATTAGGTCGTAGTAAATACACCCAATGATTAGTTTACCATTTTATGAAAAGTCGGGATATTACAAACAAGCTCAAAACAAAGGGTCGTGGAAAATGCATAACACAAAATTCATGTCATCCCCATGAAATTTCTTTGCATAAGATCAAAGCTTTGATAGCATTTTAAAAGAAGAAGAAGAAAGGCCCAAACCTCTCTAGCAAAATTATGTAGGATATTAGGGTCTAGGTTACAAGATTGGAGGTTTATATAGCCAGATATTAAAAGGACTAAAATGTCCTTATGACAAATACAAAGTATCTAATACTATATATAATTACATATGCTAACAATGACTTATTTTTATTAGCATGCCCCATGTTACTCCATGATGATTTTATAATTCTAATCACTGGTTGAATAAATATGTAAGTGTGTCAAGAAATGACTCATTTCCTCCTTACTTTTTAAATTTAGGGTTTATTGTTAAAAATGACAATTTGAACATAGAAATATGTAAAAATGACAGTTGAATTTTTTTCGGGTAAAAATGACATTTCCTTATTCCAATGTGATAGTGAAAAATTAGATTTGAGGTCTGTTCCACAGCAGCAAACAGTGGATTTGGGGTTATGAAAGTGGATTTGTCTTTATCACCTAATTTATATTTCCACTGTCATTATTCCTTTTTCCCCCTTCTTTTTTGTCCTTTTAAACCACTCCCCCTTAAATTTATTGCGTCTTTAAGTTGATAGAGTCTCTTTACATATCCTGACCGAATTTGACTCAAAAAATAAACTTTATTCTAACCGAATTTGGGTCGGGATGTTGGTTTTTCTAGACTTAATATTGGTCAGAAAGCACACAATTGATATTTCCTAACTGAAATTCGGTTCGTAAACTAATCAACACTTTATTCTAACCGAATTTGAGTCCGGATGTTGGTTTTTTCTGGACTAAATATTGGTCAAAAAGTACACAATTGATATTTCCTAACTGAAATTTGGTTCGTAAAATAATCAACATTCTATCTAACAAGATATAGGTATCAGGAAATAATTGTTATTATGACTTTATTTGAGTCAAAATCTTGGTTTTTAGTAGACGCAATATCGGTCAGAAAACACAATTGATATTTTCGGACATAAATCGGTTCGTAAACTATTCAACATTTTGTCTAAAATTGGGTCGGAATGAATTAACGAATAAATTAAATGAAATACTAAAACTAAAAATAAAAATTCTGTGTGTTAATTTATAGACGTGAAAATACTTTACCATTTCATATGGATCTTTAAAGTGGGAAGATGTTGATCATTAGACCGTGGGAATTCATTGTTTCGTTCTGCATCCATGTGATCTGTAATATAGTAATATAGATCTATAATTAATAACAATACTATTATTATTACAGTTTTTTTTGTTTTTTGTTTTGTTGTTTACGGATGTTTAAAACTAACAGATTTGGGAGATGTTAGCGGATGTCGAATGCTAAAATATCCGGACGTGTTATGCTGGAAATACACGATCACAGACCTCTGATATTTAATATCCTCAGGCTCTTCGCTTTGCTACGTACAATCAGCTTTCCAACTGAGGGTAAGAGATTGGTGAAAATCGACACAGAAACTTATTGTTGCGGTTGTAGTGCATTACATGATTTCATTCAAAACTCGGACAATTTAGAAGTTCTTACCATTCATCGTGTTAGATAAAAGCATATGTAATGTGTGAGTGTAACACCCCGTTCCCGGACACCGAGTCCTTATCCGGAAATCGAAACGTTCGGCACGCATAATATTAAATAAATAATATTACACGTAAGCCTCTACTACGTCGTATCAAATTAAAGCAAACGGAAGCAAAAAGACTCGGGTATTTTTTTCAAACAACCAAGAATGGAAATCAATAACTAAAGAGGAAATGTAATATTGTTACATCCGAAATGAAACCAACGAATCCAAAATGTACGAATCCCAAAATACTAGAAGTAACTACAGAATCCGATAATAATTCAAGTCTATGACATAAATGTAAATAAATGAATAAACAAGGTCTTCAAGTCCGGCGTCCTCAAACGTCGTCATCAAAGTCCTCCTCGAAATCTTGACTAACCTGTTCGTCTTCTCTCCCCCAAACACATAAATAAACATGCATTTGAGGTAAGTACATTGTACAAAGTAAGAAGTAGAAGCTACAACTCAATTAAGGTTATGATTAAAAGATTATCTTGGTAAGACCGACTCAATCTAGGGTTCACTACGTGCCCATTGACACGTCATGACTATACGTTTCTAGCTTAGCTTATCTGTGTTACATCATTACTCGAGGACACAATGCATGGTGAAAATTCCACCACGAGATATACTTGCCAACTACGGTGATTAGCACCGGTAGTCCCGGGATCTCCCCGGTATGCATATACGTTCGATGGATTTCCTCCACTACCCTTCAGCCTTTTGAGCTAGTAGCGTTGTCCACCTTTTATGAACGTATCACATCGCCGATTTGAATCAGTGCCTAACCAAGAACAAGTGACGTTTTAGCTTTTACTACACATATGTAATCAATTACTATGAATTAACTAGCCGTCCCTAGTGTTTTTAAGTAAGCTCCCTCACAAACCCTACTCTCTTCCCTAGACCACTAGACACGGACAAGTCCTAGCAAATACACGTACATTGATAAACTCTAGTTCATCAAAGAACAAGCCCTTTCATGCCCTTCCGACGGATCCGAACTTCAACTCCCTTTAAGAGTATATTCGGTGTTTTAACTGAACGAATCAGAAGTTCAATCGAGGCTTGTTCATGTTTAATTAACATTAACATATCATTATTAAGGGTTTAAAACAGTGAGAACATGATTATGAAACCTGAAAACGAGCTGAAACGATAAACACAATAAAAATCAAGGTACACAGGTCGAACGCCCATTTGACTCGCTATGGACGCCCGTTCAATATCGAACGCCCATCCACTAATCCCGAACGCCCGTCTATAAAAATGGTTACATCCTGAATCAAAAATCTAACCTCAAACGCCCGTCTGCCTTGTGCAGACGCCCGTCTGAGCTACTAGGGTCTCAGACGCCCGTCCGCCTAATGCAGTCGCCCGTCCGCCTAATGCAGTCGCCCGTCCGCCTGGGTTTTCCCCAAAACGCTAAATCTTAAAAACACGATTTCTAAACCGTTTCTAGCCTAGTTAACATCGAAATTAACATAGAAAATTACAGAAAAACTCATCTAACATTACCATAGCATCTAGGATCATTAATCAACAAAAAAACACCTCTTTCTTACATCTAACCATCTTAAACCTTAAACTAAATCTCAATAACAATAATTGAAATTGTAGGAAGAGCCTCTTACCTTTTAGCAAGCTTAATCCAAACAAAAACGCAGAGAAACAGAAGCAAACTGATCCTTTTCTGCAGGAAAACATGTGATAAATCCAAACTTAGATTAGATTCGATCACATGCTTCTAAACGAAAAAAACTAGGAATTGATGAGTTTGAATCCATCAAACTGGAACAAGAACAAAACTAGGGCTTAATCATACCTTAAGAAAGCTCCAACTTTTGGATATTGAAACGTCAGCCTCTTCACGACGATTCCGTTGCTTGACTCTGATCTGAAAACCGTTACGAATTGACTTAGCAATCGATTGAAAACCTCTCAGCCCTAACTCTTGCTCTCACACACGCAGAAGTCAAATTTAAAGGTGGAAATCTGATTCAAAATGTTAGGGAAAACTGATTGGGTTTATTTTCCTTAAATAGGAAAATCCCAATAATTAACCTAAATCCTTATTTTCCTTAATTACCCTTACTAATCAGATTTTCTTTCCCCATATATATATATATATATTTCAAAAAATACATATATAAAATTAATAAAATACTCAAACTCCGAATAAAAGGAACCGAACCCAATATTTCGTTTTCGCAAAATGACACGTCTGCCCTTTCCCGAAAATCGGAATATTACATTCTTCCCCCCCTTAAAGGAGTTTCGTCCTCGAAACTAGAATATACCTGGTAAGTCCATAAAATTTGGGAACTCGCTGATCATATCGTCCTCGACTTCCCATGTAGCTTCATCCGGTGAATGGTTGTTCCATTGCACCAAAACCAAATGAATCATCTTTCTCTTAACCATCTTTTCCTTCCGGTCCAAAATCCTGATCGGTTTCTCATCATAAGAAAGATTATCTTGTAGGATCTCCGGATCAATCTTGGTCTCAACATCTGTCTTGGTCAAACACTTCTTCAGCATCGAAACATTAAACACATTGTGGACTCTTGACATGGATTCCGGTAACTTAAGCTTATAAGCCAACGGTCCAATTCTTTCTAGAATCTCAAAAGGTCCAACATACCTTGGGCTTAGCTTTCCCTTCTGTCCAAAACGTTTCACTCCCTTCATTGGGGAAGCTCGTAGATACACTCTTTCACCAACTTCAAATTCAAGATGTCTTCTTCTAACATCTGCCCAACTTTTCTGTTTATTTTGAGCTGCTTTCAGGTTCTTCTTAACCAACTGAACCATTTCTTTAGCTTGCTCTACCAACTCTGGCCCGGTGATCTGTCTTTCCCCAACTTCATCCCTAAACAGTGGCGTTCTACATCTTCTTCCATACAACGCTTCAAACGGTGGCATGCCTATACTTGCATGATAACTGTTGTTGTAGGAAAACTCTGCTACCGGTAGGTAATCATCCCATGATCCGCATACTTCCAAAACACAAGCTCTCAACATATCTTCAAGTGTCTGGATGGTCCTCTCTGACTGTCCATCTGTCTGGGGATGAAAGGCCGTACTCAAATCCAACTTGGTTCCAAAAGCTGCATGTAAACTTTTCCAAAACCGACTGACGAATCGACTATCTCGATCCGAGACTATAGAGACAGGGACTCCGTGTAACTTCACTATATTATCCAAGTATAGTGTCATCATCTTCTTCAAGGGCATATCAACCTTATACGGTAAGAAGTGGGCGGATTTGGTCAATCTATCCACAATCACCCAAATCGCATCGTGACCGCCTCTTGTCTTAGGTAAACCGGTGATGAAATCCATCATGATCTTATCCCATTTCCATTCGGGGATATCCAAAGGTTTAAGCATTCCTCCTGGTCTTCTGTGCTCTGCCTTTACTCTCTGATAGATGTCACATTCTGCAACAAACTTGGCTATGTCCAGTTTCATCGAGGGCCACCAAAACTTTTCCTTCAAGTCTCTGTACACTTTAGTGGATCCTGGATGAACCGCAAATGCAATCCCATGTGCCTCTTCCATAACTCTTTGCCTCAAATCACCAACATTAGGCACACACAGGCGATCCTGATACCAAAGGTTTCCATTCTTGTCTAACACATAGCCAACCGTAGGCTTTTCTCTTGCAACGCGTTTCAAGTCAACCAAAGCTGGGTCTTCATCTTGCTTTTCCCGAATATCATCCATCAACTCAGACATTGCTAACAACGGTGCCACAAACTGCCGGTCTTCTATCTGATCAAAACTTCGGATTTGCAGCCCATCTAGCCTTTCTGCCACGACTTCAACACTGGTTTTCTGCTCAAAGCATCTGCCACTACATTTGCTTTACCCGGATGGTACTGAATATCCAATTCATAATCCTTTACGAACTCCAGCCATCTCCTTTGTCTCATGTTCAAATTCTCTTGGGTAAAGAAATACTTCAAGCTCTTGTGATCGGTGAAGATCCTCGCCTTAACTCCGTACAAGTAGTGCCTCCAAGTCTTTAGGGCAAACACTACTGCTGCCAACTCTAAGTCGTGTGTTGGGTAATTCTTCTCATGCACCTTCAACTGTCTGGATGCATAAGCAATCACCTACCCTCCTTGCATCAACACACAACCCAAACCTTGTCCCGAAGCATCTGTGTAGACATCATAATTATCAAAGATCTCCAGAACTGCCAAAACTGGGGCTGTAGTCAACTTCTTCTTCAACGTCTGAAAAGCCTCTTCACACTCACTGGTCCACTCGAAATTTACATTCTTTTGAGTGAGCCGGGTAAGTGGTGTAGCTATCTTCGAGAAGTCTTGCATAAATTTCCTATAATATCCAGCCAAACCGAGGAAACTTCTAACTTTTGAAATGGTAGTCGGTCTGGACCACTTCTCAACTGCTTCAATCTTGGCAGGATCAACCTTAATGCCATCTCCAGAAATGGCATGACCCAAGAAACTCACCTGATTCAACCAAAAGTCACACTAAGAGAACTTGGCATACAACTGGTTCTTCTTCAAGGTCTCCAACACTATCCTTAAGTGTTCCTCATGCTCTTTCTCATCCTTAGAGTACACTAGGATGTCGTCTATGAACACTATCACAAACTTATCCAAGTATGGCATGAAAACACGCTGCATTAAATCCATAAATGCAGATGGGGCATTAGTGAGTCCAAAATGCATGACTAAGAACTCATAATGTCCATACCTCGTACTAAAAGCCGTCTTCGGTATATCTGCTACCTTGATCTTCAACTGATGATATCTTGACCTAAGTTCAATGTTGGAAAACACTCTCTTGCCTTGCAACTGATTAAACAAATCATCAATCCTTGGCAAAGGGTATTTATTCTTGAGGGTGAGGTTATTCAATGCTCTGTAGTCTACGCACATCCTCATACTACCATTCTTCTTCTTGACAAATAACACTGGGGATCCCCAAGGCGAAGTACTAGGCTGAATTATATTCCTCTACAGCATGTCCTTAAGCTGAGCTTTCAACTCTTTCAATTCAGCCGGTGCCATTCTATAGGGTGCCTTAGCAACTGGTGCCGCTCCTGGTATCAACTTGATCTCAAATTCAATCTCTCTATCCGGCATGTTTCCAGGTAACTCCTCTGGGAACACTTCGGGTATTCTTTGACTACGGGGTTTTCTCTAACTCGGGCTTCACTTGTTCCACATCCACTGCGTACAACAAGTAGCCTTCACAACCTTTCTGACAAGCCCTTATAGCCTTAACCGCTGAAATTATCGGATGACGCTTCTTGCTAGGCTTGTACACATTGCCCTGATAAGTCTTATCGGATTTTCCGGGTATCTTAAAGGTCACTTTCTTTCCTCGGCAATCTAGATGGACAAAATTCTCGGATAGCCAACCTATTCCAAGAATCACATCAAAGTCTGAAAAGTCTAAAACTGTGAAGTCACTTTTGCATCGATACGATCCCACTTGGACTTCAACTTGTGGTATCATCCTAGTTACCTTTGTTACCTTTCCTAACGGTGTAGTTATCTCCAAGGTGTTTCTTAAGGGTTCCGAGGGTAGATTCAACTTCTTAGCTACCTTAGTCGACACGAAGGTATTAGACGCTCCCGTATAAAACAAAGCTCTGACCACTAGATTATCTAACATTATCGTACCTAAGATGCATATTCATTCATTTAAATAAAATTAAAGCATGAGTAAACGTGCTATAAAAATATCTTAACAAAATAAACAACAACAATAAGGTACCTGAGATAACATCATCCTCTGGTTCTGCATCTCTAGCACCAGCCGCAAAAACATGAACTGGGCGACTTGGGCCGCCTTTCCCATTCCCTTTCCTCTGTACATTCGAACTCCCCTTTGTTGCACACATCTTAGCAAAATTCCCTAGCTCTCCGCAGTAGTAGCAGCCGCCTGTATTAGCCTTACACTCAACTGAGTGATTCTTGTTGCATTTAGGGCAAACTGGTGCTCCGGTTGGTGGTTTACTTGCTGCAGGGGCGGTCGTCTTCTTGAAATTCTGTTGTGGTGCTCCCCGGTTATTGCCTTGGTTCGTGCCAAAACTCCTTTTGTTCCCAATAACAACTGTGGCCTTTTTCCTGAATGTCTCAACCTCTAAGACCTTATTCAACAACTCAGCCATATTCTTGGCTGTGAAACCTAACATACCAGACTGTACCTGATACGATAACCCTTCCTTGTATTGGGCCATATTTCTCTCTTCTACCTTCATTAGCTCGGGGTAAAATCTTCCCAACTCGTTAAACTTGTTGGTGTATTGCGACACCGTCATATAGTTACCCTACTTAAGCTTCAAAAACTGACTTGCCATGTCTGCTTGCACGGTGGCTGGAAAGTACTCGTTATAAAACATGGCCTTAAAACCTTCCCAGTCTGTCACTTTACCATTACTGCTCTGTATAGCATCTATCCATGCTTCAAACCGAACCCAAAAGGAAACTAACCGCCAACTGTGCCATCTCAGTCTCAGGGACATGTATGTTCCTACATGCCTTCTCAAAACTTCTTATCCACTCTTCGGCCTTCGAATGCTCAACATTCCCAAAGAAATCCTGGACTTTGTTCCTTCTCAACCTTGTATACCAGTCAACTGGTGGTGCCTGATCGGAAATTGGTCTAACTGGTGGGGCTTGTGGGTACGCTGGAGGGTATCCATAAGGCACTTGCTGCTGGTACTGGGGTTGTTGTGGGTATGGTGAAATCACTTGGGGCTCAGTCTGATGGGGGTAGTATGCCTGGTGGTAACCCTGATAGTGTTGTGGTGTAGGCTGTGGTTGGTGGAAACCAAAGGGTGGGTGACCAAAACCTTGCTGAAAGTCAAAATGGGGTGACAGAGGTACAGTAGGTCGAGGGGTGTGGCCTACTGGAGGTGGATAGGGGGTCTGTTGTTGTTGGTGAAACACTAGCGGTGAGGGGTGGCTCACTAGTGGAGGGTAAATGGTCTGTTGGTGTGGGGGTAGCTTACTGGCAGTGTTACTGAACTTACTGGAACCGAACTTCCCACATGCCACTGTGGGTGTTTCTCCTGACGAGATCGTAGTGGTGAATTCCGTTGGGAATCCGGTATGGGGGTCACCGTATGAGGGGGTGGTGACAAGTTCCGCTGAGGTGGATGATTCAGCCTCACAACACCGCCTCCCACGACTGGTGTCAGACTCTCTCGTCGAACTCCAGAGGTTTCTGCACCCGCTCCAGTTCTCGTGAACACCATCCTGATGATCAAAGAAAACCAGAACGTTACTAAAAGATCTAAAGAAACTTATCTTAAAAGAAAGGAAGCCTGAAAGATGCTTCGTCTCTGATACCAACTGTAACGCCCCGTTCCTGGACACCGAGTCCTTATCCGGAAATTGAAATGTTCGGCATGCATAATATTAAATAAATAATATTACACGTAAGCCTCTACTACGTCGTATCAAATTAAAGCAAACGGAAGCAAAAAGACTTGGGTATTTTTTCAAACAACCAAGAATGGAAATCAAGAACTAAAGAGGAAATGTAATATTGTTACATCCGAAACGAAACCAACGAATCCAAAATGTACGAATCCCAAAATACTAGAAGTAACTACAGAATCCGATAATAATTCATGTCTATGACATAAATGTATATAAATGAATAAACAAGGTCTTCAAGTCCAGCGTCCTCAAATGTCGTCATCAAAGTCCTCCTCGAAATCTTGACTAACCTATTCGTCTTCTCTCCCCAAACACATAAATAAACATGCATTTGAGGTAAGTACATTGTACAAAGTAAGAAGTAGAAGCTACAACTCAATTAAGGTTATGATTAAAAGATTATCTTGGTGAGACCGACTCAATATAGGGTTCACTACGTTCCCATCGACACGTCATGAATATACGTTTCTAGCTTAGCTTATCTGTGTTACATCATTACTCAAGGACACAATGCATGGTGAAAATTCCACCACGAGATATACTTGCCAACTACGGTGATTAGCACCGGTAGTCCCGGGATCTCCCCGGTATGCATATACATTCGATGGATTTCCTCCACTACCCTTCAGCCTTTTGAGCCAGTAGCGTTGTCCACATTTTATGAACGTATCACATCGCCGATTTGAATCAGTGCCTAACCAAGAACAAGTGATGTTTTAGCTTTTACTACACATATGTAATCAATTACTGTGAATTAACTAGCCGTCCCTAGTGTTTTCAAGTAAGCTCCCTCACAAACCCTACTATCTTCCCTAGACCACTAGACACGGACAAGTCCTAGCAAATACACAGACAATGATAAACTCTAGTTCATCAAAGCACAAGCCCTTTCATGCCTTTCCGACGGATCCGAACTTCAACTCCCTTTAAGAGTACATTCGGTGTTTTAACTGAACGAATCAGAAGTTCAATCGAGGCTTGTTCATGTTTAATTAACATTAACATATCATTATTAAGGGTTTAAAACAGTGAGAACATGATTATTAAACCTGAAAACGAGCTGAAACGATAAAGGGAATAAAAATCAAGGTACATAGGTTGAACGCCCGTTTGACTCCCTATGGACGCCCGTTCAATATCGAACGCCCGTCCACTAATCCCGGACGCCTGTCTGTCAAAAATGGCTACATCCTGAATCAAAAATCTAACCTCAAATGCCCGTCTATCTTGTGCAGACGCCCGTCTGAGCTACTAGGGTCTCAGACGCCCGTCCGCCTAATGCAGACGCCCGTCCGCCTGGGTTTTCCCCAAAATGCTAAATCTTAAAAACACGATTTCTAAACCGTTTCTAGCCTAGTTAACATCGAAATTAACACATAAAATCATAGAAAAACTCATCTAACATTACCATAGCATCTAGGATCATTAATCAACAAAAAAGCACCTCTTTCTTACATCTAACCATCTTAAACCTTAAACTAAATCTCAATAACAATAATTGAAATTGTAGGAAGAGCCTCTTACCTTTTAGCAAGCTTAATCCAAACAAAAACGCAGAGAAACAGCAGCAAACTGATCCTTTTCAACAGGAAAACATGTGATAAACCCAAACTTAGATTAGATTCGATCACATGCTTCTAAATGATAAAAACTAGGAATTGATGAGTTTGAATCCATCAAACTCGAACAAGAACAAAACTAGGGCTTAATCATACCTTAAGAAAGCTCCAACTTTCGGATATTGAAACGTCAGCCTCTTCACGACGATTCCGTTGCTTGACTATGATCTGAAAACCGTTACGAATTGACTTAGCAATCGATTGAAAACCTCTCAGCCCTAACTCTTGCTCTCACACACGCAGAAGACAAATTTGAAGGTGGAAAATCTGATTCAAAAGGTTAGGGAAAACTGATTGGGTTTATTTCCCTTAAATAGGAAAATCCCAATAATTAACCTAAATCCTTATTTTCCTTAATTACCCTTACTAATCAGATTTTCTTTCCCCATATATATTATATATTTCGAAAAATACATATATAAAATTAATAAAATACTCAAACTCTGAATAAAAGGAACCGAACCCAATATTTCATTTTCGTAAAATGACACGTCTGCCCTTTCCCAAAAATCGGAATATTACAGTGAGTGAGTGTGTGTATGTGTGTGTCAGAGGTGGACAATACCCTTTAAGTTAATTACAAGTAGTATTATTCTAAATGCATTGTATGTGGTGCAAGAATTCAAATTTGGTAAATGAAAACGATGGACATGACCATTTAGTGTGGAGTACTTGAGCATAAATTCGGAGATACCTGTAAAACAGCTTGAAGACAGTTGTAATTGACGGTTTTTATGATTCTGAAAATGAATTTTGAAACGATACGTTATATGCTAAAGCATGGAAGTGATTTTGAAATTATGAAGATATCTCTTGATAGTTTTAGGGAGAACGCTAAGTTCGAGTTGCTTCAAGAGATATGTAAGTTTGCAGGAAAGTCTTCAGTTTGTGTCAAACTCTTGTATTCAGTTCCAATAGTAAAGAGCTCAGACTATCGACCGGTCTCGAGTTCGAACCGGAATGATCGGGTCAATGATGCAGAGCCAATAGTCGAGCAACCAAAGAAAAAGTTGCATCCGTAACATCGCATGACCAGTGACACGGTGAATATTTCTCAAAATTTACACGATTTGTGTAATATTTCGATTTTCGGAAAAAAAGGGCAGACGTGTCATTTTTTTTTATTTTGCGAAAACGGAATATTAGATTTATTATTTATGGATTAAAGTTTTGAAAATAGAAAATATTAATTATGGTAATTAATATTAAAAGGGAGTAATTGTTTTATTTTTTTGACGGGGGAGTAATTGTTTTTAAAAGGGAAGTAATGCACCTTCTTTGTAATAACTCCTTGGGAGCTATTTTCTATAAAAACTAAACTCCACATGAATTTAGGGAGTTGTCAGAAGTTTAAAAGTTCAAGTTCGAACATGGGAATGCTTGAGAGAAAAAAGAGAAGCAAACGAGAATTCTTCTACATTCTCACAAGTTTCATAACGGTTTTCAGAAGGAATTAGAGTTTCGGTGGAAGAATGGCTACAAGTTGATACAGAAAATTTGGAATTTTGAGAAAGGTATGTGTTTGCCCTAGTTGGTTTGGATCGAGCTTGATGGTTTAGATTTCCTAAATTAGTAGAATTGTTGTATTAGAAGCATGTGATCAAGTCTAATTCAAGTTTGGGGTTGATCGCATAGGTTTTAGTTGAAGGATCAAGTTTGCAGGAGTCTTTCTTGGAGTTTTTTCTCGCTAAAAGGTTAGAGGCTCTTCCTAATGAGTAATTATAGTTTTATAATGTTAAGGTTGAGTTTTGGTGTTGATTAGTGGGTGCAAATCATGTTTATGTGTTGTTGTTGTGTTATGATATGAAATAGTATCTTAAAGTGCTGTTTTGTTGTTGTTTTCTCAGTTTTTTTATGTTAAATGAGTTGGGAATTGGTTAGAAATCGAAATGTGCAGAATAACTGAGTTTAGGGCCATTTTCACGGTTGAAGCGCGTGCATTAGGCGCATAGCACGCGCATTCATGGTGTAGAAAGCATCCTGAGTGGTTCAGGAAGCTTAGAGCGCGCATTCACTGTGCAGGAACAATCCTGAATGGTTCAGAGAGGTTTTAGCGCGTGCAATTGGAATAATGCGCATGCCAAAACCCTTTTTTTGTGAGATGTTGTGTTTTAAACCCCGAGACCAGTTTTGAATGTTGTTTTTTTATGTGATAACATTAAATGAACATGAATAAGCCTTGATTTAGCTTCAGATGCATTTAGTTCCGGCACCGAATGATTACTTCATAAGAATTGAAGTTCGGGACTGTCAGAAGAGCAGGATAGGCTTGTGCTTTGATTAATTAGTATTCATCAATGTCTATGTATGTGTTAGGATGTTGTGTCTAGTTGTCTTAAGAAAGGGAGTGGAATGAGTGAGGGAACATTGGTTGAAATCACTTAGGTTGCTATTTGATGACCAAAATAGTAACGATTCAACATTAACCGGCAGTACCGGGTCGGATGTACTATAGAGATGAGCATGGTCATATCCCACCGAGAATCAATCGAGTACCAAAGTCGTTTTTGTACTTAGTTTAGGTTAATCAAAGGTGATAAATGTTTTAATTTTACTAATGATGTAATAAAACTAACAATAATAAGAGAGAGACATAGCCAAATTATGATCCAATAGATTACTTTCGCCCCTCTAATCGATTATTCGGGAATGAGCTTAACCAAACAACCAACCTAACGATTATATCAACTCATACGTGGGTGGAAACTCCTAAGATAACACTAATCGCCATGGAACAACCTAGCACCCTTTGCCCGGTTCAACAGTCCGCCTTTAAGGATTTAACTGACTGAAACAAGATTAATGCTTTAGAGTCACTCGATTACTTAACTGATAAACCTCGTCCCCTAATTGAATCTTAACAACTCAGTCAAATATAAGAAACGATCTTAAAACCCTTTTTCCCACACCCCTTCGCAACATACGCTTATAAAAGTGGTGTGTCTGATCATGAACTAGGTGTACAAGCTAATTCAAGCATTAAGAACAAGTTTTAAGACACGAATTTGTCGATACAACATCAATTAACCACTACTAATTCTCAATTTCATCAATTAGAGGAGATTTCTTCAACTTTCACAGGATTTAGCTATGTAGATGTTTAGCTACTCATAATCTTAAGGAAATAAAAGAAATTAAGAGCAATAAACATCTTGAAACAGAAAATTAAAAGGAGAAAGTGACCTAAGTTCCAAATAAAAGAAAATCCCGTGAAAATGATGCTCCTTAGCTTCAATCCCATGGAAAATCACCTAGTAGATGATGAATTACACTTTGGAGAAGAAATCCTAAGCATCAATTCCACATAATTTCTCAATTACCTAGCTAAGATTGGAGTTTTAAGACTAATTTTCTGCAAAAAAGGTGATTAAGAATAGAGAGAGAGAATATTCTAATTTATCTAATCTATCTCCAAAACTCTCTCTTATTCATTAGATCTAAAAATGGAGCTCTTATACTCATGAAATTTGTCTCAGCAAGCCCGGGCTTGGCAAAATGAGGTGCAGGCCTGAAAATTTGCTCGAAAGTGCTAGGAGGAACAGCAACGTTTCGGGCACACGCCTGGAAGTTCCGGAGTAGGCTTCATGTTTTGCAGAATTCAAGTTGAAATTCAGCATTGATAGGCCTTCAGTAATTTCGCGATATCCTTATGTGTACAACTCCAATTTGAGTGATTCAAGTTGCGTTGAAAAGCTCATTAAATTATCTACAACTTTGATCAGATCAACAATTCCAAAATATTCCTCAAACATGGATAAATATGTAGATAAAGTGAATGTAAGGCGAAAACACCAACTATTTTTGATCCGTTTCAATTCCCGGGCATCGGTTACACTATCCTAAGCCTCATGCCTTGTCTCACAGGCTCATAAGTTACTTATATCCTACATCACAATATTCAAACACATACCGAGCATAATTATGCAAGAAAGATAGGTCTCAAATAGGGTCAAAAACACCGTAAAATACCGAGGTTTCTCATGTATGTGACGGTTCCCCTCTAAGTGAGTGTGCAATGCGATTTTACCCTATAATTGGTCTAAAAGCACCAAAATGAGTCAAAAGTGTCTTAAACGGAGGTTGAAACATGCACCGGAGCATCGTAAAGTTGACTCTTATCAACCCACCCCCACATAGTGTTTTCTCACCCTCAAGCTAAATGAGTGTTTTAAAAGAAACCAAAGAGTCAACGTTACACGTGTAGGTCAAGCCAATCACATATCAAAGATAACCGACAAGTAAATGAGTAAATGCATGCAACTTAACCATACCTTATTGATAACGTCGAAATTATCGGTGTTCAGCGGCGAAGATGTGAAAGACATCTAATGGTAAATGTGATGTTTGTGTGGTGGCACGCGGTGATGTTGAGGAATTCCGGTAGTGAAAGTGATGGTGCAAATAAAACATAAATTGAGTAAAGATTTGGGTAGAGTAAGCCTGAGTTTTGTATTAATGCATTGTCCTTATGAGGGTTACAATAAGCCTTATATGTAAGGAAGGAACCAACTATAACTTGACATAATTACAATAAAGGACTAATAGTACAACTAGGGCTTCGGTCGGCTAGTGAGCTCGTAAAGAGTCTAGTATGGAGTGGCTCCGATGACCTCATTGCCTCTGGTGTCTATTAGGGACCTATTCGCCTTACGGACCCCGCGGTCAGGCCCCCTTGGCTCTGTCCAACATCCCACAGGACCGTTAGGTCGTAACGAGGAAAGTTGGTATCCTGTAGTGGCCGCACCGGTCGGTGGTTTCACAGATAACGGTGGCCGATGGTCCTGCTCCGCCACTTTGGTTGTTGGACAAATGCGAGTAGGGATCCATGGGCGGAAATACGGTTCAGGCATATGAATGGCCCCTGCTCCGTGCTCTAAGCATTTTCTTGAAATCATAAGCATGGAGTAGAGTTTGTCCACAGATCGATTGTTTGGAATGACTGATGGCTTCATGTGGCGGGCAGCCTTAGCTTACTGGGGTCATACGGGGTGGTTAGCCTCGACATTTATGGGCTATGAGGGGTGAGTCACCTTAGCCTTTGATTGGTCGTATTGGCGGATAGCCTTGACCTTTATGGGCTATGGTGGGCGGATAGCCTTGACCTTTTGGGACTGTAATGGGTGAATCGCCTTAGCCTTCGATGGGTCATATGGGTGGATAGACGTGACCTTTTGGGGCTGTAATGGGCGAATCTCCTTAGCCTTTGATGTTTGGGTCGGCTGATGTCACGCTTGTAAGTCGCTTATACTAGCAAGAGTACTAGGTCAATCGTAGTATAACAAAGGCGAATGGAGGTGTATCCCACAGAGACAATGCAACTCAAGTATAAACTTGTCCAAAACACAATTAAGAAAACAATTATGGTCATTGACCAACAATAAACATAAAAGAAACATGGTATTCCTTCCCCATCCCACCTATCAACCATCTTGGTGTAGTTAATCCTTATGTTTACTTCCCCACATAATTTCATTAAACCAATCGAACGTTTTAATTCAGTTTAGCTATGGGTGCATCTCCTGACCCTATCTACTTCTATTTGCAAGGACATCAGACAATCTATACGCAACTAACCTACTTCTTTGGTTGTATTAGTTCATACGCAATATGATCTAGAGATTCCGGTTCAAGACCGAAAACCTCCTAAAGCAGCTATTGACTATGACTAGCACATTCCAATGGATCCATCAGACAATGTCCTAATTAACACTTCACCTTCCAAGTCATTCATGTTAATTTACGAATTACGAATATTAGATTGGCCAGGCCTAATTAATCGTTTTAATTATTCATGTCGATCAACGTAGCTGACGCTGAATCTTTAGATTAGGGTTACCTAAAAGTTTCTGTGGTAAATCAATATAGACCGCCGATTTACTAGGGGCGGTGGTTCCTATTCCGGAATCTACATTGCTCTGTTCTGATTAATTCAAGTAAATTATGGGGTTGTTAAACATGTAGATTAACTATTACATGTAAATACAAGTAGATCTACCATAATAAAGACATAAAAGAACGTTCAAAGCTTCATACCTTTGATAATGGGGATCTAGCTTGATCTACTCAAGCTAGAGATGGCGTGGGGGGGAAGGAAACCGTAGAACAAATTATCAAAAGCTAAGAAAACTTTATTATATCAACTTGATCAAAGTATAAGATATTGTATAATAATATATGATATGATGATACTTCTTCTTTATTACAATCAGTTCTGCGGCTTTATATATATAGATGTTATAGCCGACTTATGACTCAATAAAACCCTAACCGACTTAGTAGATGCTGCAGAATTTAGTTTCGTGTCCTCCGAGCTCTCGATTAATCGAGCCTAGCCTACGGTTGATCGGTCTTATTTTTCTTTCTTTTTTCTGGTAGATCTCTTCCTAGACATTCTCCACTTGGTCCAATGCTCTTCTCTCGGTCTAGATCCATCCTCAGTTGCTCCAGATTTTGGTACCTCATGAAAAGTATATAAAACAAGACAAAATAGTACCAAATCCTTGGGATAATAACAAAGATGTAGAATTATGGTCATAGGAACATGCACTTGGTGTTTGACACATATTCTCAACAATAATTAGCCTATCTACCTTCTTTAGAGCAAGATTTGGGGTGAATAAAGGTTAATTTGATGGTGCATTTTGAGCGCTATCAAGTACCCCCCACTTAGCTTTTGATCGTCCCGAGCAAAGAAGCGAAAAGGAAATAATGCCTTACATCGCTAGGATAAAGATCATGCCACTCATATCCATTAGTTACACATTAAACAATATTCATGTCATGAACCAGTGTGTGCGTGCAATGACTCTCAAGCAACAGTGACGCATAGAGAATCACATTATATCAACAAGTATTTTGGGCAAAACACATATCACGCATCATTCCATAAGCTTCCCATTAATAATCACCTACCAATGCATCAATGTGTAGTGTGATAAATCTTTTGAGATATTGTATTCAAGAAAATATTGAAGTTATAGAGACCACACAATCATAACTTAGCAATGTGCACACTCGCTCCTCTTGCCTTCAGACTTTGGCAAACAACATGAACCATTACTTGGGCCGGGCATACCTAGGGACCGAGTATCACTCTTAGGTCCTCGTTTGTTTCTTTTTTTATGCGAGGGTCGTGCCCTTTTTGCTATGAGTTCACTTCCCTCACTGTCTTTATTATATAAAATTTTCTTTTCTTTGTTTTTTTTCTTTCAATTGGACTGATTTCTCACTCTTTTTAGCTTTATCTCGCAAGTCTGTTTTGTCCCGGTTTACCTTGGTTGGCATTCAAGTTGCTACCATCATCCTACAACAATTGGTTAAAGTATATTCACCGACAAATATCGATTCCCGGTCTAGGATAACTCTTTGTCTGATCTAAATACTTCTCACTCAGATTGCGTGCTAAAAAATTGAATGCAATTGGCAAAATAACAGTTAATAAGTCACTACTTCATGCTACCTAACACATGATCATTCTTCCATACTAAATTGAATAATGCTTCATCTATATCACCTACTGAAGACTTGTGTCATACGTGCTTAAAGGGTGGTTCAAAACATAATGTATGATTAATATGTCTACTTCAAAAGTGGACATGACTCTCACCTAAGCGTTGTGAAACAAGGATATAATTAATTGGCTCAATTTTCTCACTTAGAATGGATCAAAAGTCTATGTGGGGAAAAATGCATCAGAGACGATTAAGATAATCTAGCAACTTTGAATATAGTGTTAAAAATCTAAGTGACGCTCCTACCCCCACTTAATCTAAACATTGTCCTCAATGAGAAGATGAAAATATAAAACGAAAATGAACTTAGCTTCGGTTAAGCGCAGAGCCATGGTAGGAAACCGGTCTCCAAAATTGCAACGGCATAAGAAGTCCTCGAAAAAATCTGCGCTAAACAACTCGTACAATCCAAGAAAAACTTGGGTGACCATAACCGGATAATAAAATTGTGCCAGTAAAAGAGAAATTAAATTACCCCAAAAAATTTAAGCCGACAAAATCATTATATTATTACTTAAAAATCTGCTACAATACTACACAGGAAAGAAAAATAAATAAAATAAAATACTAGAAATGGAAAATAACAACAAGGAAAAAGAAAAGAAAGTAGTCCTCATCAAAATATTCCTCCCAGTCGTCTCTAGGCTCGAACCCGGGAGGTGGTCCAGAAGTTGAGGCAGCAGTAGCGGAAGAAGATGCTCCGTGATGTAGGGTAGTCCTAGGTGGTGGGATCGAAGGAGGAATGCCTACAAGTCCATCATGCAATCCATTTTGCGATGCAGACTCGTGATTTCTCTTGCATTCTCCACAATCAAAATCCTCTGTGTTTGAGGCCCTCTGTGGACCAGAGTACGCTCTCTCTCAGAGTTGGACTTATTTTTAAGTTTTAGTGATGAGTGCCAGACTAGCTGTTATAGTGCAAAGGCAAAAAGATGTCTAGATCAAATATATAGGTTTATTAGAGTTTGATCTTTGTATAGGTTTGATCAAACAAGCACTGTAATGGTCAGCTGATTCATATCAGTAGACTGATCTGTATCGTAGGGTAGCTAGGTCAGTAGACTAGTCAGGAACCTGCTGAAGACTGAAGGCTGAGGGGTCAAACTCTATTAATGAAGGCTAAGGGATCAAACTTAGAAATTACAGTCAAGGATATGGAATCAGAATTTAGGGAAGTCCGTGATGACCTAAACTGATTACATATACCTTGTGTACAAGGTATATGTTCCATAAGTTGGATGGTGATTGGAACTTAGTTATATGCAAAAAGGTGTAATCTAACTTCATAAATAAAAGTTAGATAAAAGATAGTTAGGAAAATATGGATCAGCTAACAAATAAGTATATCAGCAGACTTATTATCTCTGGAACCTGCTGATACACATACGTCGAATTATTCCAAGGTTACATTGAAAGAAAACATGGATAAGGACATCTAACAACCTCTGATTTTATCAAATAAATCAATCGTTGAGATTAAAAGGACGTTGGGATGATTCAGGACTTTATCCAATGGATACAAGTCAGAGGATGGACTGACTGCATTCTGTCAAAGAGCAGTCTGACTGTGTCAGTACTATGAACAGTGATAGAAAGCAAGTCAAATGGGACAAAATCTGGAACGGCTATTTTTGAATTTCAAATACAAGTCACAAGGACTCCTACCTATAAATAGAGGACTCCTATTTCAGATACAAGTGATGAATTTTGAAGAAAATTGATGAGCAATTAGAATTAAATCAAGAAAAACACCCTGCTGAACCTACTGAGCTTAAGGCTACTGATCCAGAGAAAATCTTCAGGTGTAATCTGTATTCAAGGTACATCAAGTTTACACACTTGAAGACTGCAAGTTGCTGATCATATCATCCTGATCAAGCTCCTGCAACTGAATCATTTACTGGATTCAATCTTTATTTTACAAGAAATCTGTTGAAGACAGTGAAGCACATCAGTGTGAAAGACTGTTGTGGTGGAGCTGGTGAAGAGGCAATCCTACCCTTCAAGGACCAGTGGAAGACTTTGGAGCAGCAATCCTACATGTTCCTAGTTTTTAGTTTGTGAAGCCATAGCTATTGGTGAAGGACAAACATCTTAGGGATTTTTGTAACAGCTATCTCAAGAATCTCTCTAGTGAATTACCTCCAACATCACAGGAGAAGAGTGGACTGACAGGATTACACCACCTGGAACCACTATAAAATCTGCCCACTTACTTTCTGCACTTATATTCTGCATTTAGTTTATTACACACATCAACCTACTGAATCTAGCAACTGAATTCACACACATACACTACTGAGTATCTAATACTTAGTATCATATTTAACAAGTAATAAGGCTTAATTTTTGATATATTTCCGCTGCACAAATTCAGTATATTCTATATTCAGCAGACTACTGAGGTATCAGCAGGCTGCTGAAGTTGCTGAGTTTGTTAACTCCAAAAAGTTTTAAGTGTTAAGTTTATTCACCCCCCTCTAAACTTAACCAAAGCCTTTTCAAGGGACCAACTCTCAGCTCTTTGACCCACTCGTCTGGGTGCTCACGAAACCGACTGTGAACTAATCTTTGGTTTAGGCTGTTCCTAGTCGTCACTGACCAGAACTAGAACTTCGTTCTCCACAGCAAACATATCTATCATATTCCCATGAGGCAGCTGCTCTCGCTCGGACTCATCGGCAATCTCCAGGATATGACTATTCATCTGGATGCCAATGTTAACTGGGTATTCCTGCTCTAGATAGAACATCAATTCTACCTGCCTTGGTGTAACAGATTCCGTATGCTTGGTGGGTAGAAGGCGGGGACAGACAAATCTGTTTAGCATCTTCATATCCTAAGATAGGTCATTCTCCAGGAAGATGGTGGGGATTCCCATTGGATTTCTCTTCCATTCCACCCCATAGTACCGAGCTATCATCTACATCCTTGCTAAATCATTAACATTGGAGGAGGATGTATACTCTTCCGGGCCCACTGGTGGATTGCGCACCCCGTAGTAAGCATTGATCCGCTCGATGGTGAAATCCACTTTCACCCCCCAGACCATAGCAAATGTAGCTCCTGGGTTATGCACCAGATACGCATAGAACTCTCGTGCCACTGTAGTATTGAACAGGCTTGGTGCCTCCACCATATCCAGAATATCATGAAACTTAAGGGCCCTCGGCAATACAGAGCCACAATCCTCCAAGTCGACGCCACGCTGACGGGCAATAGGTCGGCCATTCCAATGTCCTCGGAACGACTTGTAGATCTCCGAAGAATCAAACTGCTCAACCCCATCTATCAAGGGGTTGGCATCACCATATACAACATGTTGGCCGCTCGGATGATGCATATTCCTGCTGCGTTTCGGGGCCATCACTGCTGATGATAGAGACTACTGATTTACCGATCCTGAAACAGAAAATACCCCTCGATTAATCGGACCTTAGTCCCGATTAATAGTGACTAAATTTTCCTGATTTTGTTTCTGGCATAGTGCTGTTGATGATGGAAGAAGATGAACTGCAACAACAACGATGTTACAGCAACACCACACAGCAACAGAGGATGGAAAATGGGTTATTTAGGTGTTGAGATGGAAGGAAAATGATTAATATTGGTGGTGGTAATGGTGGTAAGGGCCGAGATTTATACAAATAAGAAGAAATGGAGAAATGTATGATGAAGAGGAAGAAGAGTGTTGAAGATGAAGAAATATGGTGGTGAAGGAGTGTTAAATAGGAGAAAATGATAGGAGATGGAAGGATTTAGTGGGATATCGGGTAGATGAGTAATAGTGGTGAGGGGATTGAGGGGTTGATTGATGGGATTGAGGAGATGGAGTAATGGTGGATTGTGGGAAATGAGGAAATGATGAAAAGAGGGTAAAGTGGGCGGCTACTCTGACTTGTGGTTAACCGATGCAACGCGTGTCCATCACGTGTCATCGAAGGGTCTGATCTTAATTATGACACACAAAAACCGATAAATCCTAGCTCGATAAACCGCGGAATACGCCAATTAACCGGGGCCAACTTTTCTACTGATTTTCTAATCTCCTGTTTGCACACCTTACATTAACTTGCTACTCAATCCTGACCTCAAATCACTAGTTCTTACTCCTTCTTTTGTTATTTCCGACTCGATCATAACCTACTTCACTAGAATCCACAACGAGTAAAAAAAACCTTTCCAACATCCATCGGTTTCAAGCCTAAGGTTGTGGTAGGACGAAAAAAACACAATATTTCAACCGGTTAATTTTATTGGCTCACATCCTAACTAAGGGTTCAAGAGATAGTCATGAGTTTATAGTCTCCAGCTCGACTTTCCTTGGATCCTCACTCATTCAGGGGGGCTTTAACTCGCCAAACCTCTACTCTTGAGGTCTTAACCGTCGTAGAACCCTTCTGAGCTCTTCTCTTGGCACGCCTTTCCCTTTTTTCTAGTGCACTGGGTCTACCCCTACTTTGAGATTTAACCTTGACATCAAGGGATTCCATATTTTCCACTTTCTTCTCTACTTCACTATGCCTAACGGAAGCACTGACTTCCGTGAGCGTCTTGCTGTGGCCTTTTTCCTTATGTTCTCTAATAAGTACTCTCATAAACTCATGCTCATAGGTTTCCACAAGAACCTCTCGATGCTTAGGGCTCTCTTCTTCTATCTCCACAATTTTCACGTCTACAGATACACCGTTGATTGAGATCAGTAGTCGAAACGTTCCGGGGTCTCCTAGCTTCACTATGGTATCCGAGTGTGCGTATGTTAGTAATATCATCCGCAACGGAAGCGATTTAAGGATCTAGATCTATAATTTACACATAATAAAATAACTAGATCTACTCTACAAGGGGTTGTAGAACATACCTCTTGGATCTCAAAATCCATGTAGAAGAACAGCAATAGGAAGAACAAAAGATGGTGTGAAGAGCACCACGATCTTCCGCACGAGTGATCCGAGCAACTCCCGGTGGAAGGAAATCGTCGTCTCGAATCCTCCCGGTATGCTACCCGGAAAACCTCCAAGATTTTCCCTCTTACTGCCTTGGCCGAAAATTTATCTCTCTCTAAATTATAGAGAGAGTCGAAAATTTGTGTGTGTGTGTATGTGTTGGGAAAAGCCTCTTTATATAGGTGAGCTTTTCTTGTCCTCCAAGGATTTTATTTTACAAATAAATAAATCCAATAAATAAAAGATAATCCTAGAATATTCTAGAACAAATCTAGAATAATCTTTATCTTTATTTTTACCATAAAAATATTTATCCAATAAATATTTTTTGCACATGTCTTATTAATCCACAAGAAAACTAATTTCTTGTTCCCTAAGACACCTCTTGGCCGAAAATTAACATTGTGACCTAGTCACTATGATTTTCGGCAATACACACCAAATTGGGCCAAGATTATGAAAAATGTCTTTTTCACACATTTAATTATTTAGCCCAAATAATTTAGTAGTCCACTAAACAATTAATTCACATATCGTTTTAATTAAATTCTAATAAGAACTAAATTAATATTCTTAGGATTCGACGTCCGAGAATAGCTATGCTATATTGGAGGCACGTCGGGGACCATGGACTAATAATCAACGGATCCGATAAATCAAATAAATAATTATCTTACGAACAGAATATTTATATTCGATAAATCAATCACAGGAATATGCCACCATAATCCCGTGACTGTACTCCTCCGATTATGAGATTATATTTATCTCCTCACGAGAATGATAATAAGCGTCCATTGATATAATAATTACATATGGATTAATCCTCCATAGACTGTTCATTCTAAATCGGAAGTTACCGTTAACCTTTTTTAGAACATCTTATCCTTATTTACCATTAACACCCTAGTGATCAATTAATTCATACAATCACTGGTAGCTAATCAGTGTAATATGAACTCGTACGATCGATCGGTTTCTAGGATTAATAAATAATCTATCTACTTCCATAAATGGAAGGAATGGATTCCGTATCTGTGATAGCACAGACTACTCACACAATCCAGTACAATGCCAAGATGGGGTAATTCAGATCACAGACTCAGTGTAGTCTTTAACCGTCAAGTCAAACCTCATACTGATTCAATCAGTTGACTGTGATCACCTCAGGATACATATTTATCCATAAATATGATCATCGATTGATTGGATATGACTTCTCTATTATGGAATCACATCGTGAACTCTAATCAAATCGGTCCAGCCCTATATGATATATCTATCATATATAAATGCCCCACTAGGTTCTCTTAACCGAAAGTCCGGATAAGACAATAACACCTATTGTGTTCTGGGCGCATTAATAGCACGTTAAAGGAGAGACCCGATACTCTTGATTAACTTCATTACGGGCTAATTGTATTTTAAGTACATCTTCACTAACTCAATCCTCCCGTGTATATCCCATACACTGAGTTAAGTGATTACATAAACGATATACTTTAGGGTTTTCTGTAGTGTAAATACTATTGTCACATCGGTGAATATAAGAATAATAAATATGAATAATACTATCATTTCATTTATTAAATAAAACAATTACAAAATTGTCTTTCGGGCAGTACACTTAACAATCTCCCACTTGCACGAAAGCATTTGATTAATTGTTTTAGAGCACACCCTATTATTTAAAATACAGCAAAATATCACTCCTACTTGCTCTAAAGCAAATGAGACTTGTCTCTAATACCTATAGTCTCCAAGTGTCGACTAAAAGCTTCAATCGACAGTGTCTTGGTGAATGGATCAGCAGGATTATCGGCGGAGGCGATTCTTCAGACGGAAATGTCCCCTCTGTCGACAAAATCATTGATCACCCAGTATTTCCTCTCTATATGCTTCGACTTACTGTGCTTTCGAGGTTCCCTAGAGTTGTCAATGGCCCCATTGTTATCACAATAGAGAGTAATAGGATCTTCAGCATTCGGGACAACACCTAATCCGCTGATGAACTTTCTTAACCAAACAACTTCTTTAGCTGCCTCGGAGGCCGCTATGAACCCAGCTTCCATTGTTGAATCGGTTGTGCTGGATTTCTTTTGGCTTCTCCATTCTATTGCACCGCCACCAAGAGTAAACACTGAACCAGAGTTTGATTTAGAATCATCTCTATCTGACTGAAAGTCAGAATTGGTGTACCCCGCTAACTCCAAACTCCCCCTCGAATAGACGAGCATATAATTTCTGGTTCTCTTCAGATATTTGATGAGATTCCTTACTGCTGTCCAGTGCGGTTGCCCTGGATTTGATTGAAAACGGCTGACTAATCCAACGCCATAACAAATATCAGGTCTCATACACCTCATAGCATACATAAGACTACCAATAGCCGAGGCATATGGCACTTCTTGGTCCCTTGGAAAAGATAACACAAGTTTAGAGGGGGGGGGGGTGAATAAACTTGTCCCAAAAACTGGATTTAAAACAAATTAAGGTTCAGTTAAAAACTTGTGTGGAGTTAAGCTGACAAAGCTGAGATTAAGTCAAACTGACTTAAGCTGAAACTGAGTCAACCGGCAGCGGATATGATTTTAGCCTTTTTCTTGATCTTGTTATTCTATTATGAAATCTGAGTGTTGTGAACTGAATTCTGATTGAATGTCAGTTGTGACTGTGAGGAGTATAATAATCAAGTATCACAATGCTGTAAGTAAATGCTGAATAAATAAATAAGTGCGTAAACTAAATAAGACGGATATTATAGAGGTTCCAGGTGGTTTAATCCTGTACGTCCTCTCTTCCCCTGTGGTGCGGAGGAAAATTCCACTAGAACTTCTTGAGGTGAACTGTTACAAAAAGTCCTAAACAATAGTCCTTGGCTAATCCCTAGCTTCACTATCTAAACAGTTGTAGAACAGGTAGAATTGATGCTCTTCAAATGCTTGAACCACTGGTCCTTAGAGGGTAGGATTGCCTCTTCACCAGCTACCACCACAAACATAGTCTACCCGACTGCTTGTCACAACTGTCCTTGGCGAAACCTTCCCGGTTTGCTTCACAGTCTAAAACCTTTGATGTTGAATCAAAGTTGGGCTGAGAATCAATAAGTTGATTCTTGTTTGTGGTTCTTCAAAGTGTTGGATTCTTGATAAATTCTTTGTAGCTTGAACACTTGAAGAAATACTAGATATGATCTTGTTATGGTTTAGAGATGATAGCAATTCGAATAGAATAGACTGATGCACAAAATTGCTTGTTGATTCTTGTATATGCTCTGTTCTATTCTTGTTGTTGGTGCAAAGTCTTCTATTTATAGTGTGAAGTCCAACGTTCATCTGGCTTTAATTTGAATTGTATCAACGTCTATCTTGCAACGGCTATATTTTCTGACCGTTCTGCTGTGTCAGTATTTCATCCAATGAAATTGCTTTCTTTACAACGTTCGACTGTACGATCAGTTTGTTGGATGGCTGACTTATAAAACTGAGTTTCCTTATCAGTTTTATATAGAGTTTTTCATTTGTCAGTTTGTTAACTGACCTGGAGCATTAACTGAGATTTTATTCTTCTTCAAATATCAGTACTCCAGTTTTCTTCTGATTATAATTGACTTAATCAGAGTACACCATGATTCATTATCATCTAAGAATTCATTGTCCTTATGATTCTTAGGTCTTCATACAAGATCCATAAAGTCAGTTCAGGTCACCACAATCTTGCCTGAAGTCTAACTTTACATTCTTGATTTGTAATCTTCATAACTGAGTTTGAACCCTCAGTTCTTCATTCTTCAATAACTGAGTTTGAACCCTCAGTTCTTCATTCTTCTAGATAAGCCAACCGAGTCTGTAACTCTCAGCGAACTTACCTTCTTCAGTTTCATGTAGGTGTATTCTGAGTCAGTTTTCTTGGCTCGATGATTTCCAATTTTCTAAATGATTTCCCAGTTTTCAGTTTTACGACACACTAATAATTACAGTGCTTGTCTGATGTAACCTATACAAATATCAGATTCTAGTAAAACTTATACATTCAGTTCTAGACATCTTTTAGCTTTCCACTATAACAGCTGGCTTCAGCACTTCATCAATGGGGTTAAGATAATATTTTAACACATAAGATGAATTATCATCAAAACATAAATTTTATTTCCAACAATTTCCCCCTTTTTGATGATGCCAAAACTCTCCCTAAAAGAAAAGCTTAAAGATCAAAACAATGTAAAACAATGTAAAACTGGAAAACTGGTTTCATTAGAATGAGCAAAATCTGGATAAGTACATTGTGTTCAAATAACTGTGATTAAAGACTAAGCTTCTTCTTAGCTTTTTGCATGACTGAGTCATATCTTTTTGCTTTGTCATACAATCGAAAATCTTCTTCAAGCTTGGAGTCTTCCTTTGAAAAGGTCTTGTTGTAGTCAACTTGACTACTTTCTTTCCATCTTCTCCATTGAATTAGCTTGGGTAAGCTTGAGTCTTTCGAGTAGTAATTTTCAAATTCTACTAGATCGGCTATCATTTGTTCAGTCTTGTCTTTAATCTTCAGTTTATCATCAATCCTCTGATTCTTCTTATATTGTGCAATTTTTTGCTTTGAGTAAATATCAGATAGAAAGTAGTTCAAGGATTCCTCAAATATTCTGTCCTTGTACTTGGCTTTAATAGGATTGTAAACTTTGATAAACTGTGTCCACAGATCCTTTGTAAGAGTAACTCTTCTGTCTCCAGGTTGATTGTATTTTTCAATAAGTTGATCATCAGTTAACTCTTTCTTCAAAAAATTAGGATCTGATCTGTATCTTTGTAATTCTTCTTCAAGTCGCTTCATTTCTCCAAGTAATTTCAGCTTTTCTTCTTCAGCTTCCCCATTTTTGGCATCATATAACAGATCTACCAGGGCACGGGTTGCTTTTTGATCTTCTGAAATCTGTCGCTGAGAAGCAAGTACTTCCTTAAGCTGAGTTTCTAACCCGTAGATATGTTGATTTATATGCCAATGAGCTTGAGCATGAGTTTCTCTATCTACTGCGGTTGAATCTTCGAGTTGTTGTTTGAGTAACACAATCTCTGAAGCAGAACTTGAACTTGATTTGTGAATCATCTCTAGTCTTGCATGAACTGAAACACAGTTCTAGTTCTATAATCAAGATATCCAGAGATGTTTGATAAAAGGCCATTATGTGTATCTCTCTGACTGAGTACAATTTTCAAGTTTTCATGAACTCTGGCCAATTCATCTTTAGATAGAAAATCAGAGGGATCATACGTAGCTTCTATTTGATCCTTATCCTGAGTATTATCAGCAATAACCATCAGTTGTCTGATTTCGTCAGCTGCTTGCTGATTGTCAGTTGTCTTATTTCCAACTGGCAATCCTTCTTGCTGTGGTACAGTTTGCGTTGCTAGAGGTTGAGATTGAGTGACTGTTTGCAAAACTGTAGTATCATCAGCTTCTTTTCTTGACTTATCATGGTCATCATCATCCTTTTTCTTTGAACTGTCTTTAGATGATGTGCCTGATTCTCTTCTTTTTGCTAGTTCGGTGAATCTTTTGAAACAGTTGTCAAGAAATTCTGTAATAGGAAATAGAGAGTAAAGATCTCTAACATCCAATTTCTCTAAGAGTAATTTTTCTTTAGTCTGTAAACTGACATCTCGAGAATCTTCTGGTTGAAGTTTCATTTTCATCAGCTTAATGATTTTGTCAGCTTCGAAAACTGGTGCTGATTGCTGAACCGATTGCTGTTGTATCTGAGAAGTATGGTGAGCAGTGACATTCTCTTGAGTAACTTCAGTTGTTAAATGATGTTGTTGTTCCCCCTCAGTTGGTGCTTTCTATCTTGAGATTTTAGGGTACAAACATCTTACAACTGATCTTCCTTCTGTGGATTCAGCTTTTCGCTTAGTCCCTTTGTGTTCAGCTTCCTGCTGAGACACAGTTGTCTGACTTGCTTCAGGTTGGGAAGTTGTTTCTGCGATTTCCTTCGATGTTGCAGTTTGCCTTGCTTGCTTCCCTTCCTTAATTCTTTCTAAATAAAACTGAATGATTCCACTAAGAGTCTTCTTCAGTCGGAATCTCCCATCAGTTACTTGTCCTTCAGCTTGAGCTCTTTTCACACTTTCTAATTCAGCTAAGTGTTGCTTCTTGAACTGATTGACTATATAACCTGCCCAATTAAATTCTATATTATCCCAGATTATTCTCATTAGCAAAATATTTTCTTCCGAAAGTATATAATTCCTTTGGATTTTCCAATGACATGTTTGCTGAGCCATCTGCTGAGATTTCCAAATTCCGGCTTGATTTTGTCGACATGAATACCAGGTTCCATTGGTTCTGTAGATGAAGTAATCATTGCGAGAATAGCTTCTTTCTTCAATGGTAGAGTGGCTAACTCTGTTGAAGTTGCTGTTGTATTTGCGAAGCCAAAGAGTGACCTCATGACTCTTTCATTGAGAACAATGCGATCTCCACGAACTGTAGTTATCAAGGAGTCTCTGACTAATCCCATATTTTGCCAAAATTGCAAAATGCCTTCCACATCTCGTTTTTCTTTGAAACTAACTTCGAGGATGTTGTTCAATCCTGGTTGTTTTTCGATTTTATCTCATACACAGCTGGCTAACAAGGTGTTTTGACACATAACTTCATACATTTCAAGTGTTAGTTCATCCAGCTCTGTGATCAATCGTTTGTCTTTTGAATCATCTGAAGTGGCCATATTTGAGTGTGAACACAAAAATTTGATTTTTGAAAGAGAGGGTTGCAAAGAGTCTATTTTGCTTTCTGAAAGTAATTTGAATTTTGATAGAGAATAGTGTGAACGGAGGTTGAATAAATAGGTAGGATATTCTGGCGGTTGAGTGGTACAACTTTTCAAATTCTATGATGGTTTTGATAACCGATACGTGTACTGTTCTGACAATCATGGGGTGTATACGCGTAATTCTGACAAAAAGAAATGTTGTAATTTAATGCGATATAACCGCTGTTGATTCTATCTTATCAACCTTTGACTAAATTTGACTGGAATGAAAACTGATGCTGAGGTCATTTTTAGAGATAATTCAGTTCCATCAAATTATTCAGTTTTGTCAAATTCTTCAGTTTGCCAGTTTGAGATTGTTGATGTCAATGACTAATCTGTTAAGTGAGCGCACCCAACATAACAAAGATCAATCCCCTTGACGAATCTCTGGCTTAACTGACTTAATTGACTTTAATTATTCCCAACTCAGTTCTTAATTTGGCAAATCTTTCTTTGTCCAATGGCTTTGTAAAGATATCTGCCAACTGATCTTCAGTAGGTACATAAAGAACTGTTTTATCCTTCCTCTCTGCATGATCTCTTATGAAGTGGTGATAGACATCAATGTGCTTTGTCCTTGAGTGTAAAACTGGATTATCAGTAATTGCAATTGCACTTGTGTTATCACACATTATGGGAATTGTTCCTTCTTCTATCCCATAGTCTTTTAATTGCTGTCTGATCCATAAAACTTGAGCACAACAACTTCCAGCTGCTATATATTCAAATTTCCTTCAAATTTGTTGAAGTTGAGATTGAATTTTGCTTCTTGCTAAACCATGACACAAGTCTATTTCCCAATAACTGACATGTGCCTGATGTGCTTTTTCTGTCCACTTTGCATCCAGCATAGTCTGAATCGAATAAGAAATCAGCTTGAATTCTCCTTCTTTTGAATACCAAATTCCAACTCCATCTGTCTCTTTCAGATATTTCAAAGTTCTTTTCACAACTGTGAGATGACTTTCCATTGGTATTGACTGAAATCTTGCACATACACCGACAGTAAAAGATATGTCTGGCCTACTTGCTGTAAGATAGAGTAAGCTTCCAATCATCCTTCTGTAGAGTGTTTGATCAACATCTTTACCTTCTTTGTCTTCATCTAATCTGATGTTGGTCCCAATTGGTGTAGAAATTCCAGTAGATTTCTCCATACCAAACTTTTTGATAAGTTCTCTTGTATATTTGGTTTGGTGAATGAAAATTCCATCAGCTAATTGTTTAACTTGCAATCCTAGGAAATAATTTAATTCTCCCATCATACTCATCCGAAATTTGCTTTTCATCAAACTTGCAAATTTCTCACATAACTTGTTCATTTTCGATCCAAAAATGATATCATCAACATAAATTTGAACAAGTAGAGTATCTTCTCCATTCTTCATCCTGAATAAGGTTTTGTTGATTGTTCCTTTGATAAATCCATTATCCACTAGAAACTGAGATAGAGTTTCGTACTAAGCTCTTGGTGCTTGTTTCAGTCCATAAAGAGCTTTCCTTAGTCAGAAAACTTTATCTGCTTGATCTTTGATTTCGAATCCGGGTGGTTGTTGAACATATACTTCTTCTTCAAGAATTCCATTTAGAAACGCACTTTTAACATCCATCTGATAAACTTTGAATTTCTTGTGAGCTGCATAAGCAAGGAATAGTCTGATTGCTTCTAGTCTTGCAACTGGTGCATAAGTTTCATCAAAGTCTATGCCTTCTGCTTGAGAGTATCCTTTGGCTACTAGTCGGGCTTTGTTTCTGATGATGTTCCCATCTTCATCAAGTTTATTTCGAAAACCCATTTGGTTCCAATGATATTGACAGAACTCGGTTTATCTACCAATTCCCATACTTGATTTCTCTCGAATTCATTGAGTTCTTCTTGCATAGCTAATATCCAATCTGGATCTTTCAAGGCTTCTTCAATTTCTTTAGGTTCTGATTGAGATAGAAAGCAAGCAATCATTGCATCTAGTTGATGTCTTGTTCAAACTCCAGCTTGAGTATCACCAATAACTTGTTCTTCAGGGTGATCTCTCATCCATTGATGTGTGTGAGATTGTATCAATTGATTTGCATTTTGTTCAACTGATTCTTCAAGAACTGGTTCTTTAACTTGTTCAACTGAATCTGATTGAAGTTGTTCAAGTTGTTGAGCAGTTAGAAATTGAGGCTGATCTTGATCTGAACATTCTGAAATTTGTAGTCTTCCAACGTCAACCGAAACTCGTTCTGGCGTGACTGGTAACTGAGACTGAGAAACTGGTTCTGGTCGGTCTTTAGTTGTTTCACCAGGGAAGTTTGGTTCATCAAATACTACATGTATTGATTCTTCATGCTTGAGTGTCTTTTTATTTAGTACTCTAAAGGCTTGCTGACACTTGAATATCCTAGGAAAATTCCTTCATCAGCTTTGGGTTGAAAAACGTGAAGTTGATCTTTTCCATTATTGTGTATGAATCATTTGCTTCCAAAAGCATGAAAGTATGAAACATTTGGTTTTCTTCCATTCCAAATTTCATAAGGAGTCTTCTCATGTCTCTTGTTCATGAGAGCTCTGTTCTGAGTGTAACAAGCTGTGTTAACTGCTTCTGCCCAATATCTTTCAGGTAGTTTAGCTTCACGATCATAGTCCTCCCCAGCTTCTTTGAGTGTTCTGTTTCTTCTTTCAGCTACACCATTTTGTTGTGGTGTTCCTATGGCAGCAAGTTGGTGTAAGACACCATTTTCTTCACAATATTCAATAATCACACTGGTGAGGAATTCAGTTCCTTTATCAGATCTTATCTTCACAACTGAAACTCCTTTCTGATTCTGAAGTCTCTTGAGAAGTTCTATGAGCTTTTGCTTGGTTTAACCAATGTATATTTCTTTCCACTGATACTAATTGGTGTAATAGGTCCACATAAATCCATGTGTAATAATTCTAGATGTCTGGTTGTTGAATGCTGAGACTTGGTCTTGAAACTTGCTTTTGTTTGTTTTCCTTGTTGACATGCATCACATAAGCTGTCCTTCTTATATGATATCTCTAGTAGTCCAATGACTAGCTGCTTCTTAACATGTGTGTTGATGTCATCAAAATTGAGATGACTCAGTTTCTTGTGCCATAGCCAACTGATTTCTGATTTGGTATGCACGAGCAAACAAGTTTCAGCAACGGCAGTTGTCCAATCTACCACATACATGTTTTCCTTTCTTCTTCCGGCTAGGACAACTTGATAAGCTGATTCGCTGAAGACAACGCAGAATTCTTTATCAAAAGTAACTTGGTATCCCATATCACAAAATTGACTTGTGCTGAGTAGATTGTAGTGTAGTCCTTCTACATAAGATACATTCTTGATTGTAAGTCCATTTCTGATTAAGGTGCAAAAACCTCTGGTGTAACCAGGTTTGTCTTTACTTCCAAAATTGACTTTTGGTCCATCCTTTGCAATAAAATTACTGAGACAGTCTTTGCTCTTTGTCATGTGTCTAGAGCAACCACTATCAAAGTACCATATATCCTGCAATGAAAATTAGAAGTTTTTAGGTACCCAACTCAGTTTGGGTCCATGTGGGTCAGTTGTCAGTACAACTCTGGGAATATATCCTTTTGGGATTCTTCGGATATTGTTGCACTTGTTTTCATATATGTAAGCCACACTCCCATAGTATCTATGTTCGGACTGTGTCTTATTTATATGATTTCTCAGATCTTCTGACTGAAATTTGTTTCCATGTTGATTTCTGTTATTAAAACTAGAGTGATAAACATCATTCCTTCTGTACTGAGGTCTGGATTGACCTTTGTACTGTGACTTATGCTGAGAATTGAGATTAGTCCTCTGCTGAGTTTTGGACTGAAACTTGTGATAAGTTTTCGGTCTAGAATGATTGTCATTATCAGTTTTATTAACAAATTCAGTAAAATTCCAATCATCATCAGTGGGATATAGTCTTCCTTTCCCTCTAAATGTGTGAATCTTTGAATGATTGACATTCTTGGATTTATTCTTATTGTAATTTTTCTGGTTCCTGACTTCATTGCTTTTTGTGGATCTGGCAGTTGATTTGCCGTTTTGGTTTCCATTGGATACAGCTGATCTACCATTTGATTTGCCTTTGTTGGTAGATGCAGTTGTCTTCTTAGAAAACTGATTTATCCTGTGTGATACTGGCTTTACTGGTTCAGCAATTTTCTCAGTTTGTGGAAGTTGCTCAGCTACAAACTTAATACCAGTTTTGGTACTAGGCCCAACAACTTTGCTATTTCCATTCTTTGAAGATTGCTGTGTATCAAATCCTAAACCAGTTTTGTCTCCATATGGTTTTCCTGATTTGAATCCAGTAATTGAACTTGATTGAGTAAACGATTCAGTTGTTGCTGCTAATGCAGTAGGCCGATGCTGAATCTTCTCTTTATCAGTTTTAGTCAGTTTCAACATTTTTAGTTCAGACTTCAATCTTTCAACTTCAAGAATTAGACTTTCTTTCTCAGCTTTGATTGATTCATAACCAGCTTGTATGGTTACTAGCTGATTCATCAACTCATCAAGAGTTTCTTCTAATTCTAGATTTTTTGGATTTGAGTCAGCAGTCGAAGAACATGCATTTATCATGGAAATCTGAGCTGAAGAGTATTTAGAGTTTGATTCACATACCTCATTTGGATCTTCCATGTGTGCCATTAGAGCTATGTCATCTGATACTCTTTCAGTATCAGTTTCATAATCTGATTCATCTCCAGCAAGGAGTGCTCTTTTACCAACTCTTCTTGGTGGAGTTTTCTTGATCAGTTCTGGACATTCAGCTTTATAGTGTCTTGGTTTCTTGCAGTTGAAACAGAGGTATTCATCGTCTTTTCTTTTCTCAGGAGTCCTTTTGATAAACTTTTGAGTGACTGGGTGTCCACTTTTCATTCTTCGAATTCTGTTCATCATTAGAGCCATTTGTTCTTCCATTTCATCCAATTCATGAAGATTATTAGATGAGTTTTCTTGAACCTCATTTGATGCTGCTGCAAGTGCTGTGGTCTTTGGTTCTTCCAGAGCTTTGATTATTGCAGCTGTGGTTGTGAAATCTTCACTGAATTCATAAGCTTTCAGATCTGAAAAGATCTTGAATGAATCTTCTACATCAAGTCTCCTGGATTCTTCCATAGCGTTGACCTTCATCTTCCAAAGACATTGGTAATGCCTTCAAGATTCTTGTGTTGATGACTTTCTTTGAGTATTCAATCTTGAGTAGATCTAGTTCATCCATGATAGCACTTGAATCTTGTCTCCATTTGGTCAATGGTTTCTCCAGATTTCATCTTGAAATTCTCAAACTTTTGTTTTGCAACGAAATTTTATTTTCCTTGATTGAATCTCGTTCCTTCACAAACTACCGAAGTTTGTCCCATATTTCTTTGGTCGTTGTACATTCTTTCACCTTCAAGTACATGTTTCTTGTCAAGAGTTCTGAGGATAAAGTCCATGGCAACATTGTTGAGATTGTTTTGCTTGCGATCATCACTAGTCCATTCGGATTTGGGTTTTGCAACTCGAACTTGCTCTCCACCAACAGTTTGCATATGAGTGATTTGAATTGGTCAATCAGTGAGTACGTCCATCATTTCATCATGAGTAGCTTGCTAGAAATGCCGGCATACGACGTTTTATTTCATCAAATCGTCCATGTTGCACATAAGCATTTGTCTTGCATATTGATTGTTATCCATTGTGAGTGAGTGAAGACTGACAGTAGATTAACTGGAAAACTGAGCTTTCAAATAAGACCACAACTAGATGAGATAAAGAGCAAATGATATATTGTTAAAGAAACACTGCTCCGATACCAATTGTTGGTCCCTTGGAAAGGCTAACACAAGTTTAGAGGGGGGGTGAATAAACTTGTCCCTAAAACTAGATTTAAAACAAATTAAGGTTCAGTTAAAAACTTCTGTGGAGTTAAGCTGACAAAGCTGAGATTAAGTCAAACTGACTTAAGCTGAAACTGAGTCAACCGGCAGCGGATATGATTTTAGCCTTTTTCTTGATCGTGTTATTCTATTATGAAAACTGAGTGTTGTGAACTGAATTCTGATTGAATGTCAGTTGTGACTGTGAGGAGTAAAATAATAAAGTATCACAATGCTGTAAGTAAATGCTGAATAAATAAATAAGTGCGTAAAGTAAATAAGGCGGATATTATAGAGGTTCCAGGTGGTGTAATCATGTACGTCCTCTCTTCCCCTGTGGTGCGGAGGAAAATTCCACTAGAACTTCTTGAGGTGAACTGTTACAAAAAGTCCTAAACAATAGTCCTTGGCTAATCCCTAGCTTCACTATCTAAATAGTTGTAGAACATGTAGAATTGCTGCTCTTCAAATGCTTGAACCACTGGTCCTTAGAGGGTAGGATTGCCTCTTCACCAGCTACCACCACAAACACAGTCTACCCGACTGCTTGTCACAACTGTCCTTGGTGAAACCTTCCCGGTTTGCTTCACATTCTAAAACCTTTGATGTTGAATCAAAGTTGGGCTGAGAATCAATAAGTTGATTCTTGTTTATGGTTCTTCAAAGTGTTGGATTCTTGATAAATTCTTTGTAGCTTGAACACTTGAAGAAATACTAGATATGATCTTGTTATGGTTCAGAGATGATAGCAATTCAAATAGAATAGACTGATGCACAAAATTGCTTGTTGATTCTTGTATATGCTCTGTTCTATTCTTGTTGTTGGTGCAAAGTCTTCTATTTATAGTGTAAAGTCCAACGTTCATCTGGCTTCAAATTGAATTGTATCAACGTCTATCTTGCAACGGCTATATTTTCTGACCGTTCTGCTGTGTCAGTATTGTAAGGTGTAGTGCCCGAAAGACAATTATATGATTGTTTTAGGACAGAATTAGTAATTCATCTTATTATATGCATGTATGCATATAATTAAGACACTACCGAAAACCCTAAGTACCTCGTTTATGTAATCACATAACTCAGTGTATGGCTATACACAAGAGGATTGAGTTAGTGAGATGTACTTAAAATTAACTTAGTCCGTAGCGTTTATTAATCTGAGTATGGGTCTCATGATTAATTTTCTATTAATGCGTCCTGAACATTTAGGTGTGACAGTCTTATCCGGACTGTCGGTAATAGGGTACCTAGTGGGGCATTTATATATGATGATAATCATATAGGGCTGGACCGATTTGATTTGAGTTCTCGATATAATTCCGTAATCGAGAAGTCTTATCGAATCACAAGATGATCATATATGGATTAATCTTAATCCTGAGGTGATCACAGACCACTGCTTAGACTAGGGTAGAGTTTGATGTGTTAGTAAGGATCACTTCGAAGTATGTGGTCCAACACTTCTCGTTGGCTCTATTCAAGGATGAGTGAGTAGTCTGTGCTATCACAGATATGGAATCCATTCATTCCCTCGGGAAGTAGAGAGACAGTTCCCTTATTTGTTGACCCTAGAAACTGATCGATCGGCCGAGTTCATATTATATTGAATATGAACTAATTGATCACTAGGGGGTTAATGGTAAATAAGGATAATATGTTTCGAGAAGAGTTTACGGAAATATCCCGAATCGAAGTGAACAGTCTATGGAGGATTTATCCGTATGTAACGATTATATCAGTGGACACTTTCGACTCATAAATTGAGTGTAAGTTATCTATATTCGATAGAGTTCAGTTTCGGGTTTATGGTGGTGTAATCCCGGAATTAATAGGTTGGATATAATTATTCTGTCTGACGAATAATTTTATTTAATTTATTGTAGCTACTGAATATGGGTCCATGGTCCCCGACGTGGCTCCTAATATAGCATATAGGTTTCTCGTCGTTGCACCTCAATTATAATTAAATAGTGGATTGGGCTATTTAATTTGATATGTGGATTAATTGTTTAGTTGGACTAAATAATTAAATACACGAAAAAGACATTTTTCGTGGACTCGGCCCAAATTGGTGTGTTGGTTTTTTTTTGACTCAATTGGTCAAATATCAAAAGATGCGTGTGAGCTTATTTGATTAAGGTTGGGCGCATGTTTTGTTATATTATTTAATTATTAGGAAATTAGTTTTATTGAATAATTATTTAATATGTGATTTATCTTTTATTTGTTAAATGATAATTCATGGAATATTAGATAATAATATGATTTATCTTAATTTGTTTGGGATAATCATTTTATTTATCTTTTATTTGGAAAAAGGATTAATGTAATAATTATCTCTTAATTATTTAATCCTTGGAGGTTAAGTTTTACTCTCCTATATAAAGAGAGTTCTTCCAAGCCTTTTGACACAACATATGAACACGCCATTAGTGTAAGAATATAGCTTGGAATTTTCGGCTATAGTTCTTTGGGTTTCGAGTTGGAATAATCTTCGGGATTATTCCGGTAGCATATCAAGGAGGTCCGGCGGCGGGAAACACCATCCACCTGGTGTTGCTGGGAGACACACGTTGGAAGACTGTGGCTTCTCAAATACGTGTTCTTGGAGATCTATCGTTCTTGGAGTTAAGCACCATAAAAAGGTAGGCTCCTAAACCCCCTTGTAAGTTTAGATCTTTAATTTATGTTCTTTGTTTCGTTTAGATCTAGATCTGATACATTCCGCTGCGTAATCGGGTCAATCCATGATTGATCCGAGGATATTACATCTAACAAGTATTTCGTCCAATGAAATTGCTTTCTTTACAACGTTCGACTGTACGATCAGTTTGTTGGATGGCTGACTTATAAAACTGAGTTTCCTTATCAGTTTTATATTGAGTTTTTCATTTGTCAGTTTCTTAACTGACTTGGAGCATTAACTGAGATTTTATTCTTCTTCAAATATCAGTACTCCAGTTTTCATCTGATTATAATTGACTTAATCAGAGTACACCATGATTCATTATCATCTAAGAATTCATTGTCCTTATGATTCTTAGGTCTTCATACAAGATCCATAAAGTCAGTTCAGGTCACCACAATCTTGCCGGAAGTCTAACTTTACAGTCTCGATTTGTAATCTTCATAACTGAGTTTGAACCCTCAGTTCTTCATTCTTCAATAACTGAGTTTGAACCCTCAGTTCTTCATTCTTCTAGATAAGCCAACCGAGTCTGTAACTCTCAGCGAACTTACCTTCTTCAGTTTCATGTAGGTGTATTCTGAGTCAGTTTGCTTGTCTTGATGATTTCCAGTTTTCTAAATGATTTCCAATTTTCAGTTTTACGACACACTAATAATTACAGTGCTTGTCTGATGTAACCTATACAAATATCAGACTCTAGTAAAACTTATACATTCAGTTCTAGACATCTTTTAGCTTTCCACTATAACAGTTGCCTTCAGCACTTCATCAATGGGGTTAAGATAATATTTTAACACATAAGATGAATTATCATCAAAACATAAATTTTATTTCCAACAGCACTCTTCCCATAGCTTCAGTCTCTTCAAGAGTTTGAGGCCCCTGAGTCTTAGAGAGGTAAACGCCGTGACGGTTTGGTAGAAAACCCTTCTTGGCGTTCTCCATACTGAAGCGTGCCAGCACCTTATCTATATAAGTTGCTTGGGACAGAGCTAACATCCTGTTCTTGCGATCCCTTATAATTTGGATCCCTAGAACATAACTTGCTTCTCCCAAATCCTTCATTTGGAATTGCGTGGTTAACCAACTTTTCATGTCGTACATCATCCCCTTATCGTTGCCAATTAGGAGTATGTCATCAACGTACAACACTAGAAATACAATACTATCTTTGATAACCTTCTTCTACGCACAAGATTCAGCAAAGTGTTGTTCGAAATCATAAGACATGATCGTGTGATCGAATCTATGATACTAGGAACGAGATGCTTGCTTCAACCCATAAATGGATCTGAGCAACTTGCACACCATGTGCTCTCGACCTTCTTCAATGAATCCTTCTGGTTGCTGCATATAGATTTCCTTGTCGAGAAAGCCATTTAGAAACGCTGTCTTAACATCCATTTTCCAGCTTTCATAATCTAGACATGCAGCAATCGAAAGGAGGATGCGGATGGTTTTCATCATGGCCACAAGTGAGAAGGTTTCCTCGTAGTCTATACCCTCTCGCTGTGTGTAACCTTTGGCTACTAGCCGTGCTTTGAAGGTTTCGACCTTCCCATCTATTCCTCTCTTTCACTTGAAGAGCCATTTACATCCAATGGGCCTTTCACCCTGAGGAAGATCTACAAGTTTGCAAACTGAGTTAGAGTACATAGACCCCATTTCTTGATTCATTGCGTCAATCCATTTATCCTTATCGTGATCCAATATGGCCTTCTTATAGGTCGGAGGATCATCTTCCACCCCATCAGAGGTGACTACGTTCGTCTCTAAATCCATGTCGTACCTAGCCGATGGCCGAACCACTCTCGCAGTACGTCTAGGTGGAACAGGAATGTCGGAAGTGACTGTTGTGTTAGTAGTGTTGTTTACAGGAACATCAACAGCCACAATAGGCCTGACGTCAACGGAGAGTAATTCCTCTAGTACAATTTTACATCGAGGTCTGTGTTCTTTCATATAACTTTCCTCAAAAAATGTAGCATTTGTCGAGATTAGCACTTTGTTATCTTCCGGATCGTAAAATAGACTACCACGTGTACCTTTTGGATAGCCTACAAACAAACATACTTTCGTACGCGATTGTAGTTTGGTATTTTTGTCCATCATCACATGTGCAGGACAACCCCATATGCGGAAGTGACGAATGCTTTCGTGACGTCCGGACCACATCTCTACGGGTGTCTTTTCGACAGACTTTGACGGTACTGCATTCAAAATGTAGACCGCTGCTTCTAAAGCATAACCCCAAAAGGATATAGGTAGTGAGGCATAGCTCATCATTGATCTAACCATGTTAATCAATGTCCTATTTATCCTCTCAGCAACTCCGTTTTGCTGAGGTGTCCTAGGCGCTGAACGTTGGAAACAAATTCCATTTTCAGCCAAGTAGTCAATGAACTCAGTATCTAAATACTCACCTCCACGATCCGAGCGAAGGCATTTCAATGACATGCGTAGTTGCCTTTCGGCTTCTTCTTGAAACTCCTTGAACTTACCAAAAGCCTCGGACTTCCTATGCAACAGATAAACATAACCGAATCTCGAGTAGTCATCAATGAAAGTCACAAAGTACTCGTATCCGCCTCTAGCTTGTACGTTCATCGGACCATAAAGGTCTGAATGCACTAAGTCTAGAGTTCCCGTGGCCCTATTACCCTTTGACGAGAAGGGACGCTTAGTCATTTTTCCCTCCAGCCAACACTCGCAGACAGGCAGTGTGTCAATAGATGACTCACCTAAGGCATGAACCTTTTCTAGTCTTTTGAGTCTTTCCAAGGAAATATGGCCGAGCCTCAGATGCCACATGTATGTTTTATCTTCTTTTACTTGAGAAACTTTCTGCCTTTTAGCTGATCATTGATGAGCAGTTTTAAACATTTTAGTATTAAGTAGGGGAGCTTTATATGGTCTTACAAAATATAAACCGTTTTCATTCGTAGTTGAACACAATTCAAAGCCATTCTTCGAAATAACAAATTCACAATTCAAATTTGAAACAGAAAATGATTGTTCAACTAAGGCAGAATGAGAAATTAAATTTCTCCTGAAATTCGGAATAAACTAAACATTCTCTAAATGTAAAATTCTATTATTAAAGTGTAAGTCCACAGCTCCCACTGCTTTAGCCGAAATGAGCACCCCAATGCCTACTCGCATCACTTGAGAACCCTCTTCCAGCTCCTCGTACGAACTAAGAATCTGCAATGAAGAACATACATGGTTAGTAGCTCCAGTATCAAGTATCCAAGTGGACACATCTTTAGCTACATTAAAAGATTCCAAGAATAGTAATTCCAAATTACCTTTCTTATCTTTCCCAGTGACAGCCTTGACTTTGCCATCCTTTACATCATGAAGATATTCCGGACAATAGCGTTTCCAATGTCATACCTCCCTACAATAAAAGCACTTGCCCTTGGGCTTGGCCTCGTCAACTTTCTTGGCTTTCTTTTTCATCATTTGCTTGGGCACAGGTGCAACACTACCCTTCTTCTTTGGTTTGGCCTTAGGCTTGTTTGATGGCTTAGCTTCGGCCATATTGGCTTCAGCTTTCTTATCCCCTGCTTGGGCCTTATCTTTCGATAGTAGGCCCTCGTAGATAGTCAGTTCATTAAGCATCTGTGTCATGGTCAACTCATGTTTGCCCATCAGATACTGAGTTTTGAAAGGGATAAACTCAGGAGTCAATGATTCCAAAATCATCGACACTTGAGTTGCTTCATCGAACATCAATCCATGAATACCGGCGTCATTGAAGTAACCGGTCATATTTAGAACATGACCATTCACTGCTTGACCTTTCTTCAATTTCGTGTTAACAACCATCCTGATGGCATCGTGTCTTGCTTGGTTGCTAGGTGATCCAAACATCAAAGTAAGTTTCTGCATGATTTCTCATGCAGTCTCAAACTCTTCAATCTGGGTCCTAATAACCTCCGACACTGCCGCCATGATGATCTCATGAGCCCGGTTATCTGACTCGATCCAGCGATTACACTGCTCGATCTTAGCTTTTCCGGGTTTTTGGATCGCCTCGTAGGGCATTCAGAAGTGAGTACATATTGCACATTCTCGTATGTGAGTACCACGTTTAGATTACTCTTCCATTTCTTAAAGTTGTTTCCCGATAATTTTTCAGACAGTAAAGCAGAAATTTGAGCAGACATTTTTGCTGAAAATAAAATGACATGTATTAATTCAAGTTTAACACTACTATATAAGTTTATTTTAGGAATTGTAAACTAAAATTAAGTCTACTCTACCATTCCAAGGTTTTAACATCGCATTTCAGTGCCGCCGTAGGGTAGGTCAAAGAGATGACGGTTAAATCGAGACAATCTCATCACTAAATAACTTGTGAGAATCCAACATCCCACGAGAATCGAGCATCCCTTTATTCATTGACTACCTTCCTTTTTTTAGGCTAGATATTATCAAGAATACCCTTGATGAGTGTGCCCTACTATATCGGATCTCTTAGGTACGCCCCGAGTGTGCCATCGTAGGATAGGTTAGTGACCCAACGAGTACCCGAAAATCCTATCCTTTCGGAGACCAAGCCATGAATGTTGATAGGGGTGAACACCATCCGTAGGGGGACGAAATCAAAGCGCCGCGAGGCGTCACCCTTCTCTCACTTACTTGTATCTATAGTAGAGGCCGTGGGGTTGGCTGTCGCCTCCCCCGCTCCCACACAATATTTTGGAAGTGGTGGTGGGTTAACTAACCACTTCTTTTTGATGTTAACATAAAAGCACATCAAATCAAGGATTCCGAATGGTGTCGGTAACGTTGGCAATCCTACCCGTCCTATTCGTTGGAACATATGTGACAGTCGGATGAAATCGGGTCAAGAGAGCCCCATTGAGATAAGAAGGAATCACCCCTCCGCTCGCCGTTGTAGCTTAGTCTTGCCCGACCCCCGTGCATACATCACACTAGGAGGGTTAAGTCGGTCGAGCGAAGCTCAGTTGACCACCCAACCTATAGGCGAACCGTTTTTATCCAAGATTTATTGTTCTTTTACCATCATTCAATCTCGTAGACACTACGAATCGAAAACGTGATCTCGTTTGGGCTTTTAAGGCGGTTCACCGAGAACACACACCGAAAGGCTTGATGATTTCATAACCCGTCCTCGGATCTTTAATTAGTTACTAAATTAATTAATTACCACGTATTAAATAAATTTCAACTAATTACGCGAGTTAGTATACATGCCTATTTTAATTACCAAAATTAAAATTCTACATGTATGCATAAAGTGGATTTATGATATGATGCATGTCATGGCAATTCCGATTTTATATCTATTTTATGATCAAACACATAAAAAATAAATTGCGGAAAATTTAAACACCGAGATGGATCGTTGGTACCCCCGTATCTAATCTATCCTAGGAAAATAGTAAATGACAACTTGTTGTCTTCGTGTCTTCGATATTTGAGCCTTGAACCACGAACCGTGCACCCGAAAGGAGAAGGGGCCTTTATTTTATAAAATAAAATAAATAAATAAAAATTTCAAAATTTTTTATTATTAAAATCCTGCTGTATTTTTATTCCAGAAAAATAAATTAATTTTTTTTGAAACAGCCGACTATAAAAAAATGATTTTTAATAAAATCCAAAACCTAACCGAGTTAGGAAAATTATGAACAAAAATTTTTCAGCCCCGACTCCTATTCATACCTCGAGTTCCGTCTTCATCTCGTGTTCATCATCGTTCTTTGTCGTTTCTCCGGAATTACAAAAAAAATAGCCGGAAAAAAAACCACAACTTTTACATCAATCCTATGCTCAAACGATCAAAATCAAGAGAGCTTACTATAGATCTAACGAGTAAACAGTACCAACTCCAATCAATCTCTTCAAACCACAACAATCGCAACATGAAAAAAATAAACATATGCATGGGCCCAAAAAAAAAATTTGGGACACAAAAACTACATGTTTTCCACTCCTAGATCTAATATTTTATACGTATAAATATAGATCACCAGGCTCCGATACCACTGTTAGTAATATCATCCGCAACGGAAGCGATTTAATGATCTAGATCTATAATTTACACATAATAAAATAACTAGATCTACTCTACAAGGGGTTGTAGAACATACCTCTTGGATCTCAAAATCCAAGTAGAAGAACCGCAATAGGAAGAACAAAAGATGGTGTGAAGAGCACCACGATCTTCCGCACGTGTGATCCGAGCAACTCCCGGTGGAAGGAAATCCTCGTCTCGAATCCTCCCGATATGCTACCCGGAAAACCTCCAAGATTTTCCCTCTTACTGCCTTGGCGGAAAATTTATTTCTCTCTAAATTATAGAGAGAGTCGAAAATTTGTGTGTGTGTGTATGAGTTGGGAAAAGCCTCTTTATATATGAGAGCTTTTCTTGTCCACCAAGAATTTTATTTTACAAATAAATAAATCCAATAAATAAAAGATAATCCTAGAATATTCTAGAACAAATCTAGAATAATCTTTATCTTTATTTTTACAATAAAAATATTTATCCAATAAATATTTTGTGCACATGTCTTATTAATCCACAAGAAAACTAATTTCTTGTTCCCTAAGACACCTCTTGGCCGAAAATTATCATTGTGACCTAGTCACTATGATTTCGGCCATACACACCAAATTGGGCCAAGATTATGAAAAATGTCTTTTTCACACATTTAATTATTTAGCCTAACTAATTTAGTAGTCCACTAAACAATTAATTCACATATCGTTTTAATTAAATTCTAATAAGAACTAAATTAATATTATTAGGATTCGACGTCCGAGAATAGCTATGCTATATTGGAGGTACGTCGGGGACCATGGACTAATAATCAGCGGCTCCGATAAATCAAATAAATAATTATCTTACGAACAGAATAATTATATTCGATAAATCAATCACAGGAATATGACACTATAATCCCGTGACTGCACTCCTCCGATTATATTTAACCCTTTTTAAACCTCTTATCCTAATTTACCATTAACCCCTAGTGATCAATTAATTCATACAAGTCATTGGTAGCTAATCAGTGTAATATGAACTCGTACGATCGATCAGTTTCTAGGATTAACCAATAAGGGAATTGTCTATCTACTTCCATAAATGGAAGGAATGGATTCCGTATCTGTGATAACACAGACTACTCACTCAATCCAGTACAATGCCAAAATGAGGTAATTCAGATCACAGACTCAATGTAATCCTTAACCGTCTAGTCAAACCTCATACTGATTCAAGCAGTTGACTGTGATCACCTCAGGATTAAGATTTATCCATAAATATGATCATCGATTGATTCGATAAGACTTCTCAATTACGGAATCATAACGTGAACTCTAATCAAATCGGTCCAGCCCTATATGATATATCTATCACATATAAATGCCCCACTAGGTTCTCTTAACTGAAAGTCCGGATAAGACAATCACACCTATTGTGTTCTGGGCGCATTAATAGCATGTTAAAGGAGAGACCCGATAATATCGATTAACTTCAGTACGGGCTAATTGTATTTTATGTAAATTTTCACTAACTCAATCCTCCCGTGTATATCCCATACACCGAGTTAAGTGATTACATAAACGATATATTTTAGGGTTTTATGTAGTGTAAATACTATTGTCACATCGGTGAATATGAGAATAATAAATATGAATAATAATATCATTTCATTTATTAAATAAAACAATTACAAAATTGTCTTTCGGGCATTACACTTAACAGCGTAGTCCTCAGGGTCAGAAAACATAGTATCAAGATCCTCTTCCGGATCATCAGAGTCATAATCAGAAGATACATCCATCAACTCAATAGGAAACTCACATAGGCGATACGTTTCATACTATTTTAAGCTCTCATGGGCTTCCCATTTAAGTGCTTCTTTTCCCTCCTCCACACGTTTCTTTTCTGCTTCATACTGCTCTCTGACTTTCGATCCTAGATACATGGATATTGGTTTGATGTTATATACTTTATGAGGCATTATGCTTGACTTGTCTCGCCTTTTTCAACTCCTGCTGAAAGAATATCCAAAGTGTCCCGAGATTCCTACGAAAGAGGCAAAAGAAAAACAAATAAAACGGTTAGCAACTTCCACATCAATTGGGATTAGACCCAACTGCAGACCTACTAACTAAAACTAACAGGGATATACACATAATCACAAAGGCTTTCAGAACTTGATTTTCTAAACCTCGGTTAATCGGGTGCAACCCACGATAAACAGGGCTTATAATTTCATATTCTGGCAGTAAAACGATGCAGGTTTATTTCAGGACGTCTCAAGTCTCCAAAAGAAAAATTAATAGAAAACAACAACTTCTTAATTAAAGTTAGAAACGTTTATTCTTGAAATTGGCCATTGTCCCCGGCAGCGGCACCAAAAAATTGATGTCGCGCTTGTAAGTCACTCATACTAGCAAGAGTACTAGGTCAATCGTATTATAGCAAAGGGGAATCAAGGTCGATCCCACGGAGACAATGCAACTCAAGGAAAAACGAGTCTAACGCAATTAAGAAAACAATTATGGTCATTGACCAACATTAAACTTAAAAGAAACATGGTATTCCTTCCCCATCCCACCTATCTACCAACTTGGTGTAGTTGATCCTTATGTTTACTTCCCCACGTAATTTCATTAAACCAATCGAATGTTTTAATTCAGTTTATCTATGGGTGCATCTCCAAACCTATCTATTTCTGTTTGCAAGGACAGCAGACATTCTATACACAACTAACCGCCTTCGTTGGTTGTATTAGTTCATACGCAATAAGTTCTAGAGATGCCGGTTTAAGACCGAAAACCTCCCTAAGCAGCTATCGACTATGACTGGCACGTTCCTAGGGATCTATCAAGACAATGTCCAAATTAACACTTCACCTTCCAAGTCCTTCATTTTAATTTATGAATTACGAATATTAGATTGGCCAGACCTAATTAATAGTTTTAATTATTCATGTCGATCAACGCAGCTGACGCTGAATCTCCAGATTTGGGTTACCTAACAGTTGCCTCGGTAAATCGCTATAGACCGCCGATTTACCGGGGGTGGTGGTTCCTATTCCAGAATCAACATTGCTCCGTTCTAATTAAGTCAAGTAAATTATGGGGTTGTTACACATGCAGATTAACTATAACACGTAAATACAAGTAGATTTACCATAATAAAGACATAAAGGAATGTTCAAAGCTTCATACCTTTGATTATGGGGATCTAGCTTGATCTACACAAGCTAGAGATGGTGTGGGGGAAGGAAAACATAGAACAAATCAGCAAAAGCTAAGAAAACTTTATTTCATCAACTTGATCAAAGTATATGATATTGTATAATAATATATGATATGATGATACTTTTTCTTCAATATAATCAGTCCTGCGGCTTTATATAGATGTAATAGCCGACTAATTACTCAATAAACCCCTAACCAACCTAGTAGATGCTGTAGACTTCAGTTTCGTGTCATCCAAGCCCTCGATTAATCGGGCCTAGCCCACAGTTATTCGGGATAAATTTTCTTCCTTTTTTCTGGCAGGTCTCTTCCTGGACTTTCTCCATTTGGCCCAATGCTCTTCTCTCAGTCCAGATCCATCCTCAGTTGCTCTAGATTTTAGTACATCTTGAAAATTATATAAAACAAGAAAAAACAATACCAAATCCTCAGGATAATGACACAGATGCAGAATTATGGACTTAGGAACATGCACTTGGTGTTTAACACATATTCTCCACAATAATAAGCCTATCTACCTTCTTTAGAGCAAGATTCAGGGTGAATAAATGTTAATTTAACGGTGCATTTAGAGCGCTATCATCGGCCTCGTTGTCGATTCGACGTGTGAGTACCTAGCTCGGACGGTTGCTTTGATCATGCAATCGATGTGACGGCTGACTGAACCACCACATGTTCTAATTGGTTGAGGGTTTTTCATTCACCGCACCACAATCATGGAAGTTTCATATTTTGAAATTTCTAAAATCCACTGCTGAGATTGTGGCCATTGGATCATTCTTGTCTTGACCGTGGGATGGAAACCCTTGGTCTATAAAAGGGGTTCATTTATGATTTTCAATATCTTTGCTAAATCTATTCCTTCTCAGCGAAATAATTCTCGGCGGCGCGTCAGGGGTTTCCGGTCAAGGTTGAAGGTTTTGATGGCTGTTTGAAGGCTTCCCAGAATCCGGCCATTTCCGGAGCAATCTCAAGTATGTTTGTTGATTCTTCAAGCACTTTATTTCTTTCACGCATTGCTTAATCCAGTATCTGTATTTTTTAATCGATTTTGGGGACAAACTAAGGAACTTATGTCTAACCGCCTGGGGTCAAATGGATGCCTTTCATGTTTTGCTTTCTCAATCATCATCACCTACAGCCACTTGTTGTGTTTATTGAGTGTTTATGGGTGTGCTTGAGTCATAAAATCCTTCGTATCGCAAAAATGGGAGGATGAGGTGTCAAGATGGATGTTTTTTCATCTTCTCCAGACTTGGATTGTCTTGGGTGAATAATTTTCCACCTCATCCTTTTGGTTTTGCAGGATGTCTGAAAGTGGCCATAATGATAATGAAGGTGTCCACAGATATACCTCGGGTGGTGAGAAGCAGGTGAGCTCTAGTCAGACCGCTAGCATTAGTGAAGAGATGGTTTTAGTGTGGCCCGAACCATCACAAGGGGGTGTCGCAAAGCCAAAGTTCGCAAGGTAGTTGTAGAATGGGCAAAACCCTCTAAGAAAACCACATTAAGAGATGTAAAATCCGTGGCTATGGCCAAAGGTTCTAAACGGAAATTTGCCAACCGCAAAGACGATGAAGACGGCGAAGACACGAAGAAAATGAAAAATCCTAAGCCCAACAATCCTGAGGTGGTTGAGGAAGAGGGGCGGATGGATGCTATGGATAGAGAGGCAGAGAACCAATGGCCTGAGATTCGGAAAAGTCTTTGCGCCCCGGGTGCCTTTGCTAATTATAACATATCCTTAGACTATCTTTTCTCTGATTTCCAAGATGGTCTTGCAAATGATACAAACCGAGCTGGGAGTTCCTTAAAGACCGACGGTGTCGTGTTGTTTCACGACCACTTTATAGTCGGTCTACGCCCTCATTTTCATCCTTTTTTCATCGAGGTAATGGACAAGCAAGCCGCCTTGCCTTGCGATTTTATTCTGGGAGCGGTCAGGATAATCTCATCATTCATAATTATGTGTCGGATGCTGAAGTACGAACCCACACTCCCCGTTTTTATGAAGTTCTATAATTTCGGGAAAGCCACAACGAACGATCCCCTCGATACCCGCAACCTCTTATTGCACAGGGCTAAGGTCAAAACATGCCGTCTATTTTATTGGCGTCCAGGAAAAGTGAGGTACTGGGAGAGATGAGGTATGGTCGTCGAGTCCATCGTTGGGTGACCTTTTCCTGAGTATGAGGTGCGGTCAGAGAAGAGGGCGAACTTGGTTACCGTGCTTAAAAAACATGAGTCTTGCGAGCAGAAACTTGTTGATAGAATTTATGATCTTCTTGGAGGGGATGGCACAAGCTAAAAAATAGTATTCAGTTGGATGTCCCTGGTTGATATTCACCAACCTTATTGCGCTATCGCAGGCATCCCTGGCCCGACTGTCACTAGGCCCGTTGTTGTTGAGATAGCAAAATTAAAAAACGTTGAGGACTGGTACATGGAGTACCATCACCTCAAGTCTTGCCCATCTACATGCCAACTTTGTTCCGGAAAACCCAGAGATCGGCCGCCAAGTGATCCTCGTACTGTCTCGTCTTCCTTTTCATGTTTTGGATTCCTTCAGCATTTGATTTTCATTTGTATTTATTCTTGCTTTTTCTCTTGTTGCATAATGTTAAGCGTGTGATCCTTTTCAGATACTATGGTTGACGACGCTGGGGATAAGATCGCCCGACTCGCTCAGATAAAAGAGTGGGGAATGGTCAATCGGGCTCCGCTGGCTAATAGTTTAGAGGCGGAGCTTAAAACTGTTGATATGTATACTATGTCTGCTGACGCTGCCTCTCTTGCCGAGCCTCTGAAAATGTCGACCGACCAAATTTGTTGATGAGTGAACTATCGTGGGGCAAGAGGTGGATCCCACAAAGTGAAGCAAGATAAGCATGGGCAATGAAATCTCAGCCACCGATCTCAAGTCTAAACCACCAAGATTGTCACTGTTGATCCGAGTCTTAGGGGGTTGTCCTATGGCCGCCACCATTGATTTATCAGGAAGCCCACTCAAGCTGACTGGTAAGGGTAAGCAGAAAATGACTGATCCGAGTCTAATGAAACCGCCACCTGCAAAGAGGGTTCCGGTCGGTGCTAGGGGTCGGCCCGCATTGTGGATGGATAAGGAGTTTATGGTGAAGCCTTTAGAGTTGAGGGAGGTAGGGAAGATGGATACTTCCATTGCTAAAGCGTTAGCTCTGACAGATTTGAAGTTTAATTTTCCCGATTAGGTGCATTGGGTCATCGGCCGAGGTATCATTTCATGTTGTGTATAGGAGGATGTGGTAGTGGCATCGGCGAATATGGGTCTGATGAATTGATCTCGTCGCCTAGCCGGCGCCATAAGGTTGCTCGAAGTTATGGCGACTACGTTAGTTAATTTTCCTGCTTTTCTCTATAATTATCGTTCCTCCCCATGACACTTGAACTATACTTGTATTAATGCATTTCTTTTTCAGGTTGGTACTGATCTTTTCCGAAACGAGTATGAGCATGAAGAGGAGTATAAAAAGTCCCTTAACCAGAATTACGAACTGAAAAATGATGCTGAAAAAGGCTGAGGGTATAGTTGCAAATGCTGAGGACAGGGCTATGAAAGCTAAGAAGCAATCTATAGATATTCAGGCCAAAATTTCTCGGCTCCGCGCTGAAAGCGCGGCCAATTCTATGAAGGCCTTGGAGATCGAGGCTAACGCCAAAAAGACTAAAGAGGCTAGAGAACTTCTGTAGTCCACTGAGGCTCAGAGGGATGAGGCCATTTCTGAGTGCACAGTGAAGAAAAAATAGATCGACAGTCTTACCGCCGAGTTGGATGCGGCTGATGCTGACCTTTCGAATCATCTTGATGAGCTGAGGCAAGAAAGAGAGGATAGCTATGATCAAGGATTTTACCATGTGGCGGGTGTTTTAGATCGTCTTTTGGAGCTAATGCCATCGATCTGAACTCTTTGCAGAGTTGGCTGCTCACTCCTCAATTCATGCTGATTTGCGAGTTCACATCCTTATCTTTTTTACACTAAAGCACAACTATCTGACTTCACGGTTATGATCATGAGGGATGACCAACCTGTTTGAGATTCTCCTCCTGTTAATGTGGTTAATCTTTGTTCTATAATAGAGGAGATGGAGAAGCTGGCCGAGCAGGGCGAGAGGGATGCGGAGGAGCTCAGGGGCGATGATGGTAAATCTATCGGTGGTGGAGCCGATGGCGGAGCACAAAGTGCAGACAGGGTGGTCACTCCCCAGCCTGGCAACGAGTTTCTGAACCTGATTGGAGACCACACCGAGACTCCTCCTTCCGATAAATGATCTTAACTTACTGGATTGTAATTTTATCAAACATGTTGACTTTGGCTTTGTTATTATTTACCCCGAATTGTGCTCAATAGGAGATAGATAGGCTCGTTATCTTATAGAATATATGTTAAAGGCTATGTGCATGATTCTAAGTATACGATTATGCATCTAAGTTATTATCCTGTTCATTTGGTACTGTATTGCCTTGTTTATGAAATTTCAGGATATACCAAAATCCGGAGCAGCTAAGGATGAATCTAGACTGAAAAGAAGTCATTTGGCCAAGTGAATGAAGTCCAGGAAGAAATCTACCAGAAAAAGGGATGAAGAGCTTGGCCGGTTAACCGAAACCTAGGCCTGATTTACCGAGGCCATGGAGGACAAGTAACTAAAGTCTGCCGTATCTACTTGGTCGGTACAGGTTTTATTGAGTCATAAGTTGGCTAATGTATCTATATAAGGCCACAAATCTTGAATTGCAATGTAAGTCTCCATTAGTTTTCACATACTTTGATAGATTTTATACAATTTGAAGAAAATAAAGTTTCTATGCTTGTGGTGATTTATTTTCTGGTTTCCTCCATTCCTCACCATCTCTAGCTCGAGTAGATCAAGCTAGATCCCCATAATCGAAGGTATGAAGCTTTGAACGTTCCTTTATGTCTTTATTATGGTAGATCTACTTGTATTTACGTGTTATAGTTAATCTTCATGTGTAACAACGCCATAATTTACTTGAATTACTCAAAACAAAGCAATGTAGATTCCAGAATAGGAACCGCTGCTCCCAGTAAACCGGCAGTCTATACAGTGTTACCGGGGCAATATTTAGGTAACCCTAATCTGGAGACTCAGCGTCAGCTACGTTGATCGATAGGAATAATTAAAATGATTAATTAGGTCTGGCCAATCTAATATTCGCAATTCATAAATTAACATGAAGGACTTGCAATGTGAAGTGTTCATTAGGACGTTGTCTTGATGGATACCTAGGAACTTGTTAGTCATTGTTGATAGCTGCTTAGGGAGGTTTTCGGTCTCATACCGGCATCTATGGATCTTAATGCGTATGAACTAATACAACCAACAAAGGAGGTTAGTTACGTATAGATTGTGTGTTGTCCATGCAAATGAAAGTAGATAGGGTTAGGAGATGCACCCGTAGCTAAAACATAATCAAAACATTCAATTGATTAAAGGAAATTATATGGGGAAGTAAACGTAAGGATTAACTATACCAATTTAGTAGATATGTTGGATGGGGGAGAAATACCATGTTCTTTTTATGTTTACAGTTGGTCAACGACCATATTTGTTTTCGTAATTACGTTGGACTCTTTTATACTTGAGTTGCATTGTCTCTGTGGGATCGACCTTGATTCGCCTTTGCTATACTACGATTGACCTAGTACTCTTGCTAGTAGTAAGCGACTTACACGTGGGACATCAAGTGTTTGGCGCCATTGCCGGGGACAATGGCCAATTTCAAGAATAAAAAATGTTTTTAACTCTAATTAAGAAGTTGTTTTCTTTTAATTTTTCTTTTTAAGTCTTGAGTCGTCCTGAAATAAACCTGCATCGTTTTACTGCCAGAATAAGAAATTCTGATCCCGGTTTATCGTGGGTTGCCCCCAATTTACCGAGGGTCAGAAAATCAGGTTCTGACAGCCTCTGTGAATCTATTTGTATCCCTGTTAGTTTTAGTTAGTAGGTCCACAACAGTTGGGTCTAATCCATACTAATGCGAAAGTTGTTGATCGTTTTCTTTGTTTTTCGTTTGTCTCTTTCACGGGAATCTCGGGACACTTCGGATATTCAGTCAGTAAGAGTTGATAAAGGCAAGACAAGTCAAACACAATGCCTCGTACAATGTTGAACATCAAACCAATCTCCATGTATCCAGGATCAAAAGTCAGAAAGCAGTATGAAGCATATAAGAAACGTGTGGAGGAGGAGAAAGAAGCTCTTATAGAAAAAGCCGAAGAAAGCCTGAAGGAGTACGAAACTTATCTCCCAGGTACGTTTCGTATTGACTTGATTGACATATCTTCTGATAATGATTCCGATGATCCTAAAGAGTATCTGGACACTATGTTTTCTGAACCTGAGGATTACCCAGACTCTGATACCGTAGTGAAGCAAGGAGACACAGGGACGTTCAACTCCTGATCTCAATCAACGGTGTATCTGTAGGTTTGGGGCTCTGCGACTCCGGTTTGAGTTGCAATATTCTTCCTTTCTCCATCTGTCAAAAAATTATGATTTAGGTGACCATGGACCAAACCCGGTCTATGACCTTTGTTGATCGTACCCAAGATATGCATTCCGGTTTGCAAAAGAATTGCACAATCAAGGCGGGAGGATTCACATTCCCGATAGATTTCACCGTCTTAGACGTACCGGAAGATCCTAGTGCACCAGCTTTATTAGGAAGGCCTTTCTTAGTGACCAGCCGGGTGATCATGGATTATGATAACGGGGAAATCACTCTAAGGTTGAACAATGATGTTGTAACCGTGAAGATCTTGGAGCCACTAGACAATAGGCCTGAACGTTGCAAGTTGACTTATGGTTCTAGAGACGTTAGATTTGTGGAGATAGAAGATGAGAGGCCTAAGCATCGAGAGGTTCTAATAGAAACTTGTGAGCATGAGTTTATGAGAGTACTGCTTAGAGAACACAAAGTGAAGGACCACAACAAGACGCTCGCGGAAGTTAGTCCGTCCGTATTGCATACTGATGAGATAGAGCCGAAAAGAGAGAATGTGGATTCCTTGGATATTAAGGTAAAGTCTCAAAGCAGGGGTAGACCTAGTGCACGAGCAAAGAAAGCAAGACATGCAAGGAAGAGAGCTCAGAGAGTTTCTGCGAAAAACCGAGAAGGAGCACTCCTAGCGGATAATAGCAAACAAGAAAGGAAGTGCATAATGGTTGAAACCTCTAGAATGCAAGTTTGGCGAGTTGAAGCCCCAACCCCTGAATGAGTGACGATCCGGAGAAAGTCGAGCTAGGGACTATAAACTTAGAACTATCGCTTGAACCATTAGTTAGGAAATGAGTCAATAAAGTAGCCGGATGAAATGACAAGCTTTTTTTCATCCTACCGCACCCATAGGCTTTAAATCGATGGATGTTGGGAAGGTTTTTTTTACCCGTTGTGGATTCTAGTAAAGTAGGTTAGGGTCGAGTCACAAATAACAAAAGAAAGAGTAAGAACTAGTGAACTGAAGTCAGAATTGAGCGGTAAGTTAATGCAAGGTGTGTAGAACAGGAACTAAGAAAATCTGGAGAAAAGTTGGTCCCAGTTAATCGGGCATATCCCCCGGTTTACCGAGCTAAGTTTTATCGATTTTTTTGTGTCAGATTTTAGACAAGACACTTCGATAACACATGATGGACACACGTTGCATCGGTCAGTCCCCCAGTTTGCAGAAACGCCCTTTTTTCCCCCTCTTTTCCATCATTTCCTCCTTCCCACACTCCTCCATTACTCCACCTCTTCAATCCCATCAATCAACCCCTCAATCCCCTCACCATCATTACTCCTCTACCCACTATCCCACTAAATCCTTCCATCTCCTATCTCTTCCTCCTATATAAACACCAATTCACCACCATTATTCTTTATCATCTCAATTTTTTTCCCTTTCCTCTTCTACTTCTAAAAATTCGGCCACCACCCATCACCACCACTAATATCAACCATTTTCCTTCCATCTCAAATTCCCAAAAACACCCTTTTTCCATCCTCTGTTGTTGTGTGGTACAGCTATGACATCGTTGTTCCTGCAATTCATCTTCTTTCATCATCAACAGCACTGTCCCAGAAAAAACTTAGAAAATCTAGGCAGGGTAAATCGGAAAAGAGGCCCAGTAGACCGATGGTCTATTTTCAGAGCAGTATACGTATATCCGCAGTCTTTGTTTTCATCCACTATGGGTCCAAAATGCAGCAGAGTTGTACATCATCCGAGTGGTCAACAGGTTGCATATGGTGATGCCAACCCCTTGATAGACGGGGTTGAGCAGTTCGATTCTTTATGGATCTACGAGTTGTTCTGAGGTCATTGGAACAGACGACCTGTTTCCTGTGAGCGTGGCATCGACTTGGAGGATTGTGGCACTATCTTGCCGAGAGCCATTAAGTTTCATGATATTCTGGATATGGTAGAGGCACCAAGCCGGTTCAATGCTACGGTGGTGCAAGAGTTCTATGCGTATATGGAACAACACTCAGGAGCAACATTTGCTATGGTCCGGGGGGAATTTGGATTTCAGCATCGAGTGGATAAATGCTTACTATGGGTGGCGCAACCCACCAGTGGGCCCGGAGGAGTATACATTCTCCTACAATGTTGATGATCTAGAAAGGATGCAAATGATAGCTAATTACTTTTGGGTGGAATTGAAGAGAAAGAAAATGGGAGTCCACAACATCTTTCTAGAGAATGACCTATCTTGGGATAGAAAAATCAGATTTGTCTATTTCCGCCTTTTGCCGATCAAGCACGCGGTATCTGTTACACCAAGACGGGCAGAATTGATGTTTTATCTGGAGTAAGAATCTCTAGCTAACATCGGCATGCTGATGAATAAGCACATCCTGGAGATTGCCGATGAGTCGGAGAGAGAGCAGCTGCCTGATAGCCATATGATTGATATGTTTGCTCTGGAAAACGAGGTTCCGGTTCTGGTCAGTGATGATTCGGAAGAGCCTGAACCTATGATAAGTTCACTGTCGGTTTCAAGAGCACCCAGATGTGTGGGTCAGAGAGCTGAGAGAGAGCGCACTCCAGTCCACGGAGGGTCTCGGTCTTAGAGAACCTTGATTGAGGAGAAAGCAAGAGAGATTGCGAGCCTGTACCACAAAATTGATAGAATGATGGACCTTTCAGGCATTCCTCCTTCGACCCCACCACCAAGAACTGCCTCACATCATGGAGCATCTTCTTCTGCTGCTGCTGCCTCAACCTCTAGACCACTTCCCGGTTTTGAGCCAAGAGATGACTGGGATGATTATTATGACGAGGACTAGTTATTTCCTTTTTCTTGTTGTTATTTTCCATTTGAGTATTTTTATTTTTATTTTTATTTTTCCTATCTTGTAATGTGGAAGACTTTTTAATAATATAATGATTTTATCGTCTTAAATTGTTTTGGAGTAATTTCTTTTCTACTGCGGCAATTTATTATCCGGTTATTGTCACCCATGTTCTTCTTGGATTGTTTGAGATCTTGACCGCAGATTTTTTCGAGGACTTCTTACATAACGCCCGTTGCACTTTTAGAGATCTATTCACTTACCGTGCTCTGCGCTTAACCAAAGCTAAGTTCCTTATCGTTTTAACTTTTTCATCTTCTCATTGGGGACAATGTTTCGATTAAGTTGGGGGGTAGGAATGTCGTCACTTAGCTTTTTAACAAAATATTCAATGTTTCTAGATTATCTTGATCCTCTTTGTTGCATTTTTCACCACCTAGACTTTGATTCGTTTCATCAAAATTTTGAAAAAATAGGAAATCTTTGACCTTTTGGAGTTAATTAATTGCACTTTTGTTCCACTATGTACAAGTAAAGTCGTGCCCACTTCTGAAGTAGTGGTGTATTTAACGCATATTCTATTTATGAACCGCCATTTTAAGCACGTATAACTCACTTTCCTTGGTGTGTAGTAGAAAGCACATTACTTTGACTAGAGTTGAGCCTAGCTTTATCACGTACATGTTCTACCAATGATCACAAGGGCAAAGGAATTACGGATTCAGTAGTTTATCAAGAGTGGGAACGTGAGGAGAGATAGAATTATGAGCTTTCACCCGCCAAGAAAGAGAAATAAATTGCACGATTTATATATTCTCCTAGGCAAAATAGAGTCAATGGTGCGTAAGACGCACGACCCTTGCATGAAATAGACCGCTAAATGTGAGCCTAAGAGTAATACTCAGTTCTCAATCCGCCTTGCCGAGTTGACTTGATCTAAGCATTAAAAGGAATAATAAATTAATAAAAGCATGTTCGTGACTGGTTAGTTTGACCATGGGATGACGTAATGTGAGATTGTCAGCATTACTAAAGATGGTGAAGTTATTGCACACACACTGGTTCATGGTATGAATATTGTTTAATGCATTACTTATGGATAGGAGTTGACATGATCTTTAGCTTGACTTTGTTAGGCGTTGCTGTTCTTAATTAATTTGTATATTGGCTGGAGTTTCGTTTATTCATTCCTTTTTGCTCAGGATGATCAAAAGCTAAGTGGAAGGTAGTTGATAACGCCCTAAATATGCCATTAAATTAACCTTTATTTACCTTGAATTGTGCTCGAGGGTGGATAGATATGATCGTGATCTTATGGAATATGTGTTAAAGGTTATGTGCATGATTCTAGGTTTACGATTCTGCATCTATGTTATTATCCTATAGATTCGGTACTGTTTTGCCTTGTTTATGTACTTTTCTGGATGTACCAAAATCCGGAGCAGCTAAGGAAGGATTTAGACAGAAAGTAAGTCATTGGGCCAAGTGAATGAATTCCAGGAAGATATCTGCCATAAAAAAGGATGAAGAGTTGGGCCGGTTAACCGAAACCTAGGCCCGATTTACCGAAGCCTTGGAGGAGAAGAAACTAAAGTCTGCCGCATCTACTAGGTCCGGTAGGGTTTTATTGAGTCAAAAGTCGGCTAATGTATCTATATAAGGCTGTAGATCTTGAATTGCAATGTACGTCCCCATTAATTTTGATATACTTTGATATATTTTATACAATTTGATGAAATAAAGTTTCTATAAGCTTGCGTTGATTTATTTTCTGGCTTCCTCCCTTCCTCGCCATCTCTATCTTGAGTGAATCAAGCTAGATCCCCATAATCGAAGGTATAAAGCTTTGAACGTTCCTTTATGTCTTTATTATGGTAAATCTACTTGTATTTACGTGTTATAGTTAATCGGCATGTTTAACAACCCCATAATTTACTTGAATTAATCAGAACGAAGCAATGTAGATTCCAGAATATGAACCGCTACTCCCGGTAAACTGGTGGACTATACCGAGTTATCGGGGCAATATTTAGGTAACCCTAATCTGGAGAGTCAGCGTCAGCTACGTTGATCGACAAGAATAATTAAAATGATTAATTAGGTATGGCCAATTTAATATTCGTAATTTGTAAATTAACATGAATGACTTGCAAGGTGAAGTGTTAGTTAGGACGTTGTCTTGATGGATCCCTATGAACGTGCTAGCCATTGTCGATAGATGCTTAGAGAGGTTTTCGGTCTCGTGCCGGCATCTCTAAATCTTATTGCGTATGAATTAATACAATCAACAAAGGAGGTTAGTTGCGTATAGATTGTCTGATATCCCTACAAATGGAAGTAGATAGGGTTAGGAGATGCAGCCATAGCTAAAACTGAATCAACGTTCAATTGATTTAAGGAAATTATGTGGGGAAGTGAACATAAGGATTAACTACACCAAGTTAGTAGATAGATGGGATAGGGGAGGAATACCATGTTCTTTTTATGTTTATTGTTGGTCAACGACCATATTTGTTTTCTTAATTATGTTGGACTCGTTTATACTTGAGTTGCATTATCTCTGTGGGATCGATCTTGATTCGCCTTTGCTATACTATGATTGACCTAGTACTCTTGCTAGTATTAAGCGAATTACACATGCGACATCATTGGGAGCTATAATAAACACGCTAAAATAGTCGAGATTAAGACCGACTTAAATTTGATAACATAATCAAAAATTTCCGTGTGTGGCCCCCTTGTTTTCGGTGAGGTTGAAGGTGCTAGAAAACTGAGCTCGCCGAAAATAATCGAGTGTAAAACATCTTGGCTAAAAGATCTCAAAGATTTTCTGTGCCGAGGAGCATTGCTCCTGCCACTGCAATGGTGTCTGAAAAGCAAAGTTTTTCCTGACATGTGTCAGCTACGGTTCTGAGCCGATTGTCTCTTTAGTGACCATAAAGTAACCGCATTGACAGCCGAATCGGATAACCGCAGAGCAATTATTGCGGCCTTTCGAATTTCAAAATTTGAAATTCGAAGAGGTTGTTTGAACCTATCCATCCGACCCATTTGATCTTTGCAGTAGGATTTTCTCGCCTTTTTCTATAAAAGGGAGTTAGTTCCCTTTCTTTCACACACTTGCAATCCTAAGATCCGGGAGCGTATAAAACTTATATAGGCATATAAGATTTCTCTGTTTCTTTTTCTTCATCTTGTCTTCTTCCTCTTCTTTGAGTCCTGATTTGTCTCCCTTTTTCACCACTGATGTGAAGAAACATAATGATATTTTCAATATCAATTACCCCCGAAATTGGACTTAAACAAGATTAATTCATGATAAAATATACGTAATAGTGCTTAATTTGATTGGAAGTTTCGTAAGAATTTTTATCGTGATTATTTCGTATTTATATATTATTTTTGTATCGAATTATATTACTACACGTTTTATGGTTCTTTGTTGGATTAATCCGAGCCAAAACATGTAGATAGATCGAGATCGAACCGGAGGAAAACCAAGTCGAGCTGTTGGAAAAGTCCAAGATCAGTGCTGGACAAACCCAGGACATGCCCCAGACATGCCCAGGACAAGCCCAGACATGTCCAAGAATCAGTCAAGACATGCCCCAGGCATGACCTGGATCAGTCCTGGACAAGCGCAGCTGAAGGCTGGCCCAGCCAGCCGAGTGAGCACCCGAGAAAGCACACCGGTTGCCCAAGGATCAGCCCAAGACATGTCCTAGACATTTCCAGAAGCAAGCCAAGTCCAAACCTTAATATTTGGGCCGGTTTCCCGAGTTGAAGGCCTGGGAACCTTGTCAGTGCTTAGCCGAAAATTGGAGTTTCTTGCCCCAGGAAATGTTCTGGACATGCACAGAGCTATCCACTGGGCCAGGACCCACCCACTCGGGGAGCCGTACTGACTTTGACCCAAAATTGACAAATTTACCCTTTTTAGGTCTTTGGTCGGTTCATTTACTATAAATAGATGTAATACATCATAATACACACGTTTTCAGAGCAAGAAACTATGTAGCAAGTTTATCAATAAAATTTCTTGTTTTCTCCATTGCTTAAGAGTTTTTTTAGTCTTTTCTTGCTTGTATGCTTGGTGATTCATTATGGAGGAGTTTGGTAGAAGTTTGGTCTCATGTTTCTAGGTAATCATGTTGATTCATTCTTCTATGTTTTATGAATTTGTGATGATTATTGTTGGTACAAGCATGTTAGGTTAATTAACTTGTAGGTCGAATTGAATGATGTTAATTTGCACCTAATAGTGATTTATATTGATTCATACATGAGAAAATCCCGGTCTCGGGGAAAAGACTTTGTTTTGGAATAATACCATATGGTCTATATTGGGGAAAAGCCTTAACGATAAAGTTTCCCGGAACGAATTGTTTCGATTACTTCTATTGTTTCGTTTTAATTTATGTGTTTATAAATTGGCCACTTCTTTGCATGTTTTCGTAAATTAATTTCGAAATAACTAAGGTTGAAGATAGTAATTAGACAAGAAACAATTAGATTGTTATTAGTTAACTAGCCCGTGCACGGTGGTTACGTAGCGAGCTTTACGGTATATATTATCGGTATTTCCTAGTTGTTAATTCTTAGATTTGTTAATTCTTAGATTTCCTAGTTCTTAGATTATCAATTACATGTGTATTTCCCATACTTCTTAGATTTGTTTTTCCGTAGTTAGATCGAGTCATCGAGTCTAAGATTTTTTGTTAGATTGAGTCACAGTTATTTTATTGTGTAAATGTTTTTTATCGCCATGTTCCGAAAGCTTTTGAGCAATGGATGTGCGAGTTTTTTACTCTATACTATAATTTAATTGTAATTGAGTTGTTTTTTTTCTTTTATTTTCATTTGGAGCCCGTATATTTAATTTTTATTTATCGAGTCGAGTTTGTCTGCCAGATTTGGGGTGAATTGCAATGAAATAACTACTGGCGTAATCTTGTTCAGCAAACTTTAATTTTTCATTCGATATTTTATTGTGTCGCCTTACTGCCAGTATTATGATATTTTTTTTCTAGCACGGGTGTTATGTCCCCTGATATACTGATCATTTCTTGGAGTATGTTAGGCTTGGTTTTTGGCATTTCTTGGCTCGTTTTGGATTTTGATGGATCTCTCGGTTTAGTATTATTGTTTCATGCTCGGATTTGCTTCGCGTTCGAGGATTTGCTCCACCAGCTTTACCAAAGATAAGTGTCTTGACTTTAATTTTATTTTGCTTTCACATTGAGGACATTGTGTGTTCTTAAGTTGGGGGTAGGGTACACTTGCTTGGGTAAAGTCATTATAATTTTATCACTAGCTTTTTGGTGAATTCCGGTGCATGCATTATGTTGAAAGTTGAACCTCGACACCTTTTACACCCGAGTTAGTACAACAAAATGAAAAGATCGATCATATCATGTGTTTTGATTCTTGTAGTAGCACTTTATTAAGTGTTTTCTATGTCATGAAATCGATTATGAACAAAATTAAAGCACGTAAGACTTTGAATGTAGTTGCTTCATGATTAGATGAAGGATTATGCGAGTTTAATGTCAACATACATGTCGTTCTTTGACTCGTTTTATTCTCTTATTACTCAGTGAAAGGAAGTCGATGCATGGCTTGGCGTTGGTTAAGGAAAAAAACTGAGGATTCGAAAAAAAAAAAAAAAAAAAAAAAAAAAAAAAAAAAAAAAAAAAAAAAGAGTTGTGTGACATTTTGATGAGAGGGCTTGCTAGGCACCCACCATTGCATGATCCTCGCGTCGCCAGTTTCATGATCCTTTCAGAAAAAAAAACAAAAAATAACAAAAGAAAAACAAATATATAAATAAATAAATTGGGCATTGCGCTCAGTTTCCGAATCCTTCCGACCAACAACGAATAGTGCACATTTCTTGTAAACTTGAGTTTCCGAGAACAAGACCGAGTCTTTGGGAGATAAGTTGAGACACATGGCTGGTATAATATGAATTACGACGACATGACGAGTTATGCACACACGCACATCGGTATCTTGATATAGGGATGCTTAATGACTTGCTTATGGATTGAAGTTAGTTCACATCTTGTCTTTGTATCTGGATTTTAGTAGGTACTATTCGGTGTGTAGGACATTTCGAGAAGTACATTTCAATGTGATGTTTTCTCGGGACAATCAAAGATTAAGTGGGGGTAGTTGATGTGAATCAATTTTATGACATTTTCTATATGAATTTACCCCCGAAATTGGACTTAAACAAGATTAATCCATGATAAAATATACGTAAAAGTGCTTAATTTGATTGGAAGTTGCGTATGAGTTTTTATCGTGAATATTTCATATTTATATATAATTTTTGTATCGAATTATATTACAACATGTTTTATGGTTATTTGTAGGAATAATCCGAGCCGAAGGGGATTTGAGTCGAAACATGTATAAAGATCAAAACTGAACCGGAGGAGAACCAAGTTGAGCTATTGGACAATTCCAAGATCAGTCCTGGACAAGCCCAGAGCATGCCCCAGACATGCCCAGGACAAGCACAGACAAGTCCAAGAATCAATCACGACGTGGCCCAGGCATGCCCATGATCAGTCCTGGACAAGCCCAGCTGAAGCCTGGCCTGGCCAGCCGAGTGAGCATGGGGGAAAGTTCACCAGTTGCCCAAGGATCAGCCCAAGACATGTCCTAGACAAGTCCAGAAGCAAGCCAAGTCCAGACCTTAACACTTGGGCCGGTTTCCCGAGTTGAAGGCCAGAGAACCTTGTCAGTGCTTAGCCGGAAATTCGAGTTTCTTGCCCCAGGACACATTCTGGACATGCACAGAGCTGTCCACTATGCTGGGAGCCCTAGCACTCACTCAGGGGAGCCGCACCAACTTTGACCCAAAATTGACAAATTTACCAATTTTATGTCTTAGGTCGGGTTATTTACTATAAATAAGATGTAATACATCAGAATGCACATGATTTTTGGAGCAAGAAACTATGTAGCAAGTTTATCAATAAAAGACTTGTTTTTTAGTCTTTTCTTCTTTGGTTAAATGTAAATATATTAAACCAAGGTATGCAAACTACAAAAGCAACATCCTAGACAAAGATCTAGTCTAGTATCTACAAAATGTTGAGAAGAGGTTAGATTTGTTGATTTCCAGCAGCATAAGACCCCTGAGGTTATATGCTACAAGAAACAACAGCCACTAAACCCCTATCAACAATCAAAAACTGCAAAAAAAAAAGGGGTCATATGAGAGCATAACTCACAGAGCCTGTCCCTAGGTGTGTAGAGAAAGAAAATTGTCTCAAACAGCCACCAACAACTACCAAAAGAAAACACAAAAGATGTACAAAACCCTAACATCATGGGGTAAAAGTGTATAGTGGAAAAGCAGCTTGCATTATGTAGTAGATGTGAGTCTTAATACAATGCAAAACATCAGGTATCCTCATCAAAAAGCCTTCAAATCTGCTCATGTTCCTCATATACCAAAGCCAATATACAACAACTGAGACAGAAGCAGTTCTAGCCACATTCCCAAAGGATGTACCCCTACAATTCCTGCCTAACCACCTAACAGAGCCAACCATAGTCTCCAACCTCCTACTGATGCCAAGCCACTGTCTGATTTTCCCCCAAACCATACAAGAAATTTGGCATTGAAAGAACAAATGGGAGACAGATTCATTAACCAAACCACAAAAGGAGCAGTTTTATCATCAAAATTCAACCTGTCAGTAGTGAGTAAACAATTCTTCAAAGCCATCCACAGCATAAAATGGTGTTTTGGAGTAGTCCTAGGGTTCCTGACTGTCCTGAACCACCAAACTTTTGCCCCTTTCTTCCTGAAGAAGTCATAAGCAAGCCTAGGCCTTAGTTTTAAACCTGTAGACCAGGACTGCAATAGAGTAACAGCGGCATCAGTAGAACCAGTAGCATCCAGAATCCTATCTCTGATTCTAAACAGGGCCTTGATCAAAGCTGAGTCCCCATGCTTATACTGATAATCCCAAAAGTCAATGTTCTTCAAGTATTCTTCACTGATCCATTTCACCCAAAGGAAGTCCTTTTTGCATTGGAAATTCCACTGGATTCTACAAAGAAGTGCCAAGTTCCAGGCTTCCAACTGAAAAATGCCCAGGACACCTTCAACTTAAGGGACACAAACATCATCCCATCCCACTAAAGATTTCCTAAAGGAGTCACAAGATCCCTCCCACAAAAACCTCCTGCAAAGCTGGTCCATTTTCAACTTGACACTGTCAATTATAGGAAAAATGCCTAACCAAAAACAGTGTACACCTTGAATAACAGAAATGATAAGCTGCAACCTGCCTGCATAAGAAAGAGAAGGGCCCTTCCAGCTACTAAAATAGTTCCTCAAAGTCTTTTCTTGCTTTTATGCTTGGTGATTCATTATGGAGGAGTTTGCTAGAAGTTTGGTCTCATGTTTCTAGGTAATCATGTCAATTCATTGTTCTATGTTTTATGAATTTATGATGATTATCGTTGGTACAAGCATGTTAGTTTAATTAACTTGTAGATTGAATTGACTGATATTAATTTGCACCTAATATTGATTTATATTGATTCATACACGAGAAATGCCTGGTCTCGAGGAAAAGACTTTGTTTTGGAATAATACCCAACGGTCTATATTGGGGAAATGCCTTAACGATATAGTTTCCCCGAATGAATTGTTTCGATTACTTCTATTGTTTCGTTTTAATTTACGTGTTTAGAAATTGGCCACTTTTTTGCATGTTTTCGGAAATTAATTTTGAAGGAACTATGTTGAAGATAGTAATTGGACAAGAAACAATTAGATCGTTATTAGTTAACTAGCCCGTGCACGGTGGTTACGTAGCAAGGTTTACAGTATTTATTATCGGTATTTCCTAGTTGTTAATTCGTGTTTAGTTAATATTGTTCTAGCCCGCGCACGGTAGACGTTTATCTATTCATAGGGTTCTAAAGTCCGCGCACGATCTATGAACCACTTTAGGGAAATACACCAATAATTGACTCGATTCTTGGAACTTAAATGATAAAATTGTATGAATCAATATAGGAAACTATTGGGGAATAATTAACTAGTGCGATTCGATCTACTTTCTTAAACGTGGTTAAAACTTAGCTTGAGTTGATAATCTTTGATCTTTACCTTATTTTCCGCAGTTATTTTGGTCAAAGACCACCAACCTTCGTAATCTTGAATTTTTGTAATTAATCTTGCAAAATTATCGAACAAGTCCCTATAGGATCGACCTTGCTCACGAATTGAGCTATACTACGGCTGACCTAGTCCGCTTGTTAGGAAATCACTAGTTTAACGCAGCGGAATTTAAAATTTGATTCCTATTCTAGATCGTTCTTCGTTTAATGCAATAACACGTTAATTAGTTTGATGGTTATACCTTAGATGATCTATAAGATCGTCGCTTTGACCATCAACGGAGAGTAGTACAGGGCGCAAGCCGTCCATGCGTCCGGCCTTTATCACTAATCCACACGAACTCCTTGCCGGAATCCTCCTTGTATTGCTATTGGAAAACTACAGTTGCTAGACCAGCCTTTTTCCTCCCTCACAAACTCATTATAGGATGCTCTCTATTTTACACAAGAACTATGAGCTCTTGCAATTGCGTTGTACAAAAGAGCTTGACACCCACCTCTTATTTATAATGTAGGGGGCGCCTCGACCTAGAGTGGAGGAGAAGAAAACCTTTTCCCAATAAAATAAAGAAAATCAATTAGATTGATTTATCTCTTTTATTATAATTAATTTTGCCAATATCTTATATTGAATATAATTCTATTATTACCATAAATCTATTTTTCCAAAATCATTTAATATCTTATATTAATATTTTGGTAATCATATTAATTAAAAGGCACAATCCAAGTGTATCTTATACACAAGGAAGTGGCGCCCCTACAGTCAACAAATTGACTTCCGAAATATTATTTAATTAATATAATTTATATATAATTAATATCTTGCATTTTATTTATTCATAATAAATAAATACCACCATATTAAGTTACCACTATAACCTTTATAGTCTAGAGATAAACTTTCCTTATTTGGTTATCAACTATAACCTCATTTTAATCCGACTCGATGTTCATATGTGTGTGACCCGATAGGCTTTCGAATATGTTGGCCGTAGACACAAAGTGCAATTTTCTAAAATGCCCTTCATGCCTAACGATCATGGGATGGCGTCTAGCAACACACCGTGACCCCCAATCATCGGAAGAGTCAAAAGCAATGACTACTACCTTTCATGGGAAGCAGTTACCGTGTAACTTACAATCCTATCGCTGTAATAATATCCATACGATCGTATCTCGAGTGTCAATACATTAATGATCATATCTTATAATCTGGATACCAAGCTCTCTCGGGATAACACATTTACTCCCACTTTGCAAAGATTTTCGAGAGCTAGACATTCCTTATAAGAAGGCCATTTCGGATATTCGATCCAAATCATAGGATACGCGATTCCCGGACGACCAATCATGTATACTCCGCATGATTCAATATCATACCCAATCACTACCGCATAATCGCTCCGTGGCTAGGGCTAATCTCAATAGTGTCAAAGCATGACAATCCACACCGTGATGCCACGAAGACTCCGGTCTAAAGGTTAATTACACAACCGCAACATAGTGTGACACTTAATGTAAGTGGGTCAGTCTAACATACTCATTCTCTAATACACGTCCACGTACAGTCCAAGTCTCTCTACACTTCGATAGATGACTATCCCTACCTTCTATAAGATAGAAGACATCCAATACGTGCTAGTCTGGTTATACTATCAATGTCCCATTTGATAGTACATAGGACTAGAGGCATTTCAGCACCAAACTTGTTATAGTGATTAGAGATCTCATCAACAATAATCACTATCATGGTTTCTCTATCACAGTTTGATACTAAGGACGTTACTATATATGTAAAACAAATAACATGAAGATAAACAATATATAATAACATAAGTGCTTTTATTAATCATAATAAAGTAATTACATAAACTAAATAGACTGTAAGTGACCCGACCTGGTCGGATCCGGTCCAACCCGATTGGGTTTAGGACACCTTTCCAACAATTTCCCAATTGGCCTAAAGCCAATCACCCATATGCGTAAGCCCGTGCAAGTGAACATATTTCTCATACTTTGCTTGAGACAACGCCTTGGTTAACGGATCAGCTATGTTATCATCCGTGTGGACTTTCTCTATCTTTACGTCTCCTCTATCTACTATCTCTTTAATCAAGTGATAGCGCCGTAGCACATGTTTGGACTTCTGATGAGGCCTTGGTTCCTTTGACTGAGATATCGCTCTATTATTATCACAGTACAGAGGAACTGGACCTTCAATGGAGGGAACCACACCAAGTTTAGTAATGAACTTCTTCATCCAAACTGCTTCATTTGCCGCCTCAGAGGCTGCTATGTATTTGGCTTCCGTTGTAGAATCTGCAGTAGTCTCCTTCTTGGAACTCTTCTAGCTCACTGCTCCACCGTTAAGCATGAAAACAAATCCAGATTGTGACTTAAAGTCATCCTTGTCAGTTTGGAAACTGGCATCTGTATAACCTCGTAAAACTAAATCATCATTCCTGAAAACCAGGAACATATCCTTAGTACATCTCATGTACTTGAGGATATTCTTGACAGCAATCCAGTGACCATCACCTGGATTGGACTGGTACCTACTAGTCATACTAAGAGGGTACGAGACATCTGGTCTAGTGCACAACATGGCATACATGATAGACCCGATCGCCGAAGCATAAGGGATCTTACTCATTTGTGCCATTTCCTCCTTTGTCTTAGGACTCAATCCCTTTGACAGGTAGACCCCATGTGATAGGGGCATCAATCCTCTCTTGGACTTCTCCATGCTTAATCTCTTCAGCATCTTGTCAATATAGGTGGATTGCTGCAGACCAAGCAACCTTTTAGATCTATCTCTATAGATCTTTATTCCTAGAATATAGGCTACATCACCCAAGTCCTTCATTGAGAAGTTCTTGGATAACCAAGATTTGAACAATTGTAACATAGGCACATCATTCCCTATGAGCAATATGTCGTCTACATAAAGCACTAAGAGCACAATGGCACTCCCACTGTCCTTCTTGTAAACACAGGGCTCATCTTCGTTATTGATGAAATCAAACTGCTTGATTATCTTCTCAAAGCAAAGATTCCAACTCCGAGAAGCTTGCTTTAATCCATAAATGGATCTTTGCAGTTTACACACCATCCTGGCATCATTGGTTGTGAAACCCTCAGGCTGTGTCATATACACCTCCTCAGACGGGTTCCCATTAAGGAACGATATTTTCACATCCGTCTGCCAGATTTCGTAATCATGGTATGCTGCAATAACGAGCAAAATTTCTAATGGATTTTAACATGGCAACAGGCGAAAAGTTTTCGTCATAGTCAACTCATTGTCTTTGCTTATAACCTTTTGCCACTAACCTAGCCTTGTAGGTAGTCACGTTACCGTCCATGTCGGTCTTTCTCTTAAAGACCCATTTGCACCCTATAGGAACTATTCTTTCAGGTGGATCAACTAAGTTCCAAACTTGGTTGTCTTTCATGGATTCCATTTCAGAATTCATGGCTTCTAGCCATTTCTCTTTGTCATGCCTTAATAGCACTTCCTCATAAGTTCTAGGTCCTCATCTTCCTTGAAAGACACGCCAGTGCACCTTTCAGGTTCATGGCATTCCCTGGTGGATCTTCGAGGTGCTAGTGTGTCTATGGTAGAGGCTGGCGTCACATCTGTGTATGGAAAGTCCTCTACTTTCATCAACTGACTATTATCCGTAAGTGGTTCTTGAATTTCTTCAAGATCAATTTTACTCCCACTGACCCTATCCAGAATAAACTCTTTCTCCAGAAAGTGGCCAGTCCTGGCAACAAACACCTTTTGTTCCTCAAGATGGTAAAATTGGTACCCTTTGGTTTCTCTAGGATATCCCACAAATAGACATTTGTCAGACCTGGGCTCTAATTTGTCAGGCATCATCCGCTTCACGTAAGTCGGACAACCCCAAGGTTTTAGATGACCTAGGCTCGGTTTTCTCTTAGTCCAAACCTCATATGGCGTAGAGTCAAGCGTCTTTGATGGAACTCGGTTCAGTGTATAGGATGCGGTTTCTAAAGCATTCGCCAAAATGATTTTGGGAGAACTGCGTAGCTCATCATGGATCGCACCATGTCTAGCAAGGTACAGTTCCTCCTCACAGACATGCCATTCATCTGAGGCATCCCAGGAGGGGTCCATTCAGGTAGAATCCCATTCTCCTTCAAATAATCTTGAAACTCTCCATCTAGGTACTCACCACCTCGATCGGATCGAAGTGTTTTGATTTCTTTACCAAGTTGTTTCTCCACTTCACTTCTGAATTCCTTGAACTTTTCAAAGGCTTCAGACTTATACTTCATTAAGTATATATAACCATAGCGAGAATGGTCATCAGTGAAAGTGATAAAATAAGAGTATCCTCATTTGGCTTGAATTGACATTGGGCCACATACATAAGTATGTATGAGCTCAAGCAATTCATTGGATCTTATCCCTTTAACATTAAAAGGTTACTTTGTCATCTTACCAAGTAAACAAACTTCACATGTATCAAACGATTCATAATCGAATTGATCCAACATTCCATCTTTATGGAGTTTGGAAATGCGATTCTTATTTATATGGCCAAGTCTACAATGCCACAAGTAGGATTCATTCAAGTCATTTGTCTTGTCTTTCTTATTATTTATATTAAGTACGTCAACATTGATATCTAATATGTAGAGACCGTTGCTAAGTATGCAAATACCATAAAAAATTCCATCACGTGAAAAGAACAACATTTATTCTCAAACGTAAATGAAAAACCATCAACATCTAATGCGGAAATAGAAATAATGCTCTTCGCAAGAGCAGGAACAAAATAACAGTTATTAAGTTCAAGTACTAGACCACTGGGCAATGAAAGAAAATAAACTCCAACGGCTAGTGCAGCAACACTTGCTCCATTTCCAACGTGTAGGTCCACCTCTCATTTCCTTAACTCTCTAGTTCTTCTTAGTGCCTGCATATTCGTACAAATATGAGAACCACAACCAGTATCTAATACCTAGTGGTTAGACTTAGAAGAAGTAATGTTGATCTCAATCATAAATATACCTGAAGTCGAAGCATCAGATGTTAGAACATTCCTTATGTGATTCAATCACATTATTCCCGGATCGATTATGCTAAATTATTGAGAATCAGAGAACGATATTAATCTACAAACATACCTGAATCCATAGCAGCGGAAGACTCTGTAGATGTTGTAGGATCGATCTTCCAGATCTATACACCACCCGTTTCTTGTCAGAATAACCCTTTTGTGTTCTCTGTATTTTTCTCTAGTGATAATGGGGGTCAAAAGAGTGTGGGAAAACTGTATGACCTAGGGACCATAACCCACCCTTATATAGTAAAATATATATTAGGTCTTTCCAATTTTACCCATCATAAAATTAGAAATTACCTCCGAGTAACTACACATTAAAGGTCCACACCCTAGCGATACGTTACAGTCCAATAATTATAACCGTAGTAGATCACTTTAAAACGGACTAACATTTATTGACAGTCTACGACATAACAATTATTTCATATATAAGCCCAACGTTGGATATATGATCCAACAATCTCCCACTTGGGCTATATGTGTAACTTTATAATTGTATGTCATACGATAACCGAATGAGCGCTCAACTTGGCTGTCATTACAAAACGTATCAATAACAATCCCGTCCATCAATCCCATCAACATAGGACCAAAGCGGCCTTCGTCACATCTATCGTGACGGGACCCATCAATGATCACATATGCTAATAAAACTGAATGACATGGATTATGATGTGGATGCGTAGCATGGAAAATAACATGACATGTGATCTTAACATGTATATTTCCAACTGGTCCACCTTAATCTTAATGAGATCAAAACCGTATATCGAGATCAAAGTGTAAAACATCAAAACTTAAATTTTTCTGAAAAAAGAACTATAACTGTAACTTTAACTTTAACCTTAAACTGAAACAACTGAAAAATGTGTCTATATCGAAGCAAACATTATCAATTACAAACTCCCACTAAACCTAAACATCCTTAACTGACATGACACCCATATGAGCAAAATGCTCAAGAACATCTTGGGTGGCTGTCCCATAGTGAGTGGATCCACAATAATGGAGTTTGTCATGATATGTTCAATAGACACCCGTCCACTTTGAACTCTGTGCTTAACAACTAGGAATCATATAACAATGTTCTCAGACATTAATGAATTCCAATCGTTGTTGGGATAAAACACCGCGGAACTATTATCACAAGAATCCTTAATGGTCCTTATATGACCAAAAACTCGCAGCCTGAAATAAATTTTCCGCATCCATATCCCATCACTAGTGTCTTCAAAAGCCCCGAATTTTGTCTCCAAAGTCAAATAAGTCATAAGTGTCTGCTTAGCACTTTTCAGAAAAACAACTTCTTTTGACAAAATGAAGACACAGCCTTATGTGGATTTAAATGTATCTTTACATCCACCAAAATCTAAGTCAGTATACAGAATGATCTCTAACTTTTCTGACTCCATATATGTGAGCATCCTATATTTTTGTTTTCTGTAAGTACTTTATAACCTAATAGGCTGCAACCAAATGACCCTTTCCAGGATCTTTTAAGAATCTACTCAACCTAACTGAAATGTACACAATAACCAGACATGTACAAACCTAAGCACACATTAGACTCCCAATAAATGAATCAGATGGAATTTTCTGCATTTCCTCCTACTTTATATCATTAGAAAAGGCACAGTGAGACTAAACTTGTCTCACTTAGACACAGGGGTACCATGTTGTTTACATTACATCATGTCGAGTCTCATAAGAAAACTTTATCGATATAGTATGTTTGTAATGATCCAATAATACCTCAATAATAACCCTGATATACATGGATCCCGAAAAAACTAAAAATAGCATCTCCTAAATCTTTCAACTCAAAACCGAACGAGATAAATGATTTAGTTTCACGCCCAAAATCTATAACATTACTGAATATCATCGACATACAAAACCAGAGTATGAACCTACTCCGACTAAACTTATGTTAGATACATTCATCAACCGAATTTAACTCAAAAAACCAAATGAGACAACAATTTGATGAATCTAACATACCATTGACAGGAAAAACGTTTGAGTACAAAGATGGATTTCTTTAATTTGCAAGCCATATTCTTTGTGTCACCAAATGCAAAGTTTCTGGCAGCACTAAATCAATGTTTCATCAATGTCACCATTGATAACCATTGTCTTTACATCCATCTAATGTAACTCATAATCCATATGAGCAAGTAGAGCCATAATTATCTATAAAAGGCCTTTCAATGAAACCAGAGAGAAAGCCTTTTATAACACTCATTTTGCATAACAATAATCCACCTACGAGAGTATAAGCTTTCCAAGGCTTGGGGAACAGTAAACGGATCGTTCTCTATGATGCCATGATCCTTATGCTCAAGGAGGTAAACAATATTATCCTGAATTGTTGACCTCATCTCTCTAGTAGAGTGCCTAAGTTGTGGTGCCAATGATTTCTCATGTGGCCTCATGTGCTCATGTTGCTCCTATATTGGTTCTTGAAGATGTTGAGGTTGCCTAATTGGAAGTTCAATAATATTGTCATAAACCGTATCTGGCAATAGTATACATCCCATTTGGGAAAAAACAAATTGTTACCAACTGCCACATTAGGGAGAGTCATGGTAGGCTCTTCTTTAAAGACAATATTTCATACCTAATCTTCCTCCCAAACTCAATATACTCAAGGAACCTTGCAGATCCCGTCTAATAAAAACAAAAAAAACTGGAAGTACGACCATAGAACTTAAAACCCCTGGATCTCTTAAAACACCACACATAACAGTTGACCATTCTTAAGTCCAATTTTCATTCCTTTGGTTTATAAGGCCTAACCTTAGTTGGACAACCTCCAATATGATTACACCGAATACTTGGTTTTCCTAGTCAATATTTCATACTGGGTTTTGGTTACTGCTGTAGTGGTATTTATTTAGTATGAAAGCTGCCAACTTTAATGTCCGTAGTGACTACCATTAGATATAGGTAATTAAAAGCGAATAATCGTCTATGAAGGTGATACTTTATTTCTGACCATTCCAACATACCGTAAGGAATAGACATCAAGTGACCATATGTATCAATTCTAAGACGTACTTAGAGCAATCAAATATCTAATCTCCTATGTTGGTTTGTTACCCCTTAATACAACCTGCTCAGACAAAATCCATCTGACATATCAAGGGGACCAAATGTTCCATCTGACATAAGCCTTTATATTCTCTTTCGAGAAATTTTCCAAAAATGCTAATGCCAAAATATATAGGAACCATCATTAGTTAAATTTGATTTGTGCCATGAAAACTAAATCCAAAGTGTTATTAAAGATACAATGGTATCTACCAAATCAAGATTATCATAGAAAGCCAAATGATTAGAACATATTTGATATGAATCCTGGAAAGACTAAAGGTATCACCCTTAATTGAACAAGAATATCCTAATTTGTCCAATCAAGAAATGAAAATCCGAATTCTGCCATAAAGACGGCTTGATAAGTCTTTTCCAAGTCTAGAAAATGTTCAATCTTCAGTAACAATCTAGTTTCTGAATAGCCTTAAACTTTATTGCATCACCATCACCCACAAAGATGTATCTTTCAACATCATCTGCTGATCTGTAATGCTAACAACTCCGCATGAACACACTTAAGTAAATAGGAACACCGTAATCTACCCACCAAGTGTGTTGAGGCACAAAATCAAATAAACTCCTACACAAACCAATAAAGGGGAAAACTTAACTTTATTTGCTTAGCAAGCATGATACTGCAAGAAATCTTTCACTGTGTACCTACCTATTGGCATAAGAAACAACCAATATCCTTATGTTTTCATTTATACCCCTAGTTTTGAATACCAGCAGCTTCCAACTTAAATTTTATTATGCCCTTACCTTTAGTGGTGACCATATTTAGCACTTTCTGGCTGTCCGAATTTCAATCATTCGACTTCTTGCACTCAGTGGGAAATCATTTTCTTCAACTCCCACAATTCCTTATGTCAGTTATAACTGACATTTAATTTACCATATTGTGCTTAAAGATAAAAAATGATAAATTGCACCAGTAGTCCATCACAGATATCCAAATCAAATATCCGAAGTTTGGAAATCAAATGAGCTAATTTTAGAATGTGCCTTATGTTGCATTAGTCCTTGTACCTTATAGAGATTGGCTAAGACATGACAAATTGCCTCGCCTTTCTCTTCATGGCATTGTGCAACTCTATTAAACACAGAAAAAAATTTCTTGTTGGTCACCATAGCATTTATGTCACTTCTAAGAGTATTTGGATTGGCTTCCCTAATGATCAAAGACTCAACCTGTTTAATCACTCACATTTCTCAAAGTACAAATTTGTTTGACTTTACTATTCTAATTGATAGGTTTAGGAGGATCATATTTAAATGTCAAGTCTAGATTCATAATGCCAAAGAACATAATAAACTCATTCTTTCTAAGTCTTGAAATGATATTCCATAAGTGGAGGAATATAATGCTTAAATGAGCGGATATACTTTAAAGAAGATTTTATAATTGAATACATATAACAACATAAATGACCTTAAACTCACGTATATAAGATCCGAAGAATATCCAAAGTCAAACAAAATTTATGATATATTTTCCCATCACAAGATACCGGCACGACATTAATATCTCATCTTTGGACGATAATACTAACTCGTAATTGACATCTTGGCGTAGTGATCAAACACTGACAATAAGTCATGTCAAATAATAGACCAATCTTTGGACTGTATCTATTACCCACATGAAAACCGAATAATTGTCACGTATTTATCACCACAGGTGTATTTACAATTCTGCCAAATAATATCCTTCCTTTGGGCCAAATACTATCCGCATGAATTTATAAAAAAACACAAATCATTTTATATCCCACCGTGAATCAATTTCCACGTAGAGGTCACTTTGGCGACATATCGCTTCAACAAATTCACTTAGAGACATAATAAATACAAATACCGCAATATATCAATATTTGATTTTACCGTTTAGACCTTTGAAAAAAAGGTTTATCAAAATTGGGTTGATTATTTTTCGGACCTTACCGTAATACAATATATAGACCAGTTATTGAATATAAAAAAAAGTCAAATAAATTATGGCCGAAAAAACATACTAACCGATTTCCTTTAATTGGTCTATTAAATAGTATTTAATTCCTTTGCTATATTGGGACTAAAAAAAAACGGAAAACTCTAATAAATATATGAACAGACAGCAGCAATATGTCCGAACAAAATTGCATTATCCTACAAATATTCTCAATGCCTAATATCATTCCCACCCAAAGGACACGATTTGCTGTACTCGATCAATCCATTCAGCAATTTTTTTATTTTTATTTTTTTTTTGTTATTTGTTTGATTATTTTATTTTATTTTAATTTCAGGCTATTGAATAATAATAATAATCAAAAGCCCTAATACTGTAATCTAAACACCCATCATTCGTATTGATCCCATGATGAAGCTGAAGCAGCTAAACAAAAAAAACTTCATCGGCAAACACGGCTACAATTGATACTAATAGATATCAATAATAATCCCTTTACCGTACAAATATTACAAAATATATACTGGACAGGAAAAAGAACCAACTTTTCTCTTAAATCTAAACAACAGCCGCATATAAGAGTAACTTTCATCCGGATCCATAAAGATAAAGTATATAATTTCAACCGTATATTAAAAACGATTCTCGATAATTCAACATAAACCTTGCTCCGATACCACTTATTAGACATTTCTTATGTGATTCAATCACATTATTCCCGGATCGATTATGCTAAATTATTGAGAATCAGAGAACGATATTAATCTACAAACATACCTGAATCCATAGCAGCGGAAGACTCTGTAGATGTTGTAGAATCGATCTTCCAAATCTATACACCTCCCGTTTCTTGTCAGAAGAACCCTTTTGTGTTCTCTGTATTTTTCTCTAGTGATAATGGGGGTCAAAAGAGTGTGGGAAAAGTGTATGACCTAGGGACCATAACCCACCCTTATATAGTAAAATATATATTAGGTCTTTCCAAATTTACCCATCATAAAATTAGAAATTACCTCCGAGTTTCTACACATTAAAGGTCCACACCCTAGCGTTACGTTACAGTCCAATAATTATAACCGTAGTAGATCACTTTAAAACGGACTAACATTTATTGATAGTCTACGACATAACAATTATTTCACATATAAGCCCAACGTTGGATATATGATACAACAGAGAAGGAGTAATATATTTTGGAAGGAGTAATATATTTTGGAAGGAGTAATATATGATCCAACAATTATTTCACATAACAATTATTTCACATATACCTAGTGGTTAGACTTAGAAGGAGTAATGTTGATCTCAATCATAAATATACCGGAAGTCGAAGCATCAGAAAGCTTCTTCTTGGTACTCAAGAAGCCTTTGCAGTTTCTCCTCCAATGTCCGGTCTCACCGCAATGGAAGCAAACATCATTGGATTTGTCTTTTGCTATCCTAGGCGTTGGCTTAGGTGCAACCTTCGCCTTCTTGGACTTCTTTTGGGCTTTTGCCTTGCCCTTGCTAGAAGTGACCAGCAACACTTGCTTTCCCTTCCCCACAGTGCCCTCAACAGTTTTCAACATCTTCAATAACTCCGCAAGGGAGCAATCTATCTTGTTCATGTGATAATTCATCACGAACTGCGAGAATAAATTAGGTAGAGATTGTAGAATCAAGTCAATACTCAATTCTCGTTCCAACTTATGGCCCAGCTTCCCAAGCCTCTCTATGTACCCGATCATCTTGAGTACGTGTGACCCCACAGCAGTCCCAGATGCCATCTTACAACTAAACAGGGCCTTCGAGACCTTGTACCTCTCAGTGCGAGACTGAGAAGCATAGAGTTCTTTTAGGTGGACCATGATTGTGTAGGCGTCCATAGACTCATGCTATTTTTGCAGTTCAGATGTCATCGAAGCAAGCATGATACATGTAGCAACAGTACTGTCAGAACAGTGCTTGTTATAATTCTCGACAGCATCTGCAGCCGAACCCTCAGCGGGCTTCTCCAGCATGGCCTCGTCCAAGACATAGCCAATCTTCTCGTGCCTCAAAACGATTTTGAGGTTTCTTTCCCAATCGAGAAAACTAGTTTCGTCAAGCTTATTGTCGATGATAAAACGAAGGTTCAATTTGTTTGACATTTTCTAAAACAATAAATAAAGATAGAATAAGTAAAAGCTCATGTATAAAAACCCTAAATTTGCACTTAAAATTTTTTATAAGGTTTTTACTCCCACTAGCCAACTATTCCCAATTGGCTTTCAAGAAAATAATTTCTTTAGTGGGCAAGATCCCATCGAACTACCCCGACCCAAACTTTGAGTGATGGGCCGAAAATAATTTAATAGGTAGACAACACTTTGTCGATCATATCTTATATGACTCTTGTTGTTTGACCAGTCAACTCTTTGACAATTTTTCATCTCATGAGAATAGTCAAACCCTTGCCTCTAAAATCCAAACGATCACGCTTTGGCAGGTGGCCGAGAGAATTCTTAGTCGATTCATAACCCCAATATTCATGAGATCTCTTTCGATCATGTCTCGATAAAGACGATATACCCGAGGTAGGTCAACCCCCGCTTTGGCTGGTGAGTTGGGTCCGAACAAAGGCTCTTCACCGTCGTTAGAATATGTTGAGGCAATTTCGACTTGATTTTTTGATGTGGGAATAATTTTAAATTAATTCGCTTAATTAATTTCGTTTAATTATGGTATCATGTACTTTGTGCATATTACTACGATATCATATAAAGTAAAACATACACAACATTCCGCGCACAAAATAACCGGTATGATCATGGACTTTTCCTAGGTGCGGTTTCGAATACAAACTGACAAAACCGCGGGTCACAAACTAAGGCTGTCTGCAACCGCCAATAGGATCTTTAATGATGTATGCCAATGGGTTCTTTATCTCTCTTTTAGTCTTCTTCTTCTTGCTCCATTCTTGTTACATAATAATCTATCTAATAAATAATTACACCTGCCGCACACGGGGGGGGGGGGGGGGGTGGGTGATAACGGGAATGGGAAAAATGTAAAAAGTAAACTAGGTCACGTTCTTCATAACGGCCTAGGACAATTTTTCAAAAACCAACATAAAGAAAACATTCCCATCTATCCTATTGGTCGAGTCCATGATCAATCGGGGTCCAAATAATCACATTATATCTACACATCTAATCCATACAATTTTACCTCATGAAAAAGACTAAATTCTAATTTTAACTACTTATGCATCGTATTTTATCACATCAAATAATTAAATAGCATTTAATTAATTATATGACTTAATCGAAAATAAAATTAACGTTTAATTTTAAATCAATTTTAATTTTAATTTTATTAATTTTGAACTATTCAAAATAAAACTTAAATTATAAAAGTCTCCAATTTGTTTCCTTTATTTTTGGTTCTTAATCAAAAGGGATGCATTTGGTTTCCTAAACCAAAAGGCATCTTCCAAAACCAAATTTGGTTTAGGACTGACCACTTTTCAAAATCAAAATTTTGGAAGTGGCCTAGGCCTAGGCCTTTAACAAATCAAATATTCGAAAAGGGCCTAGGCCTATTCCAAATCAAATATTTGGAAAGGCCAAATAATTTTGGTTTAGGCCTGGCCACTTTCCAAAATCAAAATTTTGGAAGTGGCCTAGGCCTAGGGCTTTTAGAAATCAAATATTTGAAAATGTCCTAGGCCTATTCCAAATCAAAATTTGGAAAGGCCAATATGCCATATGGTTTCCCAATGGGCCAAACTATATGAACCATTGGTTGGCCATATGACACAACTAAACAAACGAGATATTTATGCACAATAAATATCACAAAACGAAAAGGGTCGATCTCCCCATTGGAAGAGGACAGCCGACGAACGGTATCCCTAAAGCCGCCGCCGCCGCAAGTTGGCCGAGCCCCCGAATCGAATCCTTTTTTTTGTTTTAAACGTTTCACAATTACAGATCTTGCATATATCGATTAATTACTATGCAATTAAATTATTCTTATTGCTTAAGCTCGAAGTCTGGCTTTGCTACCATTGTTAGGAAATCACTAGTTTAATGCAGCGGAATTTAAAATTTGATTTCCTTTTTTAAATCGTTCTTTTTTTAATGCAATAAACACGTTAAGTAGTTTGACGGTTATACCTTAGATGATCTATAAGATCATCGTTTTGACCATCAACGGAGAGTACTACAGTGCGCATGCCGGCCTCTATCGCTAATCCACACGCCGGAATCCTCCTTGGATTGCTATTGGAAAACTCCGGTTGCTAGACCGGCTTTTTTCCTCCCTCACAAACTCACTATAGAATGCTCTCTATTTTACACAAGAACTATGAGCTCTTGCAATTGTGTTGTACCAAAGAGCTTGACACCCAGCTCTTATTTATAGTGTAGGGGGCGCCCCAACCTAGAGTGGAGGAGAAGAAAACTTTTTCCCAATAAAATAAGGAAAATCAATTAGATTGATATATCTCTTTTATTACAATTAATTTTGCCAATATCTTATTTTGAATATAATTATCTTATTACCATAAATCTATTTTTCCAAAATCAATTAATATCTTATATTAATATTATGGTAATCTTATTAATTAAAGTGCACAATCCAAGTGTATCTTATACACAAGGAAGTGGCGCCCCTACAGTCAACAAATTGACTTCTGGAATATTCTTTAATTAATATAATTTATATATATTCAATATCTTGTATTTTATTTATTCATAATAAATAAATACCACCATATTAATTTACCACTATAACCTTTATAGTCTAGAGATAAACTTTCCTTATTTGGTTATCAACTATAACAGCATTTTAATCCGACTCGATGTTCATATGTGTGTGACCCGATAGGCTTCCGAATATGTTGTCCGTAGACACAAAGTGCAATTTACTAAAATGCCCTTCATGCCTAACGATCACGGGATAGCATCTAGCAACACACCGTGACCCCCAATCATAGGAAGAGTCAAAAGCAATGACTACTACCTTTCATGTGAAGCAGTTACCGTGTAACTTACAATTCTATCGTTGTAATAATATCCATACGATCGTATCTCGAGTGTCAATACATTAACGATCGTATCTTATAATCTGGATACCAAGCTCTCTCGGGATTACACATTTACTCCTGCTTTGCAAAGATTCTCGGGAGCTAGACATTCCTTAAAAGAAGGCCATTTCGGATATTCGATCCCAATCATAGGATACGCGATTCCCAGACAACCAATCATGTATACTCTGCATGCTTCAATATCATACCCAATGACTACCGCATGATCGCCCCGTGGCTAGGGGTGTTAGGAACATTTTATTATGTTTTGATGATGGTCATACTAGCTGTTATAGCAAGCCTGAAATAAGTTAGAATTCTCTGTATAAGTCTTTACTTAGAGTCGACATGTTGTATAAGTTGAGTCGGACAAGTATTGTACTAGTTGGTAGGACGGCAAAGTAAAAACGGACATTCGGCACGGTGAAGCCACCAAGCACCAAGCGAGAGAAGCAATGAAGACACTATGGTCGACTTATAACCAAGGAAGTCTGTGATGACCTTGGATAAGTCTAAGTTATGTTTCAAGTGATGAAACTTAATATTCAAATATGGTGTACACTGATCTCACCCCAATCAAGGATCAGTGAAGTACAAAGATTCTCCTTAAACTGAAGCAAAGGAGAAAACAGTGAATCGGCTGATTAAACTAACTTTCGGCTGAGTGAAGACAAAACGGTGAAGGTAGAGCCAGAACGGCTAAGTCAGAAGGATCACTCAACCGTTCAGAAAATAGTGAAGTAATACCTACCAGATCAGATTTAATATATGTTGAAGATTCAGAAGATCGTGCATTAAATGAACAATCAATAGAGGATCAATCAAGGACGGATTTTCTACTATACGTTTGAAGAAAGAATCCGATCACTGAAATCAAGGAGAATGCAATTAAGGGGGAATCAAGAATAAAATCAAGAATTATTCCCCCATTAATATAGCCAACGGACGGAATTTCAAAATCAAGGTTATTCAAGGCTATAAATAGAAGGCATTGACAGAAAAACAACACAACGATCTGAAAAAGAAAAATCAAGCGGAAACTCTGTCAATTCAAAAAGCCTTCTCTGAACTTACAAGGATACATCTAGCGATCAACTCAGACATCAGAGCTACAAAGTCATACTCAGGACTGAGATTGATCAAGCAAGTTTGTGAATCACATTCACATCAATCTGATGCAACTGAATCAGAGGCAATGCGAGAAGGAGTTGAGTCGTGATAGTTGTTGAAGGATTTTGATCTCAAGGAGCAACAAAGGAGCTGAATCACTTTGAAGGCTGTTGCGGCAAGGAGTGATAGTCTTGTAGATTGTGAAGCTTGGGAAGCCAAGGACAATCATACTATTGTATACGTGAAAACAATAGTGAATTCCTCCAATCATCACGGGAAAAGAGTGGATTAAGGGATTACACCACCCGAACCACTATAAGCCTTGTGTCAATTTACTTTACGCAATTTACTTTATAGAATTTATTTAAATTGCCTAGATCATAACTTATATACGTGATTGTCTAAAGCGATTTGAAAACAACATAATAAGAAGGGACTTATCCATTTGCCCAAAAGCTTTTAAACAAAAGAAAAGTTTTTGAAACTCCACTATAGTCATTCACCCCCCGACGTGGCCTTTTCTAGTGCTAATACCGAGTCCTTAACCGACGGTGTATCGGGTCAAAGCTTGTAGTGCTAGTATGGTGAGTCGAGTGTCGAATCCTCGGGGAACTTGGTAATTCTTCTAAGTGTGGTTAAACACCAAAGAGTTTGTGATTAACTCGATCTAAACCGCAATTTTATAACACGATTACTACTATTCTACATAAAATAAATGCGTAATTTAAAGATTATTCTAATATAATATATATAGATATATAAATATATATAGATATACGTAAATTGCAAAATATATATATAGATATAAATATATAGATACCAATATATTTTATAGAACTAGCCAAAGTTTATATAATTGATTTATACGATGTTTTCAGTAGACGGAATGTGCTCGATCTTTCCTTTTATTTTAGGTCCAATTGAGTAAATGAAACGGTGCACTCCGAGGTTAACAATTCCTCCTCACACGAGCGTATGAAATTGTCATATGTCATTGTCATCGGTTCAATCTTCACAGCGCCCCATGCTAATCTCGGTTAGTACGAACAGTACCAAGTACAAATCTACCCCGGATAAAAGAGGTTATTCCATTTGTCGGACGGCCGATGTTATTCAAAAGGCTCCGGTTGTCGGGCGGATCGATTTAACTTTCCGGTTTTAGTTTCAATTAAGCTGTTGATTTTAACATTATTATGATCTCGAGCACAATTTTAATAAGATCTATCTTTCCCAAGACAAATCGCCCCCGGGTAGGAAATAGGATTCCGTAGTCACGCTTTCGCACGGCCAATTTTACCCTCCGGTTTTTCTATCTTTTATCTCATATCCTAACTTCTCGGTCGGTTCATCGTTAGGTTATATGGTGCGATTCATCTTGGTTAATTACGTCAATCCGAATATTATCAATACATTACAGAATAGAAAAAGATTCAATTAACTCAATTTTAATCAATTTTACTTTAGACAACATTCCTTTACCGAAAAGATCGAAATAAAACGATTACATAACTTTGGCTAGTTATTAGATCTAGCCTAATAACATTATAAAAAGACAAACATAATAAACATAGATACTTAAGAAATTTTACCCGAATACAATTTGTTGAATCGGAAAATTTGTATTCTTCCGGATGTTACAACAACTTCAACAACAACGATCTTCGATAATTTTCTTGAGCATTATAACGATACTACTTTATTTATGGCATAAGGCCTATATACATACATACTATTTCTAAGAAAAAGAGGTTAGGAAACTATATTGGTACCCCTCTGCAATCTGTATGAACTGCTCTATTTATAAGCAAATTTTTCAGGGCCGGATCGATCCGAGGTGATGCCGGATCGATCCGGGAATAAAAAATAGTATCCCTTAGATTATTCTCTGCGGGATCACATGCTTTGGATAATCATTAGTTTCCTCGGATCGATCCGAGGTTAATCCGGATTGATCCGGGTAGCTTTTTATTCCTTAACTTGATCGAAACTTGATAAAATCATAACTTGAGCTCTGGATCTCCAAATGACATAATTCAAGAGGCGTTGGAAAGCTCTTGAAAAGATCTATAACTTCCATGAAGGACTCTTCTTCAGAAAATGCCTTTTTGATGGGCCATTTGTTTGTCGAAAATATAATTCGATAATGGTGTCACGAACTATTGATCCACTTGAACTTTAAATCTCATGGCACTTCCTTACTACCTTCAAAAGATACGATTTTACTTCAAAAAGTGTCGTCACTCGGGGTCTTGGTTTACTTAAGATCTGCAAATAAAATACCAAAAATACCGCCGTAAATCTGACACGACACTCCGGTTATTATCCCGGTACAAAATTTATAACTTTTTATTACTTTTACTAGATTTTTATAGTATTTAGATTTATTCATAACTATTAATATTTTATAAGATTATCGTTATAATTTCTTATATTTTATATAAAAAGAGTCGATAACGTATATAAAACCTCGTAATTTTTATCATATAAATGTTATACATCAACTACTCCCCACTTAGCTCTTTGATCGTCCTCGAGCAAAATAAGCGGTAATATATAAAAATTACAATAAAAATGATATATGTGGTAGAGTAGATTTCAAATTAGTAAAATATCATTTCAATATTATAAACATATTAATTATATCTTTCTTAGAAATTAACAAGATAAGAAGTGTAGATAACTTAGATAAATTATTTATCAACTATTATTCAAAGGAAATTCTGCATAATCTACTTAAATATAATTAAAACTATAGAATCATTCTCCTATCTCAACTTATATGAAATATTTGGAATTAAGGACTAAGTCAAATAGTTGACAAAATGGATTATACTTTTTAGGCTCAGGATGTTGGTCAATCGAAAGGATAGAAAAGAAAAATCAAAAGAGAAAGAAGCAAGTCGTACGTACTTACACCTTCATAATTTTGATCAAAAATACCTCGATTAATAATATTCTGATTTAAATTTTTTTTTTTTTTTTTTATGAACTAAAAGCGTGCGTGTGTGTAGAAAATCAAACTTACAAGCATTGCTTCATCAAGATTAATCGGAGTAATACTCTTTCGATTGAAAATTACAAGTCCGGTTTCCTTAAACTTGTAATCATTCTTGAGATCTTATGATTCGACTTTTTATCGGGAGCTTTTAAACCTCATTGTGATATAGGACATTTCGAGATAACACCCTACTGCACTCAATTCATTGGTAGCTACAACCGATTTTTAGTTGTTAATCAAAGATAAGGAAGATACCTGGTATTTGATTACTTCTGTGTAAATATGGTGCTTCGTTCTTAATTCTTTTATAGAATATTAACATATCCGAACTTAGTACCAAAATCGACTATTTTGCAAGCGTCATGAGGTAAGATCGAATATACTAATACTTATCTAATTTTTTCAATCTCAGCATACACCATTCTTAGCTTTTGTGTCATCATCTCTTTTCATAAGTACGTACAAACTCGTGGGATTTTTAGGAAATGTAGACCAAATTAAGCTAAGGGTCGATTATAATCAAAAAATGGCTATTTCGAGTGAGGTCTTGATCACTCTAATCAAAGCTGAGGTAGGGACAAAAATTAGAAATTTATTTAGGTAGGCTATTTGGCTATAGTTTATATTTTTATGGTGCCAAAAATCTCATCATTCCTAATCCAATTCCAAACTCATAATTCGTTTTGAAAAGAAAATTATTCTAAAATTTCATTATAATAAAAGTATATTTGCTAAATTTCATATGAAAATTACTTGATAATATTTATGTATAGTTACATATACTTAAAATCTTATAAAAATCTAAAATTGACATATATAATATGATTATAATATATCTAATTTACTTTACTTAATTAAAATCTATTCTTACAACTTTATATTATTTTTATTCATATTAATTATATATTATCTAGTTATTTTGATTCAAGAAAAATTAAACTAAGTATTAAGCATTTAAGTATAAATTTATATGAGAAAATTTTAATTTTTATTTACTAACTTACCTCTACTCCCCACTTACGAAATGGCATCGTCCCGATGTACGATGAGTAATAAAAAGTAGGTTCGAAAATAAAATTAAAATTTTATACGATTTTGATTTTTATTAATTTTCGCAACATATATTATTCTGATTAAAGAAAATGACATATATATTAAACATTAATGAAACTATTACAAACTTTAAAGAAACTAAATTAAAAAGCGATTAACCGTCTAACTTAATCGAGTACTAATTTAACAACAACAACTTTTAAGCGATTTCCAACAACACCTCAAACCGTAGATGAACATCCGGGAGTATCTACCGGAAGTAATCCCAGCGAGAATCACGAGATGGAAAAATCTCGTACGTAGTAAACTCGGGCACGTGATTCGGTTGGACACAAAGTTGAGAGATAACCCAGGCAAACGGTAGCGGTCGTCCCCTATTGCGTCTCTCTGCGCAAAATTAAGTGCGATTTTGAACATCAAAATCCCCCAATCAATGTATGCCCCCACGGTCAGTGCATACAACAGTAGCATCTCATCATCCGTAACCCCTAAAAAATCTCTAGTTGGATAGATCCGGGAATTAATGAAGCGTTTCCACGCCCTCAGATGAGGGGGTAAAGCCAGAGTCGAAGAATCATATTTATGATCAAACAGTGGAAACACATATTGAAAGGCTTCTGCAGTACGATTTACAACATTGTAAGCATTTCCGAGTTCCCAAAGAAACTCGTAGTGTGGGTTTTGCTCAAAAGTATATAGTGGAATTTGAAAGATTTGATTTATGATAACTGGAGAAAATGATATAACGACGCCCCTAACAGTAATGAGATGAGACGAGGCCACTGCCGTTATATCAGTAAGAGACGCATAAAAATCTCTGACAATTGAAATGTTAATTCTACCTCTTGGAGTCCTAATCATCTTCTTCCACCCGCAACCTCGGATTAGATTCCGTCCCCACTGATCAATTTTTTCTGTATTCAAGCCTTTCTCCATAAGAATAGGAGAATGGACGAAATTTAGACATCTCGGAACGTCATTATGAAAACACGAAGCATGGCTTTCAGGAACCACACCATCAGGCGTATGTGGTTCGTAACTATTGACCGAGGGAGAGGAGTGGTGAGACATTATTTTATCAGATACAGAAAATAAACAAAGACGAGATAGAATAAAGAAGGAATGAGCAAAGTTGAAGGCTTGCGGCTCCTTCCTTTTATAGAAATGTATCTATCAAGCAAAAGTAGGAAAGATCTCCTTTTTGGCGTTTTTGTACTTACCGGATCGATCCGGAAAAGGGCCGGATCGATCCGGCCTCTCAACTAGTAATCCTGTCAGGTCGGTATACGAACACCGGATCGATCCGGAAAAAGGCCGGATCGATCCGGAAAATTACTATTCACGGACAGAGTTGTTTTTGCTTAGAAAAAAGCCTAGATTTTTGTAGGTGATGTTTTTCTTCCTATCTTCGGTTTATTATGTTATAACGATAAATTTTACTACACAGTGTGTACTAACATAAAACCAAACGAAAGTAAAATAAAATTCTACGAAGATCGTATTAAAATAAAATCCTACAAAAATAAAACCAAAATAACCTAAAATTGTACGAAAATGAAATTGTACGAAAAATAAATTGTTTTCAATGTCAATAATCATAAAATGTTTAAAATCACTCCTCTTCATCACTCATCTCGACGTGGCTTGAACTTGGCATAGCGAGAAGCGGCCGGATCATAAGTCGATTCTTGGAATGGATCTTGAAAATATGTTGACATCCGAACCGAGCTATCCAACCCCATCGAGCTCATCTCTCTCGTGACATCAGAAAAAGTGCTTCCCCATGTCGTCGTGGTATGGCCAAATGATCCAAATCCTGGCCAATCAGATGTTGCAGCTGCCGTAGTACCTGTCGAAAAATCCCCTACACCACTAGTTTGAAATCCAAAAGAATGTGGCATTTGTTGGAAGTTTGAGCGAGGTGGCATTGGTGGAATAAAGTCTGGCAAGGTATATGGTACGGATTGGCAATGCGGAATATCCATCTCGGCATAGGTAGGGTTTTGCAGTATATTCATTTGATATATACCTCGCATGCCTTGACGCAAATCTTCAGACCATAACCTATTCCTTTCGCGAAAACGACCATATTGGCATTGGCACGATGAACATCATAGGCCATTGATTGAAACATGTCGTATGTGATGGTATTTGGAAATTGATTTTGAGTTTGGTGGTTGAAGGAGGGACAGTAGTGGATGGGGTAGGCTGAGGTCGTTGGCGGTTAGGGTTCATAAAATCTATTCTTCCTGCCGGCCTAAGTGGTAAACTAGGACCTATGAGCGTGTCATCAACCACCATCAAATTATCATTTGGAAGTTCAGGGACACCTATCTGGCGACATAAGGAAGAAATAAAACAAGGAAAAGGCATGTGATTTGCTGGTTTGGCAGTTGAGACAAATTCCTTGGCCCTTCTATACATTATCCTGCCTACACCCACAGGTATCTCATTGACCATAGCCCAAGCAATACACAGATCCTCTTTACCAAAAGATGTAAAATGACGAGTAGGGTAAAGAGTGTGGCTAATAAAACGTTTAATAGCTCTCATATCCCGTATACAATTTCCATAGGAAAACATGTTTTCATGCCAGACGGCAGTGGGATCTAACTCATTCTGGGCTAGTGATACAATATAATCAAAGTCTGCAGGCTCCTCTAAATTCCATACAGTATAATAATCCTCACTCTCTGGTATATCGGGGATACCATAAATAGCATTTATAATGCGAGGATTAAACGGTGCTTGTCCTAGTTCTTAGGTTGTGAGAAGTTAACTCACCACCTTCGTAGCATTATGAGTTGCTACCGAGAGAATAAAATTCGGCTACTAAGGTTGTGTTAATTTCACCCGACCTTAAACTAGCTAACTCCAACCACCTTGTCGTCTTTCAAAAATTTCTTTTACCTCCCTTCCCAAATCTTTGAAATCTAAGCCCCTCTCTATTGCAACTAAACACTTTCCAAATTTATTTTTCAATGCTTTCTTAGCTTTCATAAAGCAAACGCGGTTCTTTCAAAACTAAGCGCCAATTCTTCTTCTGTTAAAGGTCTAGTTTCTATAACCGGGATTTGGGTAGGGATATGCGGCTTACGTTTTTTACTAGCTTTTGATGATTCGGCCATTCTACGATAGTGACACAATAACAAAACAACAACAAAACAACAAAGGAAACAACCAAAACAACACAAATGAGTAACAAATTAAAAAGTTGCTTAGAAAAAAAAAACGAAATTAACAAAATAATTGACTACAATGTTACCTTCTAATGCTTAAAAGGTTGAAATTTGGCCGGAATGAAAGTTGAAGCTTTCCCTTGAAAAATTCTTCAATTTAAATGAAAGTTTGAAGAGAGGAGAGGAAAATGAGAAAAGTTTAAGAGTTGGGGTAGTTTAATAGTAATGTTGTGTGATGATTTGAAGAAAAAAATTCGAATTGGGGGAGAGGGGAGGGGCGGCTGTTTTAAGAAAAGTGAAAGAAGAAGAAGAAGAAGGGACCCCGTTCCCTTTTTAGGTTTTTTTAGGTTCCGGATCGATCCGGGATTAGGTCGGATCGATCCGAACAAAGAATTATTATCTTTTTTTTTAAACCTTAATAAAACTTCTACAAAATTTAAATAAAACCTTTTATAAAAACTTTATAAAACTTTTAAGTAATTCCATAAAGATCCTATTTATAAAATTTTCAAAAGTTATATAAAAATTTTATAAATATTATAAAATTCATAAGGGTCCTAATTCCATTACTTCTAAATCTTCCAGAGTTCTGACGTAACGTTCTATCAACCTAACCTTAAGAAATGAGGCGTTCGAATTTTCCCTTTGATCTCCATCGGGATTTTCGGATAACCACCTAATCGTTCCCTTCTTAACAACATTCAAACACTCATCCTGGGATTTGGTTGTGCTTTCCCTGCATTTCCCATCATGCTCACTTTTTCCACAGATTCTGCATTTCTCATCGAAACTTTGCCCTTCTCTTTATTGAACTTCTCGATTTTCCATTACAAACTTCTTTCAATCTGATCTCTCTCAACAATTGCTTGTTTTTCTCAAAAACTGAAGCTTCTATTTTAAACGCGACATCTTTATCCAGGCCTAATTTCAAAAGCAAAATAAAAACTCCTATTCTATCTAAAAAAACATCCAGTTCTTTTACGTCTATTTGGTAAAAGACGAAACTAGTTCAAACATATAAAACACAGAAAAGTAGAAGAAAGATAGATAGCACCTGATATTCGGCTGATTTCAGTTCCTTAGCTTTTCAAATTTTTTTTTTTTTGATTTTTGATTTTTCTGCTTTTTCAATTTGTCGGGGGATCAGTCAGTAGCATTACTTCTCCCTTCAATGTGATTCCTTCTCCCTCCACAAATAACTTCACTCTGTGGCCATTGGCTATAAAAGTCGTATTTCCATCAGTTAGTTCAACAGCTCCAGATTTGTAAACCCTTGTTACTTTAAATGGACTGTCCATCTTGATTTAAGCTTACCTGGAAATAACTTTAAACGTGAATTGTACAAGAGCACTCGATCACCTACATGGAACTCACGACTATAGATTCTCTTATCATGAAAAGATTTCGTGCGTTCCTTGTTGATTCGAGCGTTTTCATAAGAATCGAGACGAAATTCTTCTAGTTCTGTTAATTGAAGCAATCTATGATCACCGACAGCCTTAGGATCGAAATTCAAAAATTTAATAGCCCAGAAGGCTCGGTGTTCTAACTCAATTGGGAGATGACAAGACTTACCAAAGACTAGTTTATAGGGAGAACAACCAATTGGTGTCTTAAAAGGCATTACGTACGCCCATAATGCATCGTCTAATTTAAGCGCTTGTTTTTACGATTTGAATCAAGCTGTTTTTTCCACGATTCTTTTGATTTCTCTATTAGACACCTCTACTGCGACCTTTGGTTTGCGGATGATAGGGCGTTCCTAACTTATGTGTTACACCATATTTTTCAACTATCTTGGTAAATGGTCTATTACAAAAGTGTGACCCTCTATCACTAATGATAGCCCTCGGAATACCATATCGGGTGAATATATTCTTTTTAAGGAATCGTATGACGACTTTGGTATCATTAGTGGGAAGAGCTTCAGCTTCTACCCATTTTGAAACATAATCTACCATTACTAAAATAAATCTTTTCCCAAAAGATATAGGGAATGGTCCCATAAAATCTATACCCCAAACATCAAATAACTCACATTCTAAAATAGGTTGCATAGGCATTTCATGTTTCTTAGATACATTTCCCCATTTTTGACAAGATTCACAAGATTTAACATACTTATACGCATCTTTATATAGTGTAGGCCAATAAAAACCACATTTTAAAACTTTAAAAGCAGTTTTCCAACCTCCATGATGACCTCCTGCCTCACGATCATGACAAAATGATAAAACACTTAAAATTTCATTATTAGGCACACATTTTCGATTATCCCATCCGAACATTTACGGAAAAGGTACGGTTCCTCCCGGTAATAAAATTTTAAGTCATAAAAGAATTTCTTTTCTGTTGCCAAGTCCAATGAGACGGAATGTAATCACATGTTAAGTAATTAATGATATCTCCAAACCGGGGTGATATTTCCTTAGAAGGAATTCTATTCTTTAATAACTTGCGCATAGTTGAAGGAGTATCTATTCTAAATAGTTGTTCATCGGGAAATGAATCTTTAATTTCATTTCCTATTTCTTCATCATTTTCCATTCTACTTAGATGATCGCTACTACATTTTCACTTCCTTTTTTGTCTTTAATTTCAATATCAAATTCTTGAAGTAAGAGAATCCATCTAAGAAGACGTGGTTTAGCATCTTTCTTACTTAGTAAATACTTCGGGGCTGAATGGTACGTATAAATTATTACCTTAGATCCAACAATATACGATCTAAACTTATCTAAGGCAAAAATTACGAGCACGAGTTCTTTTTACGTAGTTGCATAATTAAGTTGAGTCGTTTGCGTTTAGTGTGTGAGATGCATAGTAGATAGCTTTGAGAATTTTATTATATCTTTGACCTAAAGCTGCTCCTACGACTAAATCACTCGCATCACACATAATTTCAAACGGCAAACTCCAATCTAGTGCTACTAACAACGGTGCGGTAGTCAACCTCGCTTTAAGGTACGAAAGGCTTCCATACATTTACTATCAAAGTTGAAAGGTACTTCCTTTTCAAGTAAATGACTTAGAGGCTTTGCTATTTTCGAGAAATCGGCAATGAACCTTCTATAAAAAACTGCATGTCCGAGAAATCCTCTTAGGGTTCTTAAATTAAGCTGGTGGAGGTAATTTTTCAATTACTTCTACCTTAGCTTTATCAACTTCAATACCTTCTTCGAGAGATTACGTGACCTAGAACAATTCCTTTTGATACCATTAAATGACATTTTTCCCGAGTTTAGTACTAAATTGGTATCTTCACGAGCGTTGTAACACTCGTTCTAAGTGTGATAAACATTCGTCGAAAGAATCTCCATAAACACTAAAGTCGTCCATAAAGATTTCTAAGAATTTCTCAAGCATATAGCAAATATAGCCATCATACATCTTTGAAACGTAGCGGGAGCATTACATAAACCAAACGGCATTCTTTTATAAGCAAAAGTTCCATAAGGACAAGTGAAAGTAGTTTTTTCTCTATCTCCCGCTTTGCAATGAATATCTGTAAATATCCTGAATAACCATCTAAGAAACAGTAATACTTATGTCCACTTAAACGTTCCAACATCTGAACTATGAATGGAAGTGGATGATGATCTTTCTTAGTATGATCATTTAGTTTTCTAAAATCAATGCACATTCGATAACCTGTAATCTCTCTAGTCGGAATCCATTCATTCTTTTCATTCTCTTTCACTGTGAAACCTCCTTTCTTTGGTACCAATCTGATATGGGAAATATTATCCCCATTTCTAATAGCTTAATGACCTCTTTCTTAACAATCAACTGCAAATTTGGGTTGAGGCGGCGTTGCGGTTGAATACAAGGTTTAGCATCTTCCTTCAGAATTATCTTATGAACGCAAATCTCAGGGCTAATACCTCGAATATCGGCAGCTGTCCATCCAAAAGCTTTCTTATGCTTTTTCAACATTCTAAGTAATTGATCTTCTTGTTGCTCAGTTAAAGATGATGAAATGATAACCGGTAATAGATTATTAGTTTCAAGAAAAGCATACTTCAGATTTAAAGGTAGGTTTCAATTCCAGATTCTTAGGTGGATTTTCCAGTGATGGTTTAAGAACTGGTCCCTCTAGTTCTAATTCCAAATAATTATGCCATGATGATTTAAAAGTAAAACTTCCTTCATCTAGAGAAAGAATTATCTCTTTCATTTCGGTGTCTTTCTCATCTTCCTTATAGATAGACAAAGTTAAACATTCTTCTAATCTGTCTTCAAAAGTTGGTAACTGATTATCATAGACGCAGAATGAATATCTTCTATAAAAGAACATGATTACGGTGATCTGTATGGATGGTTCATAGCTTTGAAAATATTGAAAGCAACTTCATCTTCATTGACTCTCAGAATTAACTCTCCTTTCTGGACATCTATTAAAGTTCTTCCTGTAGCTAGAAACGGTCAACCTAAGATAAGTGGCGCTGAATATCCTTCTTCCATTTCCATAACTACAAAGTCTACTGGAAAATAGAACTTGTCTACTTTAACCAATACGTCCTCAATAATTCCTTTAGGGTATTTAATCGATCTATCCGCCATCTGCAGAGTCATTTCAGTTTTCGTAAGATTTCCTATGCCTAGCTTCTTATAATCCTCATAAGACATGAGGTTTATACTAGCTCCAAGATCACATAAGACCTTCTTAAATAGAAATCCTCCAATTTCACATGGAATGGTAAAACTTCCCGGATCTTTCAGTTTAGGTGGTAACTTATGTTGCAAAACCGCAGAACATTCTTCATTTAGGCATATATTCTCATATTCCTCTAATTTTTTCTTGTTTGACAGAAATATCTTTCGAAACTTTCCATAAGCAGGCATACTAATTAGAGCTTCGATAACAGGGATATTAACATGAATATGACGAAAGGTATCAAGGAAACGAGCATACTTCTGATCAGTTTTTAATTTTTTAATTTGATCTTTAGGTGGGTAAGGTAAAGATTCCAAATCTACAACCTTTGATCCCAAATTCAATTTCTCTTTTCCTTTCTCCTTAAACCTTTGAGTATTACTTAATCGCCAAGTATCATGATCTTGAGTTTTTTCTTTTAAGACATTCCCTGAATCAATCTCTACTTCAGATTCCTTCAGTTCTTCTTGTTTTTCATCCTTGTTTTCATTATCTTCTACTCTAACATGTTCTTTGAATAAATTCCTTAAATCTTTATCCATGGGATCTCTCAAAATCCTAGGGATTTTTACCCATTTTTCACCTTCATTTTTAGGTTCCAAACTTCTATTCCTTTTCAAGAAATTCTCTATAATTTCTTCTTCCTCATCAGTGAATTCAATTTCATCTTTGGTTTCATCATTCTTACCATCTAAATCTACTTCATTATTCCCGAAGTTTTCTACTCCATTACTACCACAGAGTTTTCTACTTCTCGTAACTACAACATTTACCTCTCTTGGGTTTCTTTCAGTATTACTTGGTAATCCTCCGGGGAGGTCTCTTGTTATTACGTTCACCTTCCCTACTCAAATGATCTTCCATATTCCTTAATGAGGCTTCTATCGTTCTCATTACGGTATCATGTCCACTCATAGATGTTTTCATTGTACTCGGATCTTTAGAGATTTGTACCAATAGAAGTCATCATTGTTTCCATATTCTTAGCTTGAGTGGATACTACACCCATCATATTTTCCATTAACTTCTCCCATTTTTCAACTCCTTACGCGGGTTGAGTTGAACTTTGAGTTCTTGGTATACTTTGAGTGGTATGTTGAGGATAGGATTTAGGTAATGATTGTAAATTCGATTAGATGTGTTTTCTTGATAAACTTGATTATTATTCATATTCCTATATGGAGCTGGATATGGCGGTTGTCCTTGCTTACTAGGGTTTTCGGACCATCGATAAGTAGGGTGATCTCTTCTAATAGCATTAAACGAGTTTGAGTATGCATTGTTCAAATTCCTATGCTGTTGAAGAAAACTCACCTCCTCTCTTGAGTATCCTGTTGGTTCTTCAATCCCTAATGGCATTTTATCCTGATTTGAGTACTCAGTTGGAGTACTATTCTCTGAGCTTGGGTTTTTGTTTTGTAGGCCATCAAATTTCCTACTCAAATTTTCTAAGTGTGCTAAAACTTCCGTATTAGATGTACATTCTCCTACAAAAGCTACTTTTCTGGTGCTAGAACCGGTTTCCCACATTCTATTATTTTTGGAAATCTTTTCTATAGCATCGTAAACTATTTGAGCTTCACTCATCATTAAAGAACCACCACATGCATGATCTACATCAGCACGTGAATCTTTTCTTAATTTACGACAAAAAAGTTGAATTTGCATATCTAAGGAATAACCATGGTCGGGACAAGCTCTTAACAACTTTTTAAATTCTTTCCCAGGCATTCCCGAGCGTTTCTTCAGATCCTTGTCTAAAGTTAGCAACCTCGACTTTTAACTCCAAATTTCGTCCGGGAGTAAAATATTGTTTCGAAATTCGGTTTGAATCTCCTCCCAACTAGTAAGTGAGTGATGTGGGAGAGACATAAACCAATCTCGGGCTCGTCCTTTTAAAGAAAAAGGAAACATAGTCATCCTTGTTAATTCCTTATGAGCACCTTGACTTTTGGCTGTATTGCACAGTTCTTCAAAAAGATAGAGATGATGATGTGGATCTTCATCATCCTCTCCTAAGAATTGGGCTCTTGCGTCAATTAAACCAAAAAGATGAGATTTAATTTCGAAATTGTTTGCTCCTTCATTGGGTAAAAGAATGGGATTATTAGTATGGTTTCTTCTTATAGTTTGATCACAGATAGGTCTCGGGTTTGGTGGGTTATTACGATTGTTCTGGTTCCGATTTTGATTATTTCTATTATTATTATTTTGATTATTAGGGTTAACAGGGTTCGTCCATGCCCTAGAGCATGTTCTAGTCCTTGTTCGGGTGTTTCATCAACGATTTCGACCATTCTCGTATTTACGTTTGAGATGATTCGTCGGGATTTCCACGACTAGTATGACCTCGTTTACTCTCTACTCTTGCTTGCCTTTCGTAAGTGTTTATGTCGGGCTTATAAGGAGCGAGTGGGGCCTTACCACTTACGGTCATCAACTAACGAAAATAGAAAATAACACGAAATTGATAGTAGTGGATATTGGTAACTTACCTATAAGGTAGGTACCAACGAAAAATAAAATAGAAATGAGATAAGAAAAGTGTTGACTTATTCTCGAGAATTTTGAGCTAATACAAGTAGTAACCATAGACACAAAAGAAAGAAATTAGCGACGCTCCCCGGCAACGGCGCCGAAAGCTGACGTGGCCTTTTCTAGTGCTAATACCAGTCCTTAACCGACAGTGTATCGGGTCAAACTGTAGTGCTAGTATGGTGAGTCAGAGTGTCGAATCCTCAAGGAACTTGGTAATTCTTCTAAGTGTGGTTAAACACCAAAGAGCGTGATTAACTCGATCTAAACCGCAATTTATAACACGATTACTACTATTCTACATAAAATAAATGCGTAATTTAAAGATTATTCTAATATAATATATATAGATATATAAATATATATATAGATATACGTAAATTGCAAAATATATATATATATATAGATATAAATATATAGATACCAATATATTTTATAGAACTAGCCAAAGTTTATATAATTGATTTATACGATCTTTTCGGTAGACGGAATGTGCTCGATCTTTCCTTTTATTTTAGGTCCAATTGAGTAAATGAAACGGTGCACTCACGAGGTTAACAATTCCTCCTCACACGAGCGTATGAAATTGTCATATGTCATTGTCATCGGTTCAATCTTCACAAGCTGCCCCATGCTAATCTCGGTTAGTACGAGCAGTACCGAGTACAAATCTACCCCGGATAAAAGAGGTTATTCCATTTGTCGGACGGCCGATGTTATTCAAAAGGCTCCGGTTGTCGGGCGGATCGATTTAACTTTCCGGTTTTAGTTTCAATTAAGCTGTTGATTTTAACATTATTATGATCTCGAGCACAATTTTAATAAGATCTATCTTTCCCAAGACAAATCGCCCCCGGGTAGGAAATAGGATTCCGTAGTCACGCTTTCGCACGGCCAATTTTACCCTCCGGTTTTTCTATCTTTTATCTCATATCCTAACTTCTCCGGTCGGTTCATCGTTAGGTTATATGGTGCGATTCATCTTGGTTAATTACGTCAATCCGAATATTATCAATACATTACGAGAATAGAAAAAGATTCAATTAACTCAATTTTAATCAATTTTACTTTAGACGACATTCCTTTACCGAAAAGATCGAAATAAAACGATTACATAACTTTGGCTAGTTATTAGATCTAGCCTAATAACATTATAAAAAGACAAACATAATAAACATAGATACTTAAGAAATTTTACCCGATTACAATGTTGAATCGAAAATTTGTATTCTTCCGGATGTTACAACAACTTCAACAACAACGATCTTCGATAATTTTCTCGAGCATTATAACGATACTACTTTATTTATGGCATAAGGCCTATATACATACATACTATTTCTAAGAAAAAGAGGTTAGGAAACTATATTGGTACCCCTCTGCGAAGTTTGTATGAAGCTTGCTCTATTTATAAGCAAATTTTTCAGGGCCGGATCGATCCGAGGTGATGCCGGATCGATCCGGGAATAAAAAATAGTATCCCTTAGATTATTCTCTGCAGGATCACATGCTGGATAATCATTAGTTTCCTCGGATCGATCCGAGGTTAATTCGGATTGATCCGGGTAGCTTTTTATTCCTTAACTTGATCTGAAACTTGATAAAATCATAACTTGAGCTCTGGATCTCCAAATGACATAATTCAAGAGGCGTTGGAAAGCTCTTGAAAAGATCTATAACTTACATGAATGACTCTTCTTCAGAAAATGCCTTTTCGATGGGCCATTTGTTCGTCGAAAATATAATTCGATAATGGTGTCACGAACTATTGATCCACTTGAACTTTAAATCTCATGGCACTTCCTTACTACCTTCAAAAGATACGATTTTACTTCAAAAAGTGTCGTCACTCGGGGTCTTGGTTTACTTAAGATCTGCAAATAAAATACCAAAAATACCCCCGTAAATCTGACACGACACTCCGGTTATTATCCCGGTACAAAATTTATAACTTTTTATTACTTTTACTAGATTTTTATAGTATTTAGATTTATTCATAACTATTAATATTTTATAAGATTATCGTTATAATTTCTTATATTTTATATAAAAAGAGTCGATAACGTATATAAAACCTCGTAATTTTTATCATATAAATGTTATACATCACCCCCCCCCCCCCCTTGACTATAGTTTCACCCTTCTCTGGGACCAACAATTGGTATCGGAGCAGTGTTCCTAGTATCATAACCTGTTCAGATCTAATTTCTGGTAACAAGGAGATCACATATTTTCAAAGTAGTTTTCAAATCTAAGTTTTCTATACATTTACATTTATATCTTCATTTGCACCTATGGATTCCTCAAACTTCTTGTCAAAAGTACATGTTTTTAATGTTAATAATTTTGATGAATATAAGATAAGAATACTATCTCATCTTGTAGCAACTCATGAAGAGATGCTGGATGTAATTAATGATGGACCAATCATAATCACTACTGTGGTAGGCACAGGAGCAGATCAAAGGAAGGAGATACACAAACCTAAGAAAGATTGGACCAAAGATGACAGGAGAAGAGCAAATCTAGACTTCGTTGCAAAAGACATGATTTTGAAGACACTAGATAGCAACATGTTCATGAGAATCAAAGACTGCAAAACAGCAAAGAAGATGTGGAACAAGCTATCTTTGATAAATGAAGGATCTGAAGCAGTTAAAGAAAACAAATTATCTGTTGCAAAACAGAAATTTGAGAACTTCAAAATGAAGGCTGGTGAATCCATTGATCAAATGGACAACAGATTCTCAAGCATTATCAGTGAACTGCAAGAACTTGGACACACATATCCCCAGAAAGAAGTCAGCTTGAAGATTTTGAGAGGCTTACCTGAAAGATGGAAGATCATAACATCAATAATCAGAGGAACAACAAATCTTGCAAACACAGACACTTTGACCCTGATGTCCCAACTAAAAGCTCATGAATTCGAATTGAACGGTGATGATGGTGCTCTGGCAGAGACACAAAAATCACTGCACTGGTTGCACCCCAGCAAAGTAACTTTGCCGATTGTATCAGCAGAGAGACACAAGAACTCAAAGAACAGGTAGCTTTATTAGTCAAACGTTTTGACGGGTTTAGCAAAAAGAAGCCATTCAAGGGAAACTCATCATCAAACAAGAGGTCAAGCTCAAACAAAGACATGAAGAAGAAAGATGATGAATACAGATGCTTCAACTGCAACAAGAAAGGCCACTTCAAGGCCGATTTCCCTGAAGAAAATGATAAAGATGACAAGAAGAAGTACAAGGCATCTGAAAAGAGAAATGGCAAAAAGGCACTCAAGGCTGAATCCAGCAGTGAAAAGAATGAAGAATCATCTGATAATGATTCAGATGACAGTGATGAAGAACACAGCTCAGAAAATGAAAAAGCATGCCTATGTCTCATAACCAAAGAAGTAAATGAAGATGAAGGTGACAGCTCAGACACTGATTTATGTCTAATGACCAAAGAATCAAATGAAACTGAGGTATCATCTAGCTCTTACTCTTCATCTAATGCATCCACATCTAAAACTGCACAATCTTCTGCTCTCCCATTAGATACAGCAGACCTAGTCCAAAATCTCATGACTAAATTTGATGAAATTGAAATGAATCATGAAATTCTAGAAAAGGAATGCAAGCATCTAAGAAAAGAGAATAAGAGATTAAAGAATGAACTGGATAAAGCAAAAGCTGAATTAATTAGTAAGGAGACCTACTTAAATGATAAAAAAAAAGCAGATGATAACACATCTGTTATTGACAGATTAGTTAAGAAAATCTCCCCACCAGTAAAGGTAACCACTGCACCACTAAATGCACCAGCTTACAAACCCTCAAAAAGGTTTGGATCCAGATCTGGTCTTGGCTACAACAGTCAGGATGAGAGTAGAAACAATGGTCAACACAATTCTAAATTCAGGACCAACAATGGACCAAAATTTAGAAAGGGACAGACCATAGTTCCAACAAGTCATCCTGCTCCAGTGAGGTCAAAACCTAGTGTAGTGAAACAGCAGACTAAATCCTCATTCCAGTCAACCAAGAACAAAATTCTGAAAGCTAAAGGCAGACTTTATCCTTCAGAGGATGATTGGAATGTTGCACCTCCAAAATACAAGAAGAAACCATTGAGTGATATGCATCATGTGTTTAAGAAAAATCAATCTAGATATGTTCCTAGACACATGAAGCAACACATGTTTCCTACTGCATATTGGAAAGTGAAGAAGAATGCACATGCACCAAAAGGCAGAGAAAAGTATCAAAATATCTTCAGTAAAAATATCAGAAGCTATTCTGCCATGCCTTATACATATGAAGTTGATGACTTCAATTATCCAAAAAGAAGAACTTTTGGATATACACTTGGTATGGGAGGCATGACTGCTAACAGATATGGACCCAAACAGTGTTGGGTACCTAAACTTAATTAATTTGTTTTGTAGGATGTCCGGTACATAGACAAAGTGGATGTTCCAGACACATGACAGGAAACAAGAAATGGCTCACTGACTTCAAAGCTTTTGATGGACCCAAAGTCACATTTGGAGGCAAAGAAAACCCTGGCAAGATTAAGGGGGAAGGCATAATACTCAAGAACAATCTGAAGATTCAAAATGTGGCTTATGTCAAGGGACTTAATTTCAATCTGATGAGCATCAGTCAATTCTGTGACAAAGGCTACAATGTGCACTTCAACAAAGAAGGATGCAAAGTGATTCACAGCCAAACCAACACAGTAGTTCTTGCAGGTAGAAGACAAGACAACATGTATGTTGTGGACTGGAAAACAGCCAAGGCAGAAACATGTCTGCTTGTCAAAAGTAAACAATCAACCAGCTGGATTTGGCACAGAAGATTAAATGATGTAGCCCAATTCAAGGGGAAGATTGAGTCTTTTATTTAGTCTTTTAATTAGTCTTTTATTATCCCACATTGGTTAATTGTATTTTATATTTATTATTATTTTTAATTATTGTTATTTTGTCCCACATTGCTAAAATGACAATTGGACTTGGAGTCTGTAGCCTATATAAGGCATTTCCTTGTATTTGAATAGGTAGCTTATGATTGAATCAAAAAAACTATATTGGTTAAAATTCAGAGATTGAATTTTCATCATAAGAAACTTTCAGAGATTGGGTTTCTTTCAAAAAGTTTTCAGAGATTGGACTTCTTTCGATTATCCTGAGACGGGGTAATTGGTTGGTGTTCCTGAGATGGGATCACCGTAGTAAATATTCTGAGATGGAGTATTTACATATCATTTTGTTATTTTCGTTATATATATTCAAAAAGCCATAAAAATATAATCCTCAAAGCTGAATCGTTTTTGTGCTTTAATCAACGATCCTACGAGATTCGGTTCACATCAAGTGGTATCAGAGATCAGGCGATTAAAGCAACAACAACGCTATTGCGTTTTTAACAGAAAATCTGCTGCGTTTTTCCGGAGTTGAAGTCGGCGTTCTTGTTTCCCAAGAACCCTAATCACAGCCGCCGTTTGAACCCTAATTGCTGCTACATATTACAATCGCTGAATTGCTGCATATTACATCAAGGAACCCTACGTATTGAGGTAAATCAGGCGTGACATATTATTCTTGGTCGAAACCCTAATTTTTCTGCTCTTGAAATCTGACTGTCCAACTTTGTTTTCAATCGTTCCCTATTCAAAACAAGTCTAAAAATCCTCAAAATTTACCAGTAGATAGAAAATTGTATTGGCTATCTTTTGTCTCTTTGGTACTTTAGCAAATTCGGATATTATCTTGATCAAATTTGAATCGGAATATTCTGCTCGATTTTCTGGAACAGCTTGTAGTCGACTTTGTTTTTAAGGAGTTGTGGTGGTCGGAATTGAATGAAATTTTGTGAGCACATAGGAAATTCATTTTTCTACAACTTTGATTCTTTGAGTTTTTTCAAAATCTCGACCGGTTTTGCACAATAGTCGCCGTCACCTAGTTGACTGTTTCTGTCAAAGCCCGTAACCCGAGAGTGACCTGTTTACGAATTCGATTTGAGTGGGTTGTACCTGTCCCAAAATTCTGAAACTTAACAGTCTTAACCACAATTTCGTTCTCTACAATTTTTGTTCTTTGTGTTTTCCCGAATTCCATACCGTTTGGTCGTGACAAGAACCCTAAATTATTCTTTGGGACGAAAATTTTTGTTGGGAAATTTCTTCTGCTGCGTTTTCTTGTTTTTCTTCTTTGCGTTTCAATTTTCTGTTCTTGAAGTCGTAATCCTTGATTCACAAGAACCCTAATAGCAGCCGCACTCAAAAGATCCTTACATCATCGAATTTTTTGCTATTTTCGTAACCCTAGTTGTTCTTGAAATCCAAGAACCCTACGTGCAATGGATAAACTACTTGCAAAATTCGACCACATCCATACAGACTTCGAGCGACATCAAGTTGAATCCGATCGAACACATGCTGAAATTATGGCTGCCCTAGATGCATTACATGACACCCTCGCTCCACAAAGCAAATTAGAACGTATTGCGCAACGGAGATTGGAGGCAGAGCAACGGAAATTAGAACGTATTGCGCAACGGAGATTGGAGGCAGAGCAACGAAAATTAGAACGTATTGCGCAACGGAAATTGGAGGCAGAACGGAAATTAGAACGTATTGCGCAACGTGAATTAGAGCGAGAACAACGGAAATTAGACCGTGCGAACGTTGGAGGAAATTGGACGCAAAGTGGAAGGCGTATGATGAACTTTTCTTTATCACGCATGGTGTAACACGTGAAGAAGCTATGGCCGGGCGGTCGCCCAAATTCTCTCCTTCACATGCTAAATCGAATAAACGAAGTTATTCCCAACCCCCCTACGGCTGTGGTACACGAGGAGGTTGACATTCTTATTGTTGATTCAGCCACGGAAGAGTTCATTGAGGTTCCTAATGCACTTACTAATGATGTTGTTCCGGTTGCTACTATTGATTCTCCTTTACCGGACCCGACCATTCGACGAGTTTGCCGACGTCAAGGTGGATATTGGTGTTGACCCCATCACTATGCCCGTGGACTTACTTGCTTGAATCGATTGTGGTCAAACCGGGGACCGAACCGGTGCAATCCGATGGTTCAAAGGTGCACTCGGCAATTTTAGTTGCGATTTGAAGGCGTTACAAGCGCCACATGTATATGTGGATCCATATTTACGACATTGCCGCCCTTTTGATTTTGTTGTCATTTGAATTCTCCACTCGCGCCATTCCATGTTTTTGCGATGTTGTGATTACGAGTTTCTCCGTGGTTGAGTGGACGTATGGAAGCACGATATTCGTGTTCGATCCGGGTTGATTCGAGGACGAATCCTTTTGAAGCGGGAGGGAATGATGTAGCCCAATTCAAGAGGAAGATTGAGTCTTTTATTTAGTCTTTTAATTAGTCTTTTATTATCCCACATTGGTTAATTGTATTTTATATTTATTATTATTTTTAATTATTGTTATTTTGTCCCACATTGCTAAAATGGCAATTGGACTTGGAGTCGTAGCCTATATAAGGCATTTCCTTGTATTTGAATAGGTAGCTTATGATTGAATCAAAAAAACTATATTGGTTGAAATTCGAGAGATTGAATTTTCATCATAAGAAACTTTCAGAGATTGGGTTTCTTTCAAGAAGTTTTCAGAGATTGGACTTCTTTCGATTATCCCGAGACGGGGTAATTGGTTGGTGTTCCCGAGATGGGATCACCGTAGTAAATATTACGAGATGGAGTATTTACATATCATTTTGTTATTTTCGTTATATATTCAAAAAGCCATAAAAATATAATCCTTGAATCGTTTCTTTGTGCTTTAATCAACGATCCTACGAGATTCGGTTCACATCAAGTGGTATCGAGAGATCGGGCGATTAAAGCAACAACAACGAGATTGCGTTTTTAACGAGAAAATCTGTTGCGTTTTTCCGGAGTTGAAGTCGGCGTTCTTGTTTCCCAAGAACCCTAATCGCAGCCGCCGTTTGAACCCTAATTGCTGCTACATATTACAATCGCTGAATTGCTGCATATTACATCAAGGAACCCTACGTATTGAGGTAAATCAGGCGTGACATATTATTCTTGGTCGAAACCCTAATTTTTCTGCTCTTGAAATCTGATTGTCCAACTTTGTTTCCAATCGTTCCCTATTCAAAACAAGTCTAAAAATCCTCAAAATTTACCAGTAGATAGAAAATTGTATTGGCTATCTTTTGTCTCTTTGGCACTTTAGCAAATTCGGATTTTATCTTGATCAAATTTGAATCGGAATATTCTGCTCGATTTTCTGGAACAGCTTGTAGTCGACTTTGTTTTTAAGGAGTTGTGGTGGTCGGAATTGAATGAAATTTTGTGAGCACATAGCAAATTCATTTTTCTACAACTTTGATTCTTTGAGTTTTTTCAAAATCTCGACCGGTTTTGCACAATAGTCGCCGTCACCTAGTTGACTGTTTCTGTCAAAGCCCGTAACCCGAGAGTGACCTGTTTACGAATTCGATTTGAGTGGGTTGTACCTGTCCCAAAATTCTGAAACTTAACAGTCTTAACCACAATTTCGTTCTCTACAATTTTTGTTCTTTGTGTTTTCCCGAATTCCGTACCGTTTGGTCGTGACAAGAACCCTAAATTATTGCTGGGACGAAAATTTTTGTTGGGAAATTTCTTGCTGCGTTTTCTTGTTTCTTCTTTGCGTTTCAATTTTCGTTCTTGAAGTCGTAATCCTTGATTCACAAGAACCCTAATAGCAGCCGCACTCAAAAGATCCTTACATCATCGAATTTTGCTGCTATTTTCGTAACCCTAGTTGTTCTTGAAATCCAAGAACCCTACGTGCAATGGATAAACTACTTGCAAAATTCGACCACATCCATACAGACTTCGAGCGACATCAAGTTGAATCCGATCGAACACATGCTGAAATTATGGCTGCCCTAGATGCATTACATGACACCCTCGCTCCACAAAGCAAATTAGAACGTATTGCGCAACGGAGATTGGAGGCAGAGCAACGGAAATTAGAACGTATTGCGCAACGGAGATTGGAGGCAGAGCAACGAAAATTAGAACGTATTGCGCAACGGAAATTGGAGGCAGAACGGAAATTAGAACGTATTGCGCAACGTGAATTAGAGGCAGAACAACGGAAATTAGACCGTGCAGAACGTTGGAGGAAATTGGACGCAAAGTGGAAGGCGTATGATGAACTTTTCTTTATCACGCATGGTGTAACACGTGAAGAAGCTATGGCTGGCAAACTGCCCAAATTCTCTCCTTCACATGCTAAATCGAATAAACAGGTTATTCCCAACCCCCATACGGCTGTGGTACACGAGGAGGTTGACATTCTTATTGTTGATTCAGCCACGGAAGAGTTCATTGAGGTTCCTAATGCACTTACTAATGATGTTGTTCCAGTTGCTACTATTGATTCTCCTTTACCAGCACCCGACCATTCTGACGAGTTTGCCGACGTCAAGGTGGATATTGGTGTTGACCCCATCACTATGCCCGTGGACTTACTTGCTGAATCGATTGTGGTCAAACCGGGGACCGAACCGGTGCAGTCCGATGGTTCAAAGGTGCACTCGGCAATTTTAGTTGCTGATTTGAAGGCGTTACAAGCGCCACATGTATATGTGGATCCATATTTACAGCATTGCCGCCCTTTTGATTTTCTTGTCGCTGAATTCTCCACTCGCGCCATTCCATGTTTTTGCGATGTTGTGATTCTGAGTTTCTCCGTGGTTGAGTGGACGTATGGAAGCACGATATTCGTGTTCGATCCGGGTTGATTCGAGGACGAATCCTTTTGAAGCGGGAGGGAATGATGTAGCCCAATTCAAGAGGAAGATTGAGTCTTTTATTTAGTCTTTTAATTAGTCTTTTATTATCCCACATTGGTTAATTGTATTTTATATTTATTATTATTTTTAATTATTGTTATTTTGTCCCACATTGCTAAAATGGCAATTGGACTTGAAGTCTGTAGCCTATATAAGGCATTTCCTTGTATTTGAATAGGTAGCTTATGATTGAATCAAAAAAACTATATTGGTTGAAATTCAGAGATTGAATTTTCATCATAAGAAACTTTCAGAGATTGGGTTTCTTTCAAGAAGTTTTCAGAGATTGGACTTCTTTCGATTATCCTGAGACGGGGTAATTGGTTGGTGTTCCTGAGATGGGATCACCGTAGTAAATATTCTGAGATGGAGTATTTACATATCATTTTGTTATTTTCGTTATATATATTCAAAAAGCCATAAAAATATAATCCTCAAAGCTGAATCGTTTGTTGTGCTTTAATCAACGATCCTACGAGATTCGGTTCACATCAAGTGGTATCAGAGATCAGGCGATTAAAGCAACAACAACGCTGCTGCGTTTTTAACAGAAAATCTGCTGCGTTTTTCCGGAGTTGAAGTCGGCGTTCTTGTTTCCCAAGAACCCTAATCGCAGCCGCCGTTTGAACCCTAATTGCTGCTACATATTACAATCGCTGAATTGCTGCATATTACATCAAGGAACCCTACGTATTGAGCTAAATCAGGCGTGACATATTATTCTTGGTCGAAACCCTAATTTTTCTGCTCTTGAAATCTCGATTTGTCCAACTTTGTTTCCAATCGTTCCCTATTCAAAACAAGTCTAAAAATCCTCAAAATTTACCAGTAGATAGAAAATTGTATTGGCTATCTTTTGTCTCTTTGGCACTTTAGCAAATTCGGATTTTATCTTGATCAAATTTGAATCGGAATATTCTGCTCGATTTTCTGGAACAGCTTGTAGTCGACTTTGTTGTTAAGGAGTTGTGGTGGTCGGAATTGAATGAAATTTTGTGAGCACATAGGAAATTCATTTTTCTACAACTTTGATTCTTTGAGTTTTTTCAAAATCTCGACCGGTTTTGCACAATAGTCGCCGTCACCTAGTTGACTGTTTCTGTCAAAGCCCGTAACCCGAGAGTGACCTGTTTACGAATTCGATTTGAGTGGGTTGTACCTGTCCTAAAATTCTGAAACTTAACAGTCTTAACCACAATTTCGTTCTCTACAATTTTTGTTCTTTGTGTTTTCCCGAATTCCATACCGTTTGGTCGTGACAAGAACCCTAAATTATTCTTTGGGACGAAAATTTTTGTTGGGAAATTTGCTGCTGCGTTTTCTTGTTTTGATCTTTGCGTTTCAATTTTCGTTCTTGAAGTCGTAATCCTTGATTCACAAGAACCCTAATAGCAGCCGCACTCAAAAGATCCTTACATCATCGAATTTTGCTTTGCTATTTTCGTAACCCTAGTTTGTTCTTGAAATCCAAGAACCCTACGTGCAATGGATAAACTACTTGCAAAATTCGACCACATCCATACAGACTTCGAGCGACATCAAGTTGAATCCGATCAAACACATGCTGAAATTATGGCTGCCCTAGATGCATTACATGACACCCTCGCTCCACAAAGCAAATTAGAACGTATTGCGCAACGGAGATTGGAGGCAGAGCAACGGAAATTAGAACGTATTGCGCAAAGGAGATTGGAGGCTGAGCAACGAAAATTAGAACGTATTGCGCAACGGAAATTGGAGGCAGAACGGAAATTAGAACGTATTGCACAACGTGAATTAGAGGCAGAACAACGGAAATTAGACCGTGCAGAACGTTGGAGGAAATTGGACGCAAAGTGGAAGGCGTATGATGAACTTTTCTTTATCACGCATGGTGTAACACGTGAAGAAGCTATGGCTGGCAAAACTGCCCAAATTCTCTCCTTCACATGCTAAATCGAATAAACAGGTTATTCCCAACCCCCCTACGGCTGTGGTACACGAGGAGGTTGACATTCTTATTGTTGATTCAGCCACGGAAGAGTTCATTGAGGTTCCTAATGCACTTACTAATGATGTTGTTCCAGTTGCTACTATTGAATCTCCTTTACCAGGACCCCGACCATTCGATGAGTTTGCCGACGTCAAGGTGGATATTGGTGTTGACCCCATCACTATGCCCGTGGACTTACTTGTCGAATCGATTGTGGTCAAACCGGGGACCGAACCGGTGCAGTCCGATGGTTCAAAGGTGCACTCGGCAATTTTAGTTGCTGATTTGAAGGCGTTACAAGCGCCACATGTATATGTGGATCCATATTTACAGCATTGCCGCCCTTTTGATTTTGTTGTCGCTGAATTCTCCACTCGCGCCATTCCATGTTTTTGCGATGTTGTGATTCTGAGTTTCTCCGTGGTTGAGTGGACGTATGGAAGCACGATATTCGTGTTCGATCCGGGTTGATTCGAGGACGAATCCTTTTGAAGCGGGAGGGAATGATGTAGCCCAATTCAAGAGGAAGATTGAGTCTTTTATTTAGTCTTTTAATTAGTCTTTTATTATCCCACATTGGTTAATTGTATTTTATATTTATTATTATTTTTAATTATTGTTATTTTGTCCCACATTGCTAAAATGGCAATTGGACTTGGAGTCTGTAGCCTATATAAGGCATTTCCTTGTATTTGAATAGGTAGCTTATGATTGAATCAAAAAAACTATATTGGTTGAAATTCAGAGATTGAATTTTCATCATAAGAAACTTTCAGAGATTGGGTTTCTTTCAAGAAGTTTTCAGAGATTGGACTTCTTTCGATTATCCTGAGACGAGGTAATTGGTTGGTGTTCCTGAGATGGGATCACCGTAGTAAATATTCTGAGATGGAGTATTTACATATCATTTTGTTATTTTCGTTATATATATTCAAAAAGCCATAAAAATATAATCCTCAAAGCTGAATCGTTTGTTGTGCTTTAATCAACGATCCTACGAGATTCGGTTCACATCATTAAATCACTTGAATTTCAAGACCATTAACAAACTATCAAAGAACAAGTTAGTTGAAGGTCTGCCAGAGATCACATTCAAGAAATAAAGTCTATGTGATGCATGTCAGAAAGGAAACCAAATCAAAAGTTCATTCAAGTCAAAGCCTTATCAATCTACAACAAGAGTTCTACATCAGTTACACAAGGACCTGTTTGGACCAGTCACACCAGTAAGTGTAAGTGGTAAGAAATACACCCTAGTAGTGGTGGATGACTTCTCAAAGTACACCTGGATCATTTTCATGAACAAGAAGAAAGAGACACTCAAAAGGCTGCCAGATTTGCTGAGAAGACTCCAAAATGAAAAAGAACTGAAGATCATCAAGATCATATCAGATAGAGGCACTGAATTTCTAAATGAAATTATCAGAACCTATTGTGAAGAAAATGGAGTGTTACATCAACTATCTGCAGCAGGAACTCCACAACAAAATGGTGTAGCCGAAAGAAGAAAAAGAACTCTCAAAGAAGCAGTTAGAACAATGATTGCTGAAGCATGCTTACCAAAGAGATTTTGGGCTGAAGCAACAAACACAGCATGTCATACACAAAACAGATCAATCATCAACAAATATCATGGAAAGACTCCATATGAAATATGGAATGGTAGAAAACCTAATATCTCATATTTTCATATGTTTGGATCGAAATGTTTTGTCTTGAACAGGAACCATTTGCATACCTTTGATGAAAAGGCTGATGAAGCAATCTTCATGGGATACTCAAACACCAGCAAAGCATTCAGAGTACTCAACAAAAGAACATTGGTGATTGAAGAATCAATACATGTAGTTTTTGATGAACCAAATACAAATGGTGAAGATCTTCAAGATCAAGAAGAGGAAGCAGGACAAAGAGAAATCTATACAAATGCAACCATACCAGCTTCTATCCTGAATCATCAATTTGAAAATCAAGAGGAGCCATATATATACACAACAGATCAAGCACCGGAACTTGAAGCTCATACACATAATGAAGCTGTGGAAGCACCAAGTGAAGAACAACTTCAACCTGACCTAAATTGGTTAAGAGATCATCCTGAAGAACAAGTCATTGGGGATATTCACACAGGAGTTAGAACCAGAAGACAACTGGAGCACATGCCAACATGTTTTCTATCACAAGTGGAACCCAAGACCATAGATGATGCAATCCAAGATGCAGATTGGATCACAGCCATGCAAGAAGAACTAAATCAATTAGAAAGAAATGAAGTCTGGGAACTTGTTGACAGACCATATATGGCCAACATCATTGGTGCAAAATTGGTATTCAGAAACAAGATGGATGAGCAAGGAACAGTTGTCAGAAACAAAGCAAGGCTAGTTGCAAAAGGCTACTCTCAAGCATAAGGGATAGATTATGATGAAACATTTGCACCAGTAGCAAGATTGGAGGCAATCAGACTCTTTTTAGCTTTTGCTACATACAAAGACTTCAAAGTCTATCAAATGGATGTCAAGAGTGCATTTCTAAATGGACTTTTGGAAGAAGAAGTATATGTGGAACAACCTCCTGGATTTCAAATCAAAGGAAGAGAAGACAAAGTATACAAACTCAAGAAGGCCCTCTATGGACTCAAACAGCACACACAGAGCACTGGTATGAAACACTATCACAATTTCGATCAAGAAAGGATTCAGCAAGAGAACTATAGACAAGACTCTATTCAAACTAGAGGAAGGAACAAGCACATTGCTAGTACAAATCTATGTTGATGATATCATCTTTGGATCAGAGGATGAAAAGCTATGTGAGAAATTTGCAAACCTGATGAAGAGCAAATTTCAGATGAGCATGATGGGAGAATTAAATTATTTCCTTGGCCTTCAAGTAAAGCAAATGAAGGATGGTATTTTCATTAGTCATGCCAAGTACGCAAGAGATTTAATACACAAGTATGGTATGGATACAAGTGGCACAGCAGATACACCAATGTGTGCAAGAGTCATTCTTGGGAAAGATGAAAAAGGAAAGGATGTTGATCAGAAAATGTATAGAGGGATCATTGGATCCTTACTATACTTAACTGCAAGTAGACCTGATATAGCTTTTGCAGTAGGAGTATGTGCAAGATTTCAAGCTCAACCAAAAGAATCACATCTTCTAGCAGCCAAAAGGATAATCAAAACCCTGAAAAACACTATTAATGTTGGTATTTTGTATCCAAAAGATGGAGGATTTAAATTGATATCATATTCAGACTCTGACTACACCGGATGCAAGATAGATAGAAAAATCACCTCCGGAACATGTCAAATGCTAGGCACCCAGACTAGTCTCTTGGTTCAGTAAAAAGCAAAACTCCATATCTACATCAACAGCTGAAGCAGAATATATAGGAGCAGGTAGTTGTTGTGCACAAGTACTTTGGATCAGACAAAAGCTAAGGGATTATGGAGTAGAAGAGAAAACAATTCCAATCATGTGTGATAACACAAGTGCAATATCTATTACTGAAAATCCAGTATTGCATTCAAGAACAAAGCACATTGATGTAAGACATCATTTTATCAGAGACCATGTTGAAAAGGGAGACGTCATCCTAAAATACATACCCATTGAAGATCAATTGGCTGACATCTTCACTAAACCACTCAGTTATGAAAGATTTAGCATGTTGAGAACTGAGTTAGGAATGATTGAAATTGACTAAGTACTAAAGAGCAGCTAACTGGAGTATTCGGCTAAGTGACTTCATCAACTGGTTCAACCTTTTCCGTTACAGGATATGTAGCTGGTAAGGCACTGGTATCCAGCGAAGTTAACTTAACTGATTTTTAGGAACGGTTGAATGGAGCAGCTCAGTGAAGAATTCACTATATCGGCTAAGTGACCAGTCAAGGCTCTTCACCGAAATAAAGACTTGGATAAATTAAAGTGTGAACAAAATCAATTTTTACTACATGTGGAGAATAAGGAATTTAGGGAGGATTATTCTGTGGAAGATTACACATGTGGAGATCAACTTATGATCATGGAGGTAACTATATTATTTTTCGAATTATAAACGCCTCGATTCCCGGGCTCTATCATTACTTACCTCAAACCACTCCCCCATTACGCTCGAATATCGTGATTTACATACACAAAATCACGCCATTATGTCACAAAATCCTTCCACATTCAAACCATGTTCACACTACCCAAATCAACCTATATAAGGGCCTACTTTTCAGAAATCTTTACACTCTTTTGCAAAACACAAGCCCTACTTTTGATTTTCTCTACTGCAAATTCAAGTTCACCCTCAAACTTCTTTTAATTTTCAACAATGGCATCATCTTCCTCAAACACCCAAGCTGGGTATGAAAAATCGATTGCCACTGGATCATTCTTTCAAGCAGAACACTACTTGAAACTGTGCGGAAATGACGAGGATGCCAAACGATTGGCAGCAGGCTGCGAAAACCAAAAATTATCAACCTTTCTCAACCCTCCAATAACCGAGGTTTGTTATGAAAATCTCATCTCCTTCTGGAAATCTGCAAAATACGTATATGGGCTCCCTGCTGAAGAAGGTGACAAGTGGGAAGAAGACAAGATCATTGCATCTGTCAATGGCAAAGACGTGGTGATTATAGAAAAGGTAATTCGAAAACATCTTAAACTTTCAAATAAAGGTCAAGCAAAAGTGACATTGGTATCACAAAACTTGGACGATTTCTGGGCAACAATTGCCAAAACGACAAACCCAGGATCTACAAAAGTCAACTGTCTTAGATCTGCCTTAAAGAAACCGTTCAATGAGTTTAGTGCCCTAATTGGCAAAACCATTGAAGGAAAGTTGGGAGCAAATAATGCCATGACAGAAATTAGAATGCGGCTAATGGGAATCATCTACAACAATCTACAATTCAATTGGGCAAAATACTTCTTTTTAAGAATCAAAGAGCAAATCCAAGGTGAAGTAAAAGCAGCAAAGAAGGGGATAAAAGAAGGAAAGACAAAGAAAGGACAATTCTGGGTGAAAAAGTCATATGGGATTCAGTTACACTATTTGTTGCAATGTCTCAAAGTCCCTACTGTACAACTCCAAAAACTGCATGAATCCAAAGTCATGTTTACCTATGTCAAACAACAAAAGAAGGCAGGAGAAGGGAAGAGAAATAAATCCACACAACACACTACCAGTCAAAGAAAGAAGCAAAAGGTTCAGCGAAATCTGGACAAGACAGACTTTGGAAAATTAATTGATGAAGATGAAGAAGAAGAGGATTCTGAAGCTGAGGTAGAACAACAGGAAGAAGAGAATGACAGTGAGGATGAACAACATCCTAATGAGGAAGACACTGGAGATGATGAGGAATATCCAGAAGAAGTTGCACAATTGTCTGCAAACGACATAGATGATTGAATTGCAGAATATCTTGAGTGGAAGGAAGGTGATTCCAGACAACAGCTTCAAGACTCTGACTACATGCTTGCTGAAGAGGCATGGCTATTTGATTTTCTAGGAATCACAACTCTGGTTGGTGTACTTAATGAATCACCTCTATGGGACTTGGTTGATGCAGCCAAGGCGAAACTACCCCAGACCTCTGGGAGACAGAGTGATGACTCAGAAGATGGTGGAGATGATCATGATCAAGATGATGATGATGATGATGATGATGACAATGATGATAATGATCATCATGATGATGATCATAATAAAGACAGAGAAGAGGATACTCCTGCACCAGATGCAATTGATGATACCACTCTCCTCCGTACATTTTTAAAACCACAAGCATCCAACAAGTCCACAACTCCAGCAAAGACAGCCACTCAACCGTTGTCTGTCAATATTCCAGCTGACAACACAAACATTGTGGACACTAGCTCAGTTGCTGCCACTCCAATCAAGGCATCCCCCGGCACAGAGATAGGGGGAACATCAGCTAAAGTCACACCAGCATACACATCTACCCAAATTCTTGAAGATTTGGAAATTGGAGTAGATGTCACTCAACATCAAGACAAGGGACAACAAACAGACCCAGAACCAGCTGACGTAAGGCACAAACTCTCTCAGCTGGCCACTGGCATTACAAATGAAACTTTTGAGAAAGGTGCAGATTTGCTGGCTGAAGAATTAAAGCAGCAAGCCATGTATCTCAGATCCATGACTTCAGCATTTAATGACAAAAGCTCTTCCATTGAGCACAAGTTTCAGGCCATTGCAGAATACATCGATGCACAAAATATTGTTGTTCAACAACAGGGAAGTCTGATGAGGCAACTTAACATCAATATCACTAACAGTCTTGCAGGCCTCAGGCAGCACATTTCCTAAGAAAATGAATGAATGGCAGTGGCTTTTGACACTAGATTTCGTAGTGTCAATGAGAAATTGAATGATCATCACAACAGATTCACATCTATTGAATCAAAACTTGACTCTGTGATTGGAACGGCAGAGGCCACAAATAGCATCTTACTCCAGCAAAGGGATGATGCTGCCAAAAAGGGGGAAACTCAGGATAAGCCTAAAGGATCAACTATCAGACCCCCAAAATTCACTGAAGAACAACTGAGAGCAAGGGACAGAGAAATAAGAATCTGGAATGAGGCAGAAGAACAGCAAAGGAGAGCCAGAGAGGAAAGAGAAAAAGCTCTAAATGAACCCTGCATTGATTTTCTCTTCCTATGCAAAAGAAGAGATGATGATAGGTACAGATCCGGAAGACAGCAAAGGCCTGGATCTAGTCAGCAAAGAGGTTCAGCAAGTCAACACAGAATTAGCACCAGAGGAAACACCAGCAGAGGCAGCAGCAGCTCCAGATACACTGGGGAACACAGAACTTACACTGGTCACCAAAGCAAAGCAGAATATGAAGCGGATGTCTTGGACCATGTAAGAGAATTTTCCGAGTACAGGAAGGACTTTATCCTCATTCCTCACAAGATGAAGCATGGGCTGATTGGCTAAGCTATCAGGATGAAAGGATGAGAACTGATATGGCCAAACTCTACAATGAAGTCAAAAGAGAGTTTGCACTTCTCAAACAAACCAACAACAAACCAAGCTCGGCCATACCACTATACGCAAAAGGACCGAGAAGACTTGCCAACCGAACAACAAGAAGAATTCAAATATATGGAAAAATTCTTCAATCCTATGGGAAGAATGGACAAACGAGAACAAAGTGGAGTCTCTACAAGAGTCTCAAGTTTGCGGATTCACATATTGCTGAGGCTAGGGAAAGACTTGAGAAATATTTTGGAGAACCTAGGGCAAATGAGACTATGCCAGATTTCAACAGGCTTTTTGCAAAGAAAGTATTCAAGGGGGTATCTGAATACATTGCTATGGCATACTGGAAGTGGAAGTTCCCAGAAATTGACTGGAAAGACATTGAAGAGGTTCAGACTACAAAGTTCAACAGGTACAAAATGTAGTTTGTTACATTTGAATAAAACTTTTGAACTTATTGCCCTATGATGGATGAATAAAATTGTTGAATTTTTGTTCTATTATTTATTATGAAAATCTTGGATTACTTATGTTCAGGCTTATGAGGATTTTGGCATCATCAAAAAGGGGGAAATTGTTAGGAACATTTTATTATGTTTTGATGATGGCCATACTAGCTGTTATAGCAAGCCTGAAATAAGTTAGAATTCTCTGTATAAGTCTTTACTTAGAGTCTGACATGTTGTATAAGTTGAGTCAGACAAGTAATGTACTAGTTGGTAGGACGGCAAAGTAAAAACAGACATTCGGCACAATGAAGCCAGCCAAGCACCAGCAGAGAAGCAATGAAGACACTATGGTCTGACTTATAACCAAGGAAGTCTGTGATGACCTTGGATAAGTCTAAGTTATGTTTCAAGTGATGAAACTTAATATTCAAATATGGTGTACACTGATCTCACCCCAATCAAGGATCAGTGAAGTACAAAGATTCTCCTTAAACTGAAGCAAAGAAGAAAACAGTGAATCGGCTGATTAAACTAACTTTCGGCTGAGTGAAGACAAAACGGTGAAGGTATTCAAACATGATGGACGGATCACTGAATTCATCTTTGGATGTTAGCTTTGACAGATAGTATGCTCGATGATTCTCTTCACGCATGATGTTGTGGAATTCACAAAACTCAAAGTTGCTTCTTAGTTTTTTGTCCAAATCGAGGTACCGCCTTTGTGTATCATCCTTGGCTTCGAAAAAACTAGTTAATTGGTAAACCACTACTTGGGAATCACAGTTAACTTCCACATTTTCCATGTTCATTGCTTTGGCGTGCTCTAAACCCGCAATCACTGCTTCATATTCGGCTTGATTATTTTACGCAGTAAAGTTGAATCTCAATGCCTTCTAAATCTTCTCTGATGTACCCGGTTCCAATAATATTATTCCGGGCCCACAGCCATTTTAGCATGCTGCTCCATTGACGTATAGTTTCAAACATTGACTTGGCCTAGGTGGCGCGGTTGTCGCTGAAGTGCTTAGCTTGTTGATGGCCTGTGAGCTAGGCTGTTTGGCGGGCTGCTCCTCATTAAAGCTTTGTTTCAATTATGAATTTTACCAGAGATTGAGCCTTTATAGCCTTCCTGGGCTAATATTGAATGTCGAACTCGGTCAGTTCGATGGCGCATCGCAATAAGTGGCCTGATAGATCCAGTTTATGCAGCACTTGACGGAGTTGGCTATTAGTTAGTAGAATAATAGTATGTGAAGAAAAATAAGCCCTTAGTTTACGGGCTGCAAAAACAAGCGAGTAGGCAACTTTTTTGGATTAAAATAATGGCTCTCAAAGGGACTGGGAGCTTTTGAGACATAGAAAATGGGATTTTGAAGGGTACCGTCCTCCTTGAAAAGAACTGCAGCTATAGCCCGGTCTGAAGCTGCCAGATAAAGAAAAAGTTCGTCGCTTACATTCGGGCTAACAAGAAATGGTGGAGTCGCCCAATATGTCTTCAGGGATTCGAAATCTTTTGAACATTCATCCATCCATTCAAATCTTTTGTTTCCTTTCAGGACTTTGAAAAATGGAAAGCATTTGTCAGCAGATTTTGAGATAAACCTTCCTAAAGCAATGATTCTGCCATTCAGTCTGTGTACTTCCTTGAGAGTTTTGGCTCTGTCATGTTCAAGAGAGCTTGAATATTCTCTGGGTTTGCCTCGATTCCCCTCTGAGTGACCATGAACCCGAGAAATTTTCCAGCCTGAACTCCAAACGTGCATTTTGTTGGATTCAATTTCATTGAATGACTTTTCACACTGTCAAAAGTCTCCTACGGATCTTCAGTGTGACATCCTCTGGCTGATTTTACCACCATATCATCAATGTATGCTTCCATGTTCTTTCCAATCTGACTCCCAAAAACTTTGTTGACCATCCTCTGATTGGTTGAGCCGGCATTTATCAGGCCGAAAGGCATCTTTTTCACAGTCAGCCATCTTTATCTGGAGATATACCGAGTATGCATCAAGGAAGCTCATCTTTTCAAATCCAGCAATCTGATCGACCAATCGATCAAATCAGGGCATCCCGTAGGGGCATGCATTATTGAGATCAGTGAATTCGACGCACATGCGCCACTTCAAATTGCTTTTCTTCACCATAACAACATTGGCGAGCCAGGTAGGGTATTGTAGTTCCCTGATGATCCCGGCTTGCACCAGCTTGTCAACCTCAGCCTTGATAGCTATTTTATTTTTCTTGGAAAATTGACGTGCTCGCTGCTGGATGGCTCTGTAATTCGGATTGACATTCAATTGATGCAAGGCAATATCGGGCTCGACGCCCCTCATGTCTATTACCTTCCAAGCAAAGGAATCTAAATTAACATTGAGTAACATGATCAGTTTCTCCTTTCCCTCTTCTGGCCAATTGGTCCTAATCATGATTTTCTGATCTGGTATTCTTCGTAAATCACAACTTCTATCAGTTCATCGTTTGCAGTAAACTCTGGGCCATCTCTAACCTCTAAGGTGTTGCAAATGACCTTCTTGGGTCCGACATCGTCCTTCTCAGCGATTGGGCCTAATCTTGGTCCGCCTTAAATTTCAGTTATTTACATCAACCGGTTATGACTTCCTTCGGTCTGGGCTCGTTCATTGCATCGATTAGCTTTGCATTTACTGAGGAACCGGTATCATCAATTTTGATATTTTTGAAAGCGCCTCACTCTCGATAATCCGCTCGATTTTAAGTAATGTTGTCGAACAAAAAGCCTGGTCGACTGACTACGAGTCCTATCCCTTGATCGGTGTAAAACTGGGCCCGCTGATAAGGTGTCGAGACGATCATTAGAAATCTTCTATGTGCTGGGATTCCCAGGATTGTAGCATACTGAGAGTGCAAGTTGACCAGAAGAAAACATACTTTCTCTTTGCGGTATGGCTCATAGTCACCGAATTCCACACCGAGATCGATTGTTCCCATGACCGAGACTTTGTTGTTCGAAAAACCTTCTAACATTCCCGAGTAAGGCCTCAGCCTAGAGGTGCCAATCTTCAATTGTTTAAGAGTATCTGGGTACATAATGTCCCTTCTAGCCCAGTGCTTAGAAGGAGTCGATTGACATCAGTGTTGTTGATTCTAATTTGAATTATGATTGGTAGTTCCATCGCCCCTGGCAGGCCGGCCAATTCACTTCTTGGAAAGGAGATCGCCTGTTTTGATAGGTCTAAAATGATTGGCTTTTCATACTCACGTACATTGATGGAATTGATCTGGATTTTAAGCTGATTATTGGTTGGAAACTCTTCTACGATTATTCGGATTTCATTAGCATATTTTCATGGAAGTCTTTCATTTCGCTTGGCTCCACCGTTTTTCTTGTATTTATCAACACTCCACTTTGATCATTTTTTCAGTTATCTTTCTCAGTTAGATACACTCATTAGAGATGTGTCCTTGATTCTCATTAAAGTCATAATACTTCATGTTATCACGCAGTCACGGATCAGCTCTCATGGGACTTGGCTTCTCAATTCGGTCACACATGTTTCATAAGGATCTGTTTTGCAGAGGTGTTCATAGGAGTATAGTCAGGCTCATTAAACTTCACTGCCATCTTGATTTCGCGATCTTGGGTTGTCGCCTTACCGTAGTCCTCACGTCGATCCTCTCTACGATCCTCCCTTGATGGGACGGGCTAGCTCCTGGCCTTTTCTTTTCCAGAGGGTAAGGGGGTTGCTTTGGTTAGGCCGATCTTACGTGCTTGGTCTAAGAGATCGTGCAGCCCTTTTGGAGGATTGAGAGCCAAGTGAGTTTTCATGCTCCCATTGGTGATCCAAGTAAGGAATATCTGCCTGACCTGATCATCCGGAATGTTCCTGGTTTGATCATACACCTGCATGAATCTGTCGTAGTAGCTCTTGTTTGATTCGTTCCCTTCTTGACGGACGTCATAAAAATCCTCAAGGGTCTTTTTAGGTCTCTGTGCCGTTGCAAATTCTGTTAGAAATTTTCTCCTTAATTCATCCCAACTCTTGATCGACTCTCGCGGTAATTTGCAGATCCAGGCTGCGGCCTGCCCCTACATACTACCTTCTAGGGCTACGCACCAGGCGGACTTGTTCAGAGTCGCTATGATCGCCCGACTCTGGAAGGCTGTGATCCATTCATTGGGGCATGATTTCCCCTAATAGTAAATGTATGAAGGAGAGTGGATTCTCTCACTCTTGAGTGATTCAAAAATCTCGTCTGATAACACGTTGATCCCCTAGGTTGGCTCTGTGGGTGTTTTCTCAGCTGGCCGTGACCTTTTTACCTCTTCTATTTCTTTCGGAACCTTTTCCAATATGTTATCTAGGACAAACGTGGTGGCCCGCTTCATCGCGTTATTGTCCACGACGGGTATCACGGCTCGCCTGATTACGTCTTTTGATTCTGCGTAATACACTAACTTCTCTTCTCGTTTGCCTCACCATTCCTTAATGATATGGAGAGCGTCTCGGTTATCAAACCCCTCTCGGCGGAATACGACGTTTCATTTAGATTGGGCGGCGACCAGGCACTGATGAACTATTTTTTTTTCCTGCGTGACCCAGACGGTCTAACACTGAACTCCTTTCTATACTTTTTTCGGCAACCTTCCTAGGGCCATTTCTTGTAGAAGAGTGGATACTAACTTCCTCAATCTCGATGTGTTGCGTTCTCTCTTGTGGATTTTACTGTTGTATTTCAGTGTGCTGACCAATCCCTACCTTTGGCGGTGGCGTAATTGGTTTGGGAGGCAGACCCTTAGAGATGACGAGTTCATTGGCCAAGAATAGATTTTCGATATAATCCGCATAATTTCAGGCAGCAATCGCATCGGGGTCGTTAACGTCTGGCATCCTCTATGGGACGACACCCTGAATCTGTATTGTTCTCGTGGAGCCGATAGCGGCCTTCCTGCGGGCATGTCCGGTGCCGAGAGGCTCAGAGGTCGCAGCGGCCTCCGTAGATCTTTCCTTTTAATTGATAATGTGTCTGACATCATTGTGCCTCAGTCTACCTTCCTATTTTGAAGGATCCATATTTTTCGTAGGATTTTCAGTCATGTCCTCCACGTGTCTCCCATATGGAAGATCCTGAGTGGTTGTTTTCACTGGTGCGATAGGGACCGGCTGTAAGTCCTTGCTCTCTGCCATGTGTCACAACTTGATTCGATGTCTATGCTAAAATCCAAAAAGTACTGTGACAAATAACCAACTGTCCTCTGAATCTCACCAACCCTATACTATTTTGTTTTTAGGTGGTAGCCTCAGAATGTTGTCGAAAATGACTTTCCGATGAAGTGAACGGTGGTCCGGTATACGGATATCGGAGTTAATATGGCAATTGCGATTTCTCAAGCGGGAAGCCTATGAAACATCAATATCTTAAGGATTCTGGCGTGACTTTGTCCAAAATCCAATAAAATCGTAGGATATTCTGCAAACGGAATTAACAAACCAAGAATATGCAAGTGTCAGCTTCACTTCAACGTAAAATACTAATGGAAGTTGAGGGGGAGCATCAATAGCACCAAAATGACTAAAAATCCATAATGTTTGGTTCTTAACGTGAAAACGCTGAGAGTGTCAATTTCTAAAGAGCGAACTCAACAAAATCATGCGTAGCCTCTTCGTTTGAAGGAGTATAAAGCTCAAAGTAACAAACTACCAGCTCTAGATGAATGTTCCGGCTAGGAAACGTATAATGCCAACTCCGACGAGATTTTCGTTCAAAAAACCACGAGAGAGGTGATGATTCAAACACAAACTCGTGTTTTCGAATGAGAAATCAAAGAGGTTACCTTATTTTGAGGAAGAATTGACGTCAGGATGAACGTCTGAGTGTGATTGAGCCTGAGCTGAGATATTTTTTTGGAGAAACCACGCAGACGACCTGGAGAAGATGAAGATCCTCTTGAGACCACGGCAAGGTCTGAAGCTGCGGTGGAGCAGTACAACTGAGAGAGCTGAAAATCTTGATTTTCCCGATAATGGAGCCAACTGGTAACGTCAAAATTATCTCAGGTGTTCAGCGGTGAAGATGTGGAGGAAATCTAGCGGTAAATGTGATGTTTGTGTGGTGTCACGCGGTGCTGCTGAGGAATTCCGGTGGTGAAAGTGGTGGTGCAAATAAAACATAAACTGATTGCCGTTTGCATCGGAATAGTTAACAATTTGCTACTATTGCTAGTGCAAGGATTGTTAATGTCCTTTTGTGGTTTACTTGATGCCTGTTCAAGCAAACTTATCTTCATGTTAAGAACTTGAAGTTCCATTTCCAAGATTTCTTTTTGAAGCTTTAGCTTCTTTATTTCTTCCATTTATGGAAGCCCGTAAGGACAATTAGTCCCTGGGTTTTACCCCTTTATCTCCAAAAGAAGATTTCTCTGATTTCAACATGCATATTCACTAGTTAAAAAATCAGCAAATATATTTTTACTAACTGAAATGTGTTCTACTTCAAAGCAGTATCTTGATAGCCATATCTGCCATCTAACAAGTCTACCTTGTTTATTATCATCTTTTAAATTAGTTTTTAAAAAGTAGGAAAACTTTTTGTTATCTTCTTAAGAATTTAACTAGAGTAAGCTAAGCATTAAAATTTTAAACACTAAATTACTGCAAGGTATTCCATTTCATTACTATGGTAATTTCCTTCAGCCTTTTTTAAGCTTCCAGAAGTGTACCTACAAATTAACTCTGGTCAAGAGTTTTTTGCTTTGAGGATTGAACCCCAAAATTCCTCTGATGCATCAGTTTCGATGATCAGTTTATCATCAGGTAAAGGTTGATATAGCTTTCGAAAGCTAGTTAGATTCATCTTAACCTTTTTTTTTTAACTGTAAATTTTTATTAATGAAAAAACAGAGAAATTTGCAGTGTTGCCATCCATGGCCTCCTTACTACAATAATGTCATCAGTGAGCAACCCCGCCTCCTTAAACCCCTAGTGCGAAAAACCCAGAGTGGGAAAAATCGGGTGCTAGGGGAAGAGTACGGGCCTTGACACACCGGCAAAATCACCCAACCGATTCTTCTTAACCTTATTTACTAAAGACGTGTCAGAATCTTTCCAATCCTAAAGAACATTGTCTTTGAGTTTTACTTGTAAAGGTTTTCTAACAGCAACAAGCTTAGGGATATAACTCTCAGCATAAGTTAAAGTTCCTAAAAATCTTTACAGTTGTTTTTTTGTCTTCAATCCTATCTGGAAACTTATGTATATGTTCCAGAATATGATTTTGAGGACAATGAAGACCTTGATCAATTTATAACCCTAAGAAATTAATCTTTGTCTTAAAGAGCTGTGTCTTTTTTAAGGATAGAATTATTCCTAATTCCTCACATTTTTTAAGTACTATCGCAACGTGCAAATAGTGCTCTTTTTGAAATATAGATGGTGCTTGTTCTAATCCAAAGGGTAAAACAGACCATTGATAATGTCCTTGATGACATGTAAATGCAATTAATAATTGTGATTCTTCATCTAACAATACTTGCCAGAAACCACATTTGCAATCAAAACTACTAAAGATTTTTCCCCCTTATTAGACTTAGAAGTTCATCTTTACTGGGTAGATTATGACTATCACCTATAGTTTCCGTGTTAACGGCTTTAGAGTTGACAACCATTCTCTTTTTTCCTCTTCTTTTCTCCGTTTCATTTTCAACAAGAAAAGCTAGAGACATATGAGGTGATTTACTAGGCTTAATTATTTTTAAGTCTAATAATTCTTGAATTTGTTTACCAAATTCTTCTAGTCTTGTGGACTATAAATCATAGGTTTAACCCTTGACTATAGTTTTAGGATCAATAAGTTTTATAGTAGCTTTCATCCAATTTTTAGACTTTTTAGGGTCTATGGGATTGTCACTACAAACTTTTTCTATCAAGTCTTTAATCTTTTTAAATTTTTCATTTTCTTGATTAAATTCTTGTTCAGATTTACATTCTTCTATCACCTTCAGTGTAAACTTACTTAGTAAGTTATGCCTTAAAAAATAGTCATCATAGTATTGACTGTAATAAAAAGGAATACATTGAAATTGATGATGTATTTTCCGAAATTGGAACTACTCAAGAGAGACAATTCTCAGAAATAATTTTTGATAATTCTTGGGCAATTGATATTGCTAAAGGAAAACATATTTTAGGAGCTAAAGAAAGTCCTAAAATTCAAGGAATAAGGTTTTATTTATGAGCTTCTTCCAGAATCTATGTCTAGAAGAATAGATATACAAGAGCAAAAGCTCAAAGATATTTGTGGTTAGAGCTCAACATGAGCGTGAGTATGGCAACATTTAATGAGACTGTAAATTTTTTTCTTCGAGAAGAAAATAAGGTCATATTAAAACAATTAAATGACAATCAAAAAGAAATGTCAAGAAATGGCCAAAGAAACACTCTAGAAATAGAGTTAGATGCGGCAAAAATATTAAAATAAGTAAAAGAGAAAATAAATGAATTTTCTAGTGCAAATGTAGACGCATCTACTATACGCACTTCTACATCAGCTTTTCCTGAAGATGGAAAGTATAGGTATCCCAACTATAATGTGGGAAACGAAGAACTTGGTTCAAGCATTAATCCAAATGCTTTAAAATAGGCTTTTGGACTAAATGAATCCAAGTCAAAAACTAGAAGATTACTTCTGGAACCATCTAGCAGAGGATGATTTAATCTTAGATGGACAAAATACTTCACCATTAGATGAAGTTGTTAAATTAATTACTCTTGAAGAGTCAGAAATAGAAATAAAAATGGTAAATCACCTAGAATTAAGTAAAAATCTAGGAATAGAAACCATTAACGTAGTCGAACTAGTTTCAACTATACAAAACAATTATGAGAAAGATTCTGAGGAAAAAAATGAACCTAGTGAAACCTTCAGGGTAGGAAAAGAAGAAGAAGGAGAATACTCCACTTCTAAGAAAGAAGTACACTCTGATTCTTATAAGAAGAGAAAAGGGCCTGAAAAACCCAGTTTTCTTACCAATTATCCTAGAATCATTGGAGAATCTAAGGATACATGAATTTCTATTCTTAACATTGATTGTCAAAAGAATAGAAAATAGCTCATAGATAAATGGGCGACAAAATTAAGTTTGATCATTCAAACTAATAAAGAAGTATATGGGAAATCCAAAAATATGCTTCTTTTAATAGAAAATAAAACATTTGGAATTGTTCAATCATTTGTAAAAGCAACAAACTGGTTAGAAATTCCATCTGAAAATATGTTTGAAACTTTCACTGATAGTTTCTATACTATATTTTTAGGATTCAATTATTCTGTTGATAAAAAAAATAAGATTCGTAAACAACAAGAACATGCTAGAAATCGCCTTATCAAATTACAGATATGTGATATCTGTGAATTAGATAATTTCTCTTGTGATTTTGAGACAAATTTGTACTAACTTCCACAATCTGACTTTAGTGGATTTCTAAAACAATATTTGACCAAAATCCCTATTGTAGGAGAAAAATCTCTTTAGATATTTAATACAGAAGCTATAGGAATTAATCTCCATAGCTTAGGCTTTGCAATAAAAATTGTTAAGGAAGAAATTGAAAAGATTAGCGATCTCTCCAAACAACAAAAGAAATTGAAGAAATTCAATAAGAAATGTTGTAAGGACATTTCAGAACCATCCACTGAGTATGGATGTAAACAAAAAGGTTATTCTAACTTTAGAAAACAAAAAAATTATAATAATAAATATTCTTATAAAAAGAAAAATAAACGTTTTAAACCTGGAAAATACTTTAAACCACGTCAGAAATACAAAAATACTGACAAACAGCATGAAAATACTGACAAAAAGAAATTTTGCCCTAAGGGTAAAAAGAATTGCAGATGTTGGATCTGTAATATAGAAGGTCATTATGCAAATGAATGCCCTAATAAACAACAATATCCCCATAAAGTATAATTTATGGAAGAAATTGTTTAAATAGGATACGATCCTATAGAAGAAATATATGAATCTTTAGAAGAGGTTTATCTTTGAAGAAAACTCTGAATATTCATCCAATGAATACAATAGGATAGTTCCAATTTTGGAAAATACATCATCAATTTCAATGTATTCCTTTTTCTTATAGTCAATACTATGATGAATATTTGTCAAGGCATAACTTACTAAGTAAGTTACACTGAAGGCATTATCTCCTTCAATCATCAAGTCTTCCCTTTCGAAGTGATGAATTAAAGATAAAACTTTATCTAAGTTTTTACTGTCTAGGCTAAGTCCAAATTTAGGATAGACTGTAAACATGAACTTTTTATATGCGAGGTTGCCTTTAGCACCTCCTAGCACACAATCTTTTCTATCGTTAATTCTATTATCAATTAAGGCTAGTTTAAAGGGTGTATATATACCCGCTAGAAATTCAGATTTTATATAATAAAAAAATTGGCACCAAGATGAACCATAGAAATTTCGGATATGGTCTTTGAATCTATGTTTTCTAGATTCTTTCTGATATCTTCCTGGCGGTACTCTATCGATGTCGATTCTACCACTTCAGGTTCTCAGATTGACCCTAAGTTTGGAAGATTTGAGGAATATATAAAAGAAAAATTAAAAAATGATTTTATTTCATAAGTAAATAGAATACAAACATACTACTTGGAAATTATACAACTATACTAGATTTGCATCCTCACTATATGAGGTTTACTCTGCCATAATTTGAGAGATAAGAAGTTCTTTGGTTTTCAAGATGGTTTGAATGCCAAGGAAGGTGTAACATTCAAATGAAATGAACTTCTCCTTTTATATATGAAGGAAGAAGGATCTATGATTACATAGTCATCATTGCTGACGTTTTACAACCCACTAACTAAAGTGTGTTGTTTTTTCAACCCACTATCATATGCTTTTACATTATTAAAGCTTTAATCAGTGTAGGCTGATGAGGACGCATTGTCTTCATGCTACTCTTTTTGCAAGTGGCTGGGCCCTGCTTTATCTTTTTCCCTTAATGGGTTTTCTTTTTCTTTATGGTGGGGTACAGAGTATCTTGTGCAATTGTATTGCACCTTAGCTTTTGAAAAAGTTTGTCGAAGCATATCACAAGTTTTGTCCATGTGACAGCTCATTATTTGTCGATTCTTGAACATTTTTTCAAATTGAAGAACTTTCTCCATGTCTTCTTCCTGCAATTTTTTTGTAGGTTTTGAAATTATCAAAATATGGGAGTTTTGATAGTTTTCCTTGATCTTTGAATCATCGTTGATTTTGAGAATTTCGTCAACAAATGATCTTGAATCTAGTGATATTGATATGTTCAATATCATAGTGAGAGAAACTAGTTTCCATAACCTTTGACTGTCTATAACTGGTTTCTTCGTTGACAATTCCAATTTCGATGAAATGATAAGGTAGTTGTATTTTCTCCTCATTCCATTCGGGCAAACTGCTATGGATTTTGAGAAATATTGCTCGATTTGCTTCTTTGACAACCTTGGTTCTAAAGTTTTTGATTGCCTTTTTAATTTCTTCTGGAAACATAGAAATCTCCAAATGATTCTTGCTAGGATAGATCATCCTAACTAATCCATATGAAAATGATTCATACACCATTTCTGGGTCTGCACCTCCAATAAAATTAAACAGACTAATTGAATCGCTGTCCGTTGTGAAGAGCTTTTCTTCAATGAAATGTTCTTCATTTGCCATTCTTTCATGTCTAAAAGGATATGATAATCCCTCGAAATCAATCTTATTGATAACTTTCTTTTCAATCCTTTTAGGGATTGAAACTCCTCCTAATGAAACCATAGTACTAGGTCTCTTTTCGGATTTTAAAATTTCTGTAAAGGTAGCCTTTAAGAAATCAGAGTTTGATATCTGTTTTGGGGATGGTATCATATACTTTCTTGCAAATATTTCTCCCGAAACTTTTTCTTCTTGAAGTGTTTTGAATTTCTTGTGTTTGACACCCGAAATTCTTTTTGTTGCCTTTTCTGCAACTTCCCATGATGTATAAATACCTGCAACAGGACCATTATACACAACATAATAATATGAAGATTTTGACTGTTGAATAGCCTTATCAAGACCTGAAATGTCTTGAGTATTTGGTCTGAATCCCGAGATAAAATCTGTAGGCTTAACCAAATTGTTAGATGTTTGTACATCTGTTACATATTTTTACAAGAATCTAGGAATCAACGGATTTGATGATTCTTTACCAATTGCCGTTTGCATCGGAATAGTTAACAATCTGCTACTATTGCTAGTGCAACGATTGTTAATGTCCTTGTGTGGTTTACTTGATGCCTGTTCAAGCAAACATATCTTCATGTTAAGAACTTGAAGTTCCATTTCCATGACTTCTTTTGGAAGCTTTAGCTTCTTTAATTCTTCCATTTCTTGAAGCCTGTAAGGACAATTAGTCCCTGGGTTTTACCCCTTTACCTCCAAAAAGAGATTCTCTAATTTCAACATGCATATTCACGAGTTAAAAAAATCAGTAAATATATTTTTACTACCTGAAATGTGTTCTCCTTCAAAGAAGTATCTTGATAGCCACATATGCCATCTTACAAGTCTTCCTTGTTTATTATCACCTTTTAAATTAGTTTTTAAAAAGTAGGTAAAGTTTTTGTTATCTGTCCTAATTAAGAATTTAATTGGAGTAAGATAAGCACTAAAATTTTTAATGACTCGAATTACTACAAGGTATTCCTTTCTTTTACAATGGTAATTTCTTTCATCCTTTTTGAAGCTTCCAGAAGTGTACCTACAAATTAACTCTTGTCCAGTGTTTTTTGCATTGAGGATTCCACCCCAAAATTCATCTGATGCATCAGTTTCGATGATCATTTTATCATCAGGTAAAGGATGATATAGCTTTGGAAAGCTAGTTAGATTCTTCTTAACCTTATTTACATAAGATGTGTCGGAATCTTTCCAATCCCAAAGAACATTGTCTTTGAGTTTTACCTGTAAAGGTTTTCTAACTGCAGCAAGATTAGGGATATAACTCTCAGCATAACTTAAAATTCCTAAAAATCTTTGCAGTTGTTTTTTGTCTTCAATCCTATCTGGAAACTTATGTATATGTTCCAGAATATGATTTTGAGGACAATGAAGACCTTGATCAATTTCTAACCCTAAGAAATTAATCTTTGTCTTAAAGAGCTGTGTCTTTTTTAAGGATAGGATTATTCCTAATTCCTCACATTTTTTAAGTACTATCGCAACGTGTAAATAGTGCTTTTTTATGTATTACTGAAGACGAGTATATCATCTACATAAACACAAAGATACTTTTCAAAAGATCTAAATGCAGTTTGCATATGTTCTTTGAAATATAGATGGTGCTTGTTTTAATCCAAAGGTTAAAACAGACCATTGATAATGTCCATGATGACATGTAAATGCAGTTAATATTTGAGATTTTTCATCTAACAATACTTGCCAGAAACCAGATTTGTAATCAAAACTACTAAAGATTTTTTTCCCTCTTATTAGAGTTAGAAGTTCATCTTTATTGCGTAGATTACGACTATCACTTATAGTTGCCGTATTAATGGCTTTATAGTTGACAACCATTCTCTTTTTCCTCTTTTTTTCTCAGCTTCATTTTCAACAAGAAAAGCTGGAGACGTATGAGGTGATTTACTAGGCTTAATTATTTTTATGTCTAATAATTCATGAATTTGTTTACCAAATTCTTCTCTGTCCTGTGGACTATAAATCATAGGTTTAACCTTGACTATGGTTTTAGGATCAATAAGTTTTATAGTAGCTTTCATCCAATTTTTAGACTCTTTAGGGTCTACGGGATTGTCACTATAAACTTTTTCTAACAAGTCTTTAATCTTTTAAAAAATTTCATTTTCTTGATTAAATTCTTGTTCAGATTTACATTCTTCTATCATGCCCCAGCCTAAAAATGTGATTTTGTCAGGGTTGACATTGATAGGTGCTGGTTTAGAGTCTTTGATTTCTTTTTCATAGATTCTAAAAATGGGGCGGGAGCGGGGCGTCACAATTTGTGTTTCTATTGTGTTTGAAGACATAGACCAATGACTATGGCCGTTTTCAATTTTTTTTTTTTTTTTTTTTTTTTATTGAACTCAACTTCCCACGGAAATTGTTTTTTTAACTTGTACAGCAAATTGGGCTTCTTTGAAAAATAAAAAATAAATAAAAACCAAAAACAAAAACAACTTTAACGGAAATTATTATTAAAAAAGGTCTGCTGAAGGAGCAGACAAGTCAAAAGAAAGGAAATTTTATCATCAGTTTTCAGTGCGTTTATTAATATGTGATGTGTGTCAATTGTGTACATGTGCTTCTCCAATGTACTATTTTGAAAAGCTGAGTTGATTTGTGTGAAAATAAATCCGACTTTCACTTTATCCCTCGCTTTGTTCAACAATATTCCCTTGATTTCTTAAAGAATACAGGGTAAATGTACGCATTTTATGGTGTTTACATACCCTTTGGAAAATTAGTTGGTCAGGAACGTATTGTGTCAGAGAAAACGTCCAGCATTGCACACGTAACCCACATTAAAATGTCGGTGCTTTCTAGGTCTATTGCAGCAGCTAGGTGTACTTAAGTCAAATTTACAGCAACATTTGATTACTTCCAAAGTCAAATCAAATGAGAGATTAAAGCCTCTGTATGACAAATATATATAATGTGATTCAATTGTAAATACAATCAAAATGTACTTAGAGTTTCTTTAAACCAATGTTCAACAATAGTGCAATGTATGCACTTTATTTATAGAAAACCGAAACATAAATAGCATCATCATGTTCTTCTTTAGCTAGCCACCAAAATTCACATGACCCTTTCACTCTGTCTATGTGAAATCATCGGTCGTGTTTCTGAATCTCTTTTGGTACGTGACAGTATCATCTTTAGCTTTGTGATTGAACTCAACACTTTTTCCATGTCAGGTCGGTCCTTCGGATTCGTGTTAGTGCAGGTCAAGGCTAAATTAAGCAGGCCTTTGATTGCCTCTTGCTTCTTGAATACATCAGGAGCCAATTGAGGATCAACAACTTGTTTTAAGCCATTGATGTCATTTTCAAGGGATTTTTGCACAAGCTGAGATAAAGTTATTGGTGCCCCTTCTTCATCTGTAAGACCAGTTGGCCTTCTTTTTGTGATGAGTTCCATCATTAAGACACCAAAGCTGAATACATCCACTTTTGTCGTGACTGTCCTCATATATGCAAACTCTGTTACACAATGGATTTGTTGTTATTAGAATAGATTATCTCCAATTAGTGTATAGATACGATTTATATATAGTTTCAAGAGTTGGAGAAGAAAATCAGATTGAAGTTAAAAGCTAGAAAATTATGGTTACACGGGCACGGGTACGCAAGTATGTATACACATGGATACTAAGGGGATACTTGTAATTACATATTAAAAATTTGGGACCAAAGTGCACATAATGAATCAAACTATAAATATTAAAAATCACAATACAAACAGAACGACAATTTTTTTAGTTACCTGTGTTTATTTCCAATGGGTTTACTTCATTTCATCCAACTTTTCAATAAAATTTTCTATCTTTTATTTGTTAAATGTTCAGCACGATTTATTTATTTCACGTATTCAAGTTATTAATATACATATCCGGGTCACATATCCAACTTTTGAAAGATCACAAATTCGATATCTTAAGTATCTGATGTACATCCGTGTCAGATACATATGAGATACAGATTCAATACCAAGCAAGAGTATTCGTACATCGTAGGGTCATATGATCATTGGCGGTTAATGACAACATTACAAATAGAATAGAAACCAAATCAATGACAAAATAGTAAAATACCTGGTGCCAAGTAGCCAATTGTTCCTTCAAATGCTGATGATGAAGCTATATTACTCCCACTGTCCAAATGAATACCTAACATCCTAGCTGTTCCAAAATCACTCACATGAGCTACCAACTTTGCATCCAGAAGAACATTCGCGGGTTTTAGATCGCAATGCACGATTGGGATATCATAACCTGTATGAAGATAAACCAGCCCGCTAGCTATAGAAATCAAAACATCAATTCTTTCTATCATTGTCCACTTATCTTGATCAAGAATTGATCCATGTATAATGTTCTCCAAGTTCCCCATGTCCATGTACTGTAAAATCAATGCGTACAGTTTTTGACTCTCATATGCATATCCAAGAACCTTTACTAGATTCCGGTGTCTTAGTTGGCTCAATGTCTTGGCTTCCCTGTCGAAAGATTTCTCCGCTTTTGTGGAAAATTGGGATAGATTCAATCTTTTTATAGCTACAATATGCCCATCATCTTCCCTTTTACCCTTGTACACAGTGCTTAAACTACTGGAGCCAATGATGTTATCCTCGCTAAAGAAATCAGTCATTTGTTCCAAATCATTCATAGAGTATCTTATATACGGATAAGTTGCAGCAAACTGTGGTTCTGTGTTCCCTGTTTCTGTACGTTTTCGCGTTCTGTATCTCCAGTAGAAAAAAAATGCCAGAACCGCAAGTAAAAGAACAAAAGCAAATGCAATTACAATCACAATGATGACAGTTTTATTTCTGAAATGATGGGAACGTTTAACGTGTTTTCCAGGAATGCATGCTATGGAAAGTAGATATCCACAGAGATCTGGATTCTCAATCAAACTTGAATTAGTTATGTTTCTGAATATCCCTTTATCTGGAACAGGGCCTTCAAGACGATTGAAAGAAAGATTAAGAATTCTTAAGGTGGAGATATTACCAATGCTTTCTGGAATTAGACCACTAAACTTGTTATGTGAAAGATCAAGTGAGTAAAGATGCCTTAGGCCTGATAAACTCATGGGAATTTCACCCTCGATCTGATTTCTTGATAGATTCAAGTTCACAAGTTCTGTCATTTTACTAAAGATTTGACCCGTGAGATTTCCTGATAACTTGTTTCTAGAAAACACTAGTGTTTTCAAATTTAGACATTCTTGCAACGTATCAGGGATACCACCTGAAAAATTATTATTTGATATGTCTAACACCTGAACCATATCTAGCTTCTCTATCTCTTTTGGAATGGTTCCCTCAAAGAAATTGTAAGAAAGATTGAGGTATATGCTTGCAACTACAGAAGCTGGAAAAGGTCCACTCAGATGGTTCTTGGACAAATCCAAGGTCGTTAGTGTCTTTATTTGCTCCATACTTTTTGGGATTGTTCCATTCGTCATGTTTCCACTTAGATCTAAGTAAGAAAGAAACTGAAGATTTGAAATAGCATCAGAGATTGGACCTACTAACTTGTTGTAATTGAGTCGAAGATAAGTTAGTCGTCTGAGTTCAAAAAGCTTGTTCGGAATAGCCCCTGCAAGTGAGTTTTGACTGAGATCAAGTCCTTGTAGAAAGCTAAGTTTTGAAAATTCCGGAGGAATTGAGCCTGAGAAATTATTCCCGTTAAGATATATTTGTATCAACCGGCTAAGATTCCCGGTTTCTTGTGGAATTTTTCCAGAAAATGAATTATCGCTAAGAATAAGGTTTTGCAGGTTCAATAGATTGCCAATGTCTGGACCGAGTCCTTCATTGAAGTTGTTATTAGATAAGCTAAGAGTCGAGAGCATAGAGCAATTAAAGAGGTCCAAAGGAACCGATCCCAAAAGAGAATTACTTCCTACTGATAAATACGTCAAATTATTTAACTGTCCTAGTCCCTTTGGTAGATTTCCTGTTAATCTATTTACAGCAACATCTATACTAAGAAGACTGGTACAATTTGTAATGCTTGATGGAATGAATTCTCCTAAAAGATTGTCAGGTAGGCTTATGTTTTTCAAGTTATACAATGATCCAATATCCTTTGGTATTGGACCTGATAATGAATTCAAGCCCAAAGACAAGTGAGTAAGATTGATCAAGGTTGTTATAGATGAAGGTATGTTTCCGGTGAATCGATTTATATGGAAAGCAAGAAATGTTAATGATCTCATAAAGCCCACTTCATAAGGGATCTCTCCTACTAATTCATTTTCTGATAGATCAAGGACTATTAATGATTTCAGCTGAAACAAGGACTTGGGAATGGAGGAGTTCAACTTGTTCTTGTAAACTCGTAGCACATTTAACCGAGTCAAGTTTCCGAGTTCGGGAGGAATCTTACCGCTGAATTGATTGCTATTAAGGTCTAATTGTACAAGATTTTCACATTGGCCTAATTCAGCTGGGATCGCACCGGACAACGAATTCGAAAGAAGCTGAAGAATCTGTAAGCTTGCTAAACCCCTGATTTCAGAAGGTATAACACCAGATAATTGGTTTTCACTAAGATCAAGTTCTTGAAGTGCTTTCAAGTTCCCAATGGAACTTGGTATATTTCCTACCAAATTGTTGTTGTAAATTAGTAGCAACTCTAACCGAGTCAAGTTTCCGAGTTCAGGAGGAATTCCACTACTGAAATGATTCATATAAATGTTTAGTTGTTCAAGATTTTCACATTGGCCTAATTCAGCTGGGATCGAACCGGACAACGAATTCGATAAAAGGTTAAGAACTTGTAAGCTTGCTAAACCTCTGATTTCAGATGGTATTGCACCCGATAATTGGTTGTCGCTAAGATCAAGTTGTTGAAGTGCTTTTAAGTTCCCAATGGAACGCGGTATATGACCCGTTAAATTGTTATCATAGGCATAAAAAATCTGAAGATTGATTAAATTACCTAGAACAGAAGGCAAAACACCAGAAAGATTGTTGTAATAGAGACCTACTCGTCCCAATGCAGTGCAATTGCAAATGCTATCCGGGATGCTTCCATGGAAAAAATTCTTTCCCAAATGAAGAAAATTGAGGTTTTTGAGGTTTCCGAGCTCACCTGGTATCTCACCAGAAAGAGAGTTGTCATAAAGTACAAGTTCAGTGAGGTTTGAACATTGTTGAAGCTGTGATGGAATGGTTCCGAACAACGAACTCGAATAAAGATCAAGAACTTGGAGGTTTGTAAGATTTCCAATGAATGGTGAGATTGATCCATGGAGATATTTTTCTTCAAGAGTAATGTTGATTACATGGTCTGATGAATCACAAGTAATTCCAGACCAATTTCAATGGTGAACTGCATTGGTCCATTCTTTCAATGAACCCAAAGGGTCATTAGTGATGAAAGCTTGAATTGTTTCAGGGCTTCAACTTCTGTTTCCCATGTCAATTCACTTGTCTGAACTACAAATTGAACACAAAGAAATATGAAAACTGCACGAAAAAACTTTTGATGCATCATTTTTTTTTTTTAGAAATTGTAAGAAAATATATTGAAGTGGTTAGAAATGGTAAGATGTATCAACTATTTATATTGCATTTGCCTAGTTGCCGTCTCAGGACTTTGAATCTTCTTCGATCCCCCCCACCCCACCCCACCCCCCTTTCTTTTTCTTTTTCAAATTTATTTTTCTAATAAAGAGAAAACTGGCAGGAGACTCCATTTGAGTCCTTCTTTCAATTTTCTGTTTCTTGACAATCAAAAGAGAGAGAATATTTATGAGTTTAGTTATTGGCACGGTACGTATCGAATATATTTTTGCAGCACAACAATGAAATTCGACCTATTTAGATTCAAATTTACCTCAAAATTATATTATGGAAAGGTTTTCAACATCCGCGAAGTCGAATCTTTCTAAAAATGTATTTGGTGTCCCGTTAGATTTATCGTGGTGCAATAAAGTTTGCGCACTTATTAAGAATTGATAACAATACATAATTTCCCAAAAAAAAGTGAACAATAATTAATTATTAAAAGTGTAGTTCATTATGAAAGTTGTCTATGTAGTCCGTAACACCGTTAATCATAATGAGACTCATATCGATCAATCAATTATTTATTATTAATAATCGATATGGGTAAGAACATGAAATTTATTTATGTATCATATGAAGTCAGTAAAAGCATCAAATCATGGCATGTTATACAAACAATTAATAAAACATTGTTCAAGGCATTAATTAACATTGAAAGAAAATCAGTAGATATATATTTTGTGGCTAAAATGTAACACAAACTTTGTAATGTCCCACATAGGAAAAATAGTAGAATGATCACCCCATATATGTGTGAGACATAAAGATCTTGTCAACTCGGGTTAGCCCTTTTAGACCAAGTGAGGACGGCGGTCTAAGCAGTTGACCGGACATTTATGACTCATTTAGCGCTATCAGGCCCGGGGTCTAGGGGCGTTACAGAATGGTATTCAAAGCCGACTATCAGACGGAATTATGCGCTGCACCGTACAAGAAGACGGTGTAAGGATGGCCTCTAGTTACCTCTGGTAGGGATGATCCGGGAACAGTCTTGGCCGTCCTGGCGAGGACGCCAGTCCCTTATAAGGGGGGAGAATGTAATGTCCCACATAGGAAAAATAGTAGAATGATCACCCCCATATAAGTGTGAGACATAAAGGTCTTGTCAACTCGAGTTAGCCCTTTTAGACCAAGCGAGGACGGCGGTCTAAATAGTTGACCGGACATTTATGACTCATTTAGCGCTACCAGGTCCGGGGTCTGGAGGCGTTACAAACTTCTCCATTATTGCCAAGTTGCAGATGATTCAAATGAGGCGTTATCCATTGATAGTGGAGTTTTTGTGGATAGCACTTCACCGTATCATGACTTCCAAATGAGTCAAAATGTGAAGTCATTCTTTGAATCTTCTTTTTTTTTTCTTTTTTTTTTACAATCAAAAGAGTGATTAACATCGGGAATCTATGTTATTGGTAACACATCGAATTATTTTTGAGACACTAAAATGAAACTTGATCTCTTTAAATTGATTTTTTCTGAAAGTGTCAGTAGATTTATCGTCGTGCCAATAACAATGTCTTATTTAAAATCTATAACAATAAATAATTGATAAAAAGAGTTCAATGAATGTTTTATGTGTCCGTGACACACTTGATCATAACGAGATTCATATTAATCAATGATTTATTATTGTGTCAGGGGCCAGAATGACAAGATAAGATATAAAATGGTTGAGAAGGATAAAATTTAGTTACACTTATAGTAACACATGTACAAAAATGTAGTAACACATGTAGTAACTATCCTTCTCAACCTTTAGATTAAAACTGTCATTCACAACCTTTAACCTTTTATTATTCTAGATCAATGGTCTAAAAATGATAGATCTATTTATGTGTCGTATTCGTATATAGATACGGTAAAATCACCAAATCATGATATCCTATACAAAACAAAAATAATATTGTTGTTGCCATGATTCGGTCCTTTTAAGAATCGAAATTAATTAAAGTAGTTCAATATGAAAGTTGTCTATGTCCATAACATCGTTAATCATAACGAGACTCGTACCAATCAATCAATTAATCATTATTAATGATCGATCCTGTAAAAACATGAAATTTATTTATGTGTCATATGAAGTCGGTAAAAGCATCAAATCATGGCATGTTACACAAACAATAAATCGTTCAAGGGTTTATTGTTAAAAATGACAATTTGAATACATAAATATGCAAAGATGACAGTGGAATTTCTTTTTCGGTAAAAAGGACAAGTTCTTATTTCCCTGTGATTGAAATTCTTTCGTATTGAACTACAAAAACGAATATATCTTTTGATCTGATTGTCGAAAGATGATAATTCTTTAATCACTTTTTTCCTTTTTTCGCCCTCCTTATTCAGAGAACTAATTTGATATTTTTTAACGTTATTTTCGAAGTCGTTTTTGTAAAAAACACATAAACAGTGGAATATTGAAAAATTGGATTTGAGGCCAGTTGCACTACAGCAAAATAATGGATTTGAGGTTATGAACAATAGATTTGTCCTTATCACCAAATTTATATTTCCACTGTCCTGATTTCTTTTCTTTTTTACTTTTTTTCCTTGTAAACCACTCTCCATTGTTTAAAGCATTAATTAACATTGAAGAAAAAATAGTAGATATAAATATTTTGTGGCAAAAATGTAACCCCAAATTCTCCATTATTGTAACGCCCCGTTCCCGGACACCGAGTCCTTATCCGGAAAAAGCGCTCGACACAAATATTATCAAATAAATTCAATAATATATGTAAGTCTTACGTCATACATCAGAACTAAAACGACGCGGAAGATAAAACGACTCGGGAAAAAAAACAAAAGATCGAACACACGGTTTCCAATGCTGTAAAACTAAATCCAATAAAGAATACTAAATATCCAACGTTAAATCCAAAAGAACTTAAACGGAACTAATCCAAAAGAAAGACAACAATGTTTGAATTTGAACCAACAACATTATTGAAAGAATTAAAATTAAAAGAACTAAATATTCAAAAGCTCCATCTCACACATCCTCGTCAAAGAACTCATCGGCATTAGCAACCTGTTCATCTTCTTTGGGGAAAGAGAAAGACAAACACAAAGTAACGGGGTAAGTACATAAGTACTTAGTAACGCGTAGAAGATCGTACAACGTCAGTCTCATAAAGAAATAAAAGCAACGCCGTCTTTTATTAATTCATTCTGTTATTAACCCTAGCTAACTATCACATTATGTTCATAGCATAACATGAGGTTCCAATGGTATCTAGCTTAGCTCAAGTTTGTTACATCATGAATAACAAGGGCACTATGCCTAGTAATTGGATGTACTAGGACAACTGGGTGCAACCTACGTAGAGACACGCTCTAGTAGCCCCGGAAATATCTAAGTCCCGATGGTGTGATAGCCGGCAGAATGTACAAGACGCTTTATCTAGCCAATCGATTGACCGGCGTGGGTACAGTCTACTTTGTCTTGTCAGAGAACACATCGCGATATTGTACTATGCCTTACCAAGCATTGCATGATGTTTAAGATTATTAATCTAGCACATATGTTTGATTAGATGTTTAACTAGCCACCTAAGTTGATTCACATAAAAGGCTCACCTATCAGTCTACTCCCTCTTCCTAAGACCACTAGACTCTAACAAAACCTAGCACATACACAGACATCGATAAACCCTAGCTTATCGAAGCACAAGGCAATTCCAAAGCTTTCGACGGTCCCACACTTCATCTTTTTATGGAATCCATATGGTGCCGAAACTAAACGCATCAAAAGCTAATTCAAGGCTTTGTCACATAAGGATAAGCAGTAAAACATGATTATAAAGCCTAAAACCAAGCTGACATGAAAAACAGTGAAAAACAGAATAAGTAGGTCAGACGCCCATCTGACCCCAAGTGAACGCCCGTCTGACCAACACTCGTCCAATAACCCCCAGACGCCCGTCCACGAAATTCAGCCACATCCTGTATAAAAAATGGACCCTCAAACACCCGTCCGTACTACTCAAACGCTCGTCTGAGCTGCCGCTACCTCGGACGCCCGTCCGCCCTTATGCAGACGCCCGTCTGCCTGGGATTTTCCCAGAAAATCTGCAACTGCGTACCCGCGATTTCCAACCCAAACTCCAACCAAAACAGATTCAAAACCATGAAAATAAACATACAAATTGCTCTACATCTTTACGACACCTTAATCATACGATAAGAACACCACGTTACCTTGATTTGCGAGCTACTACGATCCACGCTACCAAAGTCTTGAAAAGGTTAAACCTTTAACTCCAACCTATAGACAATCAATCCAAAGACGATCACTATGATGTTTAAACTCAGAAAAATGCAGCTTAACACGATGATGAATAAACCCTAATAACAAGAACAATGAGGGAAAAACTTACGTTAACGGATTCAAGGATTGTTGGTATCAAAATGATCCTCTTCTCGCGGTGATCCTTTCTCTCTTGAGATGTCTGTTGAAAAGAGCAACGGATCAGCTTCGAGATTCGAAAGCCTCTTCTCTCTTTTTTCTCAAAACATGCGCCTCTTCCTCAGAAAATTTTACGTGAATTAATAGCTAGGTTAATTTAGGATTAGTTATCCTTTTATAATCCCAATTAAAATCTAATTATTCCTTATTAATTAAATCCAATTAATCCTTTTCCTTTTTCTTTTCTTTTTCTTTAATTCCATTAATTAAATAACATAATATTCTGATTTTTGCTTTTTCAAAAATCGGGATATTACATTCCTCCCCCCTTAAAAGGAGTTTTGTCCTCGAAACTAGATCGTATCTGGTAGATGAGGGAACTCTGGGAAATCGTCGAACATGTCCGCTTCCACTTCCCAAGTGGCTTCCGTCGGTGCATGATTGCTCCATTGCACTAACACTAACGGGATCACTCGCCTCTTTATCATCTTCTCTTTCCTATCCATAATCCTTATCGGCTTCTCCACGTAGGAGAGATTATCTTGCAACACTTCCGGGTCAATCTCAGATTCCACGTCCACTTTAGATAGACACTTCCTAAGCATCGATACATGGAAAACATTGTGGACTCTGGACATCGATTCTGGTAACCGAAATCTATAAGCCAACTTCCCAACTCTTTCGATGACATCAAAAGGTCCTACATACCTTGGACTTAGCTTTCCTTTCTGCCCGAACCTCTTGACACCCTTCATTGGAGACGCTCGAAGGTAAACTCTATCCCCGACCTCAAACTCTAACGGTCTTCTTCTGACATCGGCCCAACTCTTCTGACGATCTTGAGCGGCCTTCAGATTCTTCCTTATCACCTCGATCTTCTCCTTGGCTTGCTGAACCATCTCCGGCCCTGTGATATGTTTCTCTCCCACTTCATCCCAGTAAAGTGGAGTTCTACACTTCCTACCGTACAAGGCCTCAAAAGGTGGCATTCCCAAACTTGCATGGTAGCTATTGTTGTAAGCAAACTCAACCAAGTTGAGGTAATCTATCCATGATCCTCTGGCATCCAAAACACAAGCTCTAAGCATATCCTCAAGAGTCTGAATTTTTCTCTCTGACTGCCCATCCGTCTGTGGATGAAACGATGTACTTAGATCAATCTTCATCCCAAAAGCTTTCTGCAAACCCTTCCAGAAGCGACTGATAAATCTGCTATCCCTGTCGGATACAATAGATAGAGGCACACCATGAAGCTTCACTATATTGTCGATATACATAGTAGCGAACTTCTTTATAGGCATGTCCACTTTACATGGCAAGAAATGGGCTGATTTTGTAAGTCTATCCACAATCACCCAAATCATGTCATGACCGCCCTTAGTCTTAGGCAAACCGGTGATGAAATCCATCGTAATATTCTCCCATTTCCATTCCGGTACCTCCAAGGGTTTCAACAAACCTCCTGGCCTTCTGTGTTCTGCTTTCACTCTCTGGCATGTATCACATCTTGCCACAAACTCCGCGATTCCTAACTTCATACCAGGCCACCAATACCTTTCCTTGAGATCTCTATACATCTTAGTGGCTCCTGGATGTACCGCAAAAGCAATCTTATGAGCTTCATCCATAACCTTCTCTCTTAGGCCATCCACATCGGGCACACACAAACGGTCTCCATACCAAAGATGACCACTCTTGTCCAATTGATAACCCACAGTAGGTTTCTCTCGAGCTACTTGCTTCAAATTAATCAACACCGGGTCTTTATCTTGCTTAGCCCGAATCTCATCTAGCAAATCTGACCTTGCCATCAATGGCGCCAAATTCTGATCTTCCCCCTTCCTTTCAATCACTTGAATTTGCATCCTATCCAACTGATCCACAACTTCTTGCAAGGTAGTGATAGAATTAACCGCTCGCCGGCTAAGTGCATCAGCTACAACATTCGCTTTACCCGGATGTTATTGAATGTCCAAATCGTAATCCTTCACGAACTCCAACCATCTTCTTTGTCTCATGTTCAAATTCTCCTGAGTAAAGAAGAACTTAAGACTCTTATGATCCGTGAAGATCCTTGCCTTGACACCATACAAGTAGTGTCTCCAAAGCTTCAAAGCAAATACCACCGCTGCCAACTCCAAGTCGTGTGTAGGGTAATTCTTCTCATGCACCTTCAGCTGCCTAGATGCATAAGCAATTACCTTTCCTGATTGCATCAAAACACAACCCAAACCTTGACCCGATGCGTCTGTATATACATCATAGTTATCAAAAACTTCCGGTAATGCTAACACAGGTGCTGTGGTCAACTTTTCTTTCAAAGTCTGGAAAGCTTCCTCACATTCACTGGTCCACTCATACATAACGTTCTTTTGAGTGAGCCTCGTGAGAGGTGTAGCTATCTTAGATAAATCCTTTACAAACTTCCGGTAGTACCCAGCTAAACCCAAGAAACTTCTTATCTCTGTTACTGATGTCGGTCTAGGCCACTTAGAAACGGCTTCTATCTTCACTGGATCCACCTTAATGCATTCTCCAGAAATTATATGCCCAAGAAAACTAACATGGTCCAACCAAAACTCACACTTAGAAAACTTGGCATACAGTTTGTTCTCCTTTAAGGTCTGCAGAACTATCCTTAGGTGTTCTTCATGCTCTTCCTCATCCTTAGAGTATACCAAGATATCGTCTATGAAAACTATCACAAACTTATCGAGATAGGGCATGCAAACTCTCTGTATCAAGTCCATGAACTTCGATGGAGCATTAGTGAGTCCAAATGGCATGACCAAAAAGTCATAATGTCCATATCTCGTACTGAAGGCTGTCTTATGTATATCTGACACCTTGATCTACAACTGATGATAACCGGACCTAAGATCTATCTTAGAGAAAACCCTCTTACCTTGCAACTGACTGAACAGATCATCAATCCTTGGTAAAGGATACTTATTCTTGATTGTCAGTTTATTCAACTCTCTGTAGTCGATGCACAAACGCATACTCCCATCTTTCTTCTTCACAAACAAGACCGGTGCTCCCCACGGTGATGTACTTGGCTGGATGATGTTTTTCTCTAGCATCTCCTTAAGCTGAGTTTTCAACTCTTTCAACTCCTCTGGTGCCATCCTATAAGGTGCTTTAGCCACTGGTGATGCTCCAGCAATCAATTCGATCTCGAACTCTATGGCCCTATCAGGCATATGTCCTGGCAACTCTTCCGGGAAAACGTCAGGAAAGTCCTTAACTACATGAGTCTCTCCTAACTCGGGCCTATGCTTTTCCTTATCTAAAGCATAAACAACGAAACCCTGGCAACTCCTCTTCAAAGCTTTTAGGGCTTTAACTGGCTGAGATAATCGGATAACGACCCTTGCTAGGCTTGTATACGTTACCCGGAAACGTCTTGGCGATTTCCCTGGGGCCTTAAAGATCACCCTCTTACCTCTACAATCCAAGTAGACGTAATTCTTGGACAACCGATCCATACCCGGGATAACATCGAAATCCGAGAAATCCAACACCGTCAAAGCATCGGCACTTGTAAGTCCCAACTCTAATATCAACTTGGGGTGTGACTTGAGCACATCTAGTGACTCTGCCCAAAGGTGTGGTTATACTCAAAGGTCTATCCAATTCCTTAAGGGGTAGGTTTAACTTCTTAGCTATCCTAGAGAAAACAAAAGTCCCTGAAGCTCCAGTATCAAACAGAGCTGAAACTACTAGATTATCTATGATTATGGTACCTAACAAGTGAATCAATTTAAGTACAAATATGTAATATCATATGCGCGCTATATCATATTAAATATTTATAATAAACACAAACACTGAAAAGTACCTGTCACCACAAGGTCATCTAACTCTTCCGGTTCTGTATCTGCTGCAATGACACGAACTGGTCTGCGCCCATAGCACGATTACCCTGCTGGTTACCTCGTCCTCCTGCCTAATTACCTTGAGAGAGCTTCTTAGGACACGCTCTCGAGTAATGTCCCAATTCCCCACAGTGGAAACAACTCAAACTACCTGCCATGCACTCTCCCGTATGTGTCTTGTTACACTTAGCACAAACTGATGGCGTCCCACTTGCTGAACTCTTCATAGCCGGATTTCCTGTCCTCTTAACATTTTGTTGCGGTGCTCCTCTGTTGCTTCCTTGATAATTTGAGAAAGACCTCTTATCTCCAACTACAACCGTCTGTCTACTGGCAAATCTTTCCGTAATCAAAGCTCTATCCATGACGTCGCCATGCTAGTGGGTCTATCTCCTAGCATGCCCTTTGCCACTTCATGTGACAATCCTTCCATGAACTTGTCAATCTTCTTCTCTTCACTCCTCATGATTTCAGGGTAGAATCTGCCTAACTCATGGAATTTCTGGGAGTACTGAGTCACTGTAGTGTATCTCCATTGTTTCAAACTCAGAAACTCATTAGCCTTTGCATTCTGTGCTGTTCTAGGGAAGTATTCCTTGTAAAACAAATCTTTGAACACTGCCCAATCTGTGATCCTCGGGTTAACCTGCTCATATGCTTCCATCCAACTTTCTGCATTTCCTGCCAACAAGGATATGGCTAAATGAGCCCATTCAGATTCTGGAGCTTTCACATTTCTGCACGTCCTCTCAAACCCATGAATCCATAAATCTGATGCTGCTGGCTCAACATTTCCAAAGAATTCTGGCACCATGTGCTTCTTCATTTTATCAAACCAATCCACTTGTCTGTCGTAGCCCCCAAACTGATGATGCTGTATCGGCTGCTGAACTGGTGGAGCATTCTGATACTGTGGTTGAGGTTGCTGAACTTGCTGTTGGGGGTGAGTTTGTTGCGGATAGGTGTAGCCAGGTGCTACAAAAGTATCGGATCTAGGCGGTGGTGGAGGTAGAACCGTTGGTTGAGGTGTAAAACTTAGTGGTGTGGGGGAAAAAGCTGATGCCTGAGGATGACTGGAAAACTGACTAGCCGGTGGCATAGGTGCTTGCTGAGGTTGCACAGAAACGGTTGGGAAAGTACTCACCGGTGGATGAGAAAGTTCTAATCCTGTCCAGCTTGTGGTCCTTGGAGACACAGACACTCCTGATGTTACTCCTGCTGAAGTGGTGAGGACAGGTATGTTGGGGTTAAACTGTGAAGGACCCCCTTGTTCCACTCTTCCCCTGATGACAATGCATGGTCCTTGATTCACCCCACGCATGATGTTGCTCACAGACGGGGTGTTCAATTGTGAAATTGTAGGGTCCTGGGTAGTTAGTCCACTTCTTCTCCTTCTCGGAATCACAACCTCGGTAAATCTTGCCTCAGTGTTACCCGTCTGGGTGTTAGCCGCCACGCTGTTATTCGTACTAGCTCCTCCTCTAGTAAGAACCATTATGTAACCAAGAAAGAGAGGAGTTACTAAAGCTCTAACACTTATCTTAAAGAAGAAATCAAGTCCTACACAGCAAGGAAAACCTTTCCCTCTGATACCAACTGTAACGCCCCGTTCCCGGACACTGAGTCCTTATCCGGAAAGAGCGCTCGGCACAAATATTATCAAATAAATTCAATAATATATGTAAGCCTTACGTCATACATCAGAACTAAAACGACGCGGAAGATAAAACGACTCGGGAAAAAAACAAAAGATCGAACACACGGTTTCCAATGCTGTAAAACTAAATCCAATAAAGAATACTAAACATCCAACGTTAAATCCAAAAGAACTTAAACGGAACTAATCCAAAAGAAAGACAACAATGTTTGCATTTGAACCAACAACATTATTGAAAGAATTAAAATTAAAAGAACTAAATCTTCAAGAGCTCTATCTTACACATCCTCGTCAAAGAACTCATCGGCATTAGCAACCTGTTCATCTTCTTTGGGGAAAGAGAAAGACAAACAAAAAGTAACAGGGTAAGTACATAAGTACTTAGTAACGCATAGAAGATCGTACAACGTCAGTCTCATAAAGAAATAAAAGCAACGCCGTCTTTTATTAATTTATTCTGTTATTAACCCTAGCTAACTATCACATTATGTTCATAGCATAACATGAGGTTCCAAAGGTATCTAGCTTAGCTCAAGTTTGTTACATCATGAATAACAAGGGCACTACGCCTAGTAATAGGATGTACAAGGACAACTGGGTGCAACCTACGTAGAGACACGCTCTAGTAGCCCCGGTAATATCTAAGTCCCGATGGTGTGATAACCGGCAGAATGTACCAGATGCTTTATCTAGCCAATCGATTGACCGGCGTGGGTACAGTCTACTTTGTCTGGTCAGAGAACACATCGCGATATTGTACTATGCCTTACCAAGCATTGCATGATGTTTAAGATTATTAATCTAGCACATATGTTTGATTAGATGTTTAACTAGCCATCTAAGTTGATTCACATAAAAGGCTCACCTATTAGTCTACTCCCTCTTCTTAAGACCACTAGACTCTAACAAAACCTAGCACATACACAGACATCGATAAACCCTAGCTTATCGAAGCACAAGGCAAATCCAAAGCTTTCGACGGTCCCACACTTCATCTTTTTAGGCAATCCATATGGTGCCGAAACTAAACGCATCAAAAGCTTATTCAAGGCTTTGTCACATAAGGATAAGCAGTAAAACATGATTATAAAGCCTGAAACCAAGCTGACACGAAAAACAGTGAAAAACAGAATAAGTAGGTCACACGCCCGTCTGACCCCAAGTGAACGCCCGTCGGACCCGAACGCTCGTCCAATAACCCCCAGACGCCCGTCCACGAAATTCAGCCGCATCCTGTATCAAAACTGGACCCTCAAACGCCCGTCCATACTACTCAAACGCTCGTCTGAGCTGCCGCTACCTCGGACGCCCGTCCGCCCTTATGCAGATGCCCGTCTGCCTGGGATTTTCCCAGACAATCTGCAACTGCGTACCCGCGATTTCCAACCCAATTCCAACCCAAACTCCAACCAGAACATATTCAAAACCACAAAAATAAACATACAAATTGCTCTACATCTTTACGACACCTTAATCATACGATAAGAACACCACGTTACCTTGATTTGCGAGCTACTACGATCCACGCTACCAAAGTCTTAAAAAGGTTAAACCTTTAACTCCAACCTATAGACAATCAATCCAAAGACGATCACTACGATGTTTAAACTCAAAAAAACGCAGCTTAACACGATGATGTATAAACCCTAATAACAAGAACAAGGAGGGAAAAACTTACGTTAACGGATTCAAGTATTGTTGGTATCAAAACGATCCTCTTCTCGCGGTGATTCTTTCTCTCTTGAGATATCTGTTGAAAAGAGCAACGTATCAGCTTCAAGATTCGAAAGCCTCTTCTCTCTTTTTTCTCAAAACATGCGTCTCTTCCTCAGAAAATTTTACGTGAATTAATAACTAGGTTAATTTAGGATTAGTTTTCCTTTTATAATCCCAATTAAAATCTAATTATTCCTTATTAATTAAATCCAATTAATCCTTTTTCTTTTCCTTTTCTTTAATTCCATTAATTAAATAACATAATATTCTGATTTTTGCTAAAAGACCGAATTGCCATTTTTTAAAAAATCGGGATATTACAATTATTGCCTAGTCGCAGATGATTAAAATGAAGTGTTATCCTTTGAATTTTCTACTTCAATTTTCTTTTTTAATAATTAAAAGGGAGAGAATTATTTAGAAATGATAAGAATGAATAATTAAAATGAGTACCTTATTATGGAAGTTGTCCGTCTCTAACGCCATTGATTATAATAAAACTCATATTAATTAATTGACCATACTTCATTATCATTCCTGCCGTGTTTCGTAGACGGGATCCTCTAATGCAGTTTCCAAAATACTTGTTTATTCACTGGCAACAAGGCGCCATGAAATACGTATACGTATGCGATGATATTGGATCAAACATGTAATATCCCGACTTTTCGAAAAATGACAGACGTGTCTTTTTGCGAAAAACGGAATATTATATGTATTATTTTGGATTAAAATGTGGAAATATTAATTAGGGAAATTAATATTTAAGGGTAATTAAAGGAAATTTCTAATAAAAGGGATTTACTTGTTAATTAAAAGAATTTTATTAAATGGGTACAAAAAGGAAATTTTCCACAATCCCTTCATAATTATATTGCACGCAATTTTTACAAAAAAAAAGTGGAGGAGGGGAGTCTTCAATCATGTGGCTAATCCGTCAGCCTCTTGTATAGACGACAGTACAAGAAATCGGTCACTGGGAGAAGACGATCGTTTTAATACTCTTCGTTTCCTAAAGAGACTTGGTTAGGGTTTGTGGAAGAAATCTGCAGACTTTCTTCAAGGTTTTGGGTAGGATTTGCTTGCTAATAAGGTAAGATACTCTTCCTAATGAGTAATTAAGGTTTTACAATGTTAAAGTTGAGTTTTAGTGTTGAATCGTAGTAAGAGAGTTCATATTGAATAACTGGTGTTTTATTATGTTAAGATAAACTAAATAAGTGTTCTACTCGAATTGATTAATTTTGATTATGTGTTTTACAATGTTAAAGTTGAGTTTTAGTGTTGAATCGTAGTAAGAGAGTTCATATTGAATGATTGGTGTTTTATGATGTTAAGATAAACTAAATAAGTGTTATATCCGAATTGATTAATTTTGATTATGTGTTTAGGCTGTATAAATTTCCAGATCGATGTGGTCTGTTTGCAAAAGAAAAACAAATAACTAAATGATAATGCTCAAAAATGTAAATGGGTAATTAAATGATTCGAGTTTGGAAAATACTACCGAAACAAGTATGATTTTATGTAAATTTGGACTGAACTCTTTTGAGAGAGCTGCCTACGTATCCTATTCAATGGTTGAATCGGAATCAAGTACCCCTCATAGTTCAAGCCCTTTCTTTATACCTTTAGATCATGGTGATAACCTCCCTTACCATCATGGGAGTTATCACCGGTTATCTTGTCAACTATAAGACGTGGGGTCTACCCACATTTGTAAATGATTATACCATTATAGATTCTATTTGTGGCAGTTGCTTGGTACTTCTGTTCAGATGCTTGGTTGTTCTGCCCAGAAGTAGTTCTGCTCAGAATATGGCGGTGTCCTGCTCTGCTAGTATTATCCGATTGTGAGACGGGCCTGGCCCAATTGTAAATAATCCGGCCCAGTGGGCCCATATATCATCATAAGTCTCCCCAGACTAGGGTGGACTACTTTACAGCTATCCTAGTCTGCACCGTATAAACTTTCGTCATCAATATAACGCGAAACGAGGCCAACTTGCATCTGTTATAATGAGTGTGGACTGAACCATCACGGCCCTTCCGTTTCTTGTCATATACTCTTTTATTTGAGACTCTTTGGATCATACATCTGCAATTACAAGTAAGTCTCTGCCTCTATTTTATTTCCTCTTCTTCTTTTCGGTCTGTTATTTACTTCATGAGTTTAAGAATCGATACTGCCTCCAGTGATTCCGTGGAAAGATTATTTCAATCGTCTGAAGAAAGCGTAACCGTAGTAGAAAGTGGAGAAGTAAATTTCTCTATCCTTGCTCCTTGCCTTAAGCATGTCATAAATTCTGATAATCCCTCTTCTTCGATTAATTTGGGGGATACTTCCACATTTGGAGATAATCCCTTGTGCCTTCTCCCTTCACATCTTCTTCCTCCTGGGAACTTTACTCCTACTTCCATTGTATACAAATTTCCAGAAGATCATTCTGCTTTCGTTTACACCCTTAGTAGGGAGATCAACCGGTTTGACAAAACAAAGGCAATAAGGGTCTGCCACGGTGTTTCTAGCAAGATGATGATAACCGAATTAGCCCATTGTTTGTCCCTTGGAAAGGCTAACACAAGTTTAGAGGGGGGGGGGTGAATAAACTTGTCACCAAAAACTGGATTTAAAACAAATTAAGGTTCAGTTAAAACTTTTGTGGAGTTAAGTTGACTGAGCTGAGTTTAAGTCAAACTGATTTAAGCAAAACTAAGTCAACCGGCAGTGGATTAAATTCTAGCATTTTTCTTGATCTTGTTATTCTATATGAAAGCTGAGTGTGCTAAACTGAATTTTGGTGAATGTCAGTTTGTGAGCTGTGTGATGTATAACAATCAAATCTCAGAATGCTGTAGATAAATGCTAAGTAAATAAATAAATGCGTAAAGTAAATAAACAAGAATTATAGAGGTTCCAGGTGGTGTAATCCTGTCAATCCTCTCTTCCCATGTGGTGCGGAGGAAAATTCCACCAGAACTTCTTGAGGTGAGCTGTTACAAAAAGTCCTAATCAATAGTCCTTGGCAAATCCTAGCTTCACTATCTAAACAGTTGTAGAACAGGTAGAATTATTGCTCTCCAATTGCTTGAACACAGGTCCTTGAAGGGTTACGTATGCCTCTTCACCAGCTACCACCACAAACACAGTCTACCCGACTGCTGTGACAACTGTCCTTGGTAAAACCTTCCCGGTTTGCTTCACAGTCTAAACCTTTGATGTAGAATCAAAGTTGGGCTGAGAATCAATGAATTGATTCTTGTTTGTGGTTCTTCAAAGTGTCTGAATCTGGATAAATTCTGTGTAGCTTGAACACTTGAAGAAATTCTTGATATGATCTTGTTATAGTGCAGAGATGATACCAATTCGAATAACTAAGATTGGTGCACAAAATGCTTGTTGATCTTAATTATTATATTATTTTTCTTTCTGGTGCAAAGTCCTCTATTTATAGTGTGAGGTCCAACGTTCATCTTGTTTAAATTCGAATTGTATCAACGTAAATCTTGTAACGGCTATATTTTGTCACCGTTCTGAAGTGTCAGTATTTCATCCAATAGAATTGCTTCATTTATAACGTTCGACTGTACTATTAGTTTGTTGGATGACTGACATATAAAACTGAGTTTCCTAATCAGTTTTATACTGTGTTTATCAGTTGTCAGTTTCCTGACTGACTTGGAGCATTAACTGAGATTTTACTCTTCTCCAAATATCAGTACTCCAGTTTTCATCTGATTATAGTCGACTTAATCAGAGTACGCCATAAACAATTACCATCTAAGAATTCTTTGTCCTTATGATTCTTAAGTCTTCATACAAGATCCATAAAGTTAGTTCAGGTCACCACAATCTTGCCTGAAGTCTAACTTTACAGTCTCGACGTTGTCTTCATAAACTGAGTTTGAACCCTCAGTTCTTCTATCTTCATTAACTAAGTCTATGACCCTCAGCTCTTCATCAACTGAGTTTGATCCCACAGTTCTTCTGTATTCTAGATAAGCCAACTGAGTTTTTGAACCTCAGTTAACTTACCTTCTTAAGTTTCATAATGGGGTAGTCTGAGTCAGTTTGTTTATCTTGACGATTTCCAGTTTTCTAAATGACTTCCAGTTTTCAGTTTTATGACACACTAACTATTATAGTGCTTGTCTGATGTAATCTATACAAATATCTGACTCTAGTAAGACCTATACATTCAGTTTTAGACATCTTATAGCTTTTCACTATAACAACTAGCTCCAGCACTTCAACAATGAGGTTAAGATAATATTCTGAGTAATTTTGATGAATTATCATCAAAACATAAATTTTATTTCCAACAATTTTCCGCTATTGATGATGCCAAAACTCTCCCTAAAAGAAAAGCTTAAAGATCAAAACAATGTAAAACTGGAAAACTGGATTTCATTAGAATACGCAAAAACTGGAATAGTTACACTTTGTTCAAATAAGCTAAACTAGAGACTAAGCTCCTTTTTGTGCTTTTTGTGTAACTGAAATATACTTCATTTCTTTGTCATGTAGACGATAATCATGTTCCAGCTTAGAGTCTTCCTTAGAAAAGGTCTTGTTATAGTCTACTTGACTTCCTTCTTTCCATTTTCTCCATAAAATTAACTTTGGTAAAGCTGATTCATCCAAGTAGTATTTTTCAAATTCTGCTACATCAGCTTTCATTTGTTCAACTTTGTCTTTTATCTTCAGTTTGTCTTCAATCTTCCTGATCTTCTTATATTGTGCTATCTTCTGATTGTGATATATGTCAGATAAGAAGTAGTTCAAGGATTCTTCAATAGTCTTATCCTTGTACTTGGCTTTTATAGGATTATGATCTTTGACAAACTTTAACCACAGATCCTAGTGAGAGTAGCTCTCCGATCTTCAGGTTGACTGTATTTCTCAATAAGCTACTCGTCAGTTAATTCTTTCCTTAAGAACTTTGGATCTGATTTATATTTTTCCATTTCGTCTTCAAGTTGCTTCTTTTCTTTGAGTAACTTCAGCTTTTCTTCTTCAGCTTCCCCTTTTTGGCATCATACAATTGATCTACCAAAGCATGGGTTGCCTTTAGATCTACTGAGATACGTTTCTGAGAAGCAAGTACTTCTTTGAGCTGATTCTCTAACCCGTAGATGTGCTAATTCATATGCCAGTGAGCCTGAGCATGTGTTTCCCTATCTGCGGTTGAGTCTTCAAGTTTTTGTTTAAGTAGCAAAATTTCTGAGGCAGAACTTGAACATGATTTATGGATCATTTCTAGTCTTGCATAAACTGAGATATCTGTTTTAGTTCTATAATCTAGATATCCATAGATGTTTGACAGAAGGCCATTGTATGCATCCTTTTGGCTGAGCACAATCTTTAAGTTCTCATGAACTTTGCCCAATTCTTCCTTTGTCAGGATATCAGAAGGATCACATGTTGCTTCTGTTTGAACTTTAGACTGAGTGATATCTTCAATGATCATAAGTTGTTGATTATTAAGTCCATCAGCTGCTTGTTGATTGTCAGCTGTTTGCTTTCCAACTGGCAAATCTTCTTGTTGAGTTACAGTTTGCGTAGCTTGGAGTTGAGGTTGAGCATCTTTCTGCAAAAAATAAGTCATATCAGCTTCTTTCCTTGAATTATCATCTTCATCATCATCCTTCTTCTTTGAAATATCTTCGGGAATAGATGATGTGGCTGATTCTCTGCGTTGAGCTAGTTCAGTGAATCTATTGAAACAATTTGTAAGAAACTCTGATATAGGAAATAGAGTGTATAGGTCTCTAATTTCCAATTCCTTCAAGATTAACTTTTCTTCATATTGTAAGATAGCTTAACGAGAATCTTCTGGTTTGAGTTAATCTTCATTAGTTTGATAATTCTATCAGCTTCAAAACTAGGAGCTTGTTGCTGATCTGAATGGTGTTGTAACTGAGAAGTATGATCAGCAGGAATATCTTTCCGCGTGATTTCAGCTGTCAGTTGTTGTAGTTCCCCCTAAGTTGGTGCTTGATGACTCGAAGTACCTGGGTATAAAAATTTGACAACCGATTTTTCTTTTGCTGAGTCAGCTTTCCGCTTGACTCCTTTGTGTTCAGCTTCCTGCTGAGACATAGTTTCATGTCTGGCTTCAGGTTGGAAAGTTGTTTCTGTGACTGCTGCAATTCCCTCTATATCAGTAGTTGTGGCTGCAGTTTGTCTTGCTTTCTTCCCTATCTTAAGTTTCTCCAAATAAAATTGTATGATTCCACTGAGTGTTTTCTTCAGTCGGAATCTCCCAACAATTGATTGTCCTTCAGCTTGAGCTTTCTGTACACTTTCCAATTCAGTTAAGTGTTGCTTCTTTATCTGATTGACGACATAACCGGCCCAATTGAATTTTAGTTCGTCCTAAATTATGTTCATCAGATAAACATTGTCATCGGATAATATGTTGATTCCTTTGGATTTTCGAATAACATGTCTGCTGAGACATCTACTAAGGAGTCCAAATTCTGGCTTGAATTTATCAAAATGAATGCCAACTTCTGCTGGTTCTTTAGATAATGTAATTTGCCTAAGAAAGGCGTCGCTTTTCAATGGTAGACGAGTCAAGTCTATTGATGTCTCAGATGAATTTTTGAAACCAAATAGTGACTTTATGACTCGTTCATTGATAATGATACTATCTCCACGAACTGAATATGGAGTCTCTTACCAAACAAATATTCTCCTAGAACAGCGAAATTCCTTCCACATCACATTTTTCGTTGAAGGTGACTTCCAGAATGCTTTTTAATCCTGGTTGTTTCGGGATCTTCTCACAGATATAACTAGCTAACAGAGTGTTGTTGCACATAGATTCCTAAATTTTGAATGTATACACATCTAAATCTGTGATCAATCTTTCTTCTTGAGATTTCTTTGAAGTGGCCATTTTTGTGAAAAAGATTGAGTTTGAAAGAATTTAGAGATGTCTGATTAAGGAGAGTGTGAACGGAGGTTGAATAAATAGGGATGATGTACTGGCGGTTGATTAGTACAACTTTTCAAATTCCATGATGGTTTGTGTAACCAAGGCATGTACTGTTCTGACAGTAATGGGGTGTACACGCAATATATTCTGACAGAAACTGCGGTAATTAAATGCGATATAACCGCTGTTGGTTTTATCTTATCAACCTTTGACTTAAGTTGACTCTTATAAAGAGTGGTGCTGAGGTCAGTTTTAGAGTAAAATTTTAGTTCTAAAAATATCTTTTAGTTCCAGTTGGTCAGTTTGAGGTTGTTGATGTCAATGACTAATCTGTTAAGTGAGCGCACCCAGCATAACAAAGATTAATCCCCTTGACGAATCTCTCGCTTAACTGACTTAGCTGACTTAACTGACTTTAATTATCCCCAATTCAGTTCTCAGTTTGGCAAATCTTTCTTTGTCCAATCGTTTTGTAAAGATATCGGCCAACTGATCTTCAGTAGGTATATAGAGAATTGTAATATCCTTTTTCTCTGCATGATCTCTTATGAAGTGATGACGCACATCAATATGTTTTGGCCTTGAGTGCAAACGGGATTGTCAGTATGTGATGACACATTATGGGAATTGTTCCTTCTTCTATCCCATAATCTCTTAATTGCTGTCTAATCCATAGAACTTGAGCATAACAACTTCCAGCTGCTATATACTCTGCTTCAGTTGTTGAAGTTGAGATAGAGTTTTGCTTTTTGCTAAACCAAGAAAAAAGTCTATTTCCTAGCAACTGACATGTGCCTGCGGTGCTCTTTCTGTCCACTTTGCATCCTGCATAATCTGAGTCTGAGTAAGATATCAGCTTGAATTCTCCTTCTCTTGAATACCAAATTCCAACTCCATCTGTATCTTTCAGATACTTCAAGGTTCTTTTTACAACTGTGAGATGACTTTCCTTTGGTTTCGACTGAAATCTTGCACACACGCCAACAGTAAAAGATATATATGGCCTACTTGCGGTGAGATAGAGTAAGCTTCCAATCATTCTTTTGTAAAGTGTTTGATCAACATCCTTGCATTCTTTGTCTTCGTCTAGTCTGATGTTGGTCCCCTTGGTGTAGAAATTCCAGCTGATTTTTCCATACCAAACTTTTTGATAAGTTCTCTTGTATACTTGGTTTGGTGAATGAAAATTCCAACATCTAATTGTTTAACTTGTAATACAAGAAAATAATTCAATTCTCCCATCATACTCATATGAAATATGCTCTTCATTAAAATTGCAAATTTCTCACATAATTGTTCATTTTCTGTTCCAAAAATAATGTCATCAACATAGATCTGAACAAGTAGAGTGCTCTCTTCGTTTTTCATTCTGAATAAGGTTTTGTCGATAGTTCCTTTGATAAATCCATTATCCACTAGAAACTGAGATAGAGTTTCATACCAAGCTCTTGGTGCTTGTTTAAGTCCATAAAGAGCTTTCCTTAGTCTGAAAACTTTATCAGATTGATCTTTGATCTCGAATCCAGGTGGTTGTTGAACATAAACTTCTTCTTCAAGTATTCCATTTAAAAATGCACTTTTAACATCCATCTGGTATACTTTGAACTTTTTGTGAGCTGCAAAGGCAAGAAATAGCCTGATTGCTTCCAATCTTGCAACTGGTGCATAAGTTTCATCAAAGTCTACGCCTTCTGCTTGAGAATACCCTTTAGCTACGAGTGTAGCTTTGTTTATGATGATATTCCCATCTTCATCAAGTTTGTTTCTGAAAACCCATTTGGTTCCAATGATATTCACATGAACTGGTCTTTCTACCAATTTCCATACTTGATTTCTTTCGAATTCATTAAGTTCTTCTTGCATAGCTAGTATTCAGTTTGGATCTTTCAAAGATTCTTCTATCTCCTTAGGTTCAGATTGAGATAGAAAACATGCAATCATTGCATCTAGTTGATGTCTTGTTCGAACTCCGGCTTGAGTATCACCAATAACTTGTTCTTCAGGGTGATCTCTCATCCATTGATAAACGGGTGCTTGCATCAAGGGATCTACATTTTGTTCGACTGGTTCTTCATGAACTGATTCTTGAATTTCTTTAACTGAGTCAGAATCATGTTGTTCAGGAGTGGGTTGTTGATTAGTTGGAAACTGAGACTGATCTTGATCTGAAGAGTCTGAAATCCGTAGTCTTTCAATGTCAACAAAAACAGATTCTGGCAAGACTGGTAACTGAGACTGAGAAACTGGTTCTGGTTTGTCTTCAGTTGTTTCACCAAGGAAGTTTGGTTCTTCAAACACCACATGTATTGATTCCTCATGCTTGAGTGTCCTTTTATTTATCACTCTAAAAGCTTTGCTGACACTTGAGTATCCTAGGAAAATTCCTTCATCTGCTTTGGGCTGAAAAACATGAAGTTGATCTTTCCCATAATTGTGTATGAAAAATTTGCTTCCAAAAGCATGAAAGTGAGAAACATTTGGTTTTCTTTCATTCCAAATTTCATAAGGAGTCTTCTCATGCCTTTTATTCATGAGCTCTGTTCTGTGTATAGCAAGCTGTGTTAACTACTTCTGTCCAATTTCTTTCAGGTAGTTTTGCTTCACAGATCATAGTCCTTCCTGCTTCTTTGAGCGTTCTATTTCTCCTTTCAGCTACACCATTCTATTGAGGTGTTGCTGTGGCAGCAAGTTGGTGTAAAACACCATTTCCTTCACAATATTCAATAATCACATTGTTGAGAAATTCAGTCCATTTATCTGATCTTATCTTCACAACTGATACACTTTTCTGATTCTAAAGTCTCTTGAGTAGTTCAGTAAGTCTTTGTTTGGTTTCACTTTTCTTGGTTAAGAAGATAACCCAAGTGTATCTTGAAAAATCATCTACTACCACCAATGTATACTTCTTTCCACTGATACTAATTGGTGTAATAGGTCCAAATAAGTCCATATGTAGTAGCTCCAGAACTCTGGTTGTTGAATGCTGAGACTTAGTCTTGAAACTTGCTTTTGTTTGCTTTCCTTGTTGACAAGCATCACATAAGCTATCCTTCTTATATGAGATTTCGAGCGAGTCCAATGACTAACTGTTTCTTGACGAGGGTGTTGATGTCATCAAAGTTTAGATGACTCAGTTTCTTGTGCCACAACCAACTGATTTCTGATTTGGTATGCACAAGTAAACAGGTTTCTACAACAGCTGTAGTCCAATCTACAACATAGATATTCTCTCTTCTTCTTCCGGCTAAGACAACTTGAAATGCTGTTTCGCTGACGACAATGCAGAAATCTATGTCAAAAGTGACTTTATATCCCATATCGTAGAATTGAGTGGTGCTGAGTAGATTGTAATGCAATCCTTCTACAAAAGATACATTCTTGATTGTAAGACCATTTCTGATGAGGGTGCCATAACCTTTGGTGAATCTAGGTTTGTCTTTACTTCCAAAATTAACTTTTGGTCCATCTTTGGCAATAAAATCACTTAGAGAGTCCTTGCTCTTTGTCATGTGCCTTGAGCAACCACTGTCAAAGTACCATATATCCTGCAAAAAAAAATAGAAAAGTTTTAGGTACCCAACTCTGTTTGGGTCCATAGTGGTCAGTTGTTAGTACAACTTTGGGTATATTTCCATAGGGTCTTCTCTGGAAATTGTTGCACATGTTTTCATATATATAAGCCACACTTCAATAATATCTTTTTATGGATTGTGCCTTGTGTATATGATTTCTCAGGTCTTCTGGTTCACTCTGATTTCCAAAATGTTTTCTATTATTAAAAGTTGAATTATAACCATCCTTCCTTCTGTACTGAGGTCTGGACTGACCTGGTACTGAGACTTTTGCAGAGAACTTAGATTAGCTTTCTGCCGAGTTTTGAACTGAAACTTGTGATAAGTTTTCTGTCTGGAATGATTGTTCTTATCAGTTTTATTAGTAGATGCAGTAAAATTCCAATCATCATCAGTGGGATAGAGTTTTTCTTTCCCCCAGGATGTGTGAATCTTTGAATGGTTGACATTCTTGGATTTACCATGATTGTAATTTTTCTGGTTCTTGACTTGATCAGTTTTTGTGGATCTGGCAGTTTATTTACCATTTCGGTTTCCTTGAGATACAGCTGATCTACAATTTTGTTTACCTTTGTTGGTAGATACAATTGTCTTCTTGGAAAACTGATTTATCATGTGTGATACTGACTTTACTGGTTCAGCAATTATCTCAGTTTGTGGAAGTTGCTCAGCTACAAACTTAATACCAGTTTTGGTACTATGTTCAGCAGCTTTGCTAGTTCTATGCTTAGAAGATTGCTTTGTATCAAATCCTAAGCCTATTTTGTCTCCGTATGGCTTTCATGATTTGAATCCAGTAGCTGAACTTGATTGAGCAAATGATTCAGTTGCTACTGCTGATGTAGTAGGCTGATACTGATTCTTTTCTTTATCAGTTATAGCCAGTTTCATCATATTAAGTTCAGACTTCAATCTTTCAACTTCAAGAATTAGAATCACTTTCTCAACTTTACTTGATTCATAACTAGCTTGGATAGGTACTAGCTGATTCATCAATTCGTCAAGTGTTTCTTCTAATTCTGGATTTTTTGGATTGGAATCAGCAGTCGAAGAACATGAATTTTGCATGGAAATCTGAGCTGAAGAGTATTTAGAGTTGGATTCACATACCTCATTTGGACTTTCCATGTGAACCATTAAAGCTGTGTCGTCTGATAATCTTTCAGTACCAGCTTCATAGTCTGACTCATCCCTGGCAATGAGTGCTCTTCTGCCAGTTCTTTGTTGCTGAGTCTTCTTTGTCAGTTCTGGATATTCAGCTTTGTAATGTCCAAGATTCTTACAGTTGAAGCAAAGATATTCATCGTCTTTCATCTTTTCAGGAGTCCTTTTGATGAACTTCTGAGTGATTGGGTGTCCACTCTTCATCCTTCGAATTATGTTCATCATTAGTGCCATATGTTCTTCCATCTCATCCAATTGCTGAAGATTGCTAGATGAGGTTCTAGATTGTCATTTGATGCTGCTGCTGCAAGAGCTATTGTTTTAGGTTCTTCCATGGCTTTGATTAAGGCCGTTGTCATGGTGAAATCTTCATTGAATTCGTAAGCTTTAAGATCTGAGAAGATTTTTAATGAATCTTCTATGTCAACTGTTCTTGATTCTTCCATAGCTGTGACCTTCATCTTCTAGTACATTGGTAAGGCCTTCAAGATTCTAGTGTTGATATCTTTCTTGGTAAACTCAATTTTGAGTAAATCCAGTTCATCCATGATAGCGCCAAATCTTGATCCATCTGTTCAATATTTTCGCCTGACTTCATCTTGAAATTCTCAAACTTCTGTTTTGCTACAGAGATTTTATTCTCTTTAATCGAATCAGTTCCTTCGCAAACTAACTGAAGTTTTTCCCACATCTCTTTTGTAGTATTGCAATCCTTGACTTTCATATACATGTTTCTATCAAGAGTTCTGAGTATGATATCCATGGCAACATTGTTTAGGTTGTTTCTCTTCCGATCATCACTGGTCTATTCAGCTTTAGGCTTGGGAATTCTAACTTGATTTCCATGAACAGTTTGCATGTGAGTGATCTGAATAGGTCCATCAGTGAGTACATCAATCATCTCATCATGAGAATCCGCTAGAAAAGCCTGCAAACGACGTCTATATTCATCAAATTTGTCTATGTTGCACTTCGGCATTTGTCTGGCATACTGATTGTTATCCATAGTGAGATAGTGAGAACTGATTATGTGAAAACTTAGAAACTGAGCTTTCTAAAAAGAAAAACTAGAGGTGATTTAGAGCAAATGAGATTTTGACAACGACTTGTCTAAGAAACACTGCTCCGATACCAATTGTTGGTCCCTTGGAAAGGCTAACATAAGTTTAGAGGGGGGGTGAATAAACTTGTCACCAAAAACTTGATTTAAAACAAATTAAGGATCAGTTAAAACTTATGTGGAGTTAAGCTGACTAAGTTGAGTTTAAGTCAAACTGATTTAAGCAAAACTAAGTCAACCTGAAGCGGATTAAATTCTAGCCTTTTTCATTATCTTGTTATTCTATATGAAAGCTGAGTGTGCTAAACTGAATTCTGGTGAATGTCAGTTTGTGAGCTGTTTGATGTATTACAATCAAATCTCAGAATGCTGTAGATAAATGCTAAGTAAACAAATAAATGCGTAAAGTAAATAAACAAGAATTATAGAGGTTCCAGGTGGTGTAATCCTATCAATCCTCTCTTTCCCTGTGCTGCGGAGGAAAATTCCACCAGAACTTCTTGAGGTGAGCTGTTACAAAAAGTCCTAATCAATAGTCCTTGGCTAATCCTAGCTTCACTATCTAAACAGTTGTAGAACAGGTAGAAATGCTGCTCTCCAATTGCTTGAACACAGGTCCTTGTAGGGTTACGTATGCCTCTTCACCAGCTACCACCACAAACACAGTCTACCCGACTGCTGTGACAACTTTCCTTGGTAAAACCTTCCCGGTTTGCTTCACAGTCTAAACCTTTGATGTAGAATCAAAGTTGGGCTGAGAATCAATGAATTGATTCTTGTTTGTGGTTCTTCAAAGTGTCTGAATCTGGATAAATTCTGTGTAGCTTGAACACTTAAAGAAATTCTTGATATGATCTTGTTATAGCGCTGAGATGATAGCAATTCGAATAACTAAGATTGGTGAACAAAATGCTTGTTGATCTTAATTATTATATTATATTTCTTTTTGGTGCAAAGTCCTCTATTTATAATGTGAGGTCCAACATTCATCTTGTTTAAATTCGAATTGTATAAACGTCTATCTTGTAACGGCTATATTTTGTGACCGTTCTGAAGTGTCAGTATTTCATCCAATAGAATTGCTTCCTTTATAACGTTCGACAGTACTATTAGTTTGTTGGATGACTGACATATAAAACTGAGTTTCCTGATCATTTTTATACTGTGTTTATCAGTTGTCACTTTCATGACTGACTTGGAGCATTAACTGAGATTTTACTCTTCTTCAAATATCAGTACTCCAGTTTTCATCTAATTATAGTTGACTTAATCAGAGTATACCATAAACAATTACCATCTAAGAATTCATTGTGCTTATGATTCTTAGGTCTTCATACAAGATCCATAATGTCAATTCAGGTCACAACAATCTTGCTTGAAGTCTAACTTTACAGTCTCGACGTTGTATTCCTAAACTGAGTTTGAACCCTCAGTTCTTCTATCTTCAATAACTGAGTCTGTGACCCTCAGCTCTTCATCAACTGAGTTTGATCCCTCAGTTCTTCTGTATTCTTGATAAGCCAACTGAGTTTGTGACCCTCAGCGAACTTACCTTCTTCAGTTTCATAATGGTGTAGTCTGAGTCAGTTTTTTTATCTTGACGATTTCCAGTTTCCTAAATGACTTCCAGTTTTCAGTTTTACGACACACTAACTATTATAGTTCTTGTCTGATGTTATCTATACAAATATTAGACTCTAGTAAGACCTATACATTCAGTTCTAGACATCTTTTAGCTTTTCACTATAACAGCTAGCTCCAGCACTTCATCAATGAGGTTAAGATAATATTCTGAGTAATTATGATGAATTATCATCAAAACATAAATTTTATTTCCAACACCCATCTACATAAAACTTATAGGATTCCTACCGATCCCTTCGAGGTTGCTCTCCCTAAGGCTACTGAATATGTGTATAATCCCTGCACAGGTTTCTGCACAGTGTATGCTGACCAGCTGCGAAATAGCATTAGGTTTCCTCTTCCTCCTGGTTACATAGAAGTAATATGGTACTATAAGCTGCGTAGCGGGAAAATCCAGCCGAACAGCGTTAAATTCCTGATTGGATTTTTGATATTGTGTCGTCTGAATACTACCCCTTTCTCGGTGAAGTTATTCAGAAACTTTTATCAGTGCAAGTTAACACCTGGCAGTGGAGGGTGGTACCACTTATGTCGTAGATCTGGGAAGCTAAGGCAGATTAATACCATAACTGGTAAGGATAAAACCAAGAAAAAGGGGCAAGAACACTTTTTCTTCGTGCGACATAACACTAATGTCGGCCTTGGCTGATGGAACACTTCCTCCATGAAGGATAAGCTAAAAGAGTCAATAGATTCTGCCCTTGCCCAATATATTGCTGATAATAAGATTTCCCTGACACTAGACTTCCTAAGCTCTGCCCGGATAAACGCTGCTCAGGTTCATACCGCAGGTCCTACCGGATATATGGAGTTCACAAAGGAAGAATATAGAAAATGTAATGTTTGAACTTATACTTTCTGCTTGTTATCGGGTATAACTTAACCCTCTTTTTTCTGTGCCGTGGCCAATGTGGATGACCTAATCAATGTTGATGTTGAAGAGGAGGTTGAGCAGATGCAAGAAGACTCTGACAAGACTTTATCGTTTGTTCCTGAAGGTGGTGAGACATCTGCTCTGAAAGAAGTTGAGGAAGTAGGTGTTTCTTCTGGTGAGGCTGCTTAGAACACCATTGTTGTTATAGAGCCTTTTGCTCAGAACCTGCCAAGCCCCAACCACAGTATGGACTTAACTAACAAAGAAAGTCCTCCCAGTGATGAAGTTATTGCTCTGAATGCTGTGTCCTTGAGGTCTGCATCTAAGAGAAGCAAGAAAAGGCATAGGTCGACATCATCTGGTAGCTCGGCCAGTGGTTCTTCTTTTAATTTTGAAGATATGCCCGCTGAAGATTTTCCCAACTCTATAAGTATATTTTGTTGGGTCCTTTATTTTCTTCTTTGTTCTTTATTCCTTGACCTCCAATCTTTTTGCAGTGCTACCACCTAGGCAGGTCTCTACATAAGAAAACTTCTTGTATGGCCAAAGAAATTGCAGTCCTGCAGCAGAAGGTGGCTAGCTTAGAGGAGGCCAATGCCAAGGTGACCAGTTTGGAGGAGGCCAACCACACATTGATGTGTTCAGAGACTGCTGCTCATCAGGAGATCGAACAATTAAAAGCCAAACTTGCCTAGGATGAAAATTTATTATTCACTCAGGATGAGCAACTGAAACCTAGAGATCAGCAGCTGAAGAAGATAAACGAGGAAAATCAACAGCACCTTACAGCAGCAAAAAAGTTGAAATCTGAGTTTGATGAGACTGTGAGACAGACGGAAGAAGCTCCTGCTCAGAACATCGTTCACAAAATCATTTCAGAGTATAACGCTTGTCCCCAAACTTATGAAGAGATCAAAATCATCCTAGCTCCTGCTATGCGCAGAGGGTACACTCTGGGAGTTGATGAGGCCAAGACAGCCGATTTGGTGATTAGCACTCTGCCTAATCACAAATTATTTCATAAGGAGGCAAGTGATATCTTCACCAACCGCTATGAAGAATACAAAGGTGGGGAAGATATCGTATGCAAATATGCCAAGAAAAAGCCTGTTGCTCCTCCATCATCTTGATTTTATATACCCGCCTTGAGAATTTGATAATAAAACTTTGATGTTTCTGCAACTTCTGAAGTTATTTGAATATTCCTGATGAAACCTTTGTTTTTGATGTATCTGATATTTTGATCATCAGCAATTTTAAATTTGCATTTTCGATATTTTCTTGTTCATCTGTTCTTTATCTCCTATTGCGCTGCAAAGAAGCTAAGATAATTTATCCTTAGCTTATTTATTGGTGATTTGTATGTTTCTGTTCAAAATGCTCTGCATTCCGTAACTAACCACTGGGTATTTCACCCAAAGTATCCTTGCACTGCAAATTTGGTACTTAGTTCATTCATGTATTAGATTTTACCCAGAAATGTTCTTGTATTGCAAGTTTGACATTCAGATTTTTACAACGGGGTCTTCTGCCCAGAGTATCCTTGCGCTGCAAGTTTGACACCTTAAATTTTTATGATGGGTCTTCTGCCCAGAAATGTCCTTGCACGGCAAGTTCAACGCTTAAATTTTTCCGATGGGTCTTCTGCCCAGAGTGTCCTTACGCTGAAAGTTTGACACCTTAAATTTTTATGGTGGGTCTTCTGCCCAGAAATGTCTTTGCGCTGCAAGTTTGACACTTTAAATTTTTATGGGGGGTCTTCTGCCCAGAAATGTTCTTGCGCTGCAAGTTTGACACATCGAATTTTTATGACGGGTCTTCTGCCCAGAAATGTTCTTGCGCTGCAAGTTCAACACTTAAATTTTTACGATGGGTCTTCTGCCCAGAGTGTCCTTGCGCTGCAAGTTTGACACTTGAAATTTGTATGATAGGGTCTTCTGCCCAGAAATGTCCTTGTGCTGCAAGTTTGACGCTTAAATTTTTACGGTGGGTCTTCTGACCAGAGTGTCCTTGCGCTGCAAGTTTGACACTTTAAATTTTTATGATGGGTCTTCTGCCCAGAAATTTTCTTGCTCTGCAAGTTCAACGCTCGGTATATTTTTGGAATTTTGCCTTTAGTTTTCTATGTTTCAACACAACTTAAAAATATTCAAACATACAAAAAAAAATTAATAAAGACATATTTTAAATGGATAACAATTTCAGAAAATAAGCTTATTTTAAGGATAGTATTTCCTTAGGTGAATAGCATTCCAGCTCCTAGGAATGGTCCGTCCAGAGGCATTAGCCAGTTGATGAGATCCTTTTCCATGTACCTTAATTATTTTGTAAGGACCTTCCCAATTTGGGTCTAGCTTTCCAGTTGGACCTTGCTTGCTGGCATCATTTCGCCTCAAAACTAAGTCACCTTCTTTAAAATACGTACCTCTAACTTTGGAGTTGTAGTATTGAGCAATCCTCTGTTTGTACTTGGCCATCTATATCAGAGCTACATCTCTTTTGTGTTCCAACTCATCCTTAATGTGCAGCATATTTGCTTCCTGCGTTTCAGGACAGTATAACTCTGTCTTGGGAGATTTATTCCCAATCTCTACTGGTATCACTGCTTCGCGCCCATATGCTAAGGAATAAGGAGTTTCTTGTGTAGCGGTATTTGAGGTAGTTCTATATGCCCATAAAATATTGGGAAGGTGATCTGCCCAATGAGATCCTTCATACTCCAGTCTTTTCTTCAACCCGTGCTTTATTTGCCGGTTAGTCTGCTCTACCTACCCATTTGCTTGAGGATGAGCCACAGATGTGAAGTGTTGAGAGATTCCTAAGTTTGTGCACCAAGTCCTCACTCCTTGATCCTCAAATTGCGTACCATTATCGGAGATGAGCACTTTAGGAATGCCATATCTGCAAAGAATATTCTTCCACAGGAACTTTTGAATTTGGTTGGCTGTGATGGTGGTCAAGGGCTCTGCTTGAACCCATTTAGTGAAGTAATCTACTGCCACAACCTGAAACTTTAAATTTCCTGGTGCTCTGGGTAGAGGACCTATTAGGTCTATTCCCCATTGACCTAAAGGCCAAGGTGATATAATTGGTGTCATCTCATGCACATCTTTGTGTGATAAATTACCAAGCACCTGGCATGCCTTAAATGTGTTGACCAGCTTCTCTGCATCCTCTTGCATTTGTGGCCAGTAATATCCAAAGAGTCTTCATTTTCTGGCCAGAGCTCGTGCTCCCAAATGATTTTCACAAATTCCAAGGTGGATCTCTCTCAGCACATAGTCTCCATCTTCAAGGGTGACACACTTCAGCCAGGGTGCTGCGCATGATTTTATGTACAACACCTCATTGAACAGAGCATATCTCGCCGAGAGTCTTACCAGTTTTTTGGCACGAACCTTATCTTCTTGGAGTCTTCCATCTCTCAGATATATCATAATCGGATCCATCCAAATTTCTGCCTGTGTTATAGGTTGTACTTCAACCGCATCACAACACTTCTGCTCAACTAGCACTTTCTTGTTGGACAGAAAATTGGACCCCAGTATAGATAATGCATCTGCTCTGGTATTTTGGGCCCTATTTATCTGTTCTACTTCCACCATTAAGAAGTTTTGCAACTTCCCCTGTGCAGCCGCTAGGTATTTCTTCATAGGGCATTCCTTGGCTTCTTATTCTCCTTTGATATCATTAGTTACGAGCTGTGAGTCAGTGTACACCTTTAGGTTTTGTACACCTAGTTTCTGTGCTAGGTTTAATCCAGTTATTAAGGCTTCTTATTCTGCTTCGTTGTTAGTGGTCTGAAACTCGAAATGAAGAGCATATGGGAATTCTTCACCTTTTGGGCTAATGAGTAGGAGTCCTGCTCCTGTTCCTTCTTTATTGGAAGCTCCGTCTACATAGAGTTGCCACTGCTCAGCCACTTTCTGCTCTGCCTTTTGTTCTACTGCTAATGCCTTTTTTTTCTGCCAAGAAATCTGATAATGCTTGAGCTTTGATTGCCGTTATTGGTTTTTACTCAATGTCAAACCCTGCTAATTCAACTACCCACTTCGCCAATCTCCCAGACTTATCAGGTTTATCCAAAATTTTCTTTAGGGGTTGATTCGTCAATACCACCACCGGGTGACTATGGAAATATGGCCTTAGTTTTCTTATGGCATGCACAAAGGCTAAAACCAATTTTTCTACCTCAGAATATCTGACCTCAGGCCCTTGTAGGGCTTTGCTTACAAAATACACAGGCCTTTGTAACATACCATGTTGTTTTACCAGCACAACACTTACTGCTTCATTACAAAACGATAAGTATAAGAATATTACATCTCCTTCCTGAGGGGCAGTTAGGGATGGTATCTGACTGATATGATCCTTTAATTCCTGGAAAGCTTGTTGACATTCTGCATTCCACTCGAATGGGGTGGCCTTCCTGAGAATTTTAAAGAAAGGTAATGACTTTTGCGCTAATTTTGACAAGAAACGATTTAGCGCTGCTAATCTTCCTGTCAATCGTTGGACTTCTTTAGTGTTCTTCGGTTCGGGCATAGTCTTCAAAGCTTTTAATTTATCAGGGTTGGCCCTGCCCCTTCTTTGGATATCATATAACCAAGAAATTCGCCTGACCTCACTCCAAAAGTACATTTTTTTTAGGATTCAACTTCATTCTTGTTTGTCTCAATACTTGACAAACTTCGGCAACATCTTTCAAATATTTGTCAAGGGTCCTGCTCTTGATCAATAAATCATCTACATATACCTCCATCGATTTATCAATCTGTTGGTTAAAAGTCTTATTGACTGCCCTTTGGTATGTATCCCCTGCATTCTTTAACCCAAAAGGCATAGACACATAGTAGTAGGAACCAAATTCAGTAATAAATGCAGTTTTTACAGCGTCTGCGGGGTCCATCATAATCTGGTGGTAACCCTTATATGCATCTAAGAAAGCAAAAATTTCATATCCAACTGTGGAATCTACTAGTCTATGAATTCTAGGGGATGTGTAGCTATCTTTAGGGCATGCCTTGTTTAAATCTGTGAAATCCACACAGATCCTCCAGCTGCCATCTGGCTTCTTGACTAGTACATGATTTGCTAGCCACTCAAAATATATAACCTCTTCAATCATGCTGGCCTGCAACAGCTTCTCTACCTCTTGCTGGCTAGCCTGTATCGTTTCTGGAGTGAAAGACCTCTTTTTTTGCTTCACCGGTTTTCTGGTTGGGTCTATGTTGAGCTTGTGGACAGCCAACTCTGTTGACCGTCCTGGCATGTCACTGGCTTTCCATGCAAACACATCTTTGTAATCTTTCAATATCTTGATCAGAATTTGCTTCTGCTGAGCGGGTATCCATGATCCTACACTGATTGTGGATTCTGGGTTCATTTCATCTAGCATTACTTGCTCCACTGGATTATTAGACTGCCAAATTTTCTCTTCCATTGGAATGAGATCTTCCATTGTCACATGTTGCACTTTGATCTTCCCACTGATCGTTGTTGTATATCAGTTCTTCGTAGCATCCACATCTCCTTTAACATTAGCTTCTCCTTCTGAGGTTGGGAACTTCATGCTGTTATGTGCCGGGGACACCACAACTTTGAGATCGATCAATGCCGGTCTGCCCAAAATCATATTGTACGCAGATGGGGCATTGACCACCACATAATTGACGATAAGAGTCCTGCTCCGTGGTCCTTTTCCAAAAGTTGTTAATAATTTAAGCATACCCACATGATGAATAGGAGGTCGTGTGAATCCAAAGAGAGGAGTTGTGTTTAGGGCCAAATTATAGTGATTTTCATATATATTTTATGAATCAATTTCCCCCATATATGGATTATTTTCATAGATATCGGGCCTTATAGTCAAATATTGAGTAAATAAGGTTTTTAATGATTAAATATGAAAACGTATCGATTTATGTGTTTATTTGATGTTTTTATATTATTTTGGAAATTATTACGTTTTGGTATGTTTTTGATATTTGTAGATACCCAATTGATGATGGAAAAGATGATCCTAAAAGGCTAAATTCGAGATGGAAGAGGATCAATTAAAGATATGGAAGAATAAAAGAGATAAGGAAAGAAATAAATCAAGATAAAGATGGAAAAATCAAGAAATTCGATTTCAAGTCAATATGGACGAGCGTCCATCTGAAGCAGACGAGCGTTCAATAGTGGACGGGCGTTTGGTGAAGTGGACGAGCGTCCTAGAAGAGATTTTACATTCAGAGTCTCCAGACGCAAGCTGAACGAGCGTTGACTCTCCGTCCAAGGCAAATGGACGGACGTCCATGTATTCAAACGAGCGTCCGCCGCCTTTGCCTAAACCGACTTAATCTTCTATTTAAACAGCCGTCGCCCCAACCCTAATTCATCCATATTTTTCTTCACATCAAAAAGAGAGCACAGCCGCATCTTGGAGAGTTGAAGGCCGGTCACCCGAGCCTTGTGCTCGGGTGAACCGAGGTTAGATTAGGAGTAGATTATGTAGCTTTTCTTTTCGTTTCCATGGTGTTTCAACCATTGTATCCAAGACTATGTGAGTTCTCTTATGATTAATTTAATTCCAGTTTTTCTTCATGACGTTTGATTTAGTTTGTATTTTTCTATGCGGTTTGTATGCCATGAGAATAGAATCGAAAGATTTAGTTTCTTATCGATGTTTACAATACGGAAGTTGCATAAACGCTAGATCACCATAGAAAGATAGGGTTTTTAGCCATTAATGATGACAAGTTAATGAGTTAGATTCCTAGGTTGTTAGGTTCTTTAAAAACGAGAGTTAATTGAATCTACACCCGAGTTTTGTTTGGTAAATCAGTCTCAACACTCGAAAGATGAGAGATAGATAATTGAATTCACTACGGAAGTAGGCTTTCATAGCTTGAGAATAAATTCACTAAGAGATTAGGGATTTGTGTCTCATGAAAAGGTGAAACCACAAACTGAATTAAAATCATGAGATTAACTAGGATTGAGATCACTAGGCTTGTTCAATGTTTGATCCCATGTCTTTAGTTTAGATTGTTTTTATGTTTCTTAGGTTAGATTTATCTTGATTGTTCTTTTCTGTTTTTATGTTTTGTTCTTTCGTTTCTTTTGTTTATTCGTTCTTTGAGTAGCAATTGGTAGGATTAGTGAAGTTAGATTCAACATCCCTTTTCCCTGAGGATCGATACCCGTACTTATCCAACTTTACTAGCAACTACCCGGTATTCGGCCGGTTAGGAGGTAGTTTTGCATGGTAGTATAGGTTTATAAATTTTCTTTTGTTTTTATGATGCAAAATCTCCCCAACAAAAGTGGCGCCGTTGCCGGGGAATAGGTGTCATGTTGAATCTGATCTTGTTATTTCTCGATTTTGTTACGTTTATTTTTCGTTTTAATAAAAGTAGCGTTTACCAAATCGAGAGTTTTTATTTTGCCGTGTTTCGATGACCATAAGGTTAAGAATGTGCAAAAGTTTTTTACTCGATTTGTTTAAACGTGAATTATGTGTTTATGTGTTTTCTGATCTAACCTCCCTGTGCTGAATTTTAATAAGTCGCCGTGATCCGTGTTGTTTAGAAATAATTAGGGTTTTGCTTGTGTTTTTCCGCGTCGCTTTGTATTCGTTGTGCTGGACGAGCGTTTGTTTTAGTGAACGCCCGTCCAGTCCCTAACGTGCAGGGAAACGAGCGTTTGGAATTATGGGACGTTCGTCCGTTCCAGAATTTTCAATCCTGCTCTGATTTGAAGAATCAGACGGCCGTCCGGTATTCTGAACGCCCGTCCGGTCGGTTTTCAAGGCAGACGAGCGTCTGAAAAGTGGAACGCCCGTCCAGTGCTGAGATTTCCCTTGAACGTTCGTCCGGGGTTCAGTCCAGGTTCTAAATTTCTTGATTTTATTTTTAATGCTTTTATTTGATGTGGATTTTTCATTCGAGCTTCTGTGGCTAATTGATTTTTACATAGATGTCCTGAATTTGAATGTTTTTACCTTTCCATCTATGAATCCATGTTAGATAATTGATCAATTCCTTATATACGAGTCATCTAGGCATGTTATAGTAACTGTCGGTTCTCGTAAGCTATAACTGTTCTTATGGTTAATTAGTAGCTAATGTCGGTTCCCGTATGCTACATACCGCTCCGATGAATCTTTTAAGCTTTTAAGACTTACGTGCTTCCTTTGTTTTTATAGTTCATATGGGTAGCTACGTCGGTTTTCCGTATGCTACGTCCTTTCTCCATATGAGTTATACTGTTTAGATAGATGTTGTTGGTTTCCATAAGTCTATCACTTTCGATAAGTCTTAAGGCGCGTCGGCACTAGTGATGACAAGACTGTCGTTTATCGTAACTTTGTCATTATGTGGTAGACGTTTATATATATGTCGTGTTTCATATAGTGGGCTAGTTTTCTTTCTTTTATTTTATTTTCTTTTTGCATATCATTTAAATGCATTTCATTTAGTTGCATTTCATATAGTTGCATTGTTTTTCTATTTTTCCTTTTATTTTTCTTAAGTGTGGTCACTTGTCGGTTTTCGTAATACCACATAGTTTATTTTTCTTTTTGAGTGTAGTTAGCTCGTCGGTTTCCGTAATACTACCTCGTTTTTATTTTATTTTTAGGATTTTTCACATAGATTGCATTGTAATGCATTTTCATATAGTTGCACCTAGCCTACTATTTTGTAATATTTCATGTATATGTTCCATCTCTATTTGAGCTTAATCTGAAAATTCTTTGACTTCTCTTCCTTGTGCTTTATATATTATATTCCCCCTTGTCCCCGAGATACTTCCGTGTTTTTCAAGTGTGCAGGATATTAGCGTTTGTGAGCTATAGATGAATTCAGTTTTCCGGTGGATGGTCCACATCTCATCGCTTTCTTCAGGCATTTCTGGATCTGGAGTATGCCCACTTCCAGAATTGCCACATTCGAACGACAATCAGCTAAGTTTTCTTTTTCTTTTTATTTCTGTACAACTTGAGGGCAAGTTGCAGTTTAAGTGTGGGGGAAGGGTTAGATGATTTATGTGTCTACTTTCGTTTGCTCATATTTTTAGTATTTCTATGAAAAGTGCTTAATTTTCAATTTTTTTTTATTTTTCTTGAGTAGACAAAGGCATATCTTTGCTTGAGTTTGTATCATTTTTGCTATATTATGTATATTTAGTAATTTTAGTTGTTTCACCCGACACTCTTTTTCACATGCCATAGTAAATGATGAGCTAAATGTTGAAAGCCTACCCCATTTTAGTTGGAGATTTTTGATGATTATAGCATGTTTCTTTGCTTATGTACAATTCTTGAAAAGTTTAGTAGTTTGTATTCTAGGATTAAAGTATGACATACTGTGAATATCTGTAAGTTTGGATGTGATAAGTGAAACGTGATTAAGTCTTTGCAATAGTAATAAATTGTTTACTTGAGGTGTTATGCTCGGTGGTACGTGCTACTAGAAAATAATCTTTTCCACTGCCAGCGAAATCTCTAAGTAAACATAATTGTAATTGTGTGTGTCGGAAGCTGGTTTATGATTTGGGTGAGGTAGGGTGTACCACGTATGTCCTATTCCACTATGATGACCAAAAGCTCACGACAGTTAGGAAAAGCTGCCTTATGATTGGAGTAAGATAGAGGATTATCTTGAAATGTCCTATTCTGCTATGAGGGCAAAAGCTTATTCTGATGTGTGTTAGAAAAGTGTGAAAAAGTGAAAATATTGGAATATATTATTATGAATTAGTAACGACTTAGTTATCGTTAATCTTATCCCCAGTATAAACTGAAAGATATGTTGTAGGGATTATCCTCTGAGTCTGTCAGAAATGTTTTAGATATTCTCTACTATTTCTTTTTGGGATATGTATGTTTTGTAAAGTGCCTGTTATAATTTTTGAATATTTCTAACTTAGATGGGAAACCGGGCTAGTTTTGGTTTGAATAACTTTCAAATTGTGGAACTTAGTGGAAGTTTATTATGGCTATGCACACACTCACTTGGGTGAACTTCTAAGTTAATAAATATGCTTCATATTTGCATAGATGTTTATTTATCTCGAGTTGGTTTTGTTTTGTTTTACTCGAGGACGAGCAAAAAGATAAGTGTGGGGGTGTTGTTTAGGGCCAAATTATAGTGATTTTAATATATATTTTATGAATCAATTTCCCCCATATATGGATTATTTTCATAGATATCGGGCCTTATAGTCAAATATTGAGTAAATAAGGTTTTTAATGATTAAATATGAAAACGTATCGATTTATGTGTTTATTTGATGTTTTTATATTATTTTGGAAATTATTACGTTTTGGTATGTTTTTGATATTTGTAGATACCCAATTGATGATGGAAAAGATGATCCTAAAAGGCTAAATTCGAGATGGAAGAGGATCAATTAAAGATATGGAAGAATAAAAGAGATAAGGAAAGAAATAAATCAAGATAAAGATGGAAAAATCAAGAAATTCGATTTCAAGTCAATATGGACGAGCGTCCATCCGGCGAACGAGCGTTCAATAGTGGACGGGCGTTTGGTGAAGTGGACGAGCGTCCTAGAAGAGATTTTACATTCAGAGTCTCCAGACGCAAGCTGAACGAGCGTTGACTCTCCGTCCAAGGCAAATGGACGGACGTCCATGTATTCAAACGAGCGTCCGCCGCCGCCTTTGCCTAAACCGACTTAATCTTCTATTTAAACAGCCGTCGCCCCAACCCTAATTCATCCATATTTTTCTTCACATCAAAAAGAGAGCACAGCCGCATCTTGGAGAGTTGAAGGCCGGTCACCCGAGCCTTGTGCTCGGGTGAACCGAGGTTAGATTAGGAGTAGATTATGTAGCTTTTCTTTTCGTTTCCATGGTGTTTCAACCATTGTATCCAAGACTATGTGAGTTCTCTTATGATTAATTTAATTCCAGTTTTTCTTCATGACGTTTGATTTAGTTTGTATTTTTCTATGCGGTTTGTATGCCATGAGAATAGAATCGAAAGATTTAGTTTCTTATCGATGTTTACAATACGGAAGTTGCATAAACGCTAGATCACCATAGAAAGATAGGGTTTTTAGCCATTAATGATGACAAGTTAATGAGTTAGATTCCTAGGTTGTTAGGTTCTTTAAAAACGAGAGTTAATTGAATCTACACCCGAGTTTTGTTTGGTAAATCAGTCTCAACACTCGAAAGATGAGAGATAGATAATTGAATTCACTACGGAAGTAGGCTTTCATAGCTTGAGAATAAATTCACTAAGAGATTAGGGATTTGTGTCTCGTGAAAAGGTGAAACCACAAACTGAATTAAAATCATGAGATTAACTAGGATTGAGATCACTAGGCTTGTTCAATGTTTGATCCCATGTCTTTAGTTTAGATTGTTTTTATGTTTCTTAGGTTAGATTTATCTTGATTGTTCTTTTCTGTTTTTATGTTTTGTTCTTTCGTTTCTTTTGTTTATTCGTTCTTTGAGTAGCAATTGGTAGGATTAGTGAAGTTAGATTCAACATCCCTTTTCCCTGAGGATCGATACCCGTACTTATCCAACTTTACTAGCAACTACCCGGTATTCGGCCGGTTAGGAGGTAGTTTTGCATGGTAGTATAGGTTTATAAATTTTCTTTTGTTTTTATGATGCAAAATCTCCCCAACAAGTTGAAACATGAGTCAACTCTGAGTCGGTCAACTTCATTGCTTGAAAGGCACTATAATATAGAACGTTTACTGCACTGCACGTGTCCACACAGACTCTTTTCACCAAGTTTTTCTGTATAACCACCTCTACTACCAGCCCTTCGTTGCTCACAATAGCTGGTTGTTCATCTTCTGGACCGTACTGGACAGTTCCCATCACTTTTTGTTTTTTTGATTCCTCTTTTTTCTCTGCGCTGCCACTCATTTCTTGCTGAACAGCCTTGCCAACACCTGCTGGCCCTCCAAAAATCATATTCACCATGTTGATTAGGACATTTTCCCTATGCCCATCAGGAGACGGATCTCTACGTCTCCTCTGATTATTCATATCCTGATCGTTGTTGAATTTTCTGAACTCACTCCTTCCTCTAGGGTTATCACCTTGTGATCGATCGATGCATTCATCGATCTTCCCTTCCATAGCTGCCATATCTATATCTCTGATCAGGTCCCTGCACTGTTCAGAGTCATGCCCAATGTCTTTATGATATTTGCACCACCTTGTATGGTCACTTTTCTCTCTTGGACCACTCAATGGAGGAGGAGTCTTGGCAATTCCTTTCTTCTCCATTATCGACAGAACTTGATCACGGGACCGGTTCAACGGAATAAAGTCTTTGTCCTGCAAAGCACCTTTCTTCCCTAGCCTATCAGATATAGGAGCGGTTACCCTGTCCCAAAATAATTTTCTTTTCCTGTCAGATTTATCATAAGTTTTTCCTTTTTTAGAATCCCTGTGGGATTCCTCTTTTTGGCCCTATTTGCCTCTTCTCCTTGACAATGTCTGTACGCAATTTCCAGACATTCTTCCATCGTGCTGGGATTCTTGCTGCTTAGCCTAGCATGTAGCCGCCCTTCTTTCAAACCTGCCACGAAGGACGCCACTAAGAATTTATCATCCAAATCCGCATTCTGGGGTGATTCTCCATTGAACCTTTTGATGTACTGCAGCACTGTTTCATCACTTTTCTGTCTAATAGTCAGCAAGTATGTTCGGTTTCATTGGAAAGGTCTTGCAGCAATAAACGCATGCATGAATTTTCTGGTCAGAGTGGGGAAGTCTGGTATGGACCTGGGGCTCAACTTGTTGAACCAATCCCTTGCCTTCCCTATAAGAAGAGTTGCAAAAGCCCTACATTTCATCTCTTCTGGTGTATTGTATAGGCTTATATGATGTATGTACTGCTGCATATGGTCATATGGATCCTTAGTGCCATCATATGACTGAATCTTGAGGATCTTGAATCCTGGAGGACAAGGAAATGTATCAATGTCCTCAGTAAAAGGAGACACCAGCCTAAACTCATCTTGCTTAGACCTAAGAATAGCGTCCAATTCTGCTTTGGCGTTATCACCACCTGGGCGTGTAACCACCACTCTTCCATTGGACTCTGCCTCATGTTTTTCTGAAACTTCGGCATCCTGATTTCTGGATTTTACTACCTCCTCAAATATGGCTTTTATCTCATCTCCTTTGAGACTTGCCAGATTTTCCACCAACATCTGTCTAACAGCATTTGGAGTGCTTGTCTGTCCTTCTTTCATTAGAGTTTTATTTCCAGGTTGTTGATTGTTTCCTTCTGGGTTCTCTTCCCTGGTTTGATTTTCAGCTTCCGTTTGATTTTGATGCTTCTTCCCATGATTTTTCGCCATAATTACTATAAAACAACTCACTAACTAGAATCGGCCCTCCTTCTAGCGCCAAATGATAATGCTCAAAATTCTAAACGGATAATTAAATGATTCGAGTTAAGAAAATAGTACCGAAACAAGTATGATTTTATATAAATTTGGAGTGAACTCTTTTGAGGGAGCTGCCTACGTATCCTATTCAATTGTTGAATCGGAATCAAGTCCCCCTCGTAGTTCAGGCCCTTTCTTTATACCTTCAGATCGTGGTGATAACCTCCCCTACCATCATGGGGAGTTATCACCGGTTATCTTGTCAACTATAAGACGTGGGGTCTACCCACGTATGTAAACGATTATGCCATTATAAAATGGTAAACCCTACCATTAAGGGTCTCCTCACCCCCGATCCCACAGAAAAGTGAGGAGAGGTTAATCAGGTAACCTAGTAGCTCCAACATGGGCTGCCTTTGAAACCTCTGCACTGAAGGGTGTTATCAATCGGAACTCAACCCCATTACGGGAATCGAACCGCTGACCTCCAGCTTAGGTTAGAGGCTGCACTACGCACCCATGCCTTCACCACTAGGCCATATCCAGGGGATACGATTATGCCATTATAGATTCTATTTGTGGCGGTTGCTTGGTACTTCTGTTCAGATGATTGGTTGTTCTATCCAAAAGTAGTTCTGCTCAGAATATGGCGGAGTCCTGCTCTGCTAGTATTATCCGATTGTGAGACGGGCCTGACCCAATTGTAAATAATCCGGTCCAGTGGGCCCATATATCATCACTAAATTTCCTGTTGAGTCTCACGTTAGCAGGCATTGCTTGTATTCATTTTTTTTTCTTTTGTTTTTGTTTGTATTTTATTACTTATTAACTTTTGCTTCCCTGTTGTTTTTTTTATTGAGTTATTTACTATTTTGGTTATTGATGCGTTCATACTGGATGCCACAGGCACTTGCTGTATCACCTTTTGTAAGGAAAAAAAAGAGGAGATTGTTTATATATTAGATGACCTAATAAATTTATAATCTATAGTTGTTTGATATTATTGTGTTGTGTTTTTTCGGAATACGAATACACGATTTGGTAGAAAATGGATTTTGTGGCTAATGTTATTTTGATACTTAAATTGAATTGTAGTTTTGTTAATGAGCTTAAATAAGATGAAATAATGTGACAAGCCATTACTAAGCTTCTAATGCGTTTAGTTCCGGCACCGAATGTACTCTTCCTAAGAGTTGAAGTTCGGGACCGTCGGAAGAGTATATTGGCTTGTGCTTTGATGAATTAGACTTCATCAATGTCTGTGTATGTGCTAGGGCTTGTACGTGTCTAGTGGTCTAAGAAAGAGAGTATGAGATGTGAGGGAGCTTACTTTAAAATATTTAGGTGGCTAGTTAATAACTATTAACAAATGTACTTGTGTAGTTAAAAGAATAAACATCATGCCATTCTTGGTAAGGCACAAGTTTATATCGCGATGTGTGGGTGGTCGGATAAAGTGCATAATTCCGTATGTCTACCAGAATAGACTCTAGGTGCGGAAGGACTTCGCAAGCGAATAACTCTGCTAGCCCAAGGGCACCAGGAGTAGAGGGACTTTACAATTGAATAACTCCGTAGGTTTATAAGACCCCAAGTATGGAGGGACTTCGCCGAACGTGTACACTATCGGGGCTAGCCCGTGGCTATTGGTGTGATCCACCAATAGGTTGCAACCAGATGTCTCGTGGTGGGAAACACCATGCGTAGTGCCCATGAATGCTGATGTAACAAAGATAAGATAAGTTAGAAACCAATAGTCACAACATGTTGATGAGAATGAAGTGAACCCTAGAGTTGGGTCGGTCTCATAAAGATAACCAAATAATAATTAAAGGAACCTTTTCGTTGTAAAGCATAATTATTCTTTAGCTTCTCACTCTTATCTAAGTACCTATGTACTTACCTCCTTTGCATGTTTCTTTTATACGCATTGTGGGGTGAGAAGATGAACAGGTTGACAATGGGCACTTTGAGGGCGTCATGTGATGAGTATGTTGTTGGACGATGTTTTCTTCTACTTCTCTTTTAGTGATTTTGTGGAACTAGACTTTGTTGTCATTTCATTTCGAGACATATGTTGTTCTTTATTTCTAGACTTTTGTAATAGAGTCCGTTTTTCTTTTAAGACAAGTTTATGTTTCTTTGGACATCGTACTTGTCAGATGTTCGTTGTTTGAGGACACCTTCCTATCTTTAGTGTATTGAGTTTATTCATAGTAGCATTTATGATGTTTTTCTGAGTCTTTTTAGCTTCCGTTTGCTAAACTCGATACGACATAGTAGAGGCTTACATGTAATATTGGATTTATTTAAAATTATACGTGTCGTGCGTTTCGTTTCCGGATAAAGACTCGGTATCCGGGAGCGGGGCGTTACAAAACATTTATGTATCGAGTTGAGCAACTATTTAAAACAATGATGCGCGATCTCAGCATGATCAATTTATTCGAGCATCGGAAAATTTGCCCGAAATCGTTTCGATTAAGAATTGATGATACTTGAATTTGACTCGATTATGCTTGATAGAATTTTGAGCACTTTCAAACATGAATTTTAGCTTGTGCAACCTGGGAAAATGTTGAGCTCTTCAAAGTGCATGTTCAAATTCGACACGTTAACCTTGATGAATTGCTCGATTTCAACTGGTTAACATTGTATTTTGACGTCCCCGCACACAGCTTGCAGAGACACAAAAGAAACAATTCCCGGGAAATTGTTAAAAAAAAAATTTAAAAAATAGAGTAAATACTAAATGGACTTGGGTGCATAGAAGACGTATTTTCGTATTAAAGGGAAATACGCTGGTCAATATGATGTGATTTCTTGGAGAAAATATAGAATCATGTTGCTGTATCCCTCAGTATTCATTTTCAAATCAAGCCAGAACTGAAATTTTTTTTAGATAGCCGTGCAAAATTACGTGTCCGTGCAACTTCGCACGGGCTTAACACCAAGTCAGGTGGAAAATTGGACGTGGGGTATATATTGTTGCACGTGGGGTTTACATGGTTAGGTAACAAAAAAGTGGGGTTTACATGGTTAGGTAACAAAAAAAAAGTGAAAATTGCACGTGGCTTGTGTTGAGCATGTGTAAATTTGTACGGGCTCTCTCCAAAATTTGCACATGCTACCTTAAAAATATCAAGTCTGACACAACCTGAAAATATAAACGGATTCCTACATGTATCTGATGTTATTTCTTTGTCAAATTGAAATGACGAACTTGACTTTGTTAAAAAAAAAAAAAAAAAAAAAAAAAAAAAACGTGCTTGACTAATAAGTGAAAAAAAAATTAATGGAATTTTTGAGAATAGCACTTTGCCGTAACATGACTTCCAAATGAGTCAAAATATGAAGTCATTCTTTGAATCTTCTTCATTTAATTTTTTTTATTACATTCAAAAGAGTGATAATTATCAAGGGTCTTTTATTGGCAACACATCAAATTTATTTTCGAGACATTATAATGAAATTCGATACCATTAAAGTCAAATTTTTCTTGTTTTAAAGTGTTGGTAGATTTATCGCCGTGGCAATAATAGTGCCCTTATTAAAATCTATGAAGCTGGTGTGTCGTTAACCCACCAAAAATTATTTCCCTTCACCTTATAACTAGTATAGGGCGAGAAGAAGTCGATCCCACGAGGAACATTTGATTATTTCTTTTCAGAACAGTAGTAAAAACAAGTTGCCTAGGGATGACATTAAAATTAAGTATAAAATCATAAATTGTGCAGAATTATATACTGACGTGAAAAATTAAATGCAGAATGAAGCAAATAATGTAAGAAAAATCAAGTTAAGACAAATCCAGCTACGGCCAATGTTTCCTCCCTAAATCAACACAATCGATCATTGATGCAAAAATGACTCAGTTAATTTTTAATAAATTAGTTACAGCTAACTTCAACCGCAAATCAGCCAGTTTTTCCTACAATTGATAACTAGGACAACCGCCACTAATTATCCCCTAATCGGAATCACACTTCTAACAACCGCTAGAAGATGCTGAACCGACAACGTTGACTAGCAGAAAAACCCAATTTCTAGGTATTAAACCAACCAGTCTAATTTTAACCAAAGAACCCTTAACTCTCACAATAATGATTCCTATAGGAGGCGATCCGGCAGAAATTTATCGTTTACCACTTTTAATCTCACCTAAACAACCGTCTTGGTGTAAATTGTGGTGATGAACATCATACAAGGAGAAAATTCAATTCGATCTCACAATTGTTAGATTTACGGATTCACAATGCTTTAACTGGATAATTTAGCTACTCATCATTGTGAAAAACACAAGAAATAATAATGAATTCCTTAATCAATTGCACAAAATAAGAAAAGAGTTGATTTGTCGATGAAGAAAAATCCTAGACAAGAAAAAAGATGAAAGTCGCCCTCCCAGAATATCTCAACCTCGCACCAGAGCTGTTCCCAATTCGTGGAAGCTGATGATTTTTTTGTCGACAAACAATTCTGATTTCGACTTAATGGCCTTATTCCTTATTTAATTGTCTAATTTTCAATATCCAAAAAGGAAAAAGGAATAATTCTTAATAAAAACTAATAAATAATATAATGGGGTCCATCCATAATGTCAAAATATGTAATAAAAAAAAGTGTTTAATGATGTTGCAATGAGCCAGAAATTCGAAGCCAACTAGATTGGATTCTACCCAGCTTGCGTGCCTAATGGTAGGATCCTGCCGTTCCAGCATTTAGCTTTTCAGCACTGTTTTCTTTTCCAACTCGAACGCTTCACTTCCACTTTTTCTAAATAGCTCCAAATGACTCCAAAAAGCCTCAAAACATCCAAAATCATGTCTCCATCATATTAAACCTGAAATACAACAAAAACAACCACCCAAGCGAGATCTTTTCACAGAAAACGCACTAAAAGTGCACAATATATCTAGTTAAACATGAACCTATCCAATTTCCCCACACTTAAATGGATTCTTATCCTCAATCATCATACTCTCATCCCAAAAGAAAGAAAAAATAAAAAGAAAAGAGAGTACAATAAAAAACCTAGCAATGATATGCATGACCTCATCCCAAAAGAAAGAAAAAAAATGGATGCTTGTCCTCAAGCATCGTACTCTCATCCCAAAAGAATGAAAAAATAAAAAGAAAAGAAAGTGCACTAAAGAACCTAGCAATTATATGCATGACCTACAACTAACGTGAATGCAACACACCATTAATGTCCACACATGACCCATGTCCAACTTTATCATCCATCTCGCATATCATAACTCAAATCAAAGGACAATCAAACAATGCATACCACACACTAGTGTTCATACTCATCACATTCACATTCGTTCACACATTTTCAAGTAGGCAAATCAATGAACCTCAACTGTCCTCACGGATAATCACTCAATTCATATTAATGCAAAGGGGACAATTCACTCACACTCAAAATCAACGCCAACACCAAGCATTACCACTTGTTTGCATGTCAATCTAATCTCCACCACTACACATTCGAATTCCAACGCACAAATCAAGAGGTCTTTAATAAGGTTGTAACGGGGCTTTGGACTGAAAATAAGGTGGGGAAGGAAAAACATGGGTTAAAAATGCGTCATCAAGCAACAAGAGCAGCCGCTTACAACTTCAATCAACTTCACATTTCTTCCAAATATATAAAGACTACAATTATTCTTAAACTCAAACTTTGATTTCATCCTTTTATCGATAGCTGCACTTTTTTCTTTCTTTCTCTTTTTTTATTTTTATTTTTATTTTTATTTTTGATTTCTTTTTTGTTTTTGCAGCATAACTCACACTTATTGACACAGGTCCACATGAGACATATATACAGACAAACAGGGACCAACTCAAACTTGTAGCAAACCTTTGTAAGGAAACAATATCTATTTATGATGCAAAGCATAGATTACTCTCATGGATCAATGACACAATAGGGTAACAAAAAGAAAAGGGGATCTCGTAAGAAAAAGACTTATGGTTAATATTTCAGGAGCTACTCAAACGAAGGGTCAGGCTAGACGGGGCTCACTAGGGGGTATAATTATCGGGTGGCCAACAAAAGTGGGTCTAGACGCGGTTATACCTTGGTGCCTCAATCATTTTAATGCGAAGGATCCGAAATAAAATGTGGTCTTGAAAAGTATGACATGGTTCCTCAATGCAAATTATAGAATGACATGGCATTGCATGATACTACTCAATGAAAAAGAATTTTGCGAGTGCGCTCTTTGGCTATGTAGACCTCACTTTTAAGTTTCTTAATTCATTAAGGTTAAAAAATTTACCACTCAAAAATCCACAAACTAATTATGATAAGGTGAATGTGCATCAACAAAAGTGTATGCTTGCAATGGTTCATTATCGTTCGATTATTATTATTCAACACAAGATAAATCGAAAAAGCTGCTAAAGTGTCATGCGAAGTCAATCTTGATGCAGTGAAATCCTAATAGTGCCTATCAATGCAACCTAAGTATGTGTAATATAAAATTGCTCCCCCACATTTAAACCAAGAATTGTCCGCAATGTATGTTAAGTGTAGGAAAGAATGTGAAATGCATAAATATGTACAAATGAAAGAGCATGGAATGCAAGTAATGTATGATATGCATGGAGCTATGAAAAAGAAAAAATAAATAAATAAATAAAAAGGGGATAATAATACATCACCGGATGGGCGTAGAGGTGGAGAAACCACCGGGGGAACCAAGGTTTTCATAAAGGCCATGAGCTCCCGAAGAGTAGCGGAAACGGTAGTCATCTCAGTGGTAAAAGAAGCCACTTGAGTCGTCAAAGGTGTATTTTGATCGGTCAAAGTGGTAACTTGACTCCGCTAACTCCGTAGTCAAAGTGGTTAGGTGCCCAATCATATGGGAGGGACTCGTCATCAATGTCATCGACCGGGTACCTGCATTTTTCGGTCGGCGTCTTGAATGTGAGATATCCTCAGAGTTGATTACGGGAAGGAAGTGTCTCCTTACCATTGCCATTTCGATTCTTCATTCAGGGTGGTGCTGCGGATTTAAAGCTTGCCTTGGAGGTGGCTACATGATTAGAGGTGACCCGAACAGGTCCACGTGTCAAGCGTATATGGAATGGATCAGCAGGACATGATAGAGCCCTATCTGACCTGGAGGTCAGTACGACCAGATGAACCAACCAACTAGACAGGATCCCTGATCAGGCCAGGGTAGGTCCCAGACCAGAGGAAACAGACGGATCAGACTAGGATAGGTCCCTGATCAGAAGAAGCAGGCCGAGGATATACACATCTGGGATGAAAAGCAGTCATATGTAAACGTGGAAACGTGGTGGGCTACATAACCGCCCACTAACTCAAGTATCACGAATAACCGCCTGAGCTACGGTTGGACTTGATTCCAAATATATATATATTTGGATACGTAGGCAGCTTATTCCTAAAGTTCAGTCCATTCATTAACAACCACTACTTTCTGTTCAATCCTAGAGCAAGAAGACCCAATATTTTACCCGTTTCATTCTGAGTTCGATCATTGGCGCTAGAAGGAGGGCAATTTTTGTTTCTAGTGACAAATTAACATAGTAGTGAACATGAAATCTAAGAAAACTCAACAAGGGAAGGACCTAGCAGGTACCTCGCACAATCTAGAAAATATGGATCAAGATCATGAATGAAATTCAGAGAAACAACCAGAAGATCAACGAAATCCTAAAGATTTGGCGAAACAACTCTTAGTAGAAGACAATGGGAGATCAAGATTTCCAGGTTCTTTTCGAAAGTGTGAGAAAGGGGAAGGAAAAAGTAGAAACTCTTGGAGAAGAGAGGCAGTTATCACCTGAAAACAGGGATGGTCACAGGAAAGTTACAGAATCCAGTTGCCGAGTTGTTAAAAGCAAAACTCGTAAAGCGGATGAGGCCACAAGGGCCGAGTTGGATGCAATGTTAGAAGATGAAGAGGACGAGTTCCATCTGGCTTCACCTTTTGCAGAGCATATCGAAGCATACCCCTGTCCCAGAGGATTCAAGATACCCAAAATCAGTGCGTATGATGGAACAAAAGACCCGTATGATCATATGCATCAGTATATAGCGCATATGAAGTTATACAACGCCCCGGACGAAATGAAGTGCAAAGCTTTTCCAGCACTTTTATCTGGAAGGGCTAGGGACTGGTTTAACAAGTTGCCATCCAGATCTATCACCAGCTTTACGGTTCTGATAAAGAAATTCATCAGAATGTTTATCGCTGCAAGACCGTTCCAAAGAAACAGTACTCATTTGCTCACCATCAAGCAAAAATCCGACGAAACTGTTCTACAGTTTATCAAAAGGTTTAATACAGAATCAACCCAGGTGGCTGATGTAGACGATCGATTTCTGGTAGCCTCGTTCATAGCAGGACTACGAGAGGGGAGGTTACATGCCAAGTTAAATGGAAAAAACCCAGAACTATGGAAGAATGCTTGGCAATTGCTTTCAAGCACTGTCAAGGTGAAGAAGCAAATCGTGCCAAGCGCGAGTTGGAAAAAGGAGATCATAGGAAAGGAAAGGCAGAAGAGAAATCTGACAAGAAGCGTAAGTCGGTTTGGGATAGGGTGCAGGCACCCATAACCGACAGACTAGGCAAGAGAGGTGCTCTGCAGGACAGAGATCTGATCCCGTTGAACAGATCATGGGAACAAGTTCTGGCTATCATGGAACGCAATGGAATAGCGAGAACTCCATTCCCCATGAAAGGGCCCAGGGAGAAGCGGGATCAGACCAAATTCTGTAAATTCCACCAGGACGTGGGTCATGACACGGAGTCATGCAGAGAATTGATTAGGGACATAGATGCAGCCATTATGAAAGGAAGACTCGATGAGGTAGTTGACAGATCTCGTAACGAAGAGCCTAGAGGGCGCAGAGAGTTCAGGAGAGGAACACATCAGAACGAAAGGAACAGAAACAATGAACAGAGAAGGCCAAGAAATCCAACCCCAAATCAGGACAGTCAGATCGATAACTGTCCAGTAAATACTATTAACACCATCATGGGAGGTCCCAGGCGGACAGATTAGGAGAAGGAAGAGCAAACAGCAGATCAGATGGATCAGAATAAGAATTCTGGTAAGCGTCAGAAGGTATCATGGGAGGTAAGGTATGGACCAGAGGACCCATTACCACGGTGATCAACAATGAAGGGCTGGTCATCGAGGCCATAATCAATAAGAACTAGGTCAAAAGGATTTGTGTTGATACATGAAGTGCTGTAAACATCCTATATTACAGGACATTCCAGGCCATGAAATTGAAGGACTCAAGCTTAATTCCAGTATCCACCCCTCTATTTAGATTTGTAGGCCCGCCTATCCATCCTATGGGCATGGTCACATTACCTACAACTTATGGTAAATTACCTAAGGACAGAACCCTCATGGTAAATTACATTGTGGTTAAAGCGCCCTCAGCTTATAACGTCATCATGGGAAGACCAGAAATCATCGATCTACGAGCAGTTATCTCCCCAGCCCATAATAGTATGAAGTTTCCGGTCAATTCAGGATCGGTTGAAATCAAGGGAGATGTGGAAATAGCCAGGAGCTGTTACACATCTGTGGTTGGTGAAAAGCAATTTGTTCAATAGGTAACTCTTGAGGAATTATTACCAGAGGAGGAAAAAACTTGGGCATCAGCAGATCAGATCGATGTTGTTCAGATCGGCGAACAGGGAGCAGAGTCAGCTGTCAGCAAAGGTTCTTGGATTCCAGATCCCTATAAGAGGGCGTTAACAGATCTACTCAGAGAGTACAAAGATGTTTTTGCAAGGAAAACAAATGATATGCCAGGTTTATCAACAGAGTTTATAGTCCACAGTTTAAATTTGGATCAGAACAGGTCCCCAGTTCGTTAGAAGAAGAGACATTTTGCACCAGAACGGATCTCGGTCATAGAACAAGAGGTTGCAAAATTGAAGCAGGCAGGAATTGTCAAAGAAGTGGTTTATCCAGAATGGTTGGCCAATCCGGTGTTAGTGAAGAAATCAGATGGCTCCTGAAGAATGTGCGTGTATTTTACGGTTTTGAACAAAGCCTGCCCTAAGGACAGTTACACTTCACCCAGAATTGACAGGCTAGTGGATTCGACCGTGGGTTTTGAAATTTTTAGGTTCCTGGACGCGTATAAAGGATATCACCAGTTCTTTATGGACCCAAAGGATGCAGAGAAAACAGCTTTCATAACTAAGTTCGGGACATATTATTATGTAACAATGCCATTTGGACTGAAGAATGCAGGTGCCACCTATCAGAGGGCAGTTAATCGAATTTTCCACGATGAGATAGGCAAGTCCATGGAAGTTTATGTTGATGATTTACTGATCAAAAGCAGGTCTTTAGATCAATATTTACAAGACGTGAAAGAAGTTTTCAAGGTACTCCGAGCAGCTAAGATGAAACTGAATCCAAAGAAGTGCACGTTCTGGATCAGATCTGGAAAATTTCTATGTTACATGATTTCTAAAGACGGAATCAGAGCCAATCCGGACAAGTTGGACGGTCAGAAGATGATGCCACCACCCACTAATATTAGAGAAGTACAAAGATTAACTGGAAGGTTAGCAGCATTGAACAGATTCCTTTCACGATCAGCACAACGTGCACTGCCTTTCTTTAAGATCTTAAGGAAAGCTACACCATTTCATTGGGGGTCAGATTGTCGTGAAGCCTTTGATGAATTGAAGAAATATCTATTGGAATTGCCAACTCTGACATCTCCCCAAGAAGGAGAAGTATTGTACCTTTATCTATCAGTTTGTGATGAAGCCATTAGTGCTGTCTTGGTTAGGCAACATGGTACACTACAGAGGCTATTTTTTTACACGAGCAAAGCCTTACATGGACCTAAAGTGAGGTACTCAGATGCGGAGAAACTGGTACTAGCATTAGTACATTCGTCCAGAAAATTGAGATCTTATTTTCAGAGTCACCCAGTCGTCATCTTGACCGATCAGCCGATGAAGCAAATACTGAGCAGGCCAGATGCTTCAGGTCGCTTAGCCAAATGGGTCGTCGAATTGGCAGGTTACGATCTAGAGTACAAACCAAGAACAGCTGTGAAAGCTCAAGCTCTAGCAGATTTTCTGGCCGAAGGGAAGTCTATTTCTATCGATCAGCAAACGAGTCCAAAAGAATCAAGCCAGTGGAAGTTGTTCGTTGATGGAGCATCTAGCAAGAGCGGGTCAGGAGCAGGTCTCCTCCTCATAAGTCCAAGGGGTGAAGAATTCCTTTATGATTTGCACTTTAACTTCCACGCAACCAACAACGAAGTAGAGTACGAAGCACTGATTACAGGTTTGAACATAGCTCTAAAATTGGGAGTTAGGCAACTCAAGGTCTACAGTGACTCTCAACTGGTAGTAAACCACATCAGGGGAGAGTATAAAGCAAAGGAGGAACCTATGCAGAAGTACTTATCTCTGGCCCAATCGAGGATAAATCAGTTTCAAGAAGTGAAAATGGAGCAGATCTCCAGATCGCAGAATACCAGAGCATATGCCCTGTCCAAGTTAGCATCGAGTTTCTTATCAGATAAGAAGGTCCTGATCGAGCAATTAAATCAACGTAGCTATGAGGTATCTGACGTACAACCGATCACACAGGGGGAAACGTGGATGGATTCTATTGTAGCATATTTGAAAAATAGCCAGTTACTAGAGGACAAGATGCAAGCTCTCAAAATCCAACGCTTATCTGATAGGTATGCCCTATTCAATGATATCCTGTATAGAAAATCCTTCATATCCCCTTGGCTACGTTGTGTTACTGTAGAAGAAGGCAATTACCTGTTGAGAGAAATTCACTTGGGGATTTGTGGAAACCATATGGGATCAAGGGCTTTAGCTAGAAAATGCAGGTTGTTTGGCTACTATTGGCCTAAAATGCAACAAGATGCAGAGGAGTTAGTCTTGGCATGCAGGTCATGTCAGGTCCATGGTAACTTATCCCATCAGCCACCTGAAAATTTAACTCCAGTTATATCGGCCTGGCCCTTTGATCAATAGGGCGTAGACTTGGTCGGGCCATTGCCAACAGCACCATGCAGTTATAAATTCCTGGTTGTGGCCGTTGATTATTTCACTAAATGGGTGGAGGCTGAACCACTTACCACTATCACGGCCAAACAGATCCAAAAATTCTTATGGAAGAACCTGATATGCAGGTATGGGATACCAAAGACCATAATTTCAGACAATGGTACTCAATTTGAGGACAGTGGAATTCGGGAATGGTGTACAGATCCGGGCATAACACAACATTTCACCTCTGTTGGTCACCTACAAGCCAATGGATAGGTGGAACAAACTAACAAGCAGATCAAGCTTGGCTTAAAGAAAAGGCTAGATTAGGAGGGAAAGCACTGGGTGGAACACCTCCCAAATATTCTATGGGCCTACATGACCACCCCGAATATGTCAACACGTGAAACTCCATTTTCACTGGCATATGGATGTGAAGCTGTCATTCCAGCAGAAATTGGATTGCCATCCCCCAGGACGACCTTGCATATCAGGTCCAAGAAGAAGAAATAAGGCATGTTAAGGATGAGCTGGAGGAGAAAAGGGATATTGCTTTGATCCGACTGGCTAAATATAAGCAACAGGTATCTCAGCATTATAACTTCAAAGTGAAACAGCGTTACATTAAGGTTGGTGATCTGCTTTTACGCAAAAATGAAGTTAGCAGGCAAGAGCCAAGTGGAAATTTGAGTCCTAACTGGGAGGGACCTTACCAGATTATCAAAGTACATAGAAAGGGAGCATATCAGTTGGTGGACAGCATAGGGAAAACCATCCCGAGAAGTTGGAATGCAGTTAATCTGATGTTTAAGGCAAGTGTGGTCGTTTTTATGTTGCAAGTCTATTATGCGTTATGACACTATTTTGAACTTTTAATTATGTTGTGTGGTTATAACATATTTTTATGGTTAAACTCTTCAAAAGAGAAAAATTTATTAATTCTGAAAAATCAGACCGCTTTTAGAGCTCAGGTCAGGTCGTTTATCTTTAGACCTCAGGTCAGGTCGAAAACTCTTAAAAAGAGAAAAATTTATTAAGTCTGAAAAATCAGACCGCTTTTAGACCTCAGGTCAGGTCGTTTGTCTTTAGACCTCAGGTCAGGTCGAAAACTCTTAAAAAGAGAAAAAATTATTAAGTCTGAAAAATCAGACCGCTTTTAGACCTCAGGTCAGGTCGTTTATCTTTAGACCTCATGTCAGGTCGAAAACTCTTAAAAAGAGAAAAATTTATTAAGTCTGAAAAATCAGACCACTTTTAGACCTCAGGTCAGGTCATTTATCTTTAGACCTCAGGTCAGATCATTTATCTTTAGACCTCAGGTCAGGCCGAAAACTCTTAAAAAGAGAAAAAATATTAAGTCTGACAAATCAGATTGCTTTTAGAGGTCAGGGTGAAATATTAAAAAGAGAAAATTATTAAGTCTGAAAAATCAGACCATTTTAGACTTTAGGTCAGGTCGATTACCCTAAGACCTCAGGTCAGGTCAATATCCACATCTGTTAAAAACCAGTCTTACATATGCCGCATAGACAAGTCATACGTCACACTGGGGGAGCAAAGGCAGAAAGACAAACATAGGTCGTAGAAAATATGCAAATAATGGTACCAGAGGCACTAAAATTCCAAAAAGCAAAATAACCAAGTTTGATTGCAACAACGGCAAAGTTATAATGTTTGAAATCAAAATTGAAATAAAGAATTTTTATTTTGAACTGGGGGAACTTGAGATTGAGAAGATGAGACAGCTTGAGCAGGTGGAGGTTTTTTGCCATACTTGGAGACCAAATCCACTCCATCCCTAAACTCCTTGAATCTGGCCTCATAAATTTGGGATCCATCCTTTCTGTTCCAGCCCGCACGGGAAAGCTTGGTAGCATCAACATTGAGGCCTACTGCTTTCATATCTTCAATGGCTGAGGAATATCCAAAACCAGATATGGGGCAGATAACATCTTGATACTATTGGCTAGTTCATCAGACCTCCTATAATCAGCAAGGGCTTCAGCAATGTGCTCAGGCAGCTTGCTTTTCAAATTATCCCTTTCCCCTTCAAGGGTGGCTACCATCTTTTCCAAGTTGGATTTGATTTGATTAGCAGTAGCAGCGTGGGTCTGGAACTCATCAGTTTTGGCCTTCAATTCATCAGATAAAGCCATTTTCTCAGCAGCAGAAGTGTTCAACAAATTTTCATACTTAGCCTTCCAATCTGACAAAGAGTTGGCCAGCTCTTCCTCAACTTTTCCAAAAACTTCTCAGTCTGGACATGATCTCTTTACCCAGTTTGGCGCCCTAAAAAAGAAATACAGGGAGCAAAATCAGCATATATTACTTAAAAAAGACAGAATACTACTTGTGAAGGGAACTCTTACAAATTTGGACAGATCTTGATTGGTCTACTCTTTCCAGTCATATCTTTCCCCTTGAGCTCGTTCAGAGGCCTCAGCATCCCCCTCAGCTTGATCCTAAGATCTAATACGCTTTGAAGCACGCCTAGTCTCATATGTAGTCTCTACCAAAGTAGTGTGAGAAACCAACCGATAATCGTTGGTCTCCTCAGAGTCACCGTCAGCAGGATCTGTCTAGATCGAGGGCTCAGTTTGATGACTGTCAACAGGCTTGGCAGTTTGATCTGGCACATCTAAGTTGATAACAGGACTGGATGCATCCTGACCTTTGGGAGGTGAAGTTTCATCAGCAATCTGGAGAATATCGGTAAAACTTGCCACTGCAAATATCAACAAGTAGTTAAAAGCATGTCTCAGACAAAAACATAGATATTCAAAAAAGGAAATCCTACTTATATTATATCTCTCATCTAATAGCTCAATATAAGGCTCTGGACCGGCAGTTTCCAGATGAGCAGCATCGATTAAATTGGAACTGTAATGCCTCAGACCCAGGTATATGGGGGATGCCCTAATGTCACTTAACAACTTCTTGTCCGCTTTGCTCTCCAACACATCACTATTTTTAGTGGAAGTGTTCCACTTGCCTAGATCCCTAGCGGTGTTGTGCCTAATGAAGAAGAAGTGTTTCTTCCAATCGGAGAAAGATTGGTCTGTTTTCTTAATTAAACGAACACTGCTCAAATGATCAGTTCTCCTACAAAAGAAGTACCAGCCAAGACTCTTTTTAACCTGTTTGCATTGGTAAAAAGTTCTAAAAAGCACCAAAGTGAAGGGGGTGACAAAACACCTACACCAAATCAGGAAACCTGTAATGGCTCTTATGCTATTTGGGACTATCTGACCAAGTCCTAAATCGTAATAGCGAAGTATCTCCAAGAAGGCGGGAGGAAGAGGAAACCTGAGACCACAGTCAAACTGTTATTTATAAACAACGGAATACCCAGCAGGAGGAGCAGCAGCACTTTTTCCAGACACATGTCAGATAGGGGCATAAACATTCCTATTTATCCCATACATATCACAGATGTCTGTGATATCCGAATCCTTCAACTTGGAGTCGATTGCATGGCAAGCCATCATTTTCTTGGTCTCGTAGGTCCTCCTCAATGCTCTTATGGGCGCAGATAAGCCGGAAATATTATAGAAGGGTAGGAACAATAGAAGCAATCAGATGAGGGGGAAGAATAGAGAAAAGAGGATTTTTGCCAGGGTTGGATACTTCAGGCTGGTCTGGATCATAAGGAGTAAAATAAAATCACACAAAGAGAAGAAATACTTACTTGCTAATTGAAGGAGCAAATCCACCAAATCTGATGTCTGTGTCTATAAATAATGATGGGCGTTTGCAGAGTTTAATAGATTTAATAGCTTTTAACCAGAAGATGGGACGTTTGGGCTACGCAACGATTGAAAAGAGGAGCATGCACAATTATGGTGGCGTTTGAGATAACCAAGGCAATGGTGGACAGGCCATCTGGACAGTACACGTGGCACAATCTTGAACCTCAGATCTTAATCCATCTGAAGCACAAAACCATATCGATTAAGATCTGGGGGGCTTTGATTGGTGGTGACCCGAACAGGTCCACGTGTCAAGCGTATACGGAATGGATCAGCAGGACAGGATAGAGCCCTATCTGACATGGAGGTCAGTACGACCAGATGGACCAACCAACTGGACAGGATCCCTGATCAGGCCAGGGCATGTCCCAGACCAGAGGAAACAGAAGGATCAGACCAGGGAAGGTCCCTGATCAGAAGAAGCAGGCCGAGGATATACACATCTGGGATGAAAATCAGTCATATGTAAATGTGGAAACGTGGGGGGCTACATAACCGCCCACTAACTCAAGTATCACGAATAACCGCCTGAACTACGGTTGGACTTGATTCCAAATATATATATATTTGGATACGTAGGCAGCTTATTCCTTAGGTTCAGTCCATTAATAAACAACCACTACTTTTTGTTCAATCCTAGAGCAAGAAGACCCAATATTTTACCAGTTTCATTCTGAGTTCGATCACTACACTTTTCTGTCCCCGAACCGCTGCAGTCTGTGACGATTCCGGCCGGGTAATAAAGGGGGCTGAAATGGTAAGGGGAGGCTCGACCAAGGATTCTGTGGTTGTAAGGGTTGGTTTTGGAGTGTGGGTGGGTGAATTGAAAGTTAACGGAGTGGTGGTGGGGGTGGATGGTGGGCTGACAGGAATGGGTTGAGTAGGAGAAAGGGGAGAATCTGAAATAGGGGCGGAAATGGTTTTAGAGGGGGTGAGAGAACGGGAATTAGTCGAAGGATAAGGGTGTACCTTTGTCATTGAAGAACGGCCAGCAGATTTGGGGGACATGGCCGGAGAATGGGTTGCTACTCAACGGGGTCGATGGGACCTGCTCTATGCCGGTTTCTTGCCCCTTACCATCGGAGAGGAAAAACGGTGGCTGAATTATGTGTTGTTTGTCGGATTGTGTGTGAGGAGCTGGTGGCGGTGATGAGACGGTGGTTTTAAAGGGAAGAGGGTCAGGAATGGGATGGGTTTGATGGAGAAGAAGAAGGAAATTGGACTTATTTTATTTTATTTTATTTTTGTTTTTAAATTTTTTTTTAATTTTCAATGATTATATAACAAAAATATAATATAGGAAAAATTAGGGAATAATCAAGTTTTTATTAGCTAATCAAGTATTAATCCACACTTATTTTTTTAGTTGAAGTAATACCAAAATAAATTTGAATGGAAAAATATGCCCTTAAACGCAGCTCTATCGTACTCCCTATCTGCTTCAACAACTGTTTCATAGGTCCTAACCAAAATGTGTGATCTCTCGTCCTACAATCTAGCAATGATAATCTCGAAACATTGATCCAAAAGACAGACAGGAACAAAAATTGAATGATCGAGTTTTCACAGTTCATGACTCTGTGTGCGCCGGAACACCTCCCTGAGAAATCACCATACATGGAGGGATAAGTTGAAGCAGGTGTTCCAAATGTTTGACCAAAACGGTGATGGATATCACGGCGGTGGAGCTGGTTCATTCCATGTCACCCCGTGTCTCTATAAAGGGTATAAAAGTCTTTTTACCACTTTGTGTGGGTCACTGTAATTTTAATGGGAGATATTTAAATAAATAAATAGAGTTAAGATTTTTGTTAAATTGTATTTACAGTATTTTATTGTGTAACTTTTATTAAGGACAAAATTGGAATTGTACCACCTTTATAAATACCACTTTAACCCCAAAACCCTCATTTCATTTCTTTTCAAAGTGTGGGATGGCTGAGAGTGCAGGAAAGAGAGTGAGGAAAAGAAAAAGAAGAGAAAGAGAGAAAAGAAGAAAAAGAGAAGAAGAAAAGAGAAATTTTGCCTTTCCGATCAACCGACCGTTGAAATCGCAAACCAATTACATCAAAATGCTTCCCTTGATGAGAGCTTCATTTTGATACAAGTTTTACTCCAATCGGATTAGAGTTTTGAAAGCTCATTTTCTAGATCTATAAGTGTTCTTGGGTGTTTTTCTTAGCTTTTTGATGTTTTAAAGATTGTAATAATCGTAGAATTTTGTTTTGGTGGTAGAATCAAAGTGGGTTCCTTAAATTCTTGGAGCTTTGCTTGCGGATTTATGATTAAAGTGATGTTCTAGAAGTGTTCTTGGAGTTCTTGAAGATTCAAGTTTGAATATCATCTTTTCTTCAAAACATTTGAGGTAAAGGGGTGTTCAACCGAATCTTTATTTGTTAGTAGCCTTTAAATCTTGCCCATGACTTGTAGAAATCTTAGATTTGATTTTTATAAAGTGTTAGAAGTGTTTTGGATTCAAAGTTTGTAGCTTTTCACATCAAACATGTTTTAGAGTAATTTCATATCACTTTGGCTTGATTTTCATGTTATATTGATGTTTAGATCTAGTATAAATTGGTGTTTAGATCTAGTATAATATTTATATTGGCGTAATGTTACAAGCATGTTGTAGAATATTTCTCGTATTATTTTGTATGGATTCGGAGCAGATTTAGTGTTTAATATGGTGAAGAAACCCGAAATTCCTTGGCTGATTTTCCAGGAAAAAATGGAATAGAGAGTTGTGTGGAATGTTGTAAAGTCAAGTGTACATGTTCTAGTGACTTTGGCTCCACACCGTGTCTCACGGGAGCATTGGAACACTTTAAATTTGGCCTTATGTGATGTTGACTTGATATCAATGTCTTACTTGTAACATGACGAAGTGAAGGGTTCGGTTTCTGGTATATTCGGCTCAGCACATTGTGGAGACCCTTTACGGGGAGATACTCGGGATCACCGGAAGCCTTATTTCGTAGCCTCGTGGGTATTGGATTAGATTCCAATATTTCTATGCAATGTGTTAAGTAGTGTAATGTAGAGTTGGTCTAGGTTCTAGTGGTCCCTAAAAAGCCTTTTATGGGTAATGAACTTAGGTGGTTAGATTGATCGCTTAAATACGTACTTGATGAGTCTAAAAGCTAAAACATGTTAGTCCTTGGTGAGGCACGTTTTTGTAACGCAGCATGGAACTATTACACCTCCGCACTTTTTAGATACTTGTGCTGGACTCGTTTAATATTCCACACGTTTTAGATACTCGTGCCATATGAGGTGCTAAATGTGTCGTGGTGCAGTCTTCACCATGAAAAGTGTCCTTGGATTGTCAACTAGTAAGACTAGTAAAGTGTTGTGAGCGAGTGAAACATATGTGTTATTATGTTTGTTTGACTTGCCTGGTGATATTGTTATTATTATTATTAATGATGATTCTTGTGACATAGCATGTGTAGATTCAGTGCTTCTACCTTTTACTAAGTACGTTTGTACTTACCCTTTAGCATGTTGTTGTCCCCACCCCGAAAAAGTGGTTTTGTTGTTGGTTGAGTTCGAGATCGCTTAAGAGTGGTTTCCAGAGTTTTAGCTGTTGAAGTCTATCATTCTTTTCTGTTGTAGTAATGGTATAGAATCTTGCTTTTCTTTTGTATTAAATTAAGACATTTGTACTTTTGGTTTGTAAAGAATGGTTTGTAATAGTTGAATGGATATTCAACCTTGTGTATTTTTCTTGGGATTTTGGTTTTAGTTGCAGCCCCGTGTTACTTGTCGATCGTTGTAGTGATCTTTTAAACATTTTCCCGAGTCTTTGTTTGCGTTTTTTCGCTTGTTGTCTGTATTGATGATGTCAGGCTTACGCATATAATTAATTTATCTTAATTATATACATGCCGGACGTCCTTTTCCGGTTAAAAACTCGGTATCCGGATCAGGGTCATCACAATTGGTATCAGAGAATGAAGTAACACCGCTACATAAGTTTAGATGTCTTAAGATGTGATCCTATCAAGTTTAGACCTTTAAGTTGTAGAATTTGAGGTTATACTTTTCAAGTTTTAACCTCCTTAGTTAGATCTTTTAAGTGTTAGAACTCGTAACATTAGAACCCCTCAGCTTGGGTAGTGTTTCCTTAAGCTAAGTGTGAGTCTTTTTAAGTGAACCTTCTTAAGATTGGAGTTTCAGGCCAACGTCTTAAGGTGGTGAACTTTCAAGTTGGGCTTCGTTAAAATACCTTTAATGAAACCTCTCAGTTTTCTTTAAACTTTACAGATCCTTCTTTTCATCAATGCTTTATTTTATTTGATTCATCGTTTTTCAAGGATTCCGGCTTATTAATATTCATTCAAACTTTTATTTTGATCATGTTGTTGCATTGTCATTTGCACTTGAGCACTTCAAGCTTTTTCATTCATGGTATAACCTTTTAAATTCAAATATTCATTGTTACATGCTTCCTTGCCTCAAGCGTACAATTTCCTCATCGTTTGTATCTTTGCTCTAAGCATCACGGTCACATGGTTTAATTTGCAAATTTGTTTTAGTGTACAACCGTTTTCCTAACCTCATAAAATTTGAAAGTCCTACTAATCAAGAAATGTTTCATTTTTTAAAAGTTCTTCTTTTACATCTACGTAACTTTTCAAAAAAGGGTTACAATTTTGAATTTCAAAACAACATTTGGAATTTATGTTTGAACATTTGGAATTTATGTTTGAACAAGGAATAGTGTTGATCATCTTTCTTTAATCTGTTTTAATAAATCATACATAATCAAATGATTTGATCCCTGAATATGTTATAACCAACGCTATGATCTACATTCTCTCTTTTGACCCAAGTACAATTCATTCCAACTTTGAAAACAGTTTGAAACTTATGTTGGTGTTTGCCAACATGGAAAAATATTTTTATAAACTTTTCTTTCGAACAAAAATAGTTGTATTTGACTAGCTCCTTCATGTTCAAAGACATTCCGGTTTTTGGTTATCACTTAGCAACCTCCAAAATCTATAATTCTCATCTTTCTTCATTCTCAAAATCATTTTCATTTGAGTTATACATGTCTATAATTTTCAATCACATTGCACGAAGTAATTTTAATTTCTCATCTCCATAATCTGAAATGGTAATCCCCACCTTATGGTTTTAAGGTTGTGGTATAGGTTTTTGTTGTGTTTAGAAGAATAGTGTTGAGGAGTCGTTTCTCTAAATTTAAGTTCTTCATAATCTTAGAAGTTTGGTAGGAAGGTTGTCGTTTTAATGCTTTCCGTTCATGAGTAAACATGCAGTTACCTTTCAACACACCACATACGTTCTTGCTTCCTTATGACCTTCACCAACCAAGTTCTCTTTCAAACAAATTGCACCCAAGTTAAACCTTACCGCCTTATTCCTTGTTTTGTATTAAAAGTATACTAATTTATGATTTCTTTTAAAAGAAATTCTTGTGTTGTTCTACTATTTTGAAGCTGAGTAAAAAGCTTCCTTATAATTTTGTAATTGTTGTGTTAAATTTTCAACTTCCTTCTTAAATCAAGTCCGACAAAATATCTTTGTCTACTTATGTTTACTCTTAACTACCTTCTATGAAGAATGTTTTTGTTGTGGTTAACTTTTCTGTTCTTGATAATGCATTCTTTTAAGTGTTTGTCTTTGTGCTTGGTTAGATCTCTAATCTTTTTGTAACAATCTCATTTTGGCGTATCCACAACCTGTCTACTATGAACTTTTAGACTCTCACTTCAAGAAAAGATAGTTGTTTACCGAGTTACTTTCTCAACAGTTTCAGTTAATCTCAACTTCTATCAAATTGGCACTCTCAAGTTCTTGGCAATTTGTATCCACATGAAGATTTTAAGTAATTTCTTTTGCATCACTTCAAGACTAATTGTATTCTTGATTTTAGTCCAAAGAGCATTTTCATAGTAAATATTCTTATCCTTTCCTTTTGTTTCCCTCAAGTTGTTCTACCTTTTTGGGTGCTCAACTTTTCTTTTCCAACCTTTGTTGTTAAGCAATCTTTTTCAAGATTCTCATGGATTGAAACATTTTTGACAATCCATTCAATAACCGAAGTTTCAAACTGATCGTTTTAAGGCCAAACTTTTTTTTTCTCTGTTTTGAATGTTCCTAAGTTTGGTGTTTGACACCTTCCATTTCGGCTTTCATCTCCTGATTATTTACCTTTTCTTTCAAGCCAACAAGAGTTCTTTGCAGACCCCTTGTTCTACAAGATGCCTCTTCCTTTAAAGAATCTAATCTTCAAGGTGTTTTCTAAATTTTGACACTTATCTTTAGCATTTTGCAATCAATGCCCATCTTTCAACTTTGAATCAACATTGAAACTCTTCTCTTCTTGAGAGATCTTTGTACCAATTCCTGTTGATGTTTCCAATCAACCACCTAATCTTTTCAGAGTAAGAAAACTTTACCAAATCTGGGAAACCTTCTGTTTGGCGGTCAATGGCATTATACACCTTGCTTTGATCCACCTTTTTTGGTGTCAACTCATACATTATTTGTTGTGAGAGTTTTATACTCTTTTTTTTAGCTTCCCTAGTTGTGTTATTTTGCTAGCACGCGACTTTTCACCTTTCAATTTCTTTTTATGGTCAAACAATCATTGTTGTTAATCCCTTCAGAATTGGTTATCTTAAACCCGATTCATCAAAAGTTTTTTCTATGTTACCCCTTATTCAAGATCAAGTGTCATTTCTTTCTTTGATGTGAAATCTTTCAAGCTCGGTAAATCTATTATCTTTTGGGGTTTCTACTTCAAACAGTGTGTGGATGTTGTTCCTTCCTTTAAAACTGATAAAAGATTTTTCATAAAGTACCTCACCATGTCTTTTGTGCTTTTGAAGTAATTTCTTTTAAAGCTCTAGGTTATAGTTGAAAGAATCAAAACTTGTTTTAAATCTTTGAGTGTCTGTACATCTACGCTTAATTTAAATTTTTTTTTTCAAGAATACCTTTTTAAATTTTATGTTTTAGCATTGGTACGAAAATGTTTTGTTCTTAATTTGGAGTTCGGGCTTGCTACTGGAAGTTGCCTATTAGTTTTAGAGGAGACATTTTAAGTCTGTCCGTAAGTGTTGTTTCCCCTGGTTAGACGAGTTATAGTGGTAGGAAGTAATCGGTTGTTGGAATAGTTAATGGGAGACCAGCTTAAGCGTAAATTAGATTGAAGGATGAATGATTTCATCAAAGGTTTGGACCGGGATGTGGTTTTGATGATATAACGAGTTTTGGCGAGGTTTTCAGGTTTGATGTGGTCAAGTGTTTTGAATGAGGAAGTATCTCTTGAAGTGTAAGGTGAATTGTGTAAGACTAGGATGTTTTGGTCTTAGGTATGGAAATTTCTCGTTGATGGACCAGTGTTCGTAGTAGGCTTGAGAAGCCAATCTTTCTTGTGTGTGTTGTAACTTGGAGATGTTCTTTTAATGAGGCTAGAATAAGATATGAAATGCAGAATGACTAACTGTAAGTGTTTTGTAAGGGACGGTGCAAAGTAAGTTGAACTGTCATGTTGGCTTATGGAGATATCTTGAAGTAAGAAAGGGTGTTTGATGAAGAAAAGTTTGATCCCAGATCTTAGGATCTTTTGAAGACAAGAAGGAGTGTAGTGCTAAGCTTGAAAGGTTCTTGGTTCGGTTGAGTAGTACTAAGTTTGGTTGTGAGTGGGACCTTAGAGTTGAACCGTTAAGAGCTTTGTAGTGGATAACTTAAGATTGGAAATACGTGTTAGTTTGAGCGTTGGTTAAGGTTGACAAGTCCTTGCGTGTTTCGAGGACGAAACTCATATAAGGGAGGAAGAATGTGATACCCCGTGTCTCCATAAAGGGTATAAAAGTCTTTTTTCCAATTTGTGTGGGTCACGATAATTTTAATGGATTATGTTTTAATAAATAAATAGAGTTAAGATTTTTGTTAAAGGGTATTTACGGTATTTTAAAGTGTAACTTTTATTAAGGGAAAAATTGGAATTGTACCACCTTTATAAATACCCCAAACCCCTCATTTCATTTCTTTTCAAAGTGTGGGATGGCTGAGAGTGCAGGAAGGAGAGTGAGGAAAAGAAAAAGGAGAGAAAGAGAGAAAAGGAGAAAAAGATAAGAAGAAAAGAGAAATTTTGCCTTTCTGATCAATCCGACCGTTGAAATCACAAACCAATTACATCAAAATGCTTCCCTTGACGAGGGCTTCATTTTGATACAAGTTTTACTCCGACCGGGTAAGTGTTTTGAAAACCCATTTACTAGATCTATAAGTGTTCTTGGGTGTTTTTCTTAGCTTTTTGATGTTTTAAAGGTTGTAATAATCGCAGAACTTTGTTTTGGTGTTAGAATCAAAGAGGGTTCCTTAAATTCTTGGAGCTTTGCTTGTGGATTTATGATTAAAGTGATGTTCTGGAAGTGTTCTTGGAGTTCTTGAAGATTCATGTCTGAATATCATATTTTCTTCAAAAGATTTGAGGTAAATGGGTATTCAATCGAATCTTTATTTGTTAGTAGCTTTTAAATCTTGCCCATGACTTGTAGAAATCTTAGATATGATTTTTTATAAAGTGGTAGAGGTATTTTAAATTCAATGTTTGGAGCTTTTCACTTCAAGCATGTTTTTGAGTAATTTCATATCACTTTGGCTTGAATTTCATGTTATATTGGAGTTTAGATTTAGTATAATATTTATATTGGCGTTTAGATCTAGTATAATAAATATATTGGCATTTAGATCTAGTATAATATTTATGTTGGTGTTTAGATATAGTATAATGTTACAAGCATGTTGTAGAATATTTCTCGTACTATTTGGGATTTGGAGCAGATTTGGTGTTTAATAAGGTGAAGAAACACGAAATTCCTTGGCTGATTTTCTAGGCAAAAATGGAATATTTAGTTATGTGGAATGTTGTAAAGTGAAGTGTACATGTTCTAGTGACTTTGGCTCCGCACCGTGTCTCACTGGAGCATTGGAACACTCTAAATTTGGCCTTATGTGATGTTGACTTGAGATCATTATCTTACTTGTAAAATGACGAATTTAAGGGTTGAGTTTCTGTTGTATTCGGCTCAGCACCTGTAACATCCCGAATTTTCATAAAAGGGTAAAATAGTAATTGAGTATATTTTCTACGACCTAGTTATTATTTAGCCTATTTTTATTTAATTAAAAAAGATTTAATTAAAGGGCTTGGAAATTAATTATAAGGAATAAAAGGATTTAGTCATTTAATTAATGGATTTAATTACTGTCTATTTAAGGAAAATAGTCACAATAATTCCCTCATAATTTGGCATGCATATTTTGGAAAAAAAGAGGGTGGAACGGCGCCAAAAAGAAGAATAACGCAGGAGATTGCCTGGAAAAGTGAGAACGTAATATTCAACCGTGCGGCCAATCCGTTAATCTATTCAAGATACCGCATGAGAGAAAAGTGATCACCACGATGAGACACAACTTCGGAAAATAAAATACCTTTATTCCGTTAGTTTTCAGTTTATCCCTAGTTTTTCGTAATCATCGAGTTCGTTTCTTAAAAAATTCGTATCTTTTAATCCGTAGCTCTGTTTTTCAGCCATGAGTAGTCAAAACGATCGTCTTGGAGCATAGATCATTCAAAAAATAGGTTTAAAGCATTTAATTCAGGTAATATTCAGTTTTACACACTTTTCAATTCGGGATTTTCAAGAATGATCGGAGTTTTAGGTTTACTTGTTGTTTAATTAGGTTACAAGTTGAAGCCTTAGAAGTTCAGCTTTTTCATCAAGGTTTTGGATCGGTTTTGCTGGAAATAAGGTAAGAGACTCTTCCTAATGAGTAATTATAGTTTTTTTAATGATAGGTTGAGTTCCGGTGAGTTTTGGTGTTGTTTGGTGATAGAATTCATGCAAAGTTGTAATTAATGAGATGTGATATTTTTGGTATATTAGAGTTGAGTTCTACTGCTGTTTTTCTGGAGTAATTTGTTGATAAACGTGTTTGGTTTGGGTTAGGAATCGATTAAGTGTAGAAAATCATGTTTTAGGGTTTTGTAATATGTTCTAATTGTTATCCTTTGGTCTTATAACATTAATTAAACCTTAACAAGCTTCGATTGAGCTTCCAATTTGTTTAGTTTCAGCACTGAATGTACTCTTAATGGGAGTTGAAGTTTGGATCCATCGGAAGAGCATGAAAGGGCTTGTGCTTTGATGAACTAGAGTTCATCAATGTCTGTGTAATTGTTAGGCCTTGTCCATGTCTAGTGGTCCAGAAAAGAGAGTAGTGCATGTGAGGGAGCTTACTTGAAAACACTTAGGTGGCTAGTTAATACACAATAAAGATACATAAATGGTAGTAAAAGATAAAACGTCACCTATTCTCGGTTAGGCACCAAGTCATATTGGAGATGCGATACGTTCATAAAAGGTGAACAACGCTACTGGCTCAAAAGGCTGTAGGGTAGTGGAGGAAATTCATCGAACGTATATGCATACCGGGGAGATCCCGGGACTATCGGTGCTATTCACCGCAGTTGGCAAGTATATCTCGTGATGGATACACATCATGCATAGTGCCCTTGAGTGATGACGTAACCAAGATAAGTTAAGCTAGAAACGTATAGTCATGAAGTGTTGATGGAAATGGAGTGAACCCTAGATTGAGTCGATCTCTCATAAATATAACGTAATAATAATAAAAAGAACCTTTTGTTATAGAACTTAGTTATTCATTGGCTTATCACTTTTACTAAGTACTTTGTACTTACCTCCTTTGCATTTTTTTTGTATGCATTGCGGGTGAGAAGACGAACAGGTTGACCAAGAGTAGTTGATGGCTTGATGACGTTGCTGCCTTGAAGATGCTTTTAGTTTATTTTATTTTTCGTAAAGGTTGTACTAGACTTGTTGTTCTTTTACTCCTAGACATTTGTAAGTTATGTTTGTACTTTTAAGAGCTCGTATAGTGTAATTCTTTAGGTTAATCTTCGTTGTAATTTAACTGTCCATCTTTAGTATGGTCAATTTCCATTCTTAGTAGCATTTATGTTTTTACCCGAGTCTTTTTAGCTTCCATTTGCTTTTATTTTGATACGACGACGTAGAGGCTTGTGTATAATATTATATTTATTTAATGCTATAGGCGCCGAACGTTTCTCTTCCGGATAAGGGCTCGGTATCCGGGAGCGGGGCGTTACAACACCTTGTGGAGACCCTCTGCGGAAGATACTCGGGATCACCGGAAGCCTTATTTCTTAGCCTCGAAGGTATTGGATTAGATTCCAATATTTCTGTGCAATGCGTTAAGTAGTGTAATGTAGAGTTGGTCTAGGGTCTAGTGGTCCCTAAGAAGCCTTTTATGTGTAATGAACGTAGGTGGTTAGATTAATCGCTTAAATACGTACTTGATGAGTCTAAAAGCTAAAACATGTTAGTCATTGGTGAGGTACGTTTTTGTAACGTAGCACTTTTTAGATACTTGGACTCATGTAATATTCCACATGTTTCAGATACTCATAGCATATGAGGTGCTGTATGTGTCGTGGTGCACTCTTCACCATGCAAAGTGTCCTTGGATTAGTATATAACAATTCTCTTACTTGGTTGTGTCTACTAGTAAGCCTAGTAGAGTATTGTGAGCGAGTGAGACATATGTGTTATTATGTTTGTTTGACTTGCCTTGTGATACTATTATTATTATTATTATTATTATTATTATTATTATTATTATTATTATTATTATTATTATTATTATTAATGATGATTCTTGTGATAGCATGTGTAGATTTGGTGCTTCTACCCTTTACTAAGTACGTTTGTACTTACCCTTTAGCATGTTGTTGGCCCCACCCCGAGATGGTGGTTTGGTTGTAGGTTGAGTTCGAGATCGCTTAAGAGTGGTTTCCGGAGTTTCAACTGTTGAAGTCTATCTTTCTTTTCTGTTGTAATAATGGTATAGAATCTTCCTTTTCTTTTGTTTTAAATTAAGACAGTTGTACCTTTGGTTTGTAAAGAATGGTTTGAAATAGTTGAATGGATATTCAACCTTGTGTATTTTTCTTGGGATTTTTGTTTTAGTTACAGCCCCATGTTACTTGTCGATCGTTGTATTGATCTTTTAAAGTTTTTCCGGAGTCTGAGTTTTCGTTTTCCGCTTGTTCTCTGTATTGATGATGTAACATCCCGACTTTTCAGAAAAGGGGCATAAAAGTCTTTTTACGTTTTTATGCGTGTCTCGATAATTTTAATGGGTTATGCTTTATTAAATGAATAGAATCAATAAAATTGTTAAAGGGTATTTACGGTATTTTAAATGTGTAACTTTTATTGAGGGCAAAACGGAAATTTAACCACCCCTTTAAATACCTCTTATAACCCAAAACCCTTCTCATTTTTTTTCACTTCTCCAAATTTTTCCTGCGGCTGAGTGAGAGGAAAAAGAAAGAGAAAACAATGGATACTTTTGGGCGTATCTCCGCGACCGTTAATCCGTTTTGGAATCCAAAAGTACCGCTGGAACCGTGAGAGGACGAGGATCTTTTTGACACCAGAATTTGGGTCTGATTCTCAGGTATGTTGGAGTCGAATTTTCTGCTGTGAATTCATGAAAAGGATCATGAATTCGTGTTCTAGGGCTTTGTTTCGTAATTCTTTGTTTAGAGGTTTTGATCATCAATTAATGTATGTTAATTGGGATCTTTTAGATCATGTTTGAGGCATGTTTAAGTGCTGCTGAGTTTGGTTTGGTTTTGGCCCCAATCGTGGTTTCAATCAAGCCTTGTAGAGCTTCTTGGTGTAATTCGTAGAATCTGTGTTTTGGGGCTGTTGTGCTTTGAAGGTGGCAAGGAATCATTTTTTTAGCAGGTGAGATGCTCTTCCTAATGTTTAATTAAGGTTTTATGATGTCAAGGTTGAGCGTTTGTGTTGAATCCTTGGTTAGAAATCATGATCTAGGGTATAGTTAAAGTGTTGGATGTTTTGATATGTAAATGCTATGTTTTCTGCTATGTTTCTGTGTTAAATGATGTTAATCTTCGTTGGGTTTGAGTAGAAAACGGTAGAGTGCAGAAAAACTATTTTTCCTTGTGCTGTCAGGGTCTATCCGTAAGGACGGATCAGTCAACCGTACGGATATTTCACATAATCGGGCTGAGGGTAGTGCAGAGATCTATCCGTCCGGATAGCACCCTCTATCCGTCCGGGATAGCTCATTCTATCCGTCCGGATAGTGCCTTTAAGTGTTGTTGTCCTTTTTATGTGATTTAAGCTATGAGGTGAGTTCTAGATGTTATCCTTTGATGTATTAACACTATATGAACATGAACATGCCATGATTAAGCTTCTGATGCGTTTAGTTCCGGCACCGAATGTACTCTTCAAGGGAGTTGAAGTTCGGGACCGTCGGAAGAGTATGATTGGCCTGTGCTTTGATGAATTAGTATTCATCAAGGTCTGTGTATGTGCTAGGTTTTGTCCGTGTCTAGCGGTCTAGGAAGAGAGTAGTATGTGTGAGGGATATTAATTGAAAATACTTAGGTGGCTAGTTAATAACCTAATAAACAACGTACTTGACTAGTAAAAGATTAAACAACATGTCTCTCTTGGATAGGCACCAGACTATATCACGATGTGTGTGCTGGCAGATAAAGCGAACAACGCTACTGGCCTATAAACGGCTAAATGGCAGTGGAGGAACTTCGCCGCAACGTGCGCACTATCGGAGTCTACCTATTCTAGACTTCGTGGATATTGGTGTGATCCACCAATATGTTGCCAAGAGTGTCCCAAAGGTGGATACGCGTAGTGCCCTTGAGAGTGGTTGTAACAAAGATAAGTTAAGTTAGAAACGTTAGTCACAACATGTTGATTAGCATGAAGTGAACCCTAGAATTGAGTCGGTCTCATAAAGATAACCTAATAATATTTAATGAACATTTCGTTGTAAGGCTTATTTATACATTAGCTTCTTCATCTTGCTAAGTACTTGTACTTACCTCAATTGCATATGTTGTTTTGTGTGCTTTTGGGGTGAGAAGACGAACAGGTTAGCCTTGAGCTCGTTGAGGAGTCCGATGATGTTTTAATGACGTTGATGCTATTTTGATGCTTCCCTTCACTTTTCTATTAAAGGTTGTACTGGTTTATGTTATAGGTTCTTTAATAAACATGTCGTACTTTTATTTCAAGTTTGTAAGATGGTGTTGTTTCTTTATCTTAGAGCATCGTACGTTGTAAGCTTTTCCTTTCTACACCTAGACGGTTTGTATTCTGTTCTAGTAGCATTTATGGTTTTTACCCGAGCCTTTTGGGCTTCCGTTGCTTTATTTTGATACGACGAAGTAGAGGCTGGCGTATAATATTAGATTTATTTAACGTTATACGTGCCGAACGTTCTCTTCCGGATAAGGGCTCGGTATCTGGGAGCGGGGCGTTACAGTTGGTATCAGAGAGAAGCGTTCCTTGCTTTTCTAGGCTTCCCTTTCTTAAGATAAGACTTTTTAGACCACTAAGTAACCATTCTGACTTCCTTGATCTTTCAGAATGGCAGGAACCCGTAGAAATTTATTTGCTAACCTAAACTTTTGTTTTAATATAAGGTATCTTAGATCTTTCAGAACCTTTCTGATCTTTCTTGTTCTTGGTGGTAAATCCCCGTAAAACTAAGAATCTTTAGACATTGGTCGAGTTGCACTAGTTACAAGTGAAGAGTCTTCTTAGAAGAAGGTTAGTTTGAGTTCTAAGCTCACATCCTTTATGTGATACCCTCTAGTTTTGTTCCTTCTCGGACCCTTAATAGAATCCCTGTCTTCTTTCGACCTTTCAGACTTTTCTCTCTTTACTCTTTTCTGGGAGGATTTAAGTTTTCTTATTGCGACCTTTTGATTTAATCATTTCTTTGATTTTATAATTTGGTGTTATGCAAAACGAGTAAACGATTTTGTGTACGTTTCTTTATGTCTTTTAATATCATTTCTGAGGTTCCAAAAATTCTGTAAGTTTGCAGTCACATAGGGATTTTCCTTTTCTACAATTTCTCTTTTGACATCAACTTAGTTTTCAATATGGATTGTTCATAAATTTCTTAACAAGGAGGAGTACTCTGTTCAGAAAATTCCACAGCGGTACTCATACTTATGAATCTGTTTTGAATAATCTATACACCTCCAAATGACTTGAATTTTTGATATGTTGTAGAAAACTTTCTGATTTGCAATTTTTGTTTTGGAGTCTAGTGCAAATTCTTTTTGTTTTGAGTGCAATCTGCTAAACAAGGCAGATTATAATTTTCTGAAATTTTTGACAGCTTACAGCAGTCGACGAAAAATAATTATTTTAAACAACCTATGCTCTTCCATAAATTCTGGATTTTGTGTATCATATGTAAAACTTGTATACCTACAACTTTTCCTTATACGTCATGTTCAAATGAGTTTGGTTGTTCTGTACAAGTCAATCATTTCATGGTTGATGTAAGTACCTAAATTTTTTTTTAAAACCATTTAAGTACTTGTTCATGAAGGGCTAGACAACATTCTTTCACCCTAGAAGTTTAGGCGTGGGGTTAGAGGTGTTGGGAAGGCTTGAAGCATAAGACTCTAACTTAATTGTTATCCAAAATAAGAAGTTTAGTAGGAAGGTATTAAGTGTTGTAGATTTAATAACCTTCTGTGACAAGAAACAATTACATGGTGACTCTCCAATCCCATGTTTTCTTTGACGAGGTGCTTCCTATAATCATTTGGTTTCATACTTAGTTACCTCTAATTTCAAACGTTTCCCCATGCATACTATTTGTAACCAATGTGCTAGCCGGATCATCCATTGAAACTTTTTGAACTCGGTAAAAGTCCTTTCATTGCGAAGTCTTGTTTTCCAAGTGTGTACATACTTTGATGTATCAAATTTTTTTTATGAAGATGTTTTCATAGTGTCAAATTCTTCATTTAAGGAAACAAGTTTCTCATCTTTCGAACTATTTGAACTGGCAACTGCATATCCTTTCATTACATCATGTTTAGCAAATTCGGGTCAATACACTTTTGCATCCTAGTGATTACCTTCAATGCATCCCCTACACGACGTTTTAGTGCAGAAATTTTTTTTGTTTAAAGACTCAACTCTTTTATTAGAATTTTATACCCTTTCAAAAACAGGTTGAAAGATCAAACTTTCTCAAAACATTCATTTTAATTACATATCCTTTTGTCTTCCGGTAAGAATACTTGAACGACCATTTCTTACCTAAGTGTTATTTAATAACTCCAGGCTACTTTTAGAAGATTTTATATATATATATATATATATATATATATATATATATATATATATATATATATATATATATATATATATATATATGTTCAAAAGTCCTATCAATAATTACTTTCAAAGTAATGCATCCTTTACTCCCTTATGAAATTCTTGTTTTTGAATAAACAAGTAGTTGAACCTCCTTATCAACTCATGCATGTCTTTTAAAGCTATGTTTGATAAAGAATTTTAGCATGCATCTTATTTTGTTAAGAGTTTTGCTCGACAAAATTTGTTACAGGTGCTAAGTTGTTTTGTCTTATTCTAAACCTTCTTTCTTTAAGTTGGAAGAAATGGCTTTCTGATTTTTTTTTAACAAAGGACTGTCCTCGTTCTTTTGAACATTTGCACCATCGATACAAACCTTTTAACAATATCACAATAGTCCTTCTTGTGTTAATCTTTGAACGACATGAAAACCTGCACTATTTGAAAATCTTGTGTTTTTTTTACCAAGTCGTCACTTATGATTTCTTCACGAAGCACTACTCCGATTTATCTTTATCATTGAACCTTTGGAGAAAATGCGTTCTCTGAGCCCATTTTGCTTTCTTTTCCATGTTAGTATTTATGACTTCTTCACAACATTTCTCCAATTTACTTGGATTTTCATCATGAAAACTTTCAAGAGAATATACTCGTCTTCAGATCCCTTTTAATATATATATATACATATTTGAATAATATTTGAAACTTCTTCTACTTCTAGACCTTTCTGTTGAACTCTTTAATGGCGAAGTAAGAAAATTTATTCCTTTGTGTTCAATCATACCAATTACTTCAAGGAAAAAAAAATTGTTTCAATCTAGGTTATTTAGAATGGTTTTTGGTTGCATCAAATGTCTCAAATAGAGAACTTTGTTTTTATCGATCTTATCACAAGTGGCCTCGTCTTGGTAAATTTTATATGTCATCCATTTTGTGTTATCCAAACAAATGTTTTACTATATGCATGTGAACCAAATTCAAACCATCTTTCATTTTGTGTTACGCGTCTCAAAATTTCCCCATTTGTTATCTCCTTTAGTAGTTTCAATTTTCAAAAGACTCTTATAACCATTCTTACCTTTCTTCTGGAATCAAGGTGAGAATAAGTTTAAAATTTTGTTTCTTGTGTATGTGTTGCTAAAAAAAAAGGGGAATGAATTCTTTCACAACTCCAATCTTTTGTTGGACTATAAAATTGTGGTTGCTGATAAACTCACTGTCAAAAGTTGTTTTCTTGTCTATAGGAAAACCTTATAAGTTTGGTAGAAGATGTTTATATGGTTCCTTTTTGAAGACTAGTAATGATTGAAGTATGTCTATGGTTTGGGTGTGCTATAGATAGTTTAGTGCTGGATTGATAACAAGACGGAGTTGAAGTTCCTTAAGTTAATAGCTAGTTTCTTGAAGGTAAGACGGACGTATAGGTCAAAGTATGGAGACAGCTGTAAGGGGGACAAAGTGGACGAAGAACCTAGAAGAATACTACTTGTTAATTAGTGGATTGACGTAACATTTGGGACAAGTGTTATAGGAGGAGCTTAAGAAGTTGGGTTAGAAGAGTCGAGTATAAGGTAGTTGAAATGTGTGAATAAGATAGAGTGGTGCTTGGGTCTGAAGTACTAGATTAGTTGTGATGGACGCGTTGAAGTATTGATGACGAAAGTACTAAGGTTCAAATCAGTTGGAGATAATGTTTGTTTTTGAAAGTGAACTAGAAAGTGGCCAAGCTGGTATCTAAGATGAAAGTGGTGTTGGTTCTGGCAAGTTTCGAGGACGAAACTTCTTTAAGGGGGGAAGAATGTAACATCCCGACTTTTCAGAAAAGGGGCATAAAAGTCTTTTTACGTTTTTATGCGTGTCTCGATAATTTTAATGGGTTATGCTTTATTAAATGAATAGAGTCAATAAAATTATTAAAGGGTATTTACGGTATTTTAAATGTGTAACTTTTATTGAGGGCAAAACGGAAATTTAACCACCCCTTTAAATACCTCTTATAACCCAAAACCCTTCTCATTTTTTTTCACTTCTCCAAATTTTTCCTGCGGCTGAGTGAGAGGAAAAAGAAAGAGAAAACAATGGATACTTTTGGGCGTATCTCCGTGACCGTTAATCCGTTTTGGAATCCGAAAGTACCGCTGGAACCGTGAGAGGACGAGGATTGTTTTGACACCAGAATTTGGGTCTGATTCTCAGGTATGTTGGAGTCGAATTTTCTGCTGTGAATTAATGAAAAGGATCATGAATTCGTGTTCTAGGGCTTTGTTTCGTAATTCTTTGTTTAGAGGTTGTGATCATCAATTAATGTATGTTAATTGGGATCTTTTAGATCATGTTTGAGGCCTGTTTAAGTGCTACTGAGTTTGGTTTGGTTTTGGCCCCAATCGTGGTTTCAATCAAGCCTTGTAGAGCTTCTTGGTGTAATTCGTAGAATCTGTGTTTTGGGGCTGCTGTGCTTTGAAGGTGGCAAGGAATCATTTTTTTAGCAGGTGAGATGCTCTTCCTAATGTTTAATTAAGGTTTTATGATGTTAAGGTGGAGCGTTTGTGTTGAATCCTTGGTTAGAAATCATGATCTATGGTATAGTTAAAGTGTTGGATGTTTTGATATGTAAATGCTATGTTTTCTGCTATGTTTCTGTGTTAAATGATGTTAAACTTGGTTGGGTTTGAGTAGAAAACGGTAGAGTGCAGAAAAAATTGTTTTCCCTTGTGTTGTCAGGGTCTATCCGTACGGACGGATCAGTCATCCGTACGGATATTTCACAGAATCGGGCTGAGGGTAGTGCAGAGATCTATCCGTCCGGATAGCACCCTCTATCCGTCCGGGATAGCTCATTCTATCCATCCGGATAGTGCCTTTAAGTGTTGTTGTCCTTTTTATCTGATTTAAGCTATGAGGTGAGTTCTAGATGTTATCCTTTGATGTATTAACACTATATGAACATGAACAAGCCATGATTAAGCTTCCGATGTGTTTAGTTCCGGCACCGAATGTACTCTTCAAGGGAGTTGAAGTTCGGGACCGTCGGAAGAGTATGATTGGCCTGTGCTTTGATGAATTAGTATTCATAAAGGTCTGTGTATGTGCTAGGTTTTGTCCGTGTCTAGCGGTCTAGGAAGAGAGTATTATGTGTGAGGGAGATTAATTGAAAATACTTAGGTGGCTAGTTAATAACCTAATAAACAACGTACTTGACTAGTAAAAGATTAAACAACATGTCTCTCTTGGATAGGCACCAGACTATATCGCGATGTGTGTGCTAGCAGATAAAGCGAACAACGCTGCTGGCCTATAAACGGCTAAATGGCAGTGGAGGAACTTCGCCGCAACGTGCGCACTATCGGAGTCTACCTATTCTAGACTTCGTGGATATTGGTGTGATCCACCAATATGTTGCCAAGAGTGTCCCAAAGGTGGATACGCGTAGTGCCCTTGAGAGCGGTTGTAACAAAGATAAGTTAAGTTAGAAACGTTAGTCACAACATGTTGATGAGCATGAAGTGAACCCTAGAATTGAGTCAGTCTCATAAAGATAACCTAATAATATTTAATGAACATTTCGTTGTAAGGCTTATTTATACATTAGCTTCTTCATCTTGCTAAGTACTTGTACTTACCTCAATTGCATATGTTGTTTTGTGTGCTTTTGGGGTGAGAAGACGAACAGGTTAGCCTTGAGCTCGTTGAGGAGTCCGATGATGTTTTAATGACGTTGATGCCATTTTGATGCTTCCCTTCACTTTTCTATTAAAGGTTGTACTGGTTTATGTTATAGGTTCTTTAATAAACATGTCGTACTTTTATTTCAAGTTTGTAGGACAGTGTTGTATCTTTATCTTAGAGCATCGTACGTTGTAAGCTTTTCCTTTCTACCCTTAGACGGTTTGTATTCTATTCTAGTAGCATTTATGGTTTTTACCCGAGCTTTTTGGGCTTCCGTTGCTTTATTTTGATACGACGACGTAGAGGCTAGCATATAATATTAGATTTATTTAACGTTATACGCGCCGAACGTTCTCTTCCGGATAAGGGCTCGGTATCTGGGAGCGGGGCGTTACAGATGATGTCAGACTTACGTATATAATTGATTTATTTTAATTATATACGTGCCGGACGTCCGTTTCCGGTTAAGGACTCGATATCCGGATCAGGGTCGTTACATTCCATGATGAGGCTTTGCATGCCTTGACGGCAGGGGAGCTCACTGAGATGATTAGGGAGGTTGATACTGACGGTGACGGTAGGATCGATTTCAAGGAGTTTTCTATGGCGATTACCTCCGCTGCTTTCGATAATTCTTGGAGTTGATTTTATTTTTCAAGATAAGACATCCCTATTGCTGAACGTAAGGCAACTTGGAGTCTTATTTTCCAATCTAAATGGATTCCTGATCTTCCTGGAAACATGTGACGTTTTAAACCTTGTTTAGATCTCTAACCAAAATGCATCACACTATTGATACTGCACACCTACAGTTATTGATTTGATTTGAATATATTTTGAATATACTTGTCAAGAAAAGTATTTTTGTTTTTGAATATATTTCTTGGTGCTGATTTGAATATATTTTCTTGGTGCTGTATATTCTGTTCTAAATTGCATCAATTTTGTGCGTAGAACATTTTCTGTATTTGCTAGTTTTTCTTCCATATTCTTTCTTTGTTTGCATAATGGGAATTTTGGGTCTTTCTTGTTAGAGAGTAATTAAATTCACTTGATATGTAGCAGCCTCTTGGCCTCTCTCACATAGTCTTCAGATTTTTTATTGTATTAAGATCACTTGATATGTAACAGCTTCTTAGCCTCTCATGAGATGTTCTGAAAATAGTCACAATACGGATGCTTTATTTTACATATCTAAACACCATTTGCCTTCAAATTAAAGAATCTTTATTCAGAATTTACAACATATAATTTGAATAAAGATTTTTTATTTTGTGTTTGTTTTAGCGATGCTAATACAGCAACACAAGTGTATTAAGCTGTCTATTACAACCATGTGTATCTAAGCCATTAGGTCCAAAGAGTCACAAATATGCAACCTTTTTTTGCAGTATTATGGATTCTTAGTATGTTAATTTGGTATTCATATGAAACTTTTCATAGTTGCTTTAATGAATACAGGGGTTGTAAATATTTTCAGCTGTTAATTTCCGTCATGGCCTGAAAAAAATGAATAGTTTAAAGGAAAGGAATGTGTTTTTCTTCATTTCAATCTTACGTTTCATCTTGATGAGGTATGTATATATCACTTTCTTATTTTCCTTCCAAATTTGGGATTTTTAAAAGTGTTTGTGATTTTGATTGTTCTTGTGATGCAAGCAGAGATCAATTGTTGAGATTTGTCACTATGAGAACTAATTGAGGGTGCCATTGTGAAGGTGGTGTTATTGTGAACCATAATTAGAAATGAATTGGAGCTGAATTCAATTAAACGAGCTGAAGATGTGAACGAGCTGAACTGATAAAATGGGATGACCACAATGCTATTAAAAGAACAAGAAATCATATTCTAAAGCTATGTACTCACTCTTAATCTATCATTGATTTCTTGTTATGATTCAAGCACGCTTATATGATTGATAAACGAATCAAGTTGAGCTGAAAATTGATGAAATAAGATGCTTTGTGATTGAGCTGAAATGTGAGGTTAGACGGCTGATTTTAATCCCATATATTGAGATACTTGGCTGAATTTGTGACATATGTGTGCCTTGAAGTAGTCCCTTGAATTTAGCCTTATATGAGCCAGATATTGAGCTATTTTGAGGCTGTTCTTGAGTCGGTCTTCGGATTATGTACCTAAATAGATTAATTCCTTAAGTGTGTTTTTCACTTGGTTCATATCATTAAGCTTTCTAATACACTAGTTCTGGGGGGTTTTACTGTTATTGTTACTGTGTTACTGATACCGTGTTACTAATACAGTGATACTGATGCAGTGATACCGATATTGTGATACTGATACTGTTATTATGATATGATGCTGAGGTCGACGTATTGAAACCGAAGGCGGAGATCTACGAGCTAATGTTCCAAAAGAGGATAATGCTCCTTGCTAATGATCTGTGAATTGAGATAGGGTACAAATGTTAAATCATTTGGTTTAGAGGTTGACTTTATTTAGAAAATGTTAAACCATTTGGTGTAGAGTTGGAGAAGTAGATGATGGTAGCAATGGACATTGTCAAGATTTTTAGGTGCTTAGATAATCCTTTTCCGTGATGTAACTTAATTATAATATATGTTGATGTTAAAGTTGTTTATCATATCCATTGTGATTGAATGTGTTAATTGTGATTGAATGTGTTATTTCAAAATACACATTTTTTTGGGTGTTAATGTGATTACATTATTGTCCAAATGATTTTTAGTTTACGGTTTGTTTGTGTTTTTATCCATAAAGGAATATAGGCTGTCGGTGTTGTCGTAAAGCTTGCCGAGTCCATGAGTTTTGGCTAATCACATACTATTAATGGTAATTGTAATGGTAATGGTGTCATTGTGTTTGTTAATAAAACGTGTTACTATGATACTGATACTGTGATGCTGATACTGTGATACTGATATTGTGATAGTGATACTGTTATTGTGTTAGTGTATATGTTGCGATTATTCAGATTTCAAAATCTACGTCGAAAGGGTATCATATGAGATCCCAAACTGAAGAGAAAAAAATATGAACTTTGGTGAAAGAATTTTGATGATCGGTGTTCTAAATTAAAAGTTACGGTTGTTTATAAGAATAAAGCTCTGATTAATGCAAACAATTTTTTGTCTTTCAAAATTTACGTCGGAAGGGTATCGTATGAGATCTCAAAATGAAGAGGGAAAAAAATATGAATTTTGGTGAAATTTTTTTGATGATCGGAGTTCTAAATCAAAAGTTATGGTTGTTGAAAAAAAAAAGGACTGCACGGAGCTGGGACTCGCTTCAATTGTATAGTAAGGGTATTTTTGTCCGTCTGAATTTTTTTTTGTCCTTTTTGCAAATAAAAAAATTAGTGTGTCATGTTTATTTATTTTGTATTAAAAAGTGGACTTTTGGCTCATTCCCTCTATAATATACATGAAGTTCTAATCCTATTAACATTACTGGAAGTTTTAATTTATAATTGTTTTTGAATAAAACCTAACTATGATGATAAGATCCTACTATTCTACACATTAGCTTGGCAGAAGTGAAACAATTTTCATGCTCACTTACCCAAAAATTGCTCGGATCCTAACATACCTTATTTTAACTTCTTCCAAATTTCCAAGCATTTGGGTTTTCTCACTTTCAGAACGGTAGGATCTTACCATTCTATTTATGAGCTTTCCAGAATCACCTATTAAATCCCTTTGGATATACCTTTTTGTAAGTAGGATCCCACCATTATTCCACTTAGTAAATCAGCCCTCCTCACCAAAATTAACCACTTTGATGCCCATTCACACGCACGCCACCTTCTCAGCTTCCGATTCTTCATAATCTTCATATTTGTCTGCAATGTAATAATGGCTCCACAACAAACATCAAGCACTCGAAACAAACTAAAACGAGATTTATTCTTAATATACCATCGGGTTGCCTCCCAATAAGCGCCTTTGTTTTACGTCGTTGGATCGGCATAAAATCATTTCAATCACTCTAGTAGGTAGGTTCGATTAAGTCGACTTCCTCAACCCCTCGACTCACAAACCCTTCAAAGTAAGGCTTAAGTCTTTGGCAATTAACCTTGAAAGACATGTTAGTATTTGGGTCTTGGACTTCGGTTACCCCTTGGGGTGACACATTAAGCACAGTATACGGACCGTCGCATGTAGATTTCAACTTACCCGGCATGAGTTTTAGCCTGGAGTGGAACAATAGCACTTTTTGACCTTCTCGAAACTTCTTGTGGCGGATCAATTTATCGTGCCATAGCTTTGTTCTCTCCTTGTACATCCGGGCATTCTCATATGATTCCAATCTCTGTTCCTCCAACTCTTGGAGCTGTAACTTCCTTTCTAAGCCCGCTTCTTTCAAACTCATGTTTGCCTCTTTCACTGCCCAATAAGATCGATGTTCTACCGGCACTGTGGCCCAGAGAAGGGTGAAACTATAGTCAGAGGGGGGGAATGACTATAGTGGAGTTTCGAAGACTTTTCTCAATATAAAAGCTTTTGGGCAGCGGATAAGTCCCTTCATAAAATGTTAATTCAAAGTAGGACAAGCAATCACAAATATAATATGCAATAAAGTAAGAGCAGTAAAGTAAATTGCTTAAAGTAAATAGACACAAAGGTTTATAGTGATTCAGGGTGGTGTAATCCCTTAATCCACTCTTCTCCTGTGATGATTGGAGGATTTCCCTATTCTTTTTCTGCTACAATAGTTAGATTGTCCTTGGCTACATATGCTTCACAATTTACAAGACTATCACTCCCTGGCTTCAAAAGCTTCAGCGACTCAGTCTTCAACACTGCTCCTTGGGAAAAAATCTTTCAGCAGCTATCACAAACACAACTCCTTCTCAAATTGATCTGATTCAGTTGCTTGACTGGTGTGAATTTGATTCATAGATTTTGTTGATCAATCTCAGTGCTTGATGTGGAATTTTTGCTCTGATTGCTGAGTTGATCTCTAGATGTGTAATTTAAGTTCAGATAGAAGGCTTTTCAAATTGACAGAGTTTCTGCTTGTTTTTATGTAATTCTATCGTTGTTTTTCTTGTCTGTCAATGCCTTCTATTTATAGCCTTGATAATCCTTGATTTGAATTTTCGTCCGTTGGCTATTTAATGTGAGGAACAATCCTTGATTTAATTCTTGATTCCCCAATACTCATATTCTCCTTGATTTCATTGATCCGGATTTTTCTTCAAAACGTCTATAAAAAAATCCGTCCTAGATTGATTCTTGATTGATTGTGCATTTAATGCTTCATCCTCTGAATCTTCCTTATTATCTCACGTTCTGACGAAGTGTAAATGATATACCTTACTCAGTTGTTCCTTTACTTGACTGCAGTTGTTCCTTTACTTGACTGCTGCTTGAACGGTTGAGTGTTTCTTCACTGCTTTGTCTTTACTCAACCGATAGTTAGTTCACTTTGCCGGTTCACTGCTTTCTTGATTTCTTTGAGTTTACAAGATTCCTTGTACTTCACTGATCCTTGATTTGGGTGAGATCAATGTAAACCATATTTAACAATGAATTTCATCACTTGAAATATAACTTAGACTTGTCCAAGGTCATTACGGGCTTCCCTGGTTATAAGTCGACTATATGTCTTCATGCTTCTCTCGCTTTGGTACTTGGTCGCTTTTACTCGCCGGATTTCGTTTTACTTAGCCATCCTACCAACGAGTACAATACTTGTCTGACCAACTTATACAACATGTTAGACTCTAAGTAAAGACTTATATAGAGATTTCTAATTTATTTCAAGCTTGCTATTACAGCTAGTATGGCCATAATCAAAACATAATAAAATGTTCCAAACAATTTCTCTCTTTTGGATGATGCCAGAACCCTCATAAGCCTGAACATAAGTAAGAAAATTTTTCATAATAAAAACAGAATAAAAATCAGAATTTTTATTCATCCATTCAGGGCAATAAGATAAGTTCATTTAAAATCATTCAAAGGCAAAAAGGATTTATTTAAAGACTTCTACTTCTTCTCTTCAAACCTAATGCCCTTGCATTTGATGCCCATGCCTTTGTCTGTTGGGCTATCCTTCTTCACTGAGCTTTCAGGCATACTGCCTCCTTCCCCCTTTTTTGGCAGCACCATACTTTTCTTCCAGAATTTTGTTGGTTGCTCCAGTGACTTGTAGGAGGGTATTGAGCTGCTATTCTGAGTAGTCCATGATCTCATTCAATTGGTTAATTTGATGTGCATGCGCATTTAGTGTGTCCACCAAAGGTTTGAGGTTGCCAGATTTGTTTGGACTTGGTGGGGAATGAGATGCTGTAGGTTACAGAGTAAGTTGCATTGCCTCTCCATCACCACATCTTGAACTTTGATGTGGCTGATGAGAGCCTCAATTTGGTGGTTCATGGATGTTGCATCACCTGTTAAGGCAGTTTTGAGGTTTTGTCTGCTTATGTACTGCCTCTCCTTGTCCACTATCAGGGGATTGATATCCAGAGTGAAAATTCTAACTGGATCTTCCTCTGCTGGTGCCGATGCATCAGCCTGCTCTTCATCCTCTTTCTCTTCCTCTTCTCTCTGTTCTTCTTCTTTTCCATTTTCTTCTTCTTGTTCCTTTTCATATGCTTCTTTAGCAATCTCATGATCTGGGAGAGATTGTTGAAAATCACTTGCAAGGCCTAGTCATTGTGAGACTATCCTTCTTCTTCATGTGCTGGAGAATCAACTGCCTCTGTTGTTATTCCCCCTTGATCAATGCTGGGGGTGTTGACCTGTTCAGTAGATTGAGTTTCAGCAATTGGCTCACTCGGCTGTTTGTCTACTTTGTTGATGCTCCGGATAATTGCTTCTTGGATCGTCAGGTCATCATCAGATAAGTCCATCTGGTCTTGATCATTTTCAAAATGATCTCCTTCCAGTTTTGCCGCTTCTTCTTTTTCCTCCTCATCCTCAGTAGTTTCTTCCTCTTCCTCAATCTCTTCTTCTTCAGATGAGGTAAGATAGTACAATTACTCACCTTCTTGCAGATGTGTGACTTCCTCTTGTTTCTCTACTATATTATCACAAATGTCAATGGGGATATCCCTGTTACTCGGTAGACTCCTTTGTTGTCTTTGCATCGTTTGAGATCTGGTTCTCCTCCCAATTCCTGATCTGCTGCTTTCAGGCTCCTTTCTTTTGCTTCTAGCTGTGGGTTGTGGTTTCTTGGAGGCCTTGACATAGGTAAACATTACCTTGGCCTTATGCAGTGTATGTACATACATGGGTTTCACTTTCATCTGGTCGAATAGATATTGAAGGGGAATCCCATATGATTTCCTTTCCCAGAAATCACCTTTCTTCTGCAAGTTCTTGCTAGGTGCCGTAATTGCCAGATCAATCTCCTTTTGAATTTGAGCCTTCAATCTGTTGAAGATAAACTGTGACCAGTTAAAGGGAATGCCTTGATAGATAATAGCCATTAATTTGACACTGAGCTCGGTCATGTTCTCCATGGAACCCTTCTTCCTTTCAATGTTCCTTGTTATCACATGAGCAAATTCAGCAAAGGGGAGTTTAAGTGCTGATCTGGGGAAGTTGTATTTCTTGCCATGCTTTCTGATACCATTTGTTGGTACTAGAGAAGGGTAATACTGGTGTCAGAGAGGGGGGGAGGGGTGAATGACTATAGTGGAGTTTCAAAAACTTCTCTCAATATAAAAGCTTTTGGGCAGCAGATAAGTCCCTTCTTAAAATTTTATTTCAAAGTAGGATAAGCAATCACAGATTTAATATGCTGTAAAGTAAGTGTAGTAAAGTAAATTGCTGAAAGTAAATAGACACAAAGGTTTACAGTGGTTCAGGGTTGTGTAATTCCTTAATCCACTCTTCTCTATGATGATTGGAGGAATTCACTATTGTTTTTACTGATACAATAGTTAGATTGTCCGTGGCTACATAAGCTTCACAGTCTACAAGACTATCACTCTTCTGCTTCAAAATCTTCAGTGACTCAGTCTTCAACACTACTCACTGTGAACAAATCTTTCAGTAGCTATCGCAAACACAAATTTTTCTTAGATGGATCCGATTCAGTTGCTTGACTGGTGTGAATTTGATTCACATATTTTGTTGATCAATCTTAGTGCTTGATGTGTAATTTTAGCTCTGATTGCTGAGTTGATCTCTAGATGTGTACTTTATGTTCAGATGAAGGCTTTTCAAATTGACAGAGTTTCTGCTTGTTCTTATGTAATTCTATCGTTGTTTCTCATGTATGTCAATGCCTTTTATTTATAGCCTTGATAATTGATGGCCAAATTATAGCAAACCAACTTTAACCGGCAGAGTACCGGGTCGGTTGTACTATAACGGCGAGCAAGGTCGTATCCCACGAGGAATCGATCAAGTATCACAATCAATTTCATATGTAGTTCAGGCTCACAAATATTGGTGGAAGTAATTTACTATAGCTAAGAAAATAAAAATGATGACTTTAAAATATATGAATAATTGAATAGCTAAATTATGGTCAAAACACTACTCTTGACACCTTTACCGAATCACTAAGGATGAGCCTTAACCTAACAACCAGCCAATAGCTTCTAATGAATGTGTTGTGGGTGCAATCTCCTAAACTAGTCCCTAGGCACTAATACCACAACCTAGTTACCCTATATTCAGTTCAACAGTCCCATCTATGAGATTTAATTGACCTAATATGATTAAGATCTATGAGATGCTCCGCATCCACCGAGTTCATGGATTATCTAGAATAACCTTACCAAGGAACAGGCTATGAAAACTCAGGTAGTTCGTGCATGGCAATCCTAAAACTCTAGGTCACACACTACCTCGCAAAATACATTTATAAAGGTCGTGTGTAAAATCAATTAATGGTTTATGACACCACTAAAGGAATTAAGTTCAAGTTTTAGAACACAAACATTCAAAAGATTTAACTTTTAATACCTACTCATCCCTAGATTATCGCTTAGGCATCAATTTCATTATTCCATCACATAATCTAGCTATAAAAACGCATAATAACAAGAACAAAAAAAGAAATCATAATTAATTGGGAAGAAAACATGATAAAAGATAAGAACAATACATTACCAATAACGTAGAAGCAATCCCCCAATTGGTTTGTCAATCCAAAAGGAATAAATCGCAAAAAGAAACTAATAATCATAGCAATTTGCTGCAAGAAATTTAACCTAAATCTAGAGTTTTGGGGGAAGAAAAATCTAAAAAATAGAAAGGAAAATTATTGTATGAAGTTGTGGTGAATATTTGACCTAATTTGGCTTTTAGATAGGCCAAATTCGACCAAAAATAGTGGAAAACTCGGAAATTCGTGACTGCTGACGTCATCCAGTGTATTGATGACGTCATCGGCGCTGGCAGCCAAGTATGTCTCCAGTAATTCGTTGATATCTTTGTTTGTAGAACTCCAATTTGCGCAATTCAAGTTGTGTTGGAAAGCTTATTCAATCCCCTACAACTTTCATGAAGACTACTTTCCTAGAAAATGTTTCTAAGGGAGCTTAAAATGCGGATTAGGTGACAGAAGTATGAAAACATCAACGATGCTCGATCCGTTTCAACTAGTTAACTTCGGGTATTTTTTAAAGATTGAAAAACAGTCTTCTTCACACCCTAGGTGTGATAATTTCTGTTTTTTTTTTCGATTTTTCTTATTCTTTTCTTTTTCCGCGAATGTCAGAACTTGAATCTGGCGCCATTTCTTTATACAAACTTTGTTTGGGACAATTTTTGTACCGTTGCGATCCACGTCTTGCCCTCTATCATGAAATATTTGTAACAGAATAAACCACATACCCAACCGTGACAAATTCCAATGGAACACACACAAATCAACCAAAAATGTCGAGATTTTTGACGTAAACGTCTTTCGTCTCGTGATTCGAATCGTGGTGAAATGTGCCTATAAATACCATTTAACTACCCTAAAATCAAATCGAATAGGCTATAAATAGATGTAAAATGCACATGAAATTTTAGCAAAGTTGACTCTCATCAACTACCCCCCACTTGGCGTTTACTCGCCCTCGAGCAAATCATGCTAGGAAAAAAAATAAATCATGAGTTCAACGTTGCGTTCATATGGGAAACCAATACATTCAATGAGTAAAAACTAGTCAACAAGGGAATAAACACGAGCCAAAACGTATCTTATCATGGAAACAGAATGTGTGTGTGTATGCATAGCTTCTCAATCATTAATCACGGTCCCGACTCAGATTATAAATGCATGACTAATGGCGTTACACCATAGGCTTATACTTCATAATCATCTCCACTAATCAAGGTCAAGGCTAACTAAGGTCAGGCAGGACTTGCACGGTAGAAACGTTAGGCTAGGGACGAGGTTAAACGAAAGGATAAAAGGAATATCAAAAGAGATAGACAAGTGAGTTTAATCAAAACTTCTTGCATTTACCTCATAATTCACCTTCTTAGCTTGGTTCAAGCAAGCATTCTCCTTCTTTACTCTCAAATCCCAACATACTTCAATATAAACTCGTCTCACCAATGCCACATTGGAATAATTAATACCTGGCCTTCAACAAACATTTTTTGACTCAACTTTATTCAAACTTTTTATTCAATTGTTACTTTTTTTTTATTGATTTTTATTTCAATTTTTTTTTGGATAAACCAAACGCCAACACTTTTTTGCTACCCCTTCTCATTCGTAATGCAAAAGATACACCAACACCATCCATGAATACTTATCTCCGCCACCCCACACTTGTGCTAGCAAGTGTGCCCAACATAAGATTAAAACTCACTCGTAGGGTGCCAAAGAAACATAGACCACAGATAAAGGCTAAGGGTTGGTAATTACGGGCTAATCAATGAATGGTTGAAGTTCGGGTGGGGGTCTAACCACCCTACAAAGTCTTAGAGGGGTTTCTATGGAAATTATGTAAAGGGTTGGCTATTTGGCTCTGGTCGGGTCAAAGAAATGCCAGGACCGTCATCCCTTAATCTACCAAGATTTACCTTTCTATTTCGCCTCCAAGTTAATAGTATAAGTTCTAGGTAACATATTAATGTCTATGGCATCTGTAATCATTCATTAACCAACCACAATTCATGAAAGAGAAGCTATTACGTGCATAAAAATTCAATTTCCATAACAAGATGAAGGTTTGACTCGCATACATTCAACTCAAGACTATCACAATGAATTACATAGGATTCGCAACATCAAAACCATTAAAAAAAAATTAAAATGGCTCAATTTTACTCAAATAGAGACCAAACACTAGGCATATAACTTATTCGATGCATAAAAATAAAGCACATTGTCAAGTGAAGCTAAGTCTACCACCCCCACTTAAAACGGAACACCGTCCTCGGTGTGTAAGTGATAAAGTAAAAGAAAGAGAGACTTAGCTGAACTGGAAACAGGGCACTACCATGACAACTGAAACCCCAAATGTATCTCCCAGGGTACATGTGTAATCACAACAAAAAACCAAAAATCCACTATGATGAAAGGCCAAAACCTTAGTTGTAGGTAAGCACAAGTATGGAGATGTATAAAGGATATAAAATATGGGTTATCACAAAGCATGAATTAAAATTCAATATGCGTGGTCAAATTTTTATCACACTTCTAAAAAACAAACCTAAAAACCTAAGACAAAGTTGGTTGCCACCCATAAGCGCTTTTGTTTATTGTTATTGGCTTGACTTATTAAGAAACTAAAAGAAAAAAAGAAGCACGAGTGAAAAGAATAAAAACAAACTACATAAAACATTCTATGTTTAAAGTCCTTAGTTCGACTATCTACCCCCAAACAATGCTAAGGATAGTTATACCAAAGGAGAGCAAACCGTTGTGTCTCCGTATACAAATCATTAGAATTGAGCACCCCCTCAAAATGAGAAAAGAAAAACAAGGGGCTCAATCCCCACCACCAAGATTGGCTCAAGGAATTAATTGTGCAACACAATGAATTCACATTCCCTGAAATAGAACATATGCCAATTAACTGTGATTCAAGCACCACATAGTAACAAGTTGGCTCAACAAAAGCATCAAAAGACTTAAAAGAACTCACATCTACCAATGTCTCAATAGGGCTCACTGAGGAAGGAATTGATATTTCAATGGGGACAGTATTCATACTTTCTTCAAGGCATTCCTCAGGTGTGATTACCTCAGTAAGAGATACTGGAGGATGCGCATCCTCATCATCTTTAATGCTTCTCTCAAGCCTCCTCTTCTCAACCAACTGCCCTACCCGGCTTTCCAGACCAACCACTTTAGATTACAAGCAGAGCTGAGAATCCTTCAATTCTTTTAGATCCCGTCTGAGCTCTTGGTTAAACTCTCTTAGCTCTTGGTTGGACTCTTTAAGTTCATGGCTAAGTCACTCCAACAAAACCTCAGTTGTGCTCTTCGGCGGTGGAGTAACCTGTGGCGGCTGAAAAAAGGATCCGGGTGATGAAACTGATTACTTGGAGGACTCTCCCACTCGTTATCGTAGGGTGTTATGTATGGGTTGAACAGATAATATGGTTGTGTTCCATAGCCAAAACCACCAAAACTAAATCCTCCAAATGAATAGGGGAAGTAGCCTCCTTGGCCATAAGGATCCATACTCTGCAATTCAAGGAAAAAACAAGAACACAATCAAGGTATCAAGTCACTACCACTACCGGAGTAGGTGGCATGACTCTTCCACAAACCATAAAAAAAACAAAAAAAATACGTAATCCTAAATACTCCAGTGATATACTGATATTGACTGATTCCCCGGCAACGGCGCCAGAAAACATGATGGCCAAATTATAGCAAACCAACTTTAACCGGCAGAGTACCGGGTCTGTTGTACTACAACGGCGAGCAAGGTCATATCCCACGATGAATCGATCAAGTATCACAATCAATTTCGTATCTAGTCCAGGCTCACAAATATTGGTGGAAGTAATTTACTATTGCTAAGAAAATAAAAATGATGACTTTAAAATATATGAATAAAGGAACAACTAAATTATGGTCAAGAACACTACTCTTAACACCTTTACCGAATCACTAAGGATGAGCCTTAACCTAGCAACCAACCAATAGCTTCTAATGAATGTGTTGTGGATGCAATCTCCTAAACTGGTCCCTAGGCGCTAATACCACAACATAGTTACCCTATATTCGGTTCAATAGTCTCCTCTATGGGATTTAATTGACCTAATATGATTAAGAACTATGAGATGCTCTGCATCCACCGAGTTCACGGCTTAGCTAGAATAACCTTAACAAGGAACAGGCTGTGAAAGACTCGACTAGTTCATGCATGGCAATCCTAAACTTTAGGTCACACACTACCTCGCAAAATACATTTATAAAGATCGTGTGTAAAATCAATTAATGGTTCATGACACCACTAAAGGCATTAAGTTCAAGTTTTAGAACACAAACATTCAAAATATTTAACTTTTAAGACCTACTCAACCCTAGATTATCGTTTAGGCATCAATTTCGTTATTCCATCACATAATCTAGCTATAAAAAATCTAGCTATGCATAATAACAAGAACGAAACAAGAAATCATAATTAATTGGGATGAAAACATGATAAAAGATAAGAACAATAAATTACCAATAACGTAGAAGCAATCCCCCAATTGGTTTATCAATCCAAAATGAAGATATCGCGGAAAGAAACTATTAATCGTAGCAATTTGATGCAAGAAATTTAACTTAAATCTAGAATTTTGGGGGAAGAAAAATCTAAAAAAACTGAAAAGAAAATTATTGAATGAAGTTGTGGTGAATATTTGACCTAATTTGGCTTTTATATAGGCCAAATTTGACCCAAAATAGTGGAAAACTCGGAAATTCGTGACTGCTGACGTCATCCAGTGTATTGATGACGTCATCGGCGCTGCCACCCAAGTATGTCTCCAGTAATTCGGTGATATCTCTGTAAGTAAAACTCCGATTTGCTCGATTCAAGTTGCGTTGGAAAGTTTATTCAATCCCCTACAACTTTGATGAGGTCTACGTTTCCAGAAAATGTTTCTATGTGAGCTTAAAGTGCAGATTAGGTGACAGCAGTATGAAAACATCAACGATGCTCGATCCGTTTCAACTCTTTAACTTCGGGCATTTTTTAAAGAGTGAAAAATAGTCTTCTTCACACCCTGGGTGTGATACTTTCTGTTTTATTTTTCGAATTTTCTTATTCTTTTCTTTTTCCCTGAACGTCTGAACTTGAATCTCGCTTCATTTCTTTATACGAACTTTTTTTTGGACGATTTTCGTACCGTTGCGATCCTTGTCACGCCCTCTATCACGCTATATCAGTAACAAAATAAACCACATACCCAAGCATGACAAATGCCAATAAAACACACACAAATCACCCAAAAATGTCGAGATTTTCGACGTAAACGTCTTTCGTCTCGTGATTCGAATCGTGGTGAAACGTGCCTATAAATACCACTTAACTACCCCCAAAATAAAATCGAATAGGCTATAAATAGAGGTAAAATGCACATGAAATTATAAAAAAGTTGACTCATCAATAATCCTTGATTTGAATTTTCGTCCGTTGACTATATAATGTGGAACAATCCCTGATTTAATCCTTGATTCCCCCTTAGTCATATTTTCCTTGATTTCGGTGATCCGGATTTTTTTTTCAAACGTCTATCAAAAAATCCATCCTAGATTGATTCTTGATTGATTGTGCATTTAATGCTTGATCCTCTGAATTTTCCTTATTATCTCACGTTCTGACGAAGTGTAAATGATATACCTTACTTAGCTGTTCCTTTACTTGACTGCTGCTTGAACGGTTGAGTGTTTCTGATAACTTAGCTGGTTAGTTCCTTCACTGCTTTGTCTTTACTCGGCCGATAGTCAGTTCACTTTTCCGGTTCTCTGCTTTCTTGATTTCTTTGAGTTTACAAGATTCCTTGTACTTCATTGATCCTTGATTTGGGTGATATTAGTGTACATCATATTTAACAATGAATTTCATCACTTGAAATATAACTTAGACTTATCCAAGGTCATCACAGACTTCCCTAGTTATAAGTCAGACCATATGTCTTCATCCTTCTCTCCTGGTACTTGGCTGCTTTTACTCTGCCGTATTTCTGTTTTACTTAGCCATCCTACCAACAAGTACAATACTTGTCTGACTCAACTTATACAACATGCCAGACTCTAAGTAAAGACTTATACATAGATTTCTAACTTATTTTAGGCTTGCTATCACAGCTAGTATGACCATCATCAAAACATAATAAAATGTTCCTTACACACTGGCAAATGACAAAGCTTCCCAAAGACAAGTCTATAAGGATACATGCATATGGGGGTCTTATAAGTTGTACGGTAGGCTGAAGCTTGGACATTTCATGATAAAAAAAATGGTAAAAGGCTGAAGCTTTTTTATTTGTTTATGCATATATTTATTCCTTCCGTCAAAATCTCTCTATCAGAATAATCGGACTTAGGTTCCAAAACTTGATTGCAGATCAAAAAATCATGGAGACCATAAGCAGAGAGGAGAAGAAACTGACGGTAACAACTTTTACTGCGGAGGTGGTTCTTGATCGGGGTTTCGTCGTCGGCATCCCGTGCTTGGTTTCAAGGATTGTTCTTGGCGTTTTCTCCTACGATTAGGTTCTCCAGCGTCGGCTATGCTACGTGCTCAGTTTCTCTGCTAGGGTTTTGTTAAGGGTGATTTTGTACGTTTTATAATGCTATATTTCATAATGATTTCCCCCTATATTTGTATATTTTGCATAGAAAACGAGTGTTTAAATGAGTTATTGAGCAAGTGAGGTTTTTATCGGTTTAATCGCAAAATTGGTGAATTTATGTGTTCTTAATATGAAATTATGATTATTTGAATTATATTACATTTTTGCAATCTTTTCTATGTGTTATAGGTGCAGTTATGTGGTTCAGATGCTGATCAAATGTTGATAAAACTCGAGCTAAATCAAGATAGAGGAGATAATGGTGAGTTGGATTGAGAAGGAAAAGAGATAGAGTTGAAGAAATCCGTTTTTGATCGAAGATGGACTAGCGTCCAGATCAGGCGAACGAGCGTCCACCTTGCAGCAACCCTGGACGGGCGTTTGAAGACCTTAAACGGGCATCCAGAAGGAAAATTTAATACAGAGAGTTTGGACGCTGAGCAGACTGGCGTTCACCTCCGTCCAGAAGCTGCTGGACGAGCGTCCAAGATAGTGGACGGGCGTCCAAGCACCGCCTTAGCCTAAACCGACCTAAAAATCTATAAATAGGCGCGATTTCTCAAACCCTAGACACACAATTCGAACCCTAAATTTCTAGGGGCAGCTTGGCTGCGTTTCTACATAGTTTTCTTCCAGTTTATACACTTTAATTCTTAGATTAATTAGATAGTTTTTATGCTTTTTATTCATCAATTCAAGTTGCATAGAGGATGATAAGAGGCTAAAACCTCTTTGAACAAGCATCGTGAAGCCTTCCTTCAACAATTCAGTTTTGATTCGTGATTAATCTGTGAGTTGCTATCTCAAAGTCGTTTCTTTTATCATTATTTATTATTGTGTAATGCAATTATATCGAAAGATCGTTGCTTTGTGATTGTTTTATTGATGAGAATCATATAAACCTTAGATCACCGTGATAAAAGAATAGATCTTCGATCTAACTAAAACGAGAGCTATTAGATTGATTTTCTAGATCAGAAATTGAAAGATTTCACGCCTAGGTTAGAAAGACTTAATCTTTAATTGAATGATCGAAGATTAGAAAACGAACTTGTCTGCGAAAGTGGGTGTTCATGCCTTAGATTAGGTGAATCACAACTTGAGTAGGGATCACGAATTAATTCGAATTAGAATTGAATGTTGATAGGATAGGTGGATCGATTACTTGTTCGTTCGTTATAATTTGATTTTAATCCTTTAAACTTGAATTGCTAGATTAGTTTACTTTTAATTGCACTCTAGTTTTTATCGCTTTCAATCTTGCATAGCATTGGATTAATTTCCTCTGTCTAGTTACTTTTATGCATATTTGTTTAGGTTAGTTCTTCGTTTAGGTTAGTTTCGTGACAATAATTAGTTAAAAAACAAAAGCTAGGGTTCACAACAGTCTAGTTCCCCGTAAGATCGACCCGGCATAGCCTCTACACTACGATCCTTGCACTTGAGGTTAACCGGTTTATTACTTGTTGTTTTGTATTGATAAAATCCGGGACAGGTTTGATCGGCGACCTTCTTTTTCACCCGCAATCCCTTCAGCGTTTTCAGGCTCAGTCGATTCAGGTTCAAGCTTTTTCGGTACTCTTTGTTCAGCGTTTCTGTTTTTCCTAGGGTTCTCTTGCTGTTTTTGGGTTTCTTGCTCCCCAAGCTGGTCATAGTGCTTCTATGGCGGACCCGCCATGGGACCCTCCTGGACCCGTCCTTCAGCCTGATGCCACCTTGCAACCGTCTAAAGCATATGCAACAGCGACTAGCGGTACCAAGGTAGACATTCCTAACTTTGGTGTTTATGGTACGTGTAAGGGAGAACCGGCTTTTTTTGTCTCGAGAGCTGAGCTTGATATTCTCACCCAGCCTTTTGAGAATGCTTTAGTTGCACGTTTCCCTGATTTTCGGCCTAGAATAGACGATATACGTAAATTTTTCGCAAGGCTTGATTTAAAATCTGCTTGTAAAATTAGACTTCTGGATGCGAAACATGTGCTTGTTCATCCCGGTTGCCAGGAAGACTATAATCGTCTTTTTACGAGAAGAGAATGGTTTATGGGTCCTAATAGATTTGTGCTCTTTAAATGGACGATTGATTTTCATTGTAATGCTAATTGTTCATTGGTTCCTATATGGTTTGAATTTCCTGGTTTTCCGCTGCCTTACTTTAACCATAAATATGTCAGAAAAATTGCTGGTCTTATTGGTTGGCTGTTACAAACTGATGCAGCCACTACAGATATGAGAAGGCCTTCTGTTGCTAGAGCGCTTGTTGAAGTGGATATTCTAAAGCCCCGCTGTAGTAGGATATGGTTAGGTGAGGATGTTCATAAGGGTCACTGGCAAGAGGTTCATGCATAATTTTTTCCGGATTACTGCACTTTTTGTTCTCGGATTGGTCATTCTGAGGAAAAATGTCTAAGGAAGAACCCTCCCCCAGAAAATACTAGAAAGAAATCCAGCCCGGGTGGAGGGGCTTCAACTTCAAATGGTAAAGGGGGTAACGGACCCTCTCAAAAGCAACCCCAACAGGTTTATCAGGCTAAGCAAAGCGGCACCTTATTGGCTACTGAAACTCCTTTGATTAATGATAATTAGGCAAGAATTTTTTTTGTGTTTTCGTAACTAGTACGGTGTAAGGAGTCCTGGAAAAAAATTTGATTTTACCAGAAAAAATTTTGCTTCTTTTTCCCCGAAATTTGGCGGGAAAATAATTTTTCTAGAAAAAATAAATTCTTCATTTTTAGGCTTCAACCACCTGATTTTGTAATAATGGCTGCCGAAGATAGACGTACGTTGGCAGACTACGCCATGCCTGGCGCGGTCACAGTCAACCCGGCTATTGTTATCCCGGCCATTCTTGCACGTACGTACTTTCGAGTTAAGACCGGGACTCATTCGGATGATGCAAAGCATGCATCAATGTTTCACGGGTCCCCTTCGAAAATCCTCACACACACGTACACACATTTCGGAGATATGTGGTACGACACGCATTCAAGGTGTGAGTGAGGATGCGATTAAACTTACACTCGTTTCCGTTCTCTTTGAAGGGAGAAGCTAAAGAGTGGTATAGCTCTCTCCCCGCAGAATCCATTACCACTTGGGTTGCATTGGAAAAAGAATTTTTAAGCCAATACTTTCCACCGCCAAGACAAACCCAAAGTGTTTAAGGGAAATATACAATTTTTATCAAACGGAAACAGAATCATTCTTTGAGGCATGGAAGAGATTTAAGGCTCTTCTTCGTAAATGCCCCCACCATGGGTTAGACTTGCGAGAGGCAAGTCAATACTTTTTTCGGTGGGTTGACCGAGCTCACCAAGGGCATGGTCAATAGTTCATCAAAGTGGGGCATTCCCGAGGAAAACGCCTCAAGAGGGGTGGGCATTGTTCGAAGACATTGCCAAATATAATTATGCCCCCTCCTTTCAAGTCGTTCAGCACCACCTCCTCCTCCTAGGATCGAGGAGGTGAAAATGCAAAATGAAATCGCCATGCCGAAACAAGAACGGTGGCTACTCTCACGACATCTCCAAATCCGAGTTATCGACTCCTTCATTTCTACGAGAACTCTCAAGTTTCGTACCGCGAGAATTGCTCTCAGACTGGCCATATGGTTGGCCAGTGTCAATTTAATTCCCCTATTCCTTATCAAGTCAATGCTGTCCAGAATCATGGACAGTATAATCAAGTCGCATGCCAAGTATGTGACGATATGGGGCACACTGCTCGTTTCGTCCTATGATTGGACGAACGCGAGAGATCAATGCCTTCAATGGCCAGCCGAATCAGAGGTTTGGAAATCAATTCTCTGGCCAGGGCAATTTTCAAAATCAGGGTTTCCGTCAAAGCTTCAATCAAAACTCGAATCTCAATCGAAACCCTAATTTTAATCAGAACCCGAGCTTGAATTCCTCCAATCTAAGTCAAGGGTTAAATCAAAGTTGGCCTAACAATCCAAATCCCGCATTTCAAAGTCGGTCTAGCCAACCTTTCTCTCAAAACATTCAGAACTCTCAAGGCCTCTCGCGTCGATGATCTTGAAGCTAGATTGGACTCCTATCAGAAGGAACTGAAGGAGCAGAACAATAACTTCCAGAGGGAGCAAAATAATAATATCCAAATGTTGATGAGCACAATCAAGAACCTTGAGAAGCGAGATGGCCGACCAAAGCAAGCTTCTAGACCATCGTGCGGTTGCCCGCTTTATAGAGAAAAATCCGAAGGGTGGCCTAGTAGCCCAAACCGATTTCAATTGTGGCCAAAGCACCGACCTAGTTCCTTCGATTCCTTATGGCATGCCGAGAGGCCGGTGCAATGAATCTTAGAAGCGGTACTCAACCGAGTGGTCCCTCTCACCAGGGAAACCACTAGCCCCTCCCCGCGGTGATAAGGGAGGGGAAGTTGAGCATCTACGTTCCCCCGTTCGCAAGAAAAGACTCGGTGGCCGATCCCCCGAGAGGTGAAGAAGTTGTAAGTCCTCGGGTGGCCGTTCCCCCGAGGAATGAAGAATCAAGTGAAAGTCGGAGGGTGATCCCCCGACTAATAAAAAGTCCGAAAAAGTTGTAAGGTGGAAGGACATGGAAGACAAAGGCGTCGGTGCTTCCTCAAACAAAGTATTTTCTGAGAGTGAGTTGAAGAAGCTTCCATTCCCACCTAGGAGAAGCAACATTCCCTTGAGTGAAGTTAAGAAATATGAAAAAGTGCTTAATTTGCTGAAAAATACTCAGGTTAATCTTCCATTATCTGAAGTTTTGGTTGAGATGCCTAAGTATACTAAGTTCATCAAGGATGTTGTTTCTTCGAAGAAGAAGTTAGCAGAAATGGATCGGCAATTGGTGAGGATTGTTCAATGATCAATTATCCGGACTTACCAATCAAAAGAGGTGACCCCGGAAAATTCGTGCTCACATTGCGGATGGGAGGCTTAGTCTTTCCAAATTCTTTATGTGACTTGGGTGCATCCATCGACCGATGCCATTGTACGTGTGTGAGCAAATTTGGGTTTACAAAGTCTTCTAGAACCCACTTCCATGAACCTTCGTTCGCCGATAGATCTTCTAAGAAAGCTTCGGGGATTCGAAAGACATTTTAGTCCAGATCGATAGATTTACCTTTCCCGTTGATTGGTACGTTTTAGATATGGGGAAAAGATGAGAAAGTCCCCCCGATTCTTGGGAGACCTTTCCTATCCACAGCCTAGAGCCCTCATCGATTGCGATGGTGGGCAAGTAACTATTCAAGTTGGTGACCAAGAGGTGAGCTATAGTGTCTCTAAATCTATTCAAGTACCCTCCGGTTCTCCAACCGGCTTTTCCATTGAGGAGTCATTTCATGACTTCAATGACTGTATGGACGAGCAAGTCAAGGCTGTGGAAGCGGAATATGAGCGATTGATCGATAATCTGAATAGCCATGGTGTGGTTAATCTAGGTCAATTAGCAGCTGACTTTGAGGAAGAATTGTTAGAAGGAGAAGCTTTGGCGGTGGGACCACAGAGTAAAGTTAGTGATATCGAGTTGAAAAGTGGAGATCTCAAGTCAAGTTTAGAAGATCCCCCTACAGATTTAGTGCTGAAGCCGTTGCCTAAACATCTAAAGTATGTGTTTCTAAGAGAAGGTGACAGGCTTCCATTGATTATATCCGCCAAGCTGTCTCGTATAGAGGAGATGAAATTAATCAACGTCTTGAAACGTAATGAAAAAGCATTTGGTTGGCAAGTAGGAGATATCCGAGGAATATCTCCTGACATCTGCATGCACAAGATCAAGACTAGTGAGGGTGCTAAATGTGTAAGACAGCCCCAAAGGAGGCTTAACCCTCACATGCAAGAAGTTGTTAAAAAGGAAATCATCAAACTTCTGGACATGAGAATCATTTATGCCATCGCGGATAGTGAATGGGTTTCCCCGACTCAGGTAGTTCCCAAGAAGGGTGGAATTACGATTGAGAAGAATGAGAAGGGAGAGGAAATTGCATTGAGACTTGTCACTGGTTACCGAGTCTGCATCGATTATCGCAAGCTCAATGAGGTAACCATGAAAGATCACTTCCCCCTTCCATTCATTGACCAGATGCTTGAGCGTCTGGCGGGGCACGCATTCTACTGTTTCCTGGATGGTTATTCAGGATATTTTCAGATACCCATCGATCCTATTGACCAAGAGAATACCACTTTCACTTGCCCCTATGGGACATTCGTCTACAGGCGGATGCCATTTGGTCTCTGTAATGCCCCGGCCACCTTTCAAAGGTGTATGATGGCAATCTTTGACGGGCTAGTTGAAAAGTGCATGGAGATTTTTATGGATGATTTCTCGGTCTTTGGTCAATCCTTCGATGATTGCCTCGATAATCTTGATCAGGTGTTGTCTAGATGTGTGGAAAAGGACTTAGTACTCAATTGGGAAAAGTGCCATTTTATGGTCGACGAAGGGATAGTCCTTGGCCACAAAGTGTCCGCCAACGGTATAGAAGTAGATAGGGCCTAGGTAGAAGCCATCGAGAAGATGAGTTATCCTAAGAATGTACGTGAAGTCAGAGGTTTCCTCGGACATGTCGGTTTCTATAGGAGATTCATCCAGGATTTTTCCAAAGTAGCCAAGCCCCTATCTACTCTGCTCAAGGAAGACGTTGAGTTCAATTTCGATGAAAACTGCAACCAAGCGTTTGAAGAGCTCAAGAATCGGTTAATATCCGCTCCAATTCTTATTTCACCTGACTGGAACTTACCCTTTGAGCTTATGTGTGACGCATCAAACTATGCAGTTGGTGCAGTCTTAGGGCAAAAGCTTAATGGAAAGTTCCAACCTATCTATTACGCCAGTCACACACTGAATCCTAATCAAGTTAACTACACGACCACTGAAAAGGAATTATTAGCCGTAGTCTTTGCTATGGATATGTTTCGTAGTTACTTGCTGGGTGCTCAAGTGATTGTGTGGACTGACCACGCTGCTTTGCGATATCTCATGACCAAAAAGGAAGCTAAACCGCGCTTACCGCGTTGGATACTGACCCTCCAAGAGTTTGACGTTCAAATCAAAGATAAGAAGGGCAGTGAGAACGTAGTGGCGGATCATGTTTCTAGGATGTTAAGTGAGGAAAAGGGTGATCCCGATGATATAGATCTTTACTTTCCTCTAGAAAACATCATGTTGATAGATGGCCGCGCTCCGTACGTTCCTTGGTACTCCTCCATTGTAAACTACCTTCATGCCCGTTATCTTGACCCCGAAATGTCTTATCAAGAGAAGAAGAAGTTCTTCTCTCGATATGAAGTCTTTCGTTTGGGATGAACCTTACCTCTTCAAAATCAGTAAAGATGGTTTGCTAAGGAGGTGTGTTCCGTAATCCGAGCAACGGGATATTATCGAGCAGTGCCACAGTGGACCTACTGGTGGTCACTTTGGTCCGTGGAAAACCGTTGCCAAAATCTTCCAATCCGGTTTCTATTGGCCCACAATATTCAAAGACACAGAAGCTTTCTGTAAAGCTTGTGATCGGTGCCAAAGAACGGGAGCTTTGACAAGGCGGTCTGACATGCCGTTGAAACCCATCCTTGAATGCGAAGTCTTCGATGTATGGGGAATTGACTTTATGGGTCCGTTTCCTTCTTCCTGTGGAAACAAATACATCTTAGTCTGCGTAGATTATGTATCGAAATGGGTGGAGGCAGTAGCCACTCCTCACAATGATCATAAAACGGTCATGAAATTTTTGAAGAAAAACATCTTTGTGAGGTTTGGATGTCCACGTGCCTTGATAAGTGATGAAGGGACACACTTTTGTAACCGACCTTTGGAGAAAGTCCTCGAGAAGTATGGTGTTCGCCATAAAATCGGCACACCGTATCATCCGATGACTAGTGGTCAGGTTGAGCGAAGCAACCAGAGTCTTAAGAAAATCCTGGAGAAGACGGTGAATAGTCATAGAAAAGACTGGAGTCTGAAGTTGGACGATGTACTTTGGGCATATAGGACTGCCTATAAGACCCCTATGGGTACATCGCCATATCAAATGGTTTACGGTAAGCCGTGCCATCTGCCAGTCGAGTTAGAGCACAGGGCGTATTGGGCTACGAAGTTTTTGAACTTCGATTCCCAATCCTGTGGGAAACATCGATTGCAGCAGTTGCATGAGCTGGATGAATTTAGACTCCAGGCTTAAGAAAGAGCCAGGATTAGTAAAGAGAAGATGAAACTACTCCATGACGCCAAGATAAAGAAGAGAGAATTCCAAGTCGGCGAGCAAGTTCTCTTATACAATTCTAGGTTACATTTGTTTCCTGGGAAGTTGAGAACGCGTTGGTCCGGTCCTTTCGAGATTCTCCAAATCATTCCTGGAGGCGTTCTAGAACTACGCGGTTATCCAGACCAACCGTTTCGAGTTAATGGTCAGAGGTGCAAGCACTACATTGGTGAACCTAAAGAAAAACCTTTGATTGTTAAATTTCTCGATATTCTCGGATGTGGTGTTACAGAGGTCAATGAATTTGACAAGTTTTCATCCGATTTATTCTCCGAGAATGACGGTATTGGTTCATCAGCAGAAGTTCTAGCAGGTAGTTGGGATATGGAGGAGTATGAAAAAGAGCAAAAGCTTAAACGTCATCAGAGGAATCAGAGGAGAAAGAAATCAGCCACGGGGAAGATTAAACGAGTTTGGAAGGCTATAAAAGATTTTACCCCATGTGTTAGGTGCTGTTTCTGCAGCCACAGGACTGACCAAAGCTTACATGAGGTAATGGCTGGCAGAAAGGTTAAATGGCCTGATCCAGGCTGAGCTTCAAATGTGTCGAGCTAACGACAATAACCATTAGCGCTACTAGGAGGCATCCTAGATATCCCTTATTATATTAGTTTCTTTATTTAGTTGTTTTTCGTTGTTTTAGTTCAGTTTTATTAGGATTGTGTTTGTTTTTGTCAGTCAGCCGTCCCAGTCCTATAAAGGGTCGAAGTGTTGTTTTGTATTGATTTCCTCTTATCTTTATCTTTATCGCTTTTGAGCGACATGATATAATCCCTTGTGTCCCCCGAGGTTTTTTTTCTTTGCTTTTCATGTGTGCAGGGTATTTGCATTAGCTTTTGTGAGTTTTCAGATGATATCAGTTTTCCGGTGGATGGTCCACAGTCTACTGTTTTCATCGAGCCTTTTTGGATCTCGGAGCATGCCCACTTCCCGAATTGCCACATTTGAACGACAATCGCCTAAGTTTCTTATCTTTTTATTTTTTCGCACAACATGAGGACATGTTGTTATCTAAGTGTGGGGGAGGGGATTAGTCGATATGTATCTATACATTTGCTTACATGATATGATATCATTTCTATGCTAAAATGAGCTAAATTTTCAAAATTTTTGTTTTGTCTCGAGTAAGCAATGCACGTTTTTGTTCGGTTTGTCATATTCATCGATGCTGTATGCCGTATGTTCCGTAAGTTAGATGTTTCACCCGATATTATTTTTCACAAGCCATAGTAAATGATAAGCTATATTATAAAGTTATACCCCTTTTGATTAGTGATGTTTGATTCCTTATAAGTCATGTGCTTAGTGCTAATGTTCATATCGTGAGACTTATGATAGTTTGTATTTAGTTCCAAGTATGATATAGTGTGAATATCTAGAGGTTTGAATGTGATAAGTAATACGTAACTAATGTCATTTGAAAAAGTTAAGTTAATAGTTGATTAATAAGGGTGTGTCGAAAGCTAGTCGATGATTTGAGTGAGGTAGGGTGTACCACGTATGTCCTATACCACCATGATGACTAAAAGCTCACGACAGTCAGGAAAAGCTGCTTTATGATTTGAGTAAGGTAGGGTATACCACGTATGTCCTATTCTGCTATGACGAGCGATAGCTTATTCTGATGTGTGTTTAAATGTGAAATCAATTGAATCAACTTAAGAATTGTTATGAAAAGAAGGAAATGAGACTTAGTTATCGTTAATCTTATCCCCAGTATAAACCGATGGATATGCTGTAGGGATTATCCTCTAAGTATGTCGGAAAGGTCTTAAATGTTTTCTATCATCTTTTTCGGGATATGTTCCGTTTTGTAGGGTGCATCTTATAAGTATCTTTTATTACTAGTTTGAAGGGGGTATTAGCTAGTTTTACTTGAAATATTCGAGTTTGGATTTAGTGGAAGTTTTCTATGGCTATGCACACACACTCGGGTGAACTTCTGATTTATTGAGTCTATGGTATGTGTGTTGAGGTGTTTATATTCTTTCCGAGCCTTTATCTTGTTTTTGTTTTGCTCGGGACGAGCAAAGTTTAAGTGTGGGGGAGTTGTTAAGGGTGATTTTGTACGTTTTATAATGCTATATTTCATAATGATTTCCCCCTATATTTGTATATTTTGCATAGAAAACGAGTGTTTAAATGAGTTATTGAGCAAGTGAGGTTTTTATCGGTTTAATCGCAAAATTGGTGAATTTATGTGTTCTTAATATGAAATTATGATTATTTGAATTATATTACATTTTTGCAATCTTTTCTATGTGTTATAGGTGCAGTTATGTGGTTCAGATGCTGATCAAATGTTGATAAAACTCGAGCTAAATCAAGATAGAGGAGATAATGGTGAGTTGGATTGAGAAGGAAAAGAGATAGAGTTGAAGAAATCCGTTTTTGATCGAAGATGGATCGGCGTCCGGATCGGGCGAACGAGCGTCCACCTTGTAAAGCAACCCCGGACGGGCGTTTGAAGACCTTAAACGGGCGTCCGAAGGAAAATTTAATACGAGAGAGTTTGGACGCCGAGCGGACCGGCGTTCACCTCCGTCCAGAAGCTGCTGGACGAGCGTCCAAGATAGTGGACGGGCGTCCAAGCACCGCCTTAGCCTAAACCGACCTAAAAATCTATAAATAGGCGCAATTTCTCAAACCCTAGACACACAATTCGAACCCTAAATTTCTAGGGGCAGCTTGGCTGCGTTTCTACATAGTTTTCTTCCAGTTTATACACTTTATTTCTTAGATTAATTAGATAGTTTTTATGCTTTTTATTCATCAATTCAAGTTGCATAGAGGATGATAAGAGGCTAAAACCTCTTTGAACAAGCATCGTGAAGCCTTCCTTCAACAATTCAATTTTGATTCGTGATTAATCTGTGAGTTGCTATCTCAAAGTCGTTTCTTTTATCATTATTTATTATTGTGTAATGCAATTATATCGAAAGATCGTTGCTTTGTGATTGTTTTATTGATGAGAATCATATAAACCTTAGATCACCGTGATAAAAGAATAGATCTTCGATCTAACTAAAACGAGAGCTATTAGATTGATTTTCTAGATCAGAAATTGAAAGATTTCACGCCTAGGTTAGAAAGACTTAATCTTTAATTGAAAGATCGAAGATTAGAAAACGAACTTGTCTTGCGAAAGTGGGTGTTCATGCCTTAGATTAGGTGAATCACAACTTGAGTAGGGATCACGAATTAATTCGAATTAGAATTGAATGTTGATAGGATAGGTGGATCGATTGCTTGTTCGTTCGTTATAATTTGATTTTAATCCTTTAAACTTGAATTGCTAGATTAGTTTACTTTTAATTGCACTCTAGTTTTTATCGCTTTCAATCTTGCCTAGCATTGGATTAATTTCCTCTGTCTAGTTACTTTTATGCATATTTGTTTAGGTTAGTTCTTCGTTTAGGTTAGTTTCGTGACAATAATTAGTTAAAAAACAAAAGCTAGGGTTCACAACAGTCTAGTTCCCCGTAAGATCGACCCGGCATAGCCTCTACACTACGATCCTTGCACTTGAGGTTAACCGGTTTATTACTTGTTGTTTTGTATTGATAAAATCCGGGACAGGTTTGATCGGCGACCTTCTTTTTCACCCGCAATCCCTTCAGCGTTTTCAGGCTCAGTCGATTCAGGTTCAAGCTTTTTCGGTACTCTTTGTTCAGCGTTTCTGTTTTTCCTAGGGTTCTCTTGCTGTTTTTGGGTTTCTTGCTCCCCAAGCTGGTCATAGTGCTTCTATGGCGGACCCGCCATGGGACCCTCCTGGACCCGTCCTTCAGCCTGATGCCACCTTGCAACCGTCTAAAGCATATGCAACAGCGACTAGCGGTACCAAGGTAGACATTCCTAACTTTGGTGTTTATGGTACGTGTAAGGGAGAACCGGCTTTTTTTGTCTCGAGAGCTGAGCTTGATATTCTCACCCAGCCTTTTGAGAATGCTTTAGTTGCACGTTTCCCTGATTTTCGGCCTAGAATAGACGATATACGTAAATTTTTCGCAAGGCTTGATTTAAAATCTGCTTGTAAAATTAGACTTCTGGATGCGAAACATGTGCTTGTTCATCCCGGTTGCCAGGAAGACTATAATCGTCTTTTTACGAGAAGAGAATGGTTTATGGGTCCTAATAGATTTGTGCTCTTTAAATGGACGATTGATTTTCATTGTAATGCTAATTGTTCATTGGTTCCTATATGGTTTGAATTTCCTGGTTTTCCGCTGCCTTACTTTAACCATAAATATGTCAGAAAAATTGCTGGTCTTATTGGTTGGCTGTTACAAACTGATGCAGCCACTACATATATGAGAAGGCCTTCTGTTGCTAGAGCGCTTGTTGAAGTGGATATTCTAAAGCCCCGCTGTAGTAGGATATGGTTAGGTGAGGATGTTCATAAGGGTCACTGGCAAGAGGTTCATGCATAATTTTTTCCGGATTACTGCACTTTTTGTTCTCGGATTGGTCATTCTGAGGAAAATTGTCTAAGGAAGAACCCTCCCCCAGAAAATACTAGAAAGAAATCCAGCCCGGGTGGAGGGGCTTCAACTTCAAATGGTAAAGGGGGTAACGGACCCTCTCAAAAGCAACCCCAACAGGTTTATCAGGCTAAGCAAAGCGGCACCTTATTGGCTACTGAAACTCCTTTGATTAATGATAATGTTACGAATACTCCCCCCGCCCTCACTACAGATGTCACTACTCCAACTCCGGCTTTGAGCCCTAGAACCACGTCCAACAATGATAACCACAACTCTTTTAATGTTCTGCAGTCGCTTAACGATGATGATATATTGGAAACTGCCCATCAATCACTTGTGAAAGAAGACAAAGTCAGACAGGTGGATAATAGGCCGATGTCGGCCGGTTTTGATTCTGGATGTCCTATTGCTTCGCTAGATTTGAGGGACTTCCATACCACTTTAGATCAAAGATTGATAAATTTTGGTATTGTGATTGAGTTGGAGAAAATGGATGAACTCCATGCAGACACTGGCAACACACACAGGCTCGGTACTCGGCAACTCAACCCCGCTATACCTATCGAATCTAGCAGAACAGAATATTCTACTATCAACACGGAGCTAATACAATCTAATCAGGCTAAGCAGGACGGTAATCTAGTCGCTTCGCAGCAAGACTTTGGTGTTGATACGGCTGTTATTAGCACTAAGGAAGCAATGGAAGAGGGGACTGATTCTCACGATCCACCAGTGGCTCAGCCTGTGAGCAGTGGCAAGGTCGACGCCGGCTCCACTGTACCAGTCACTTCCAATACTGCGACACACAAAAAGGGGAAGAAAAAAGGGAAGCTCACTCAAGCAACATAGGATACGGTATTGTCTCAAACTTATCATTTACGCTCTTCCGATGTTTAGTCCGATCAATATTTTATTCTGGAATGTGCGTGGTGTAGGCAATGATAGTACCTAAACTTGTATTAAGAACATTTGTATACAGAATAATATTCAAGTTCTTGTTATTATTGAGCCTCTTTGTTCTGCGAAGTTCATTACTAGTATTCGTCTTAAGCTGGGGTATGATTTCCCTCATTCTGTTTTGCGAGAGAAAATTTTGTTCTTTTGGTCGGGAGTCCATTGTTCTCTATATATGGATTGTGATCAGATGTGCATGGCTGCGATTACGGATCAGAATGGGGATAATTTTACTGTGTCAGGATCTACGCCAAGCATAATAGGCTTTCTAGAGAGTCCCTATGGCATGCGATACAGGCTCAAGCTCAGAATAACAGCAGGCCTTGGTTGTTGGGTGGTGACTTCAACATTATTCGTCAGGCCGAGGAAAGGAAAAAGGGCGGCCCCCCTAAAATAAATGACATGCAAGACTTTAACGACTGTATTCAAAGTGCTAATCTCACTGAAGCCCCCTTTGAGGGATCTCAATTTACGTGGTATAATCGTAAGATTTGGCAAAGATTGGATAGGGTTTTCCTCAATGATAAGTGGATGGAACAGTTTGATGCTACGATAGTTTCTCACCTGCCGAGGGTTCATTCTGATCACTGCCCTCTCTTACGTGTGGTTCAACGACTCCGGGTAAGTCTTCCTTACGCTTTGTCAATGTATGGACAGAAGCTGAGACTTTCCTTCCCCTTATGAAGTCAATCTGGGAAGAGCCTAAGGAGGGCCACGGCTTACGTCTTCTGGTTGGGAAGCTAAAGAAGCTGGCTTTTAAACTAACTGAGTGGAATCGTGGCGTCTTTGGGAACATTTTTGATAAAACTAAGAAGGCGTTGATGGTGGTAATTGAGCTGACCATTCGTTATGAGCAGGGGGGAACGAACATGGCTAAAGAGGATCTTGATAAAGCTATCCTTGAGTACGAGAGATGTAATGATATTGAGACTAGGTTCCTCAAGCAGAAAGCGACGGTGAAGTGGATTGAGGCCGGTGACACCAACAACAAGTATTTTCACGCTATTTGTAAATAGAAAAGGAATCAAAACTTTATTCATCGGATTAGGGTGGAAGACGGTAGATTGATCGACAACAAGGAAGACATCCGCGCTTCCTCTGCTCTCTTTTATGAGAATCTTTTCTCCGACGATAGGGAAGGGCTGGGCACTCCTCTGGTCGATTTCTCCCTCCCGCAAATATCTCTTGAGCAGAATGAGGTTCTTATGGCTGCCCCTAATTTGGAAGAAATTCATAATACGGTGTTGTCTATGAGCTCTGATAGTGCGGCCGGGCCTGATGGTTACACGTCTCATTTCTTTAAATTGTGTTGGCCGATTATTAAGCAAGATTTGGGTAATGCGGTTGTGGATTTCTTCTCTGGTGGTCATCTCCCCCGTTATTTTTCTACGTCCATGATTATTTTGCTTGCCAAGAAGAAAGGGGCGGATAAATGGAAAGACTTTCGGCCCATTAGCTTATGCACGGTCTTCTCCAAAATTATTACGAAGATAATCACGCAGCGTTTGAATTCTTTTCTTCCCATGCTCATAGCTGATCAGCAGACTGGTTTCGTCCCTGGCAGATGGATCACCGATAATATCCTTCTTGCCCAGGAGCTATGCAAAAATGTGAACAAAAAACTTCGAAACCCCAATATTATGCTTAAATTAGATATGGAAAAGGCCTATGACCGTATGAACTGGGGTTTCATTATGAAGGTGTTGCGGATGTTTGGTTTTCAAGAAACTTTTGTGGACCTCATTTTCAGAACTCTTGCGGATAACTGGTTCTATATGCTTCTGAATGGCGTGCCTTCTACCCGTTTCCACGCGACCCGTGGGGTTAAACAAGGGGATCCTCTTTCTCCGGCTCTCTTTGTCTTAGCGGTCGAGTATATTGGGAGGCTGAGAAATGATTATATGTCTCAGAATCTGGGCATGCAATTCCAATCGAAAGTTAAGGGGATTCATTATATTGCCTTTGCGGATGACACGATCATATTGATTCGATAAAACAGGAAAGGGCTAAGGTCACTGAAAGAGATTTTTCATCATTATGAGCTTGTTTCAGGGCAGCGTATTAATGCAACTAAGAGTACGTTCATTGGGAAAAATTTAACTACCACCAAACAAGCTGGTTGCGTAACATATTGGGTTTTCTGCCCGAGAACATGCCTTTTCGTTACTTGGGAGCACCCTTTTTTCGGGGGAGGAATCGCATTTGTTACTACTAGGACATTATTGATAAGGTGCAACGGAAGCTTCATCACTGGGGGAACAAGCTTCTACCTTTTGGCGGGAAACTTATCCTTCCCAGGCATGTCTTAACGTGCATGCCGATTTATATCCTCCAAGTCATGATGCCCCCGAAAGATGTTTTCAATCGTCTCCATCGCATTTTTAATAAATTCCTGTGGGACAGTGGACCGGGAGGTAACCACATACACTGGAGAGCGTGGGATAAATTGTGTGCTCCGACTGAGGAAGGAGGGTTGGGTGTTCATAATCTTTTGGATGTGGCAGACACTTTTTCTATCAAGCTGTGGGTCCGCTTACGGAAGAAACAAGGAATTTGGGCCAAGGCCATCTCCAACACGTACATAATGGATAAGTCTCCGCTGGATGTGCCTACACCCAAGGCTTCAACGCCTATGTTGCGCAGAGTGTGGCAAATGAGAGATACTGCCGAACAATTCATCTCTTGGAAGGTTAACGCAGGAAAAATAGACTTCTGGAGAGACAAGTGGACGGAAGTGACTTTGGGGGACCCCCTAGATGTCTTGGTTCGGAGGGTTAGCGATTTTTGGGAAGGCGACCAGTGGGATAACCAACTCCTGCGTTCTTATCTTTCTAGTCACATCGTTGAGGAGATCACTCATATTCCTTTTAGACGAGAGAAGGATGATGAGCTTATTTGGACCCTTAGCCCTGACGGTCGTTTTACTACTCGGTCTACGTGGAACGTGGTTCGTACTTCTCATTCCTCCAACGATATATTCAAGATTATTTGGAACAGCTTACTTCCGATCAAGATTTCTTTCTTTTGTTGAAGGATACTCTATAACATTCTCCCCACCAATCAGAACATTCAGCGACGGGGTATAACGTTGGTGTCTAAATGCTTTGCTTGTCCTAATGGGGAAGACCTTCGTCATACTTTTATTGACTGACAGTTTGCTCGTTCGGTATGGACGTACTTTATGAATAACTTTGGACTGCGGTTTACTCCAACGTTAGGGATTGTTCCTATGCTTCATTTCTGGAAGAATTCTGCGGCAAGCATCTTCAGCCTTCGGCTTATAGTTCCGGTTATTGTTTGTTGGGGCATTTGGTCTAAGAGAAATAAGTGTAGACATGACAAGGTCCAACCCTCCATACATCGCACCATCATTCTTATTGAGCGGAATATTCGTCAGCTCGCCTTCCGCAAGGATCTGGCTTCCAAATTTCTAGGACCTGATAGAGGAACCCCTTTCTTCCAACCTTTCAAGATCAAATCTATCCCGAGGAGGAAGTTAACTTATCTGCGGTGGGTGCCTCCGCATTCTGGCAACTTAAAGCTGAATGTGGACGGGAGTGTCAGGAATGGGATTGCTTACGATGGAGGTATTCTCAGGGATTCCGAGGGCAGGTTTATTATGGCGTTCCACTCTTGCTTCGGTCAGGGGATGGTGCTTTGGATGCGGAGATAAAAGCTCTTTTGTTTGGTCTTCATGCGAAATTATGATCAACCTTTGGAGATTGAATCCGATTCCCTATATATGCTTCGCATGGTTTTTGGAGAGAGGGATGGAGGATGGCCCCTGTGTATCTACGTCACTCAGATTGGTGCTATTCTGCAAGCGTTACACTATCTTGTCTCTCATATCTATAGGGAGTGCAACGCCGTCGCTGATGCCCTAGCCGCACTGGAGGGGGATGATCACATATTTATGTGCACCAGGGAGGTCTCTCCGCACATCTTGAGGCTACTTCATGATGATTTACATGGCCCGGTTCATTTTCGTTACACCGCTGACAACCCGGGAAGCACTCTTCACTTGTGAAGGGTGCAAACCAAGCCGTGTTGTTCTTCTCTTACACTTTGTCATCAATACTAGATTTTCTATATATACTGTGTATCACACGGTGTGCAGATCGATGGAGTATACCAAAAGTGGGGCATGCCGAAATCCTGGAGCTCCAAGCGGGAACTTCAAACAATGTTTTCTCAGCCGGACGCACCCCTCCATCTTTGTTTGGGGTGCAATTCAGTTGTTTTTGTTCGATTTCTCTATTGTTTCCTGGAGGTTGCTTGCTGGTTTTTGTACTCTCTCTATGTTTTTCTTGTAGACAGATTATCAACGCGTCGCTTGCATGTGGTTCATCTCTACGTTCGGCTTTGAGGGCCACGTTAGCCTTTGGACGCACCCCTACCGTTTTTCTAGGGGTGCAGTCCAGGTGTTTTTGTTTCTTTTAAGGTTCCTCTATGTGCTCGTGTTACTTCTGCTATTTGATACACTCCCTTATATGATTGGTGCAGCTTCCACCTCGGCTATTGCTGACCACTTGACGTACCGGCCATGTCGAAATCCCACTGCCATGAGGATACGAAGATCAAAGAAAGCTCACCCGAGGACACGACGGGGAGAACGGCAATCTTCTTTCACATCCAATTTGAAAGACAGAAGACAGAGAACCACCATTTATTTCATGCGGATTCCCACTGATGTATTTATTTTTGGAGTAGGGGTTTTTTTCGGGAATGCATAGAGCGAGTACTCTTCCTTATGTGGTGGATTTTCCTACTCTGGGTTTGCCACACATAGGGTTTAAGGAGGCCATGCTATGCACTGTATCATACAAACTTGGGGCGGGCCGGGATATAGCGAATGCTTTGTAGCTCTTTATTTCATCCTTTTTTAATATAAAATAAAGTTGCTTAAAAAAAAGTTGTACGGTAGGCCCATAAAGCATCATCTAACCTTGAGCTCCAATCCTTGTGATTCGGGTTCACCATTTTTTCTAAGATCACCAACACTTCCCTGTTCCACACTTCTGCTTGCCCATTGGTTTGAGGGTTGTACGTGGTAGCCACCCTATGATGTATTCCATATTTTAGCATAAGTTCCTTCACTCTTCTATTGCAAAAGTGTGTTCTTTGATCACTTATAATGGCTCGGGGAAGTCCAAATCGGCTGAAAATGTGCTATCTAAGGAATGCACACACAACTTGGGAATCATTAATCTTGGTGGCTTTCGCCTCCACCCACTTAGAGACGTAGTCCACCGTAAGAAAAATATGTAAGTTCCCAAAAAAACTAAGAAAAGGGCCCATAAAATCCATACCCTACACATCAAAGATTTCACAAAATAATATGGGTTTTTAGGGCATTTCATCTTTAGAGGAGATGTTACCAACATTCTGGCATCGAATGCACGTCTTACAAAAGTGGTAACAATCCTTAAATAGACTCTCCCAATAAAAACCACTATCGAGCACCTTGCGTGTCGTTCTCTTTGGTCCAAAATGACCAACCGAAGCCAATTCATGACAATAAGATAGGATGGAGTGGACCTCATTCTCAGGAACGCATCGGTGGATTACATGGTCAGAACCAAGCTTCCACATATGAGGCTCATCCCATATACAATACTTAGACTCACCTTTCAGTTTGTTCTTGTTGGCTATGGGAATATCAGAGGGTAAGACACCAGAAACTAAGTAATTAACAATATCAACATACCATGGTTCCTTACCTCTCTTACCTGTCATGGAAAAGAGATGTTCATTCGGGATTGTCTCATTAAGGGGTAGTTTTTCTTCTTTCTTGACAATTCTTCTCAAATGATCTGCCACTGAATTTTCCACTTCTTTTCGGTCTCTGATTTCCAAATCAAAATCTTGCAACAATAATGTCTATCTGATTTACCACGGGTTTGATTCCTTCTTTGTAAGTAGATATTTGAGCACTGCGTGATCTGTATACAGCACCACCTTGGACCCAAGCAAGTAAGATCTAAATTTTTCAAATGCAAATACCACTGCTAGGATCTCCTTTTCAGTTGTGGTGTAGTTGCATTGTACATGGTTCAAGGTCTTCAAGGCATAATATATGGCATGGCTTGCTCTTCCCACACATTGTCCAAGAACTGCCCCCATATCATAGTCACTTGCCTCACACATTATCTTAAAAGGGAGTGACCAGTCAGGGGGGTTGGTTGATAGATGCGGATGTGAGACTTGCCTTCAGTTCATCATAAGCCTTCTTGCATTCCTCATCGAATTCAAAGGGAACATCTTGTTGCAACAACTTGCATAGAGGTTGGGCTATCTTCGAGAAATCTTTGATAAACATGCGATAAAACCCAGCATGGCCGAGGAAACTACTTATATCTTTCACGTTAGCCGCCTAAGGTAATTTTACAATTAAATCAACCTTGGCTTTATCTACCTCTATCTCCTTTTTCAGACACAACATGCCCTAACACTATCCCATCTTTCACCATAAAGTGACATTTTCCTAATTAAGCACGAGATTAGTGTCAATACATCATTTTAGTACATGCGACAAATTCCTTAAGCACTCTTTAAATGAATCCCTATAGAGAATAAAATCATCCATAAAGATTTCAATACACTTTTTAATCATATCAGAAAATATACTCATCATGCATCTCTGAAATGTACCTGGGGCATTATGTTACAGTATAAGCTGAAAGGAATGTTGAGTGCAGTCAGCTGATGATATAATCTGCTGATAATATATCATTAGCCTGCTAATAGTGTGAAAGCCTGCTGACAGTATGGAAGCTCATCAGTCTGCTGATCACATTCAGTATGATATAATCTAGAAAGCGATTATTCTATTATAGTTTGTTATAACCGCTTGTAACTTACTTCTAATTGATTCATGAGGTTGATGAAGCTATAAATACCCCAAGATCAGCTGCATTGTAATCTACCTTGTAACTTTTACTTGATCAATAATAATTCCACATTTTATTTTGTGTGGTAATTCTACAAACTTCATCATGGTATCAAAGTAGAAATTTGAGAATTTCTAAATGCTTTCCTGCGTTTTCCTTCAATCTTTGAAGAATCTTGAGAGTTTTTCTCATCTTTTCTGAGATTTCAGTTTCTTGAGAGTAAACCGTCATCATTTTCCAGAATTTTTTGATCTGTTTTTGATCGGTTTTTCACTATCATAGATTGATATGTGATCAATTCTGGAATTCTTGATCGCCATGGCAGCTAAGAAATAAGAAATAAGTCCCTCCAGTCTATTCTATGTTCATCCAAATAAGAATCTTTCTCTAGTTCTTGTTCAGCCATTGATGAATGGCAACAACAATAATCAATGGAAAATGTCCATGAAGATGGTGTTAATCACCAAGAATAAAATTGGCTTCGTAGACGGTCCAATTAAAAGGCTAGAAGCAGATTCAACATATTTCCATGCATGGAGGCAATGTGATACAATGGTGAGATCATGGATCTTAAATTCTGTGGAGAACACCATTGCTCAAAGTTTGATGTACTTCAAGAATGCACATGTAGTTTGGAAGAATCTTGCAGCAAGATTTTCAAATGTTGATGCCTTAAGACTTTCAAATCTTCTTGAAGAAATGCATCTGCTGAAGCAAGGCACAGAGTCTGTCAATCGGTATTTAACAAAGTTGATGATTCTTTGGGAAGAAATCAAGACCATTAGGCATGTAACAGTATATTCTTGTGATCCTCAATGTCACTACAATGCAATCAGGAATCTGATGGATCATATGGAGGCTGAACATATCATGAAATTCCTTAAAGGATTAAGGGATGAGTTTGAGCCAATGGTTTCACAAGCAATGCTGATGGTGCCTTTTCCAGAAATTCAAGATGCCTTTGCAATGGCAATCAAGTTTGGAAGACATAAGTTGTATGTGGCTAACAAGGCCAAGAATCAAGATTTCATGGTTCTCTTGTCACAAAAGAATGGACATGGGCCAAATCAGGTTGTCAACAGACCTAACTCTGATATAAATCCTAGACCCAAAAATCCCAAAAAGAGACAATGCAGTTTTTGTGGATTCAATGGACATACTTGCTGAGAGGTAAAGTAGACTTTCAATCATTATTCTATAGAGAGTTTGATCCACATCCTTGCCATCTTTGTCTTCATCTCATCGGATGTTGGTTCCAATAGGTGTTGCAATGCCAGCGCTATTTACCATTCCAAACTTTTTTTTATCAATTCTCTTGTATACATGGTCTGATGAATGAATATTCCTTCATCCATTTGTTTCACTTGTAAACCAAGAAAGTAATTCAGTTCTCCTATCATACTCATTTGAAATTTGCTCTTCATCAAACTTGCAAATTTTTCACAGAGTTGTTCATTTTCAGATCCAAAAATGAAATCATCAACATAGATTTGAATTAGGAGAGTACTTTCATCAATTTTCATTCTGAAAAGGGTTTTATCAATGGTTCCTTTGATAAACCCATTGTCTACCAGAAACTGGGATAGAGTTTCATACCAAGCTCTTGGTGCCTGCTGCAGTCCATAAAGAGCTTTTCCCAGTTTGAATACTCTGTCAGCTTGATCCTTAATCTCAAAACCTGGTGGTTGTTGTACATTGACTTCTTCTTCAAGTATTCTATTCAAAAATGCACTCTTAACGTCCATTTGATATACTTTGAATTTCCTATGGGCTGCAAACGTAAGAAATAATATGGTTGCTTCCAATCTTGCAACTAGAGCATAAGTTTCATCGATGTTTATCCCTTCTGCTTGTGAATATCCTTTGCCTACAAGCCTTTCTTTATTTCTGACAATGTTTCCATCTTCATCAAGCTTGTTTCTGAATACCCATTTAGTGCCGATTATGTTGACATGATCTGGTCTATCCACCAATTCCCAAACTAGATTTCTTTCGAATTCATTGAGTTCCTCTTGCATGGCTAGTATCCAATCTGGATCTTTTAGTGCTTCTTCTATCTCTTTAGGTTCAGTTTGAGATCAAAAGCATGCAATCATAGCATCTAACTGATTTCTTATGCAAACACCTTGTTGAAGATTACCAATCACCGGATCTTCAAGGTGATCTCTTATCCATTGATGTACTAGGGTTGCATTATAGGATCTTCACTTTGTTGAACTGGTTCTTCATGAGCTTCTTCTTGATTTCCTTGAGCTTGATTATCTTGAACTGGGTCAGTTTCATGTTGTTCAGTTGTAGATTTTGTTGTTGAAAAATGAGGCTGATCCTGATCCGAAGATTCTGAAATTCTTAACCTTTCAAGGTCGACAAAAACTGATTATGGTGTTATTCGTAACTGAGGTTGAGAAACTGGTTCTTGTTTATCTTTAGTTGTATCACCAAGAAAGTTTAGTTCATCAAAACTACGTGTATTGATTCTTCATGCTTGAGTGTCCATTTGTTTAGTACTCTAAACGCTTTACCGACACTTGAGTATCTAAAAAATATTCCTTCATCAGCTTCAGGTTGAAAAGTCTTGAGCTGATCTTTTCCATTGTTGTGTATGAAACACTTGCTTCCAAAGGCATGAAAGTATGAAACATTTGGCTTTCTTCCATTCCAATCTCATATGGTGTCTTTTCATTTCTTTGTTCATGAGAGCTCTGTTCTGTGTGTAGCAAGTCAAGCCATCGCTTTCCGCCCAATACCTTTCTCGGTAATTTTGATTCACGAGATCATGGTCCTCCCTGCTTCTTTGAGAGTTCTCTTTTGTCTTTCAGCTACACCATTTTGCAGAGGTGTTGTTGTGGCTACAAGCTGATGTAATACACCATTTTCTCCACAATATTCAATTATTATATTGTTAAGAAATTCATTCCCTTTATCTGATCTTATCTTGACAATTGTTACACCTTTCTGGTTTTGGAGTCTCTTGAGAAGTTCTATGGGCTGTTGCTTTGTTTCACTTTTCTTTGACATGAAAATTACCCATGTATATCTTGAGTAATCATCTACTACTACCAAAGTGTACTTCTTTCCACTAACACTGATAGGTGTGACTGGTCAAAATAAGTCCATGTGTAGAAGTTCTAGGACTCTTGAAGTTGAATGTTGAGATTCTGTCTTGAAACTTGCTTTCACTTCCTTCCCTTTTTGGCAAGCATCACATAAGCTATCCTTTTTGTAAGAAATCTCAGGTAAACCAATTACTAATTGCTTTTGGACCAGTGTGTTGATGTCATCAAAGTTGAGGTGACTCAATTTCTTGTGCCATAGCCAGCTAACATCTGATTTGGTATGCAAAAGTAAACAGGCCTCTGAGATTGCTGTTGACCAATCTACAACATACATATTATCTTTTCTTCTTCCAGCAAGAACTACTTGATATGCTGATTCACTGACAAAAATGCAAAATTCTTTATAAAAAATGACTATGTATCCCATGTCACAAAATTGATTTGTGCTGAGAAGATTGTAGTGTAGTCCTTCCACATATGATACATTCTTGATTGTAAGTCCATTTCTGATCAGGGTTCCCTAACCTTTTGTATATCCAGGTCTGTCTTTACTTCCAAAATTGACTCTTGGTCCATCTTTAGCTATAAAATCAATCAGATAGTCTGTGCTCTTTGTCATGTGTCTTGAGCATCCACTGTCAAAATACCAAATATCCTGGAAGACAATTTAAAAGGTTTTAGGTACCCAATTCTATTTGGGTCAATACGGGTCAGTTGTAAGTACAACTCGCGGGATATTTCCATAAGGTCTTCTTCGGAAATTGTTGCACTTGTTTTCATATATATAAGCCACACTCCTATAGTATCTGTCTCTGGATTGTGCCTTATTTATATGATCTCTGAAGTCTTTCGGCTGAAACTGGTTTCCATGATGCTTTCTATTATTGAAGGCCGAGTAATAACCATATTCTATCGGTATTGAGGTCTGTGTTGACTTCGGTATTGAGACTTCTGCTGAGGACGTGGGTAAGTCATCTACTGAGTCCTTGGCTAAACTTATGATAAGTTTTCTGTCTTGAATGATTGTTTCTATCAATTTTAATAATAGGTTCAGAGAAATTCCAATCATCATCATTAGGAAATAATCTGTCTTTCCCCCTGACTGTGTGAATCTTTGAATGATTAACATTCTTGGATTTACTTTGACTAAAGTTTTTCTGGTTCTTGGCATTGTTGGCTCTTATAGATCTAGCACTTGATCTACCATCAGTATTTCCTTGATGTGCAGCTGATCTACCTTTAGATTTTCCTTTGTTATTATGCATAGCTGACTTCTTGGAAAACTGATGTTGCGACTGAGTTGATTCACGTGGAACTGGTTTTAATGGTTCAGAATGCTTCTCAGTTTGAGAAAATTGCTCAGCTACAAACTTAACGCCAGTTTTGACATTGGTTCCGTAGCTTTGGTCGTTCCTTCCTTTAAAGTTTGCAGTGTATCAAACCTATAGCTAAGCCAGTTTGGTCTCCATATGGCTTTCTAGATTTGAATCCAGTAGCTGAACTTGATTGAGCAAAAGATTCAGTTGCTACTGCTGATGCAGTATACTGATACTGATTCTTTCCTTTGTCAGTTCTGGTCAGTTTGAACATGTTCAATTCAGCTTTCAATCTTTTGACTTCTAGAATTAGAGCTTCCTTTTTTGCTTTAACTGATTCATAACCGGCTTGTATAGTTACCAGCTGATTCATTAGTTCATCGAGAGTTTTTTTTCTAATTCTGGATTTCTAGGATTGGAGCCTGCTGTTGAAGAACAAGCATTCTGAATGGAATTGTAAGCTGAGGTGTATTTAGAATTGGATTCAAAAACCTCATTTGGGTCTTCCATATGTGCCATCAAAGTTGTGTCATCTGAGTGTCTTTCAGTGCCAGCTTCATAATCTGACTCATCACCAGCTAAGAGAGCCCTTTTACCGGTTCTTTGTTGCCGAGTCTTTTTACCAGTCAACTCTAGGCATTCAGCTTTCTAATGTCCAGGTTTTTTGCAATTAAAGCAAAGATATTCATCATATTTTCTTTTCTCAGGAGTCTTTTTTATGTACTTCTGAGTGACTGGATGTCCACTTTCATTTTTCTTATTCTGTTCATCATAAGAGCCATATGTTCTTCCATTTCATCTAATTGCTGAAGATTGCTATAGCAAGTTTCTTGGTTGTCGCAAGAGCTGATGTTTTGGGTTCCTCCAGAGCTTTGATCACTGCTGCTGTGGCTGTGAAATCCTCACTGAATTCATAAGCTTTCAGATCTTAGAAGATTTTGAAGGAATCTTCTATATCAAGTCTTCTTGACTCTTCCATTGCTGTGACTTTCATTTTCCAGCACATAGGTAAAGCTTTCAAGATTCTGGTATTGATCTCCTTCTTGGTATATTCAATCTTGAGTAGTGCTAGCTCATCCATTATTACGCTGAATCTTTTTTCCATGTTTGATGTTTTCGCCTGATTTCATCTTGAAATTTTCAAACTTCTGTTTGGCAACTGAGATCTTGTTCTCTTTGATTGAATCAGTTCCTTCACACACAAGTTGAAGTTTCTCCCACATTTCTTTTGTAGTTGTGCAATCTTTGACCTTTAGATACATGTTGCTATCAAGAGTTCTGAGGATGATATCCATTGCAACATTATTCAGATTGTTTTTTTTATCATCATTATTCCACTCACTTTTGGGCTTAGGGACTCTGACTTCTGCACTATCAACAGTTTGCATGTGAGTGATTTGAATAGGTCCATCAGTAAGTACGTACATCATCACATCATGAGTTGCAGCAAGAAATGCCTGCAAGCGACGTCTATACTCGTCAAAGCGGTCCATGTTACACATGAGCATTTGTCTGGCATATTGATTGTTATCCATAGTGTCGGTGAGCTTATGCAAGAACTGGAAACTGAAAACTGATCTTTTTCCGAAGAACAACTAGAGTGTATAATCAGAACAAGTGAGCTTTTAACAAAGACTTGTTAAAGAACACAGCTCCGATATCAATTGTTGGTCCCTTGGAAAGGCTGACACAAGTTTAGAGGAGGGTAAATAAACTTGTCACCAAAAACTAGATTTTAAGTCTGATTAGTTAAATTTTAAACTTGTGTGGAGTTGAGCTGACTTAGCTGAGTATAAATCAAAACAGACTTATGCTGAAACTGAGTCAACCGGCAGCGGATAAGTTTTAGCCTTTATATGGAACTTGTTTCTAAGAAAAAGCTGATGAGTATGCAAAACTGAATTCTGGTGAATGTCAGTTTGTGAACTGTGAGTGAATAGCAATAGGTTTGTTCAGTTATGCTGTAAGAAAAACTTATATAAAGACAATCACAAATACTAATAACTAAATAACAGAAATTAAATGCGTAAAGTAAGTAAGGCAAGAATTATAGTGGTTCAAGGTGGTGTAATCCTGTAAGTCCACTCTTCGCCTGTGATGTAGGAGGAAAATTTCACTGGAACTCTTTGAGGTAGCCGGTTACAAAAAGACCTAATTGATAGTCCTTGACTAATCCCTAGCTTCACTATCTAAACGACTGTAGAACATGTGTGATTGCTGCTCTGCAACTGCTTGAAACACTGGTCCTTAGAGGGTTGTATTGCCTCTTCTCCAGCTCCACCACAAACACAGTCCACCCGACTGCAAATACGACAACTGTCCTTGGCAAATCCTAAACCGGATTGCTTCACAGTCTAAACCTTTGATAAAAATCAAAGTTGGGCTGAGAATCAATAAATTGATTCTTGCTTGTGGTTCTTCTAAGTGTCGGATTCTTGATTGAGTCTGTGTAGCTTGAACACTTGAAGAATTCTGGATATGATCTTGTTGAGCACAAAGATTGATAGCAATTCAGATGAACAAGACTTGGGCACAATAGCGCTTGTAAACTCATGTTGTTGTTCGTGTTTTATCTTTGATGCCAAGTCCTTTATTTATAATGTAAGGTCCAACGTTCATCTTGCTTGAATTTTGAATTCTATCAACGGTTATATTTTCAGATGTCAGACGTCAGTGACCGTTCTGACATGTCAGTGCTTCATCCAATAATATTCCTTGATTTGCAACGTTCATATGTAAATTCAGTTCTTTTGGATGACTGATCGTAAAACTGAGTATCTTGATCAGTTATAGTCTGAGTATGTCAATTATCAGTTTGTCAACTGACTTAGAGCATTAACTAAGATTTTACTCTTCTTCAAATAGTACTCTATTCATCTGATTTCCTATATCTTAATCAGAGTACACCATATCTATAAATAAATCATCTAAGATATCATTGTCCTTATGATTCTTACGTCTTCATGCAAGATCCTTAAAGTCAGTTCAGGCCATCACAGACTTTCCTGAAAAATCTTACTTTACAGTCTCGGTTTTAATCATCATAACTGAGTTTGAACCCTCAGTTCTTCATTATTCAATAACTGAGTCTGTGTCCTTCAGTTCTTCATCCACTGAGTTTGTTCCCTCAGTTCTTCAGCTTCTAGATAAGTCAACCGAGTCTGTGTCCCTCAGCGAACTTACCTTCTTCAGTTCTGAGTAAACTACAGTTCTAGGTTCTGAGTGACATTTTTAGTTTTAGTCAATATCCAGCTTTCTAGATGATTTCCAGTTCTCAGTTTTACGACTCTCTAACTATTACAGTGCTTGTCTGATATAACCTATACAATTATCAGACCTTAAAAATCCTATACATTTAGTTCTAGACAACTTTTAGCTTTTCACTATAACAGCTAGTTTCAGCACTTCATCAATGGGGTGTAAACGAACAAATGATAACTAAGATGAATCATCACCAAAACATAAATTTTATTTCCAACACTTTGACTGAAGACTTGAACGCTATCCAAGCATCAATGAGAGAATGATGATTAGCAATGAAAAATGCACCTGTGAGATAAAAATCAGACATCAACCACCAACGCCCCGATTGAAATGCTTGACACAATAACACCTCAACGAAGCAAGTAAAGAGAAGGCCACCAAACATCGCAGCCACAACGGCCCCGCCTATCACATCATCACAATTGCTCAACAAATTAACGAGCCAAGAAGAGACAAAACGGTCAATGACTGAGACTGATATTCATCAATGGCCTCGCCATGATCTACAAATGTGCAGTGACATAATGTTGTAATATTTACTCCAAGTGATGCCACGAACAGATAACATCTTCATAACAGAGAGTGAAAATATCCACTTCTCTACACACTCTATTCCTCGTGGGTGTGTATATTTATATATGCTAAAACTCTTGATGTCAATACCTTAAATCACGGAAAAGTTTATTCACATGCCTTTATTATAAGAACAACCTACGAGATAGTAAAGACTCGGTCAAAACACAAAGATGCATGTCATTTAGAGAAATAATTTATTTAAGATTAATAAGCAATCTTTGAAAATAACAGATATACTCCTAAAATATGGCACATGATTAAAATCATTTTTCTATAACACATTAAGAAACTTTTGAAATATTATGATATTTCCAACAATCCCCCACATATTTCAAAAATGTAGAAAACAAAGCACATTTTGCTGGGCTACACATGAGTGTAACGTATCGAAGCTGGTTTCTTTTGGACTATGAACCAGGTCCTAGAGAAAATAAAACATAACTTACTATGACAATGGTGAAGCAAGCTTCTATGAACCAATGAATCATTATTTTAAGCTAGTAGTTTTACCAATCACTTTACATTCCTCTTATTATATCATTGTTCAACGAGGTTTTGCGCATTTTGGCCATGCGCACGCCTAGTTATTCATGAGTGCTCTAGAGATTTAGCCAAAATCATCTCATGGGAGCGGCCCCACTCCACACTAATATAGGTGAATTCATCAAGAGTATGCTGCTTATAATACACCATCCAAAACGGATTATGAATTCATTAAGAGTTTTACTCATCCCTCTTAGTTTATTTGCAGCTATATATATATATATATATATGAACACTATACAAACACCGTAGGAGAGGCAAACTTTATTTTAGTGTTCCTAGGTCTAACGGAGACTTTTGTTATTACCCATATGAACCTAATTAATGGGATCTCCAATCACATTGGTTGGGTTTCCATCTCCATTGACATATAATTGGCATTTGGTCTCATTCCCTTGATGTTTAGAATATATCACATTCATAAGTTTGATCAAGACTTACGACTCTATATGATTAAATGAAATTTTCATTATCAACGGTAGCTTTGTATGACGTCGTCGCAATTTTCAGCCAATTTTATAATATGAGTTGTCTCATAGACAAACTACAATGATGCTGGATTCTTCCGTAAATGATACTCTCATGTAGTATCTCTTAAAATTCAAAAATCAGTATTAATCAGGTCTCGAGTTAAAACTCTGACATCAACCCTATCACCCCCACAGTAGGATAATATATATATACATCTCGTGGATATTATGTCAATGAAATTTGTCATTCAATTAACATCATTATCCATATTCATGCATGGTGCAAGGCACAACATAAAATACTATGAGTTGCATAACCAATTGCCTCAATTGAAATTATGAGTACATCTACCCAATCTACTCAAGCATACACAATATTGAGATTGCAATATGTTTATCACATCAGACTTTTGACAGTCTGGATATATCTAGATTGAGCCACTAAGCAAACTCTATTTTCAATTGTGTAATACATTCCACTGCATTGATTGCCAATAATAAATTTTCCCAATCCTAGGCCTACACCGAGGTATTGGTGGTGATTTTAAAATCTCGCAGAATGGGATACGATGAGATAGAATGCAAAGACAGGAAGCGGGTTACCTACTCTTAACGGTCAAAGCGAGACTTTTTATTCTATATTCTATTCTAAATTAAATAATTTAGAATGAATCAAATCTCCCCAAGTAGGATTCGAACCTACGACCAATCAGTTAACAGCCGACCGCTCTACCACTTAGCTACTGAGGAACAACGGGAGATTCGATCTCATAGAGTTCAATTCTAATTATCCGTGGCGTATCGCAGTATCACTACAGTGCTTTTCTTTCGTATCATAATCGTTCGAGTGACTTACGTACCTTCGAGCAAGGTTATGAGACTGAAAGGGGAGGAGCGAAGCGATCTGGCTGGTGGGATTGTCCCCGATGGTCGGATGTTGGGCTTCAAGACGGATTCTTAAGTATTCTTCCGGTACTCTGCATATCAAACCCAAACACTCAACACATAAACATGATATAAGCACTTATGGTACTGACACACATGTAGTTTAAATAATACAACATTTCACATCAATTATAAGTTGTTGCATTCAGAGATATTATAAAACATCCCTAACATGTCCCGATAGACCTCTTGGTGATATTGTGTATTTATTTAAGCTATATCACAACATGATTGTAACACAAATTTCGTGTTAATCCCTGAAAATAAACAAAGAAACACAAAATTGTAACAAATGAAATTTTATTAATTTATAAAATAAAAAGCGGGTTACAATCTATTGAATCCTTTGATTCTCCCTATTGGCAATTAATTGTCTTCCGGATATAGCGAAAGGACTTTGAATTTAGAGTTGGTTTTTTATCTCCCGGATATGGCGGAAGAGCTTTGAATTTATGATCTTCCGGATATGGCGGAAGAGCTTTGAAGTTTGTGATCTTCCAGATATGGCGGAAGAGTTTGGGGATTTGTGGCCTTCCGGATGTAGCGGAAGGGCTTTGAGTTTATGATCTCCCGGATATGGCGGAAGAAATTTGGAATCGAAGACTCCGGATATCGCGGAAGGCTCCAAAGTTGATGAAGACTTGAAGGGATTTCGTGTTACCTTCGATCTCCTTGTGGAAGAAACTTCGACTTTGTGAGGATCTTCGAGCGTTGGGGATGCTTTTCGGTCTTCTTTGCTTCTTGAAGAACTTTGAATATCTTCGAGTGTTTCTTCGCCTTCTTGAAGAACTTGAAGGGTTGTTTGAAGATCTTCGAGTGTTGTTGATGAATGCTTGAACCTTCTGGCTCTGAGGTTTCCATCCACTCTTCAATGTATCTTCTGTCCCTTGTAAATGACCAAGGTCTCTCCTATTTATAGTGCTAGGTGATGCCTTTGCATTAATTCGCATTAAGTGCGTTCACACTCTTGATTGATTTCCAGAAGATTTCGCATTTATTATAAATCATTAAATCTCCTAATAAATTGATTTTTAAGAGATTTTATGATTTATTGAATTTTATAATATTTCCCAATATTTAATGGAGGGAATAATATAAAATATTTAGACTTAATGGCATGTGTAGTATGTGACAAATATAATGTGTCACACATATATATTTCTACATAGCCATTTAATTATAAATAATCAAATCTCTACATTTCTAAGATATTTTATTTATTTATTTATATCATCTCCTATCATTTTGTATTGGAAATAAAATGAATTTAATTACGTGACATTTATATTATGTCACAAAAACATTTTTATTTCTACATGAGTACCACAATGCATATATCACCAATAAAGGGTTCAAGGTCATGAGCAATTGAAAGATTTCTCAAACTATTTAAATCAACAGTTTCTCAAAATGACTTAAACCTTTGGTGTGTAACAACAAGGATATTGTGAACATTACTTTGAAAATTAAATTCAATACGTTACCCCCACATTTCCATGATGTTTTCCAACACAGTAAATTTATGTAATATGTTAAACAAAAATAGATGAATAACGTTATCTATGAAAGTATGACATTTATCAATCATTCACAATTTCATTCCATATTGAATTGACACAATAATGATATAGCTCACACCACATTTATTAGTTTATTTCTTCCATTGCTGCATACCATAAAATCATTCTGATTTCTAAACACAACCATGTGGAGTTGATTGATCTCATCAACACCATCATGAAATATGTTATCAAAAAATTAAAGCACATTATTATTTGTCGATGCATACTGCTCTTGCATCCCGAGTAGCTAGGATGCTTGGTGCCAAGACGGGCAATAAAACAAAACCAAATTTCTCATAAACAGGTTATGGAATGATGTTCACATCATACAATGCCTCGGCTATGTAATTTCCCGACCTTCCTTAAAAAGGCAAACGTGTCTTTTTACGGAAACGGAATATTATATTTAATATTTTGGATTTTAAGTATGATTTAAGATTAACAGAAAAAGAAAAGAAAAGGGTTTATTGGGATTAATTTGTAATTAGGAGAATTGATGAGGACTTAAGCGGTAATAACTCCTTGGGGAGTTATTTTCTACAAGTAAATCTCCCACTTAATTGAGGGAGTTATTAGAATTGGATTTAGCAAGAATGTTCGAAGTCCTCTGAAGAAAAATAGAAAAGTAAAGCAACAAAAGACTTCTTCCAAATTCTCTCAAGTTCGGGGTCGGATTTCAGAAGCAATTGAAGATTTGGAATCAGCGTGAAGAGGGCTTCCTTTTGACAGCAAGATCATCAAATTTGGAATAAGGTTAGTTTTGCATCGATTTTGGATTCATCAAGAGATGATCGAGTTTTGTAGTTTCGGTTGGTTGAATTTGTAGTTCCTTTTGTTTAGAAGATTTGATCACAATTGTTTCTTGTTCAATTGGTTGATCAAATAGGTTTCTGGTTGAAGTCTTAGAGTTTGTTGCAGTTTTCTGAAGGTTTTGGTTTGGAATTGCTTGCTAATAAGGTAAGGGGCTCTTCCTAATGTTTAATTAAAGTCTTGTGTTGTTAAGGTTGTGTTTTGTGTGTAATTTGTGGTGTTTTAATGATTCAAATCATGCCTATTTGTTGTTAGAGAAGTATGTGACGTTAGTTATGTAAAAATTATGCTTTTCTACTGTTTTGCTATGCCTATTGATGTTAAACATGTTTGGAATCGAGTGGAGAACATTTAGATGTTTATTTACTGAGTTTTTGGGAGTTTCTACCCGGAGGCAGAAAGTCAGTTTTTAGGTAATGGGGCTTGGTGCGGGTGCACCAGAAGCCGGTGCAAGCGTACTGAGGCCAGTGCGGGCGCACCGGAGCCCAATGCAAGTGCACCAGCCTGGCAGAAAGTCTCTGTTTGCTTAGTGCAAGCTCACTGAATCCAGTGTGAGTGCACTACCCTTGTCTTTTTTTTTTTTTGTGTTTAGTAAGTTTTGAGCCCCGAGTCTAGTTTTAAATGTTTCTTGATCTAATAACATTAAATGATCTTGAAAAATCCTTGATTAAACTTTTGATGCATTTAGTTCCAGCACCGAATGTACTCTACTTTCCTAAGAGTTGAAGTTCGGGACCGTCGGAAGGGCATGATTGCTCAGTGTACCTTAGTTCATAATCAATCATCCAATAAAACTTTTTGTTGATCAATAATGGTTCTGCATACCCTAACTTAAGTCGGCCACAACATGGATTCCTAATCGTTTCCAAGGATGGATTGGAAGCCAAATTAAGAACCTTGTACTCGGTTTTTATTTGCGGGTTCAAGAAATAGCCGACAAATTCTTCAATTCGCAAAAGAGCGCAATACTCATTCAGTAAGGGGTGAAAATACACTCCATACATCTGGATGTTGTAAAGTTCTTTGGGAAGGTATATTGTCACACATTTACTGTTGGAGATATATGAGGATAAAAGGAAAAAATGTTTTATAACATTTAAAAATGATTTTTGAATCATTTATTGTAACCACTTTGAGAGCCGATTTCGGTATAACTCTTATATAGATTATCAAGAGTTAGTGATGACTTTGAAAACTACGTGAGACGTAGTTGAAAATAAGGTTTTGAATCATTCAATTTGGATGTCGGGTGAATGAGAAATTAAGGCTTAAAGTGGGTAGTTGAAAATGTGTGAAAAGGAAGTTGAAAAGACAGACTTCTTAATCCCACATTGGGAAATGTGCTAACATTTCCTCAATATTTAAGTGGTGGAAGTTTTGTTGTTTGTATAATCTCTTAGAAAGGGAGAGAACTCGGAATGGTTTTAGTGGGCTGAGTGTTTACTAAAAATGCCACACGCACGCGTTCGCCGCCCGCCCGTGCCATTGCCATTGACCATTGACCTTGGGCTTGGGCTTGGGGAATGGGCCTTCTGGGCCTGCGGCAGTATTATATTTTTTGGAAAAAGTTTATCTGGATATTATCCAAGTCCAATAAATCAGATTCGAGCTGAGAGTACTCAGTTCGAGTTCGATTCAGCTCATATGGCTTTAATTCAAGAGCTGTTTCAACCTGATGGTTTAGTGGCCATCAATTCACACACGTCAAGGCTGCTCCTTACTCCTATATAGGGTCCTCTCTTGCAATGGGAAGGTACAACAAAAAGACAACACAAATCACTTAAACACTTGCATTTTTGTTGAAGGGATTCTGAAGCACCAAGAGTTCGTTGAGTTCAGAAGCTGAAATACCTCAATTCTGAACAGGTAATTGGGTTATCCTGGGAGACAAATGCTAAACCGTGGGTACTGCCGGAGCATAATTGTCTTAAGGATTAGCTCGTCCCGGTTACATATCCTTCTTGTTTTTCATTTCTGTTTTCCTTTCTGTTTCTTGTTGATTCAGGATATAATAAATTGTTCTTCATCTTTTATGTTCTTTATTTTTATTTTCGCATTGTAATACTTTTGGTATAACAATCTTAAGACAATTCTTTTCAGAGCCTCTTTGCTCTGAAAAGTATATCTTTGCAAAAAAATAAATAAATTTCAGTCTGCTTGTTGAACCTTTTATTTTTTCTGTTCGTTCTGAGTATCATCTGTGATACTCAGTTGGTCGGTGTCTCATTTTTGGTATCGGTTTCTGGTAAAACCGGTCATTTCCTCTCTTTTTTTTGGTATTGGTTTTTTGGTAAAAACCGGTCCATCTTCCTTTTTGGTATTGGTTGCTGGTAAAACCGGTCCATTTTTTTTTGTATTGGTTTTTGGTAAAAACCGGTCCATCTTCCTTTTTTATCGTTGTCTGGCAAAAACGATTTCTGCTTTTTTGTCTCGTTTTTTTGGCAAAAACGACTCAGTTGTGTTGTTGATCTTCTGGTTTTTATTCTGAACAGAAATGACTGGAGTCACTGATGCGTCTGTGACTACTACTATTGGAACCACATCAACCACAAGTCTGAATCCACTTTTGGATGCTAATGTGTCTGTTGTGACACAACCTGTTGTTACCATTGCTGGTGCTTCTCATACTTCTCATGGAGAAAAACCAGAAAAATTCAATGGCCTAAATTTCAAGCGTTGGCAGCAGAAGATGTTGTTCTATCTCACTACACTTGGACTAGCAAGGATGCTCACTGAAGAGAAACCAGTTGTGCCTCCTGAAAACACTGAGCACAGGGTGTTGCTGGCTGTAGAGAGTTGGAAGCATAGTGATTTTCTATGCAAAAATTATATTTTGAATTGCGTAGATAATAGTTTGTATGGTGTTTATTCTATGTATGAAAGTGCAAAAACACTTTGGCTTGCATTAGAGAAAAAATATAAAACTAAAGATGCAGGCGCTACGAAATTTATAGTAGGTAAATTTCTGGACGATAAGATGGTCGATTCCAAAACTGTTATTAAACAAGTTGAGGAATTACAAATCATTATATCCGAAATTTTAGAAGAAGATATGATGATAAGACAGAATTTTCAAGTAGCATGTGTGATTGAGAAACTTCCTGAATCTTGGAGGGAGTATAAGAGTTATCTCAAACACAAGCGAAAGCAAATGTCAATGGAGGATATGATTTTCCGACTCCGTATAGAGGAGGACAATAAGGGCTCCGAAAGAAAATCTATTGTCCAGGTTGGACAGGCCAAAGCTCATGTTGCTGAGGTCAAGAATCATAAAAGGATGAAATTTGGTCAATCTTCCAAGAAAAATGCTGAATCTTCCAAGAAACCACAGACTGTGTACAAGTTCAATGGCAACTATAACAACTGTGGAAAGTTTGGGCACCGTGCTGCTGAGTGCCGTTCAAAGAAGCCAATTCAGCCAAGGGCACATCTGGCTGAAACTGATGGTGATGAGGAAATGTTCTGCGATGTGGTGTCAGAATGTAACTTTATGGGGAATCCAAGGCAATGGTTTGTGGACACTGGATCCACAAGACATGTTTGTCTTGCTGACTGGGCTGTGTTTTCAACTTACAAGGCTGGCATAGGGGACAAACTGTGGATGGGGAATTCATCAACTTCTCCAATTCCTTGGATCGGGACAGTGATTCTAAAGATGACTTCAGGAAAGAAGCTGACTCTAAATGATGTCTTCGCATGTTCCCGAGATTCGTAGGAATCTCATTTTCGGTGACAAATTGAACAAGGTGGTTTCAATTTGAATTTTGGTTCGATAAGGTCATTTTGACTAAGAATAGTGTGTTTCTCGGTAGGGGTTATTCCACCGAGGGTATGTTTAAGCTTAATGTAATGGCAAGTATGCCAAAAAGCTTGTTGTGCCCGATGAGGCTAATAAAATTGCATCCTCTTCCGCTTACTTGATTGATACTTCTTGCTTATGGCACAATAGATTGGGACACATAAATAATAAATCAATTCGACGGATGATGAACTTAGATTTATTACCTAATTTAAAATTTAATAAAAATGAAAAATGCCATATATGTGTTGAAGCTAAAATGACTAAAGCACATTTTCCTTCCGTAGAAAGAAACACCGAACCGTTAGATTTAATTCATACAGACTTGTGTGATTTAAAATTTGTACAAATGAGAGGCGGTAAAAAATACTTTGTAACTTTTATCGATGATTGTACAAGATACTGTTATGTCTATTTGCTAAGTAGCAAAGATGAGACACTTGAGGCTTTTAAAAACTATAAGAATGAAGTCGAGAATCAACTTAGCAAACGAATCAAGAAGGTTCGTAGTGATAGAGGTGGTGAATATGATGCACCGTTTAATGAATTATGTTCAGACTCTGGCATTATCCATCAAACGACTGCACCTTAAGCACCTCAATCAAACGGTATTGCTGAACGCAAAAATCGTACTCTTAAGGAGATGATGAATGCTATGTTGATAAGTTCGGGTTTACCTCAGAACTTGTGGGGGGAAGCGATACTTTCCGCCAATGTCATTCTTAATTGAGTTTTGTCTAAAAAGATGGATAAAACACCCTACGAGTTATGGAAAGGCTACAAGCCTAGCTACAAATACTTGAAAGTGTGGGGGTGTTTAGCAAAGGTCGAAGTGCCTAAACCTAAACAAATAAAAATTGGGCCCAAAACGATAGATTGTATATTTATCGGTTATGCAAATAACAGTAGTGCACATAGATTTCTAGTGCATAAATCTGACAATCCGGATGTTCACGTGAATACAATCATGGAATCAAGAAATTCTGTATTTTTTGAGGATGTATTTCCATGTAAAGAAAGAAGTCAAGAAAACATAAGCTTAAATAAGCGGGCACATGAACCAACAAGTGAAACTACTCCAGAAACTGAGGAACCAGAACCTCGTAGGAGCAAACGGGCAAGGACTTCAACGTCTTTCGGTCCTGATTTTTTCACCTATATGGTAGAAAACGAACCAAGTACATATGCTCAGGCTATGTCAAATCCAGAAGCGCCGTTCTGGAAAGAAGCAGTCAATAGTGAAATCGATTCCATTATGCAAAATCATACTTGGGAATTAGTAAATATCCTACCGGGACATAAACCTCTCGGTTGTAAGTGGATTTTTAAGAAAAAATTCAAGGCTGATGGATCGATCGATAAATATAAAGCCAGACTGGTAGCTAAAGGTTATCGTCAAAAAGAAGGTCTTGACTTCTTTGATACATATTCACCGGTTACTCGGATCACGTCGATACAAGTTCTTATCGCAATTGCTGCGGTAAATAATCTAGAAATACATCAAATGGATGTAAAGACTGCTTTCTTAAATGGTGAATTGGAAGAAGAAATCTATATGGAACAACCCGAGTGTTATGTGGTTCCAGGTCAAGAACACAAAGTATGTCGACTCGTTAAGTCATTGTATGGACTTAAGCAAGCGCCAAAACAATGGCACCAAAAATTTGATCAAACGATGTTATCAAATAGGTTTAAAATTAACGAGTGCGATAAATGTGTTTATGTCAATAACACTTCTAATTCCTTTGTGATAGTATGTCTATATGTTGATAACATGTTAATCTTGGGAAGTACTCATGATATAATCATGAATACTAAGAAGATGTTAACAAGAAACTTCCATATGAAGGATATGGGAGTTGCAGATGTAATTTTGGGGATTAAAATCTCTATGTCGGATGGACTTGCATTGTCACAGTCGCATTATGTTGAGTCTTTTCTAAAAAGATTTAACGTCTTTAATGAAAGTCCGATAAAAACTCATATTGACTTGACTATGCACTTAGTCAAAAATAAAGGAGAACCTGTGTCTCAGTTAAAATATTCACAAATCATAGGCTGTCTGATGTACATAACCAACTGTACTAGACCAAACTTAGCATGTGCTGTAAATAAACTGAGCAGATTTACAAGTAATCCAAGTGAGGATCATTGGAAAGCATTGAATAGAGTACTGAGGTATTTAAAATTCACAATGAATCTTGGATTACGGTACACGAGATATCCAGCAGTATTAGAAGGATATTGTGATGCAAATTGGATATCTGACTCGAAAGAATCAAAGTCCACAAGTGGATATGTATTCACTATTGATGGTGTTGTTGTGTCATGGAAATCCACAACGCAAACTTGCATTGCTCGTTCCACTATGGAAGCTGAGTTCATCGCATTGGACAAGGCATGAGAAGAAGTAGAATGGCTGCGTAATTTCCTCGAGGATATTCCATGCTGGACTAAGCCTATTGCTCCTATAAGCATACATAGCGATAGGAGCAATAGGCTTAGTCCAGACTTACCATTGTACATACATAGCGATATTCCATGCTGGACTAAGCATGTACATACCATTGTACATACATAGCCGGGCACAAAATAGTATGTACAATGGTAAGTCTCGACATATTCGTCGTAGACATAATACCATTAAACAACTGATCTCTAACGGCGTGATTTCCGTCGATTTTGTTAAATCGAAGGACAATCTTACGGATCCGCTAACAAAAGGTTTACCTAGAGATCAAATGTCAAAATTGACAGACGGAATGGGACTGAAGCCAATTACGACAGAAACTTTGTAATCATAACCCCACCATGTTGACTGGAGATCCCAAGATCATGGTTCAAAGGGACAACTAAGTTATGAAGGTTCATTGAACACTTACCCATTCTATGAATAAAAGTGTTATCTGTCAGATGTGTAAGGATAAGTGAAAACTTTTAATGATTCCTATAGCTTGATTAAATTCGAGTAGGGTATGGCAGAATACTCTTGATAGGAGGCCACCTATGTAAGTGTGAAGTGGGGCCGCTTCTGTGAGAATTCAGTGGCTTGAAATCTCTAACGCACTTTCTGAAACAAAGGTGTTTCATGGCCAAAATGAGCACAACCATGAGAACCAATACGTGTTAAGGGAAATATTGTGTGAGTACTATTGTTTGGTTTTACATTAAAGGCTGAACGGTTCAAGACATAGTTCACTGATTAGCTGAGTAGATCCGATAGTATTTCACTAAGGCAGGTTCAAAGCCAGAAGCTACATCTCCTGATGCAATATTTTCTGTCAGAATCTCTTATAGGTCTGCATTTGCATTAATTTCCATTCATGGGGGGGATTGTTGGAGATATATGAGGATAAAAGGTAAAAATGTTTTATAATATTTTAAAATGATTTTTGAATCATTTATTGTAACCACTTTGAGAGCCGATTTCAGTATAACTCTTATATAGATTATCAAGAGTTAGTGATGACTTTGAAAACTACGTGACACGTAGTTGAAAATAAGGTTTTGAATCATTCAATTCGGATGTCGGGTGAATGAGAAATTAAGGCTTAAAGTGGGTAGTTGAAAATGTGTGAAAAGGAAGTTGAAAAGACAAACTTCTTAATCCCACATTGGGAAATGTGCTAACATTTCCTCAATATTTAAGTGGTGGAAGTTTTGTTGTTGGTATAATCTCTTAGAAAGGGAGAGAACTCGGAATGGTTTTAGTGGGCTGAGTGTTTACTAAAAATGCCACACGCGCGCGCGCGCCGCCCGCCCGTGCCCGTGCCATTGACCATTGACCATTGACCTGGGCTTGGGCTTTGGGGAATGGGCCTTCTGGGCCTGAGGCAGTATTATATTTTTTGGACAAAGTTTATCTGGATATTATCCTTCGAGCTGAGAGTATGAGTCACAGGTTCAGTTCGAGTTCGATTCAGCTCATATGGCTTTAATACAATAGTTCGGCTCATATGGCTTTAATACTAGAGCTGTTTCAACCTGATGGTTTAGTGGCCATCAATTCACACACTTCAAGGCTGTTCCTTACTCCTATATATAGGGTCCTCTCTTGCAATGGGAAGGTACAACAGAAAGACAACACAAATCACTTAAAACACTTGCATTTTTGTTGAAGAGATTCTGAAGCACCAAGAGTTCGTTGAGTTCAGAAGCTGAAGTACCTCAATTCTGAACATGTAATTGGGTTATCCTGGGAGACAAGTGCTAAACCGTGGGAACTGCCGGAGCATAATTGTCTTAAGGACAGAGATTAGCTCGTCCCAGTTACATATCCTTCTTGTTTTTCCATTCTGTTTTCCTTTCTGTTTCTTGTTGATTCAGGATATAATAAATTGTTCTTCATCTTTTCTGTTCCTTATTTTTATTTTCGCATTGTAATACTTTTGATATAACATTTACGACTAGGCCTTGCAGGGTTTAGAATAATGAATTTTGCTTCGGGCAAAGCATGTTGGTATTCTTTTTTTGAGAATAAAGCATGTGTTGTATTTGTTAGGTGTAGCGCCCGAAAGACAATTATGTAATTGTTTTAGGATAGAATTAATAATTCATCTTTTTATATGCATTTATGTTTATAATTAAGACACTACTGAAAACCCTAAGTACCTCGTTTATGTAATCACATAACTTAGTGTATGGCTATACACAAGAGGATTGAGTTAGTGAGATGTACTTAAAATTAACTTAGTCCAAATAGCGTTGATTAATCTGAGTACGGGTCTCATGATTAATATGCTAATAATGCGTCCGAACACTTTAGGTGTGACGGTCTTATCCGGTTTGTCGGTAATAGGGTACCTAGTGAGGCATTTATATATGATGATAATCATATAGGTAATTTGGACCGATTTGATTTGAGTTCTCGATATAATTCCGTAATCGAGAAGTCTTATCGAATCACAAGATGATCATTTATGGATTAATCTCAATCCTGAGGTGATCACAGACAACTGCTTAGACTAGGGTAGAGTTTGATGTGTTAGTAAGGATCACTTCGAAGTATGTGGTCCAACACTTCTCGTTGGCTCTATTCTGGAATGAGTGAGTAGTCTGTGTTATCACAGATATGGAATTCATTCCTTCCCTCGGGAAGTAGACGACCAGTTCCCTTATTTGTTAATCCTAGGCGATCGATCCGCGGAGTTCATGTTAGACTAATTAGCTACTAGTCTGGTATGTGAACTAATTGATCACTAGGGGGTTAATGGTAAATAAGGATAATATGTTTCGAGAAGGGTTTACGGAAATATCCCGACTCGAAATGAACAGTCTATGGAGGATTTATCCGTATGTAATGATTATATCGTGGACACCTTATCAACTCATGGTTGAGTGTAAGTTATCTATATTCGGCAGAGTTCAGTTTCGGGTTTATGGTGGTGTAATCCCGGAATTAATAGATTGAATATTATTGTTCGGTCTGACGGATAATATTATTCAATTTTTTGTAGCTACTGAATATGGGTCCATGGTCCCCGACGTGGCTCCTAACATAGCATATGTTTTCTCGTCGTTTCACCTCAATTATAATTAAATAATTGGATTGGACTATTTAATTGATATGTGGATTAATTGTTTAGTTGGACTAGATGATTAAATACATGGAAAAGAAATTTTTCGTGGACTCGGCCTAATGTGTGGAAAAATGCGTGTGGCCTTATTTAATTAAAAAAAAAGGGGCACATTTTTAGTGATTATATAATTAGAAAGAAATTAGTTTTCTTGGATAATTATTTAATGTATGATTTAATCATTTATTTGTTAAATGATAATTCATGGAATATTAGATAATTATTTATTTATCCTAATTTGTTTGGGATGTATATTATATTTATCTTTTATTGGAATAAGGATTATTATAATTGATTTTGTATTAATTATTAAATCCTTGTGGAACAAGGATCTCTCTCCTATATAAGAAGAGTTCTCCATTGTACCAAAAAATCACTATTCACAAGAGAAATTGGCTGAAAATTTCGGCCTCTATTCCTAGGGTTCGAGTTGGAAAAATCTTCGGGATTTTTCCGGTAGCATATCGAGGAGGTCCGGCGGCTTGAAACACCATCCACCTAGTGGTGCTTGGAGACACACGTTGGAAGACTTTGGCTTCTCAACTAGGCTCTCAACTTGTTCTTGACGTTTTTCACCATAAAAGGTTGGTGATCTAACCCCCTCGTAGGTTAGATCTATTTATTTATGTATTTTGGTTGACTAGATCTAGATCCTGTAGTTTCCGCTGCGTAATCGGGTGGATCTTTGATCCATCCGGAGATATTACATCCTACAAGTGGTATCAGAGCCTTTGATCTATCAATCAAAGTATGTGAATTTTATATCTAGGAGTGGAAATTGCATGTTTAGATTGCATTGTTTTTTTTTTCGAAAATCATGATGATGAATGCTTTGATATGTTGTGGTTGAAGAGATGGATTGGGGTTGGTATTGTTTACTCGTTAGATCTATTATAAACTCATATAAATTCGTTTATATGAGTATAGGAAATTTTGTAATTTTAATTTCCCAGAAATAGATCTGTTTTGTTGTTGTTCCGTTTTTTATTTTTTCCCGGAGTTTGAGCCGTTGAAACGACAATCCCTCTGGTCGGAATGAAGAATAAAAGTTGAAGAACATGACCGCAAAATTTCGTAACGATCGGAGTCGATCTCGATGTCCGATCGCTGCTGTAACAGAAAAGCACAGCAGGCATTAAAACCCTAGCTGTGAGTTCGTCGAATTTCTGGAAGATATTGGACCGTTGAAACGAAGATCCGACCGTTCGGATCGACTAACATGGAGTTATGAACAAGCCCTAAAAATTTCAAGTCGATCGGGATTTGTCTCGATGCCCGATCGTCCCCGGGAAGACACTCGCTTTGCCGCAGTTATAAACGGATGCGGCGAGTTGGATAGGCGGCTTGCTTTGGGATCAATTGGACCGTCAAAACTCGGATCCAACCGTCCATATTCAAGTAGAACAGGTCCATAAAGTTTCGTGACGATCAAAGTTCGTTTGGATTTCCGATCATCGATCAAACGCAGCAGCAGCAGATCGAAATTTTTAAACCCTAGTTAGGGTTTGTTTTTTTTAATTTTATATAGGTTAGATACGGAGGTACCAACGATCCATCTCGGTGTTTAATTTTCCCGTTTATTTTTTCGTGTATGATCGAAATTATGTGATAGAACCGGAAAATTTCCATGACATGCATCATATCATGATTCCACTCCAATGCATACATGTAGCTAGTTTATTTCGAATAAATTAGGCATTTATAACTCGTATAATTAGTTTAAAGGCTTATTTAATTAAAACCGAGGAACCGGGTTTTTGTCAATCGTTACGATTTTAGTGATGGATTATCGGTGAATCCCACTTGGATAAATCGTTGAGCTTTTCGGTGATGGCTTCTTAGTGAACCCACCTTAAACAGAAACGAGATTACGTTTTGGGTGACAATTTAGAAATCGGAAAATCTTAGTACATGGGTTCGGAAATGGTCTAACCATGGTTGGGCGAGTTCAACCGAGCTTCGGCTCAATCGACTCCCCTCCACGTGTGATGTACGTTACACCAGTTCGACAGGACTTAGCATAGCCGATAAGCCTTCGGGCTAAACGGGGCTTCTCTTGCCGGATTGGCCCGAACCGTCACATATGTTCCAACGAATAAGACGGCGTAGGCTTGCCTACATAACCGACCCTGTTCGGAGTACTTTGATTTATTGTTTCCTATTGTCAAGACCGAAACCGTAATTAGTAAACCCACCACTTTTTCAAAATATTGAGTGGGAGCGGGGAAGGCGACAACCGACCCCACGGCCTCTACTATAGGTGCAAGCACGTGAGAGAAGGGTGACGCCTCGAGCCGCTTTGATTTTGGCCCCCTACGGATGGTGTTCACCCCTATCAAAATTCAAGGCTTGGTCTCCGAAAGGATAGGATTTTGGGTACTCGTCGGGTCACTGACCGACCCTACGGCGGCATACTCGGGGCGTACTTTGAGATCTGATATAGTAGGTCACACTCATTGTGGATATTTTCGAAATATCTAGGCTAGAAAAGGAAGGTAATCAGTGATTAAGGTCCGGGATGTCTGATTCCCGTGAGATGTTTGATTCTCGAAGATTAATCACTGAGAGAGATTGTCTCAGTTTAACTATCACCTCTTTGACCTACCCTACGGCGGCACTGATGTGCGAGGTTAAATCCTTGGAATGGTAGGATAAACTCTTTTATAGTTTATTATTCCTAAAATAAATCTAGTAGTGAAAAAATTATTTTTGAATTTAATTTTCTGTCATTTTATTTACAACTAAATCTCTAGGCTACTAAACTGTTAGTAATAGGACTTCATTAAAAATGTGGAGAGTAACAAGTACGTTGTAATTATCAATAAATGCAGTTAATTTTTCGGAAGAGATTTTTCCCTTGAGCCTTTAAAAACTTAAGTGACATAGTATAGGTATGTCTCGGGTGTCACTCGTGTTGAACGAGAGACGACCATGCTTAGTTTACAAAAGATGATATAGGACTATCAGACAAATTCATTTAGTGAATTTTAAAAGTGTAATTACACAACAAATTTCTAAATTGAAAAATTGGAAAATCATATACATAAGGCGTTGCTAGTTAGACGGTATTTGGAACAGATAAACTAGTGGGAGCCTTAGTCTTATGATTTGTTGTTTTTCTGAATCATTAGAAATGTGTAATGGACGGAACAAGATTTTCTCCATTCATTGGAAAAGCAAGAATAAGCGTTACTAGTTAGACAGTATTTGGAACTGATAAACTAGTGGGAGCTTAGTTCTGGAGATTTTATAATCTTTAAAACATCATGAACACAGCATTGCTAGTTAGACAGTATTTGGAACTGATAAACTAGTGGGAGCTTAGTTCTAGGTGATGTTCTAATCTTTGAAAAATCATAAATACAAAGTATTGCTAGTTAGACGGTATTTGGAACCGATAAACTAGTGGGAGCTTTGGTCTTATGATTTGACGATTAGAAAAATCGATAGTCCAAGCAAGTAACACCGAACATCCCACGTTCAAGAGTAGTGTCTACTCGAATGACGAACCGCTAGTTCAAGACTGTTTCCATCTAAGGAAAGTCGAGAATGGGAAAGAACGTTTATACGTGTTAGTCGTCTAAACTAAGTAGTTTTAAGGCTAAACCGGAAAATTAATAAATTGGAAATCAGAGGATAAGGAAAGTGATTTCGGATCACTGAACATGCATCCTTAGCAATTTTCTCGAAAGCTAAAGTTCTTTGGAAGAACTAGGTAGCTTTGCATTAAATGATAAATAAAATAGACAACGGGCACTTATTTCAGATAGACTAGTGGGAGTGATATAAGGAAATGAATCTCGGATTCACTTCTTGAGTATCACAGAAAATTCATTTTCTGTTTTCGGATTCGTTGGAACGAACGTATCATTTTCAATAGGATAATTTGTTTGTCTTATTGACGATAAATATAACATTCCTAGCACGAACCCAAGACTCGGACTTTTGTTTGATAAAGTCAGAACCACTAAGAAATGCTGAATAGATATATGTAACACAATATAAACGCAAATGGTTTCCGTATTTAGATAAACTCTTCTTTCTATTCTATTAATTAGTGCATATTCCCTAACGACAAGATCTGAAGACTGGCTTAGGGTGATTCCTATCTCCCAGTCAAAAGAACCCTGTCTCAAATGAACAATGCCTAAGTTTCCTTTCAATCGGGAAAAGGGTAATAGATTTAAAGAAGTTACATAGCTTGTTCATATCGACCTTCGGGGTCATATGAAAGATACAAGCTAGTGGGAGCTTCTGAGTAGTGACATATTGTCTGATAACTACTCAAAACTCCGGTAAGTTTATCCAAAATATTTGGAGGTAATCTCTGATTTCACCAGAGATAGAGTATTCCATACTCAGAAATAGGTTCTTACGTAGTCTTCGGGACTGATGCCCGGCCTGCCTCCCAGTGAAATGTTTTCACTAAAGGATACACCATAAACTTGCCTTATATAGTCATTGGTGTGCTACGATACGCTGCTGAACTCATTTAAGATATTAGTTGCAAAATAACGGTTTACGTTGTGATGAAAAACCGAGAAGTCTACCTAAAAGATGCCTACGCATTTGTGGATAAGGAGTGAATTCGGTTCACCCCACTTCCGTAAATATAGACATTTTGCATTTAGTGCTTGAAGGTAGGACTGGAAATTTTGCATACACGTTCAGGTCGTGAAATATCTTAATGCATTGAGTAAAGGTTGGTTATAAAACTCGTAAAACCAGAGAATGATGGTTATACTGTCAAACTTGGTCTGATAGAGTCTATAAATAACAACCTTAGATTTTGAAGTATTTGTACTCAAGATGTTACTAACTGATTTGTTCAGTCCACATCCAACACCGGCAGTTGGTGATAACACAAATAAGAACTACTAAACTAGATCAGTATATCAATCCACCCCGAACGCAGTGGGAGTATGGTTTGTCCATTACACATTGCAGGACCTTACGGTCTATAGGGTAGATTCATGACCTATTTAAAAGCCATAACCTTGTGAATGGAGTTTGATACTCCAGTTCTGTTGAAACTCTTGTAGAACAACATGAGTATCTCAGGCCCAGTGGGAGTAATTGAAACTACACGGAGAAGAGTCGAATGAATCGGAAAGTTTAACTTTCAACGCAAAGCTGAGTTATTTAGGGGTGATTCCCTAAAAGGTAGAGAGTTAACCAGACCGTGATCTCTCTTACCACTCAGTCTTCCTTGATTTCGTCAGAAAGTGGGAAATAGGGGTGATTCCCTAAGACTTCCTTGCCGAACAACGGAATCTGAATTCATTCAGAACAGAAGGGTTTTAGCTAAGAACAAATGGCGGATTCGTTACAAAGCAGAAAATAGGGGTGATTCCCTAAGACCTTTTTGCGAGACTAACGGCATCTTCATTTATTCGGAATGAACTTTTGGTAGGATGCCTGCCATAGCTTATATCCTTTGGGGATTAAAGAAAACCTCTCGGTCATTTCAAAGTCATATATTTTAATATATAGACTTGACCAGAATATTGATAAGTCTTTCATAGACTGGGCTTCGATATTAGTACAGTAGTATGTAGATTAGTGTTTGTGAATGGTAACACGGAAACAGTTGAAAACAACATGAGTGTGTTATCTGAAGTCAGAGTCTGACATGCCATCGGGATTCATTCTAAAGGATTTGATTCGCTCAAATTCTCGAGAATCGATTATTGGCAATCCCATCAATTCACCTGGTTAAGATATTCTTGCATTTATGCAACATTCAACGATGTAGTCTACCCTACCTCTCAGGAATGGTTATCTAAACCTGGAGATGAATACTAAATGGGATGTTTAGTGAATCCTCAAGTCTCTTCGGGAGAATGAGGAATAATATGCTGGTATATTCAAGTGCAAACTAGAATATAAGTAATGACACAGATCCTGACTTTAGGTTAGATTAAAGATGATCGTTAAGTCGATTTCGTCCTCAGTGTTGAATCAGAGGCATATTGAAATCGTACCACCGGATTAGATGGAAAGGCGATGTTTCGATCCCCAAGATTGACTCAAGACGCCAACCTACCTGATCAGTGTACCAAGTCACATGGTTTTCGGATTCTAAGTACGCGCCGGGTCACTGACCTACCCTACGGCGGCACACTCCGGTCGTGCTTGGAAGGATGAAGTACTAAGATGTGCTTGGAGGGTACAGATTTGAGGGATACGTCTCACTTGTTTTGAGCAAGTGGGAGAATGTTGTAGATATAAATATAAAGGGGTGTGCTCTAAAACAATTAATCCACTTGCCTTTCGTGCAAGTAGGAGATTGTTAGGTGTAGTGCCCGAAAGACAATTATGTAATTGTTTTAGGATAGAATTAATAATTCATCTTATTATATGCATTTATGTTTATAATTAAGACACTACTGAAAACCCTAAGTACCTCGTTTATGTAATCACATAACTCAGTGTATGGCTATACACAAGAGGATTGAGTTAGTGAGATGTAATTAAAATTAACTTAGTCCGTAGCGTTGATTAATCTGAGTACAGGTCTCATGATTAATATGTTAATAATGCGTCCAGAACACTTTAGGTGACGAGTCTTATCCGGACTCGTCGGTAATAGAAGTACCTAGTGGGGCATTTATATATGATGATAATCATATAGAAATTTGGACCGATTTGATTTGAGTTCTCGATATAATTCCGTAATCGAGAAGTCTTATCGAATCACAAGATGATCATTTATGGATTAATCTCAATCCTGAGGTGATCACAGACAACTGCTTAGACTAGGGTAGAGTTTGATGTGTTAGTAATGATCACTTCGAAGTATGTGGTCCAACACTTCTCGTTGGCTCTATTCTGGAATGAGTGAGTAGTCCGTGTTATCACACATATGGAATCCATTCCTTCCCTCGGGAAGTAGACAGACAGTTCCCTTATTTGTTAATCCTAGAAACTGATCGATCCGCGGAGTTCATGTTAGACTAATTAGCTACTAGTCGGGTATGTGAACTAATTGATCACTAGGGGGTTAATGGTAAATAAGGATAATATGTTTCGAGAAGGGTTTACGGAAATATCCCGACTCGAAATGAACAGTCTATGGAGGATTTATCCGTATGTAATGATTATATCAGTGGACACCTTATCAACTCATTGTTGAGTGTAAGTTATCTATATTCGGCAGAGTTCAATTTCGGGTTTATGGTGGTGTAATCCCGGAATTAATAGATTGAATATTATTGTTCGGTCTGACGGATAATATTATTCAATTTATTGTAGCTACTGAATATGTGTTCATGGTCCCCGACGTGGCTCCTAACATAGCATATGTTTTCTCGTTGTTTCACCTCAATTATAATTAAATAGTTGGATTGGACTATTTAATTGATATGTGGATTAATTGTTTAGTTAGACTAGATGATTAAATACATGGAAAAGAAATTTTTTGTGGACTCGGCCCAACGTGTGGAAAAATGCGTGTGGCCTTATTTAATTAAAAAAAAGGGGGCGCATTTTTGGTGATTATATAATTAGAAAGAAATTAGTTTTCTTGGATAATTATTTAATGTATGATTTAATCATTTATTTGTTAAATGATAATTCATGGAATATTAGATAATATATTTATTTATCCTAATTTGTTTGGGATGTATATTATATTTATCTTTTATTGGAATAAGGATTATTATAATTGATTTTGTATTAATTATTAAATCCTTGTGGAACAAGGATCTCTCTCCTATATAAGAAGAGTTCTCCATTGTACCAAAAATCACTATTCACGTCACTATTCTCAAGAGAAATTGGCTGAAAATTTCAGCCTCTATTCTTAGGGTTCGAGTTGGAAAAATCTTCGGGATTTTTCCGGTAGCATATCGAGGAGGTCCGGCGGCTTGAAACACCATCCACCTGGTGGTGCTTGGAGACACACGTTGGAAGACTTTGGCTTCTCAACTAGGCTCTCAACTTGTTCTTGACGTTTTTCACCATAAAAGGTTGGTGATCTAACCCCCTCGTAGGTTAGATCTATTTATTTATGTATTTTGGTTGACTAGATCTAGATCTTGTAGTTTCCGCTGCGTAATCGGGTGGATTTTTGATCCATCCGGAGATATTACATCCTACAGTATTCTTGTATGACAATTAGGCCATCGTAAGAAGAGTGTGCACGGGATACTTTAGTAAACTTTCCAGAATAAAAAGGGAATGTATGTCTCATTAACATGATTTCATCAGGTTCCCACCAGTTATCTAAGGCAAAAAGGTCTAATCCAAAATGAGTAGTACCTGTTTAAACAACAATAGTTGGAACATTATTTCTCAAGTGTAAATCCACAAAATAGCCAGACAAGGTTAAATCTCTCCATGTTTTGCAAACAAATCGACATCTCATTACACTTTTTTCGGGAGCCTACTTATAATATTTGTGACTATTTGATCATGAAGAAATGGTATGCCTTTGGTTTTCTTCGATTTCTCCCCAACCTTTTCCCTCATTGTATCCATTTAGAGTAACAGGGCAGGAAGAAAAGGCTTACAAGCGTTAGAAAATGACACTAGGTGTATAGATCCTTACGCATTGTCTCAAGTCCCCTTCATCACCCCAAACCACAACTAGTGCGAGAGTGTAATGTTAGATATTTTATTCACAAAGTCTGTTTTTTGTTTTGTATTGAATGTGTTGTTGCATACTGAGTGCGACAAGTGTCGTCGAAAAGAAACGGTGCAAGTTCATTGGGACACATCCTTTGAAGACGAACTGGTTTGTTCTTTCATGAAAAGGTACAGTGTGTTTTTTGGTTGTCTATTTATAGACATCAGATGCATTCGAAAATGTTCAAGTTTTTGTCATAAGCATCATCAGTACAAAAAACGTATTGTGTCTCGAAGTTGTACTCCATTGAATCCTGAGAGAGATCTAAAACATCTTCTTAAAGAAACGATTACGTGTCTTGGAGAATCTTTTTATCTGTTTGCTTTATCTCATTTTTCTAACATGTAAAATACTCCCTCCGTCCCATTTTATTTGTCCATGTTTCCTTTTTGATTTGTCCCAAAATAAGTGTCCACTTTGTGCATTAATTGTTAAATTTCTTCAAATACCCTTCACTCTTTACAATATTTACAATAAAAAGTGTGTAGCATTAAATGCTCCAACAACAACTTAAAGGGCATAAGTGTAAAAATATTGGATTATTTAATGTGATTCAAAGCATTAACTACACTTTTCTTAATCTGTGTGAAAAGTCAAACAGGACAAATAAAATGGGACGGAGGGAGTATATTTAATTCAATCCTGGTAATTAATCCAAACAACCACCAACAAAAACACATATTAGGCTTCAAGAAATTCAAAATCTGTTGCACGAAGCACCAATTGACAACAACTTTAAAATTACAAAAAAACAAAAAAAAAACTAAGACAACTAAATAATTGCACATAACAATAACAAAATGCTGCCATGAATCATTCAACTCATTAAGCAAAAACTCAGACAAAAGATGTCAATCGTGAGAGACGCACACAAAAAAAACCATCAATTTACGTTGCAGATAAGAAGATGGTGGCACCGGTCTGTAAAACCTGGGTAGAAACTGACTTAGGGTTTTTGTTTTTGTTTTTCTTTAAGGAAAAAAAAAGAAGAAAAAAGGCAGTTTGAATGAAGCGTGTGAACAATTCGGTTGAGTTCATTCGAGCATTCAAAGAAAATTTGAGATTGGTTGGATAAATATTGTTTAATTTGGCTAGATTATGCTTGTAAAAATTAAAGCTTGAATTCGAGTTTGCTCAGCTTGAAAATATGTTAGGGCAAGTCCAATCTATGGTACCACCTTGATACCTTTGGACACTATTCACTTACGTATCAAATATTCATCTTCAATGGAAGAGTTCAAATTCATAGTATCAAATTCATAGTATCAATATTTGTTTATTTATTAAATATTTTGATGATTTGATAGTAATATAAAATATTATTATTGTGCTACTTATTTTTTTGAGGGGCATTATTGTGCTACTTAATAATTTTTTTAAGTAATTATAATTATTTTGAACAATTAAATACGATGTCTATCGTGTAAAAATTCATATTAAAATACAGAAAAATGAATAATAATTTACAACAAGTTGTAGCTGATAAATTTTTTTATTTAATAATATTTCTTAAAATATTATATACTTTCCAACCATCGGATATGTGTTTCATTGTCATTTATCTAAAAACATATGGAAACTTTTGACAGACAAAATGAGAATTAGATTTAAAAGAAGAATGATGTGAAGAAAAAGAAATATGAATGTATTGAATGTGATATGTGGTCTTTATAGTATGTTGTAAAAATATATAGCCGTTGCATAATATTTCCATTGCAAAAATATATATGGTGTACCAATTTTTTTTTAACTCAACCAATTACAAAAAAGAACAAAGGAGGGGATAGGCGGCAGGGGGACAAGGCCATGTGCTTGATAGGCAACACTTTTTTGGCCAAAAAATTTTCCACTCGAATGCGTGTATGGGATGGGAGGATATTAGTCAAGGGTTCAAATATGATACCTCTCCTGAGTACCATATCTAATTTTGATACTTGTTAATTCTTCTATTGGAGATGCTAATACCTTACTATATGAGTCAAAATTTGATTTTGGCCCCTAACATTGGACTTACCCTTAGAACCCACAAAAAAATGCACGTTATGTCATATCCTCTTTCTCAATTGATGTCAAGTCTTCTCGGCTTGGGTCGGTCCGGGATTTTTATACTTTTATTTTTTGTAAATATTTTTATTATTATAGTATTTTGGTATTGTAAATACATTTTCACCATCACCATCACCATCACCATCATCATATCACCGTCAACATCAACCATGAGTGATATATTAGTTGCATATATTGCTTGAAGAATCTGGTATGAAATTGGATTAAGAAGAGTACCGTTATGGTTTTGGTATGCTGTAATACCAGAGTCTTCTCCAAAGCAGGGGTTCACTTTCCTGCCTGAGATGCTTGCACACTCGTCTCACACCATTAGGCAACTTTACACAAAGAATATGAACAAACAGAGGATTGATCATATCAGACAACTAAAATAAAAACCTGTAAGAACACAACTCTGGTCTCGTGTTAAAGAATAAACAAAACAGAGAATTCAACCAAAGAATTCTACTATAACAATAAGAGCTCTGAGAACTTTAGGAACATTCATCAACATTACAATTAAGAGACAGGGTTCACAAAGACACATAGACAAAGAAAGGTTTTATTATAATCCATCTTGCTAGGGAAGAGGGGTATTGCAGCAGGAACATAAACCAAAAGGAGGTTCGTCATCCATCGACTTAGAAAATCATATACTATTCATTACATCGTTACATGAACATAAGACAACTCAACCAAATCTAATAACATAGTCGAGCGATCCATTTCTAAATGATCCGTTTCTAAACCGAGTTTGAAAACCATGTTGTTGAGGTGAATTTAATTAGAATAAAAATAAAAAAAATAAAAATCGGTCCAGTGATGTGCATATGCATATATATATATATATATATATATATATATATATATATATATATATATATATATATACCATAATAATTTGACAAACACCCACATAGCTAGAATACAACATATAATCAACAACTTTAAACGATACACTTGAAAAGCAGCTGAACAATATATACTAGCAAAACGCAGGGCTCATGCAAGCATGTGCACAACACTAGCAGCTAAACATATATTCCGCAACATAGCATATGATAGCAAAACACCTTTGCCTATAACAACAACAATCACAGCAAGAACAAACCAACAGCAAAACACTTTAGTAACCTACCTTTTCTGTTGTATCCACACCAACTTTGCAAAAAAAATCATTGCCTCATAGGTGGAAGATCAATTCTTTTAGGACACATATGATACGCTTAATCAGATTCTGCAACTAAAAGCTTTCGAATTTCTTCTCACATGCTATACATCTCCCTACCCCAAAACAAAACCCGGTTTCCTGTTCAAGTAACGGATTTAATTTGTGGGCAAGGTGGAGTTCAAACACACTTCCAAACAAATCGATATATACGTCCTCAAACACGCTAGAAAACAAATCAATATTAGATTCTTCATCATGAGAAAGTTCATAGCTGCTCGAAGCTAATCAAAGGGGACTTTTTGATCATGAGGAAAAGCTTTCAGACGAATAATGTTTTAAAGCCCACATGTATTGCTCAATGCAACAAGAAAAATGAACCATTTGACATACTAAGTTACTAACTCTTTATGGATCTGAGTAAAATGCTATATAATTGCATAACACATGTAATTTTTTTCTTTCAAAAATATATTGGAAAAAGGGATCCATAGAAACAGATTCAAATTAACATTATTGATCTCCGACGATCCGAAAATACCTAAACCAGAGAGTTTGTTTTCTATGTTGCTTAACTCCACAACCCAAATAAGACTAAAATACATACCAGCAATTTTTACCCTTGGAAACATATGCAGAAAGTACATTAGTTTACCTCACTGGCCGTGCGGGGAGGTTATAACAGCTCCTTGTACTTTTTCTTTGATGACCACCCAGAGAATTGGACTTCACAAGCCGGAGACTTTCTTGGGACCTCACATATCTCTTGAAGCATCTCAAACTTTTCACCCTCCATTTCGCTATCATAAGAAATCTGCATAATTTCAAGAGTAATTCCATGATTTAACATGTAACGTATCATTTCACGCTCATCATCGAAACCTTTATAATCATCAAGCCGAACCCTCTTCAAGTTGTTTAACAAGCATCTCGGAACTTCTACACAAGTAGTCCACTTTGAGTGATCATGACGATTGCATATACCAAGATAATCTGAATGTTGACATCACAAGAAACACATCCAAAATTATACTACTCGTCAATGTTTAGTTACAGAAAGTGTATTCTCTCCGATACACACTCTCACACTTTTCTGATGCTTTATCTAACCTGATTAATTGCAAGAAATTCCAAGTTTTCTAAGCTTTGAATGAAATCTCGTAATGGGCTACACAGGCAACAAGAAGTAGATGTCACCAATTTCAACAATCTCTTAAACTCAGTCGACAAGCTGATTGTAGCACATCTAAGAGCCTGACAATATCAAATGTTAGCGATCATACATTTCTTCAATATAATGTTATCTTTAAATTTTGAATCATGTCAAGTGACAAAAAAAAAAAGCATATGAGCTATTCATCAAGTGTCATGTTGATTTCTTTATCCAAAGCACGCAACAATATACACATTACAACTCATTAATGCTCCTAAAGCACAGGGTAGCTTACCAGCATAACATCGAATGATAATGTTAGAGCTTTTGCACAATCGAAGGCATGAACAACTTCAACGATTAAATTGCAAATGTACTTTTGGTCGTATTCATCTTCAAATAAATCAATATTGTAGTATGCTTCAACCAGCGAGCTTAGACTTTCTTGCACAAAAATCTCATGTAAACGACCACTTACTTCAAAGTATTCAAGTGATGAAGCCTTTAACATCAGTTTGCATCTATGCTCGAATAATAGCTCAACGCGTCTCAAGGAAGTTGAATATATTACATACATAAAACCAATATCATCATTAAAGCGTGTATCTAGGCACAAAGAATACAGCATTGGGCATCCGCTTATAAGATTTTAAAAGCTTCTTCAGACTCAAAATCAACTGAACGAAGACTTTCATGTCTTGGAAGGCAAACCAAAACTGACATGGGGACATATATGTAACCATTCAACTCTAAAGATTGCAGCGAGTCACAAGTGAAACACATAGGCAAAAAATATTGTCTAGCAGTAACCTCAGCAGACTAAACATACATAAAACCAATTTCATGCCTAGTTGTACTTGATCAACAAACTAAACATGCTTATCCACTAGAAAAATCGTATGCACTTGCAAACATTCCCAAACTTTATCGAAATGTGGAATGCATTTTATCGAACATATGGAAGAAGAATACGAATATAGCCTTTTTGATAGAAAATCGCCTTTATTTCAAAATTCTTCCAAGAATTCAATCAGATGCCGCCTTTTGATAGTCAACCCAACCAATTTTCTATCATAAATAAAGAATTACGAAATTTTTCAGACTAAAATAAAAGCTAGGGTACGTTGCTATAGAGGTGAAATTGAGGTTCAAAATGCTTACCGCTTCCTTGGAAACAGAACAGGGATTAGTCTACTCTTTGAGCACGTCTAATTGATACCAATTTCATGAAATATTGTCAACAATGGAAGAAATCTATAGAAATGATGAAGGTGGAAATGATGTTGTACAAGAATAGCAGGGGACGTTTAACTAAAACGGTGTAAAATTATATAGTAAAAAATCCATTTTTCCTCTCAAAAAAACCTATTTAAAATTTTTTTTGTCAAAACCTTGTAAATATCTTTATTTTTAAAATCAAGTCGAGTTGAGTTGAGCTAAATCGATATTCGATTACTAAGTAGGGTTTAAATTCAATTCGACTAAAAAACTCAAACTTGAAACTTGACTCGACCGAAAAAAACTCAAGCAGGGGACATGGCTCGATCGAGTTATAAAATTTTGGAGCATAGTCGGTTTGTTTAATACTCGATGTAACTCATCTCGGTTCGTAAGCTCAGTGTTTTTTCCAAAAATTTTTTTTTTATTAAAAAGTGGCTTCCATCGGCACCACGAGTTAACTATCGACACCTTTTTATTATTATTTTTTATTTACTCCAACACACCATGAAATTACTATTGTGGCACCACAAAATAATAAGAGTACAACTTATTACACTTTAATCCCTACAATTATTTTTAAATACATTTTCCACTCCTCCTAAATAATAATCAAAACCCCTCTACGCAAATCCACCATTCTTCTCCATTTATTAAAACAAACCCCAATTCCTCCCCTGCAAATCCCGCCGCCGCCGCCGCCGCCCCCTCTCCCCCCACCTCTGCGAAACAGCTCCCATCCATCTCCTCCCTCCTCTCCTCCCTCCCCTTCTTCAGCCACAACTGTAATATTCTGATTTTCGGGAAAGGGCAGACGTGTCATTTTGCGAAAACGAAATATTGGGTTCGGTTCCTTTTATTAGGAGTTTAATAATTTGAGTATTTATGTATATATTTCCGAGATATATATGTAAATATTTAAGGAAGAAAATCTGGTTTAATAAAGGTGATTAAGGAAAATCAGTGCAATTAGGTAATATTGGGATTTTTCCTATTTAAGGGAAAATCAACCTAATCAGCCCCTTAAAGTTTTAATCAGATTTTTCCACCTCCAAATTGTCTTTTGCGTGTGAGAAGAGAGCAAATTTGGGCTGAGGGTTTTTCATCAATTGCTAAGTCGATCCTTGACGGTTTTCAGATCAGAGTCGAGCACCGGAATCGTTGTGAAGAGAGCAACGTTGTGACATCAAAAATTTGAAGCCTTGATAAGGTATGATTAAACCCTAGCTTTGTTCTTCTTCGAGTTTGATGGATTCAAACTCATCAATTCGTAGTTTTTGTCGTTTAGAAGCGTGTGATTGAATCTAATCTAAGTTTGGATTTATCACACATGTTTTCCTGCAAAAAAGGATCAGTTTTGCTGCTGTTTTCTGTGGTTTGGAGTTGGAATTTGCTGCTTAAAAGGTAAGAGGCTCTTCCTACAATTCTAATTATTGTTATTGAGGTTTAGATCAAGATTTATGATGCGTAGATGCAAGAAAGTTGTGCTTTTTCGTTGATCAAAGGATCATAGATGTTTAAATATGTTTTCTACGTGTTACTGTGCTGAAAACGAGGTTAATTAGGTTAGAAATGATTCAGATATCGAGTTGTGAAGATTTTAGCGTTTTGGGGAAAACCCAGTCGGACGGGCGTCTGCACTAGGCAGACGGGCGTCTAAGACCCTAGTAACTCGGGCGGGCGTCTACATTAGGCAGACGGGCGTTTGAGGTCAGACTTTTGATTCAGGATGTAGCTGTTTTTGGCGGACGGGCGTCTGAGGTTAGTGGACGGGCGTTTGGTTACGGACGGGCGTCCATAGGGTTTCAAACGGGCGTCGGGCCTGTTTTACCTTGTTTTCACTATTCTAGCATCCTAGTTTGGATTTTGGCTTCAGAATCGTGTTTTCACTGTTTTAAACCCTTAATCCTGATATGTTAACATTAATTAAATATGAGCAAGCCCCGATTGAGTTTCTGATTCGTTCAGTTAAAACACCGAATGTACTCTTAAAGGGAGTTGAAGTTCGGATCCGTCGGAAGGGCATGAAAGGGCTTGTGCTTTGATGAACTAAGGTTCATCAATGTCTGTGTAATTGATAGGATGTGATGTCTAGTTGTCTAAGTGAGGGAGTAGAGTTGATAAGGTGAGTATTATTCTGAAACCACTTAGGTGACTAGTTAATTCACACTAATAATTACATAAGTGTAGTAAAAGCTAAAACGTCATCTATTCTTGGTTAGGCACTGATTCAAATCGGCGATGTGATACGTTCATAAAAGGTGGAAAACGCTACTGGCTCAAAAGGCTGAAGGGTAGTGGAGGAAATCCATCGAACGTATATGCATACCGGGGAGATCCCGGGACTACCGGTGCTAATCACCGTAGTTGGCAAGTATATCTCGTGGTGTAATTTTCACCATGCATTGTGTCCTTGAGTAATGATGTAACACAGATAAGCTAAGCTAGAAACGTATAGTCATGACGTGTCGATGGGCATGGAGTGAACCCTAAATTGAGTCGGTCTCACTAAGATGACATCTTTAATAATAACCTTAATTGAATTGTAGTTTCTACTTCTTACTTTGTACAAATGGACTTACCTCAAATGCATGTTTATTTATGTGTTTGGGGGAGAGAAGACGAACAGGTTAGTGAAGATTTCGAGGAGGACTTTGATGACGACGTTTGAGGACGCCGGAATTGAAGACCTTGTTTATTATTCTTTTATTTACATTTATTTCCCAGTTCTGGATTATTGTTGGAACCTATAGTTCCCTTTTAGTTTTTGAGATTCGTACTTTTGGATTCGTTTGGTTTCCGATGTAATAAGTATTACATTCTGTTCTATCTTTAGTATTTTTATTCTTGGCTATTTGAAAAAAATTACCCGAGTCTTTTAGCTTCCGTTTGCTTTTATTGGATACGACGTAGTAGAGGCTTACGTGTAATATTATTTATTTAATATTATGCGTGCCGAACGTTTCGATTTCCGGGTAAGGACTCGGTGTCCGGGAACGGGGCGTTACAGTTGGTATCAGAGAAAAGTGTCTTTTAGGCTTCCCTTCTTTTAAGATAAGTTTCCTTTAGATCTGTTAGTAATGTTCTGGTTTTCTTTGATCATCAGGATGGTGTTCACGAGAACTGGAGCGGGTGCTGAAGCATCAGGAGTTCGACGAGAAAGTCCGACACCAGTTATTAGGGGCGGTTTTGTGAGGCAGAATCCTTCACCACATCCGAGACCCACTCCACCCCCTCATACTGCAACCCCTACACCAAGGTCTCAGCGGCGTTTGTCACCGCGACCTCATCAGGAGCAACGCCCACAATGGCATGTGGGAAATTCGGTTCCGTTTTCATTGGTAAGTGATGTTCCAGCGGGTTTAGTACCGCCACCAGTGAGCTACCCTCCACCGAGGTATAACTACATCTATGGAGAACCAGGAGAAGCACCTATACGAGTCACTGTAGTGGGAGACATTCCACTAGTCTACGTACCCCCAGCAACTAGCATTTATCCACCTCCAGTGAGTGTATACCCTCCACCGGTGAGCCACCCCTCACCACCAGTTTTCCATCATCAGCAACATCAGACCTTTTACCCTCCTCCAGTGGGTCATACTCCTCGACCTACTGTACCACCTTCACCCCATTTTGACCATCAACAAGGCTTTGGTTACCCACCCTATGGTTTCCACCAACACCAGTACCAACAGCAAGAGATACCTTTTGGATACCCTCCAGTTTATCCGCAAGCCCCTCCAGTTAGGCCGGTTTTCGAGCAAGCACCACCGATTGACTGGTATACGAGGTTGAGAAGAAACAGAGTTCAAGACTTCTTTGGGAATGTGGAACATTCCAAGGCTAAAGAATGGTTAAGAGGCTTCGAGAAGGCTTGCAGGAACATACATGTTCCTGAATCTGAGATGGCACAGTTAGCTGTTAGTTTCCTTTTAGGTGCAGCTGAAGCTTGGATTGACGCTATACAGAGTAGCAATGGGAAAGTGACGGACTGGGAAAACTTTAAGGCCATGTTTTATAATGAGTATTTTCCAGAAACAGTGCAGACAGACATGGCAAGTCATTTTCCAAAGCTTAAGCAAGGTAATTACATGACAGTATCTCAGTACACCAACAAGTTTAATGAGTTTCAGAGATTCTACCCTGAGCTGATGAAAGCAGAAGGAAGAAAGATGACTCTGTAAAAGGAAGGTTTAGCCTATCAGATACAGTCTGGTATGCCAGGTTTCACAGCTAAGAATATGGCTGAATTGTTGAATAAGGCCTTGGAGGTTGAGACCTTCAAGAAGAAGGCCACAGTTGTTATTGGGAACAAGAGGAATTTTGGCACGAGTCAAGGTAATAGCCGGGGGGCGCCGCAACAAAATTAAAGAAGACAAAAGCCCCTGCAGTGAATAAACCTCAAACCGGAGCACCACTTTGCTCTAAGTGCAACAGGAACCACTCAGGTGAATGTAAGGCCAGTTCAAGCGGTTGTTACTACTACGGAGATTTAGGGCACTTTGCCAAGATGTGTCCAACCAAGGGGAGTTCGAATATTCCAAGACAAGGAAATGGGAAGGGCGGCCCAAGTCGCCCAGTTCGAGTGTTTGCAATGGATGCTGAGATGGCTGAACCAGATGACAATGTTATTTTAGGTACCTTTGGTTTGTTGTAATTTATTTGAGTACTTCTATAGCACGATTTAAATCATGTTGTATTTGTGTTTAAATAAATGAATTCACGTTCTAGGTACAATAATGTCAGATAACTTAATGGTCAAGGCACTGTTTCATACTGGAGCGTCTAACACTTTTGTGTCAACTAAGGTAGCTAAGAAGCTTAACCTACCAATGGAACCTTTAAGAAACACTTTGGAGATAACAACACCATTAGGGAAAGTGACTGAGGACACCATTAGGGAAAGTGACTGAGGTAACCAAGTTGATGCCGCAAGTAGATGTTCGAGTGGGAACGTATCGTTGCAAGAGTGACTTTACGGTTTTGGACTTTTCAGATTTTGACGTGATTCTTGGAATAGATTGGCTATCCGAGAATTTTGTCCATTTGGATTGCAGAGAAAAGAGAGTGACCTTTAAGATACCGGAGAAATCAGATAAGACTTATCAGGGAAATGTTTATAAGCCCAGTAAGAAGTGTCAACCTATAATTTCAGCGGTTAAGGCTGTAAGAGCTTGTCAGAAAGGTTGTGAAGGCTACTTGTTGTACGCAGTAGATGTGGAACAAGTGAAGCCTAAGTTAGAGGAAACCCCTGTAGTGAACGAGTATCCTGAAGTGTTTCCAGAAGAGTTACCGGGAAACATGCCGGATAGAGAGATTGAATTTGAGATTTAGTTGATACCCGGAGCGGCACCAGTTGCTAAGGCACCCTATAGAATGGCACCGGCCGAATTGAAGGAGTTGAAAGCACAGCTTAAGGATATGCTTGAGAGGAATGTAATTCAGCCTAGTACTTCGCCTTGGGGAGCCCCAGTGTTGTTTGTTAAGAAGAAAGATGGTAACATGAGGATGTGCATAGACTACAGAGCGCTGAACAATCTTACCATCAAGAACAAGTACCCTTTGCCGAGGATTGATGATTTGTTTAACCAGTTGCAAGGAAAGAGAGTGTTTTCCAAGATCGACCTTAGGTCGGGTTATCATCAGTTGAAGATCAAGGTAGCAGATATACCGAAGACTGCTTTTAGTACGAGGTATGGACATTATGAGTTCTTAGTCATGCCTTTTGGACTCACTAATGCCCCATCTGCATTTATGGATTTAATGCAGCGTGTTTTCATGCCATACTTGGATAATTTTGTGATAGTGTTCATAGATGATATCCTAGTGTACTCTAAGGATGAGGAAGAACATGAAGAACACTTAAGGATAGTGTTGGATACCTTGAAGAGGAACCAGTTGTATGCTAAGTTCTCAAAGTGTGACTTTTGGTTAGATCAAGTGAGTTTCTTGGGTCATGTCATTTCTGGAGATGTCATTAAGGTTGATCCGGCAATGATTGAAGCAGTTGAGAAGTGGTCCAGACCGACTACCGTTTCAGAGGTTAGAAGTTTTCTCGGTTTGGCTGGCTACTATAGGAAGTTTGTACAAGACTTCTCAAAGATAGCTACACCACTTACCCGGCTCACTCAAAAGGATGTGAAGTTCGAGTGGACCAGTGAGTGTGAAGATGCTTTTCAGACGTTGAAAAAGAGGTTGACTACAGCCCCAGTTTTGGCGGTTCCGGAGATCTTTGATAATTACGACGTTTACACGGATGCTTCGGGACAAGGTTTGGGTTGTGTGTTGATGCAGGGAGGGAAAGTAATTGCTTATGCATCCAGACAGTTGAAGGTGCATGAGAAGAATTACCCAGCCCCAGTTAAGATTTGCCTTGAAGATTTGGAGGCACTATTTGTATGGAGTTAAGGCCAGGATCTTCACCGATCACAAGAGCTTGAAGTATTTCTTTACCCAAAAGAATCTGAATATGAGACAAAGGAGATGGTTGGAGTTTGTTAAGGATTATGACTTGGAGATTCAGTATCATCTGGGTAAAGCGAATGTAGTGGCCGATGCTTTGAGCAGAAAACCAGTGTTTGTAGTTTCAAGTGTTGAAGATGTTGCAGAAAGGTTAGATGGGTTGAGAATCCGAAGCTTTGATCAGATTGAAGACCGACAGTTTGTGGCACCATTGTTAGCAAGGTCGGAGTTGTTAGATGATATTCGGGAGAAGCAAGATGAAGACCCGGTTTTGGTTGACTTGAAGCGAGTTGTAAGGGAAAAGCCCACAGTGGGTTACGTGTTAGACAAGAATGGAAATCTCTGGTACCAGGATTGTTTGTGTGTGCCTAATGTTGGTGATTTAAGACGGAGAGTCATGGAAGAGTGTTTAGGGTATATTTTACTATATTTTCGGGCTTAATCCCTAAACAATTTACCTTATTTTTAAGGGAAATAAATGAGAAAAGCGTGTTTTAACCGTTAAATTCCTATAATGGTTATTGAGGGGTTATAATTTAATTATGAGGAAATATTGAGTTTAAATGTTATTTTGTTACACATTATTATTATTATTATTATTCGATGACTTGGTGTAACAACAATTTTGCAGAAAATTAAAAGATATGCATGGGGATATCATTAATGGAGAAGATTAATCTCATTCAATCAAGTGATTTCAAAAAAAAGGAAGAAAATCGGAGCATTGAAGAGAGGATAAATCAGATCAGATCGAAAGAGTGAAGTGGGGAACACGGTATACGAAGCAGCAGTGTGAAAACGCGTAAATAGGTAGGCTCGGTCGACCGAGCCATGCTATTCGGTCGACCGAGTGTCTTAAGTCGGTTGACCGAGCCCCGAAGTTGCAAAATCGACGCGTTTTTCTAGATCCTTCCTTATGTCGGCGAAACTCCTATATAAGTAGCACCATTCGAGCAGAAAAGAACACACAGAAAAAGCACCACATCACACAAAAATATGAGTTTCTTTCTTTCAATCTTGCTTGGGAGTTCGAAGATGATTGTTGGCTAAGCAATCCGCGGTGGGACAACGGAGGAAACCAATCAACAACCGCACCAACTAGAGGATTTTTAGCTATATCTTAGTGAGTTAAATTTATGATTTTTTTCATCAATTGGATATTGTTATATTGTTTATGTTTTATTTGAATCGAGAGATCGATGAAGCTATCTTTTTGATTGAATTTATATGAGAATATTGTTCAAGCTTTGATCTTTTCAATTGATGCAATTAATTGTGATTCAAGAGATTGTTCATGATTAGTTGAGTAGAGTATTGGAGACAATCTCATGATCGTGTTATGCATGCTAGTTTAGTTTTTCTTGGGAAAGAAAACGAAACCCTAGAAATTGATTAAAGAGATTTAATCAAATTCGTGATCTGATCATTACTAAAAATCGTATCTTAGCGCGCAATCTAGTTGGGGTTGGTTGGTTGATTGGTGGATTCTTGTTGCCTTGCCGTTTCTTTTAATTATTTGATAAACCGATTCGTTCGTATCAATTGTGATTGCTACGTTTAGTTATTTTAAAAACCCTAGTCTTTACCTACTGTTCTTTGCTATTTTCTATTTCTAGTCATAGTTTCTTGATTATAATTAATATATACCTTAGCTCTAGATAATAATTTGTGACATAATCGATACAATAAACTGTACTTTATCCGATAGACGTTCGATTCCCTTAGGACGACCCGGTAACACCTTTACTACGAGCCTTGCACTTGGGGTGTTCCGGTAATTATAAATTTAAAGCGAGTTTTTACCGAACAAGTTTTTGGCGCCGTTGCCGGGGAATCGGTAACGATTGTCGGATTCTTCGTAGTGCAGTTTTCTGTGTCGGCAGTATTTTGGCCATAACTTTCGGCTCGAGTGTCCGTTTGCCGCGCAGGACCCCAATTCGGAAAGCTCGTTCCGACGCCGACAATGTAGTGAACGGCCACACCGTTTTCGAGGTCAAAATATGCTGTTTTCCCTTCCATTTTTGCCCTAGAAGATTTCAACACGTTTTTTTTCGCCGTCTTAGTGTTTTTCTGTTTTAAATTTTTCGTAGGTAGGTTTCTTTTCTTGTTTCTGTTTCTAATCTTCTCTTCATTCGTTCTCATCAACCCTAAGGTTGATTTCTTTCCATTCTGCTCTTCTGGTTTATGCAAACCAGGAGTAAGAAAGGACCTCTTGTCTTTAATCCCGAACATGAGCGATCTATTATCAGGAGAAAGCTCTTCCCTAATCCAGACATCATGGCTAACGAAGTTCCGAATCCAGATCCTCAAGCCCAAATGAATCTGATCCTTCAACAGATGAAGGCAATACAGCAACAACAGAATCAACAAGCTGGCATAAATAATCAGTTTCAACAATTCCGTCAAAACCAGCTAAACCAGTTAAACCAAGACCCCTACGCTCCTATCTTGACCAAGACTTTACGGAAGGGCATAGACCAATTCGCCCTCCGGACATGGGGCAAGCGAACTTCGATACGAAAAATGGAGTGGTAGGGACCGGTCCGAATAGTTCTTTTCATGGTACTGCTGAAGAAGATCCTCATGACTTCTTGTCCACCTTCGTTCAAATCTGTGAAGTAGGCCATTATCCTGGTGTTGATTCTGAGATTGTCAAGTTAAAACTCTTCCCGTTTGCTCTAAAGGGTGAAGCAAACCGTTGGTTCAAATCTTTAGCCCATCATTCTCTCCGTACCTGGAATGATGTCAAAAGAGCCTTTGCTCTGAAGTTTGTCTCACCAGGGACAATCATGGACATGAAAAGGGAGATAGCCACATTTGAACAACTTGATGGTGAGAGTGTGGGGAAAGCATGGGAGAGACTAAATCTGTTGATGAGGAAGTGCCCCAACCATGGATACAGTAGACATGAGCTACTAGAGTTATTCTATAGAGGTGTCTCTCAACCAAATAGAGATTTCCTTGATTCGACTGCTCATGGATCATTTCTAGGGGGAGGTGATGACGCTGCTTACAGGGTAGCTGAAACTATAGCCAAGAATAACATGTGGTCAAGTCCTAGGAAGACCAATGTTAGTGGGAATAAGAAGGAATCTGCTGCGAGCAATTCTGAGACTAAGGTGTTAGTTGCTCAAATGGAAGTAATTAGCAAGCGGCTAGCCGATTTACAAATGCAGCAGCAACAAGGGCAGCCAGATGTGAATTACCTGGGAATGCAGGCGGGAAATGAGATGACTGAGGAAGTAAATTTAATGGAGAATCATAACCAACCCTTCAGAAACTTCAATCAGGATCAGAATTATTCCGGATTTCAACGTCCCAATTTGAATCAAGCCAATGCACCACCTGGCCCATCCAATTCAAAACCTTCTTTCAACTCAAGTTATCAAAGACCACCACCTGGGATGGTTAATCAATCTCATAATCCTAACTCCCAGAGACCTCGAGGTGGTTGGAATCAAAACCAACCTCATAACCAAACCACCTCTTGTGTCCCTCAACATAAGTTTGATGAGCTAGTAGACATGGTGAAGACCTTGGCTACTAGTGTCAAGACAATAGAGAGACAGGTTGGTCAGATGGCAGACCAGCAAGCAAACGAGACCCCACGGTAAACTTCCAAGTTATACCGAAAGAAATCTAAAGCAGATATCAATGTTTGCACTGCCATCACACCTCAATGGGATTATGGGACCGAAGAGCTGAATGAGGTTACTTTAAGAAGTGGTAAGCAGGTAGGACCCGGAAAGATGTCGGGAAACGAGTAGCCCCTCCTGACGCCATAAGTTCAGGAGGGGGCAATCAGAAGTTAAATACCGAAGGAAGCAACAGCGAGGAGGAGCTTAATGATGATTCTTCGGGTGATGAAAATGATTCTGATAGAGAAATGAGGAGAGGTTAGGTGGTTGTACCCCTGACAAAGAAGAGGGAGGAAAAGTTTGTCAGATGGAAGGATAAGGAAGATGAGGCCATAAAAAATCAAGCCATGAACAATGATAAAGCGCTTCCTTATCCACCGAAGAAGAAAGAGAATACCCTCAGTCATGACAGACAATATGACGGTGTGAGGAGGATGCTTAGAGATACCAAAGTGAGTATACCCCTAGGCGAGATATTGGTGAAATGCCCAAGTGCTCTAAGTATCTTAAGGAAGTTTGTGGAAGCAAGAAGAAGCTTCAAGGGATGGCAGAAGAAGTTTTAAGAGAAGATTGCTCTATGGTTTCACAAAAAGTTGCTACTAAGCGAGGTGACCCCGGGAGACCTTCGATCTCTTGTGAGATTGAAGGCCACATGTTCCAAAACGTCTTATGCGACTCAGGGGCCTCTATAAATGTGATGCCATTGAACGTCTGCAAAAAGCTCGGTTTAGATAAAAGAATGCGGGAACGCCCTATTTCTCTTCAGATGGTCGACCGATCAAGCCGTTCAGCAGCCGGTTGTGTTGCCAATGTCCTTCTCCATGTTGGAGGCTTGGTTTTCCCTACCGACTGGGTTATCTTAGACTATCCACCTGACAAAGAGATGCCCCTAATTCTAGGCCGGACCTTCTTGGATACCTCTGCCGCCCTCATCGATTTCTGTAAGGGTCAGATTACGCTTAGAGTTGATGATACATCTGTCACCTTCACACGAGGGAAAAGTCCTGAGGAAACATTGATTGAAGAAATCTCGTTCGTTGAAGCAATTTATGAGGACGAAGAAGATGCCAACTCTGAAGCGATAGAGCTAACAGAGAAAGGTGTTTTCGAAGCTATAAACATTGAAGATCAAGCTGACTGTGGACCATCTTCTGTTTCATTACAGGCCATAGTCACTGACGAGTCGTCTTTACGACTTGCTCACAATGAGCCTGTCAATGAACAAGAAACATGGAGATTCCCAACAATGAACGATGATTTCAAAGAGCTGCATCAGGAAGACTTTAACCCTGTAGAAGAGGAAGCCCTAATGGGTAGTTGGGATGAAGTGGATTTCTGGAGAGAGACTACTCATTGGGAGATTGATGATTGGGAACAGCTAGCAGAGGAGCTAGAAGAAGAAGAGTTGAGAAAGATGATGAAGCATGAGAAGGAGAAATCGGGTGCCGACAGAAGGATCCCTATGGATGATGTGATCCAGTACCTTTCTGGGGTTGTACCTCGGGAAGATGAGGTATTCTTCAGTCAACCACTTCAAGCCCATAAGGAAAAAGGTGGCCCCTTAAAATCGAGTATTGAGCAACCACCTACTGACTTAGAGCTTAAACCGCTTCCGCAACACCTTAAGTACATTTTTCTTAAGGATGGTGATAAGTTACCCTTGATCATCTCTTCAAAACTCGAGCCCGAGCAAGAAGCACTGCTGATAAAAGTGCTTGAAAAGAACATCCTAGCGTTCGGATGCCAAGTGGGTGATATCCGAGGAATCAACCCCGATGTGTGCATGCATAAAATCCGAACGGAGGAAGGAGCTAAGAAAGTCAGACAACCTCAGCGAAGGTTGAATCCGCACATGCAGGAGGTTGTCAAGAAAGAAGTCATAAAATGGTTAGATATGGGAATCATCTATGCAATCGCCGACAGTGAGTGGGTTAGCCCTACCCAAGTTGTGCCAAAGAAAGGAGGTATCACCGTGGAAAAGAATGAAAAGGGGAAGAAGTAGCTTTACGCCTTGTGGGCGGCTACGGGGTGCATTGATTATCGCGAGATTGAATGAAGTCACCGCCAAAGACCATTTCCCCTTACCTTTCATTGACCGGCTTCTTGAAAGGCGAGTGGTCATAAGTATTATTGTTTCCTCGATGGATATTCGGTTACTTCCGGATAGCCATCGACCCTAATGACCGGGAGAAGACTACGTTTACGTGTCCATCGAGCACTTTTGCTTTTCGCGAATGCCTTTCGGGTTATGCAATGCACCAGCAACATTTCAACGGTGCATGTTGGCCATTTTCGATGGACTTGTGGAGAAATGTATGGAAGTCTTCATGGACGACTTCTCAGTCTATGGCGATAGCTTTGATGAGATCTTGGAAAATCTAGATATGGTACTTCAATCTTATTTGTGTTGAAAAGAATTTAGTGCTTAAGCGGGAGAAATGCCATTTTCTAGTAGATGAAGGGATTGTTCGGGACACAAGGTGTCCCGAAGTGGTATTCAAGTTGATAAGGCTAAGGTAGAAGCCATTGAAAAAATGTCGTACCCGAAAAGCTGTCAAAGAGGTACGCGGTTTTCTTGGTCATGTTGGCTTCTACGGGCGATTTATTAAAGACTTTTCCACAATAGCCAAGCCCTTATCTAACCTTCTTAAAGATGATGTTATGTTCTTGTTTGATGAGAAATGCAAAGAAGCTTTCAATTGCCTGAAGGAAAAGCTTATGAGTGCCCCTATATTAATCGCACCTGACTGGACTAAGCCTTTTGAATTAATGTGCGATGCCTCTAACTACGCAGTGGGTGCAGTTTTAGGCCAGAGAATTGATAAAAAGTTCAGGCCCATTTACTATGCGAGCCGCACCTTGAACCCGGCTCAATGCAATTACACCACGACTGAGAAGGAATTCTTAGCCGTCGTTTTTGCTATTGACAAGTTTAGAAGTTACCTTCTAGGGTCTCAAGTTGTAGTTTGGACCGACCATGCAGCCCTACGCTACCTTATGGACAAAGTAGATGCAAAACCAAGGTTACTCAGATGGATTTTAATTTTGCAAGAGTTTGACCTTGAGGTCAAAGATAAGAAGGGTAGTGATAATGTTGTGGCTGATCATCTGTCTCGCCTAGTAGATGAGGGTGGCGTAAATCACAAGGAAATAGGCATCGATTTCCCTACTGAGCAATTGATGAAGCTTGATACAGTTAGGCCGTGGTATGCTGATTACGTCAACTACTTAGCAGGTGGGCATTTAGAAGAAATGACGTATCAGGAAAAGAAGAAATTTTTCAGCGACTTAAAGTATCTCGTATGGGAGGATCCATATCTGTTTAAAGTCTGCAAAGACGGGTTGCTTAGAAGGTGCGTTCCGGAGCATGAACAATTGGATATCTTGGAGCAATGTCATAGTGGTCCCGCCGGTGGGCACTACGGAGCACCTAAGACAGTCACAAAAATCCTTCAATTTGGTTTTTACCGGCCTACTTTGTTTAAAGATCTTGAAGCCTTTTGCAAAGGTGTGATAGATGCCAAAGAGTAGGGAGACTCGGTAATAGGATGGAGATGCCTTTGAGGCCTATCTTGGAATGTGAAGTTTTTGACGTACGGGGCATTGATTTTATGGGACCGTTCCCATCATCATGCTCTAACAAATATATTCGGTCATTCTGTGTGGACTATGTTTCCAAGTGGGTAGAGGCCATAGCCACCCAAACCAATGATCACAAAGTTGTAAAGAAATTCTTGCAAAAGAATATCTTTACTAGATTTGGTCGTCCTAGAGCCCTTATCGGTGATGAAGGTTCGCATTTACGTAATGCACCCCTTTGGATAAAATTCTTGAGAGATATGGTGTCAAGCATAGAATTGGTACACCATACCACCCCCAAACCAGTGGCCAAGTCGAGGTGAGCAACAGAAGTCTAAAGCGGATTTTGGAGAAAACTGTGAATTCCAATAGATCCAACTGGAATCTGAAGTTGGATGACGCACTTTGGGCTTATCGCACTGCGTTTAAGACCCCTATGGGTACGTCACCCTTTCAAATGGTTTATGGCAAAGCATGTCATTTACCAGTCGAGCTTGAGCACAAAGCTTACTGGGCTATTAAATTCTTGAATTTCGACAGCCAGCTTTGTGGGGAAAAGAGATTATTGCAATTAAACGAGCTCGATGAGTTCCAACTCCGTGCCTACGAGAATTCGAGAATCAGTAAGGAAAGAACGAAGGCACTCCACGATGCTAAGATTAAAGATCGGGAATTCAAAGTGGGAGACATGGCTTTGCTGTATACCACCGGGCTCCATCTTTTTCTTTGGTAAGCTTAAATCTAGATGGTCCGGCCCCTTTGAGATTCTTGATGTTCATCCTGGTGGAGCCATTACGTTGAAAGGGTACGGCGATCAACCGTTCAAAGTCAATGGTCACGGGATTAAGAAGTACTTTGGGCAACCCAAGGAGAAGCACGAGGTCTATACTTTCAAAAGAGAAATGAAACGGTTGAGTCGTTTATTTGTGAAGAGATTCCATCCGACTTCTTTGGAGTGGATGATGACATTATTACCCCTATCCTTGCAGATCCTTCTGTCAATGCTCCTGAGCCTGTTAGCATACCTCAGCCGAATCTGAGAAACAAGAACAAGAAGAAAAGAGTCAGTGCTATCTGGAGAGTTAAGTTCAAACGCTTAGTAGAGCACTTGACTTGTTGCTGTTGTGGCCACACCCCTGTCCTTCATTCTGATTCCGATGCTGAAGTGGCCAGAAGTAAACCAAAGTGGCCTGATCCGGGTTAACTTTGAAATCTGTGTCAAGCTAATGACATAAAAGAAGCACTACTAGGAGGCAGCCTAGTCTTTTAAGTTCCTTTTTAGTTAAGTTTTAGGGCATTAGGAATAAAACCTTGGTGATTTGTGTGTTGGTTATCCCTGTCCTATTTGTGAATGCTTTATTTGCCCATTTCTGTGTGCATTCGTGTTTACTCATATACCCCTTGTACCCCGAGATTATATGCTATGTCGAGTGTTGCAGATATTGTTGAGCGGTTTTTGCCAGTTATCACTTTTAGTGTTGTATGTTCATGCTACGAGTTGCAGCGGTACATTCATGCTACGGCCTGACCTCTGCCAACCTACAACCCGACAACCACTTTGAAACCAGCTAAGTATTCTTTTCTTTTATTTGCACATTCTGAGGACATAATGTGATTTAAGTGTGGGGGGGTGTCTAAATTGGGTATGTTATCATGCTATATTTCTGAAAATTGAGTAAATGTGATTTTCTCGACAATTTTAAAATTTTTCAAAGCAAACTTGGATAATTGTAAATCTTGAGCATGTAATTGAAACAAAAAGGCTCGCTAGTTGTAGTTTCCTGACAATGATTTTATGTGACTTTGAGAGATGATTATAGCATGTTTTTACTGATTTGAGATAGTATTCATTTTTACACTCACGAAAGCCTTTGATATTGAAGCAATAATTTTGAACTTTATCCTTTCATTATTTTAGTGATTTATCTTAGAGAGATTCGTTCTTAATAGTAACAGTGAAGTAACACCTAAGCTCAGAACGTGCACTGTGAATATCTGAAGGTTTGAATGTGATAGGTGAAACGTAACTAATGTTTTTGAAAAAATAGTTGAGTTAATAGTAAATAAATGGGTGTGTCGAAAGCTGGTCGATGATTGGAGTGCGGTAGGGCATTATCTCGAAATGTCCTACACCACTATGATGACCAAAAGCTCACGACAGTCAGGAAAAGCTACCCTATGATTTGAGTAAGGTAGGGTGTTATCCCGAAACATCCTATTCTACTATGACGGGTAAGAGCTCATTCTGATGTGCGTCAAAAGAAAAAGAGAAAAAAAGTGAGAAAAAATTAAAGACTTTGTTATCGTTGAACTTATACCCAGTATAAACCGAATGATATGCTGTAGGGATTATCCTACTGAGTGCGCGGGAAGACTTTGTGTGGAACGATTACTGCCTACACCTTGGATAGTCATTAAAATTATTTGATAGGATATTTGTTTGAGAAGATTGTGAAGATTGAAAAGGGCTTGACACACACACAGAGAATCTATCTCTATGTTGGTATCGCTTGCTATAGTTGTTGTATCTTTTGTTACGTGAGTTAAGGATCTATGTGGATTACATGTACAGTGAGCCGGTTTTGATTATTTTGTTCGGGACGAACAAAAAGCTAAGTGTGGGGGGGTTGTTTAGGGTATATTTTACTATATTTTCGGGCTTAATCCCTGAACAATTTACCTTATTTTTAAGGGAAATAAATGAGAAAAGCGTGTTTTAACCGTTAAATTCCTATAATGGTTATTGAGGGGTTATAATTTAATTATGAGGAAATATTGAGTTTAAATGTTATTTTGTTACACATTATTATTATTATTATTATTCGATGACTTGGTGTAACAACAATTTTGCAGAAAATTAAAAGATATGCATGGGGATATCATTAATGGAGAAGATTAATCTCATTCAATCAAGTGATTTCAAAAAAAGGAAGAAAATCGGAGCATTGAAGAGAGGATAAATCAGATCAGATCGAAAGAGTGAAGTGGGGAACACGGTATATGAAGCAGCAGTGTGAAAACGCGTAAATAGGTAGGCTCGGTCGACCGAGCCATGCTATTCGGTCGACCGAGTGTCTTAAGTCGGTTGACCGAGCCCCGAAGCTGCAAAATCGACGCGTTTTTCTAGATCCTTCCTTATGTCGGCGAAACTCCTATATAAGCAGCACCATTCGAGCAGAAAAGAACACACAGAAAAAGCACCACATCACACAAAATTATGAGTTTCTTTCTTTCAATCTTGCTTGGGAGTTCGAAGATGATTGTTGGCTAAGCAATCCGCGGTGGGACAATGGAGGAAACCAATCAACAACCGCACCAACTAGAGGATTTTTAGCTATATCTTAGTGAGTTAAATTTATGATTTTTTTCATCAATTGGATATTGTTATATTGTTTATGTTTTATTTGAATCGAGAGATCGATGAAGCTATCTTTTTGATTGAATTTATATGAGAATATTGTTCAAGCTTTGATCTTTTCAATTGATGCAATTAATTGTGATTCAAGAGATTGTTCATGATTAGTTGAGTAGAGTATTGGAGACAATCTCATGATCGTGTTATGCATGCTAGTTTAGTTTTGCTTGGGAAAGAAAACGAAACCCTAGAAATTGATTAAAGAGATTTAATCAAATTCGTGATCTGATCATTACTAAAAATCGTATCTTAGCGCGCAATCTAGTTGGGGTTGGTTGGTTGATTGGTGGATTCTTGTTGCCTTGCCGTTTCTTTTAATTATTTGATAATCCGATTCGTTCGTATCAATTGTGATTGCTACGTTTAGTTATTTTAAAAATCCTAGTCTTTACCTACTGTTCTTTGCTATTTTCTGTTTCTAGTCATAGTTTCTTGATTATAATTAATATATACCTTAGCTCTAGATAATAATTTGTGACATAATCGATACAATAGACTGTACTTAATCCGATAGACGTTCGATTCCCTTAGGAAGACCCGGTAACACCTTTACTACGAGCCTTGCACTTGGGGTGTTCCGGTAATTATAAATTTAAAGCGAGTTTTTACCGAACAAAGAGGCACATAGGATTGCTTTTGCAGTTCATCCGGGAGCTACTAAAATGTACAGAGACTTGAAGGAAAGGTTTTGGTGGCCCTCGATGAAACTGGAGATAGCCAAGTTCGTTGCAGAGTGTGATACTTCCCAGAAGGTTAAAGCAAAACTTAGAAGACCATGAGGAATGCTTAAGCCATTGGACATCCCGGAATGGAAGTGGGATAAGATCACTATGGATTTTATCACCGGTTTACCTAAGACGAGAGGCGGTAGTGACGCGATTTGGGTGATCATGGACCGATTGACCAAGTCCGCTCATTTCTTACCGTATAAGGTTGATATGCCCTTGAAGAAGATGACGACACTATACTTGGATAATATAGTGAAGTTACACGGAGTTCCTATCTCTATAGTCTCGGATCGAGATAGTCGATTCGTCAGTCGGTTTTTGGAAGAGTTTACAAGCAGCTTTCGGAACCAAGTTGGATTTGAGTACGGCCTTTCATCCTCAGACAGATGGACAATCTGAGAGAACCATCCAAACACTTGAAGATATGTTGAGAGCTTGTGTTTTGGAAGTAGGTGGATCATGGGATGATTACCTACCGGTAGTGGAGTTTGCCTATAACAACAGTTATCATGCAAGTATAGGCATGCCACCGTTTGAAGCGTTGTATGGGAGAAGATGTAGAACGCCGCTGTTTTGGGATGAAGTCGGGGAAAGACAAATCACCGGGCCGGAATTGGTTGAGCAAGCTAAAGAAAGAGTTCAGTTGGTTAAGAAGAATCTGAAGGCGGCTCAAGAGAAAAGCTGGGCAGATGTTAGAAGGAGACCTCTTGAGTTTGAAGTTGGTGAAAGAGTTTACCTGCGAGCTTCACCAATGAAGGGAGTAAAACGTTTCAGACAAAAGGGAAAGCTAAGCCCTAAGTACGTTGGACCTTTTGAGATTCTGGAAAGAGTTGGACCGTTGGCTTATAAACTTAAGTTACCGGAATCCATGTCAAGAGTCCACAACGTGTTTCACGTCTCGATGTTGAAGAAGTGTTTGACCAAGACGGATGTTGAGACTACTGTTGATCCGGAGATTCTTCAAGACAATATTTCATATGATGAGGCACCGATCAGAGTTTTGGACAGGAAAGAAAAGATGATTAAGAGACGGTTGATTCCTTTGGTTCTGGTGCAATAGAGCAATCATTCTCCGGATGAAGCTACTTAGGAAGTTGAGGACAAAATGATCAGCGAGTTTCCAGATTTTATGGACTTACCAGGTATGTTCTAAGTTTCGAGGATGAAACTCCTTTAAGGGGGGAAGAATGTAATATTCTGATTTTCAGGAAAGGGCAGACGTGTCATTTTGCGAAAACAAAATATTGGGTTCGGTTCCTTTTATTAGGAGTTTAATAATTTGAGTATTTATGTAAATATTTTCGAGATATATATGTAAATATTTAAGGAAGAAAATATGGTTTAATAAGGGCCATTAAGGAAAATCAGTGCAATTAGGTAATATTGAGATTTTTCCTATTTAAGGGAAAATCAACCTAATCAGCCCCTTAAAGTTTTAATCAGAGTTTTCCACCTCCAAATTGTCTTCTGCGTGTGAGAAGAGAGCAAATTAGGGCTGAGGGTTTTTCATCAATTGCTAAGTTGATTCTTGACGGTTTTCAGATCAGAGTCGAGCACCGGAATCGTTGTGAAGAGAGCAACGTTGTGACATCAAAAAGATGAAGCATTGATAAGGTATGATTAAACCCTAGCTTTGTTCTTCTTCGAGTTTGATGGATTCAAACTCATAAATTCGTAGTTTTTGTCGTTTAGAAGAGTGTGATTGAATCTAATCTAAGTTTGGATTTATCACACATGTTTTCCTGCAGAAAATGATCAGTTTTGCTGCTGTTTTCTGTGGTTTGGAGTTGGAATTTGCTGCTTAAAAGGTAAGAGGATCTTCCTACAATTCCAATTATTGTTATTGAGGTTTAGATCAAGATTTATGATGCGTAGATGCAAGAAAGTTGTGCTTTTTCGTTGATCAAAGGATCATAGATGTTTAAATATGTTTTCTACGTGTTACTGTGCTGAAAACGAGGTTAATTAGGTTAGAAACGATTCAAAAATTGAGTTGTGATGATTTTAGCGTTTTGGGGAAAACCCAGTCGGACGGGCGTCTGCACTAGGCAGACGGGCGTCTGAGACCCTAGTAACTCGGACGGGTGTCTGCATTAGGCAGTCGGGCGTTTGAGGTCAGACTTTTGATTCAGGATGTAGTTGTTTTTGGCGGACGGGCGTCTGAGGTTAGTGGAAGGGCGTTTGGTTACGGATGGGCGTCCATAGGGTTTCAAATGGGCGTCTGGCCTGTTTTACCTTGTTTTCACTATTCTAGCATCCTAGTTTGGTTTTTGGCTTCATAATCGTGTTTTCACTGTTTTAAACCCTTAATCCTGATATGTTAACATTAATTAAATATGAGCAAGCCCCGATTGAGTTTCTGATTCGTTTAGTTAAAACGCCGAATGTACTCTTAAAGGGAGTTGAAATTCGGATCCGTCGGATGGGCATGAAAGGGCTTGTGTTTTGATGAACTAGGGTTCATCAATGTCTGTGTAATTGATAGGATGTGATGTCTAGTTGTCTAAGTGAGGGAGTAGAGTTGATAAGGTGAGTATTATTCTGAAACCACTTAGGTGACTAGTTAATTCACACTAATAATTACATAAGTGTAGTAAAAGCTAAAACGTCATCTATTCTTGGTTAGGCACTGATTCAAATCTGCGATGTGATACGTTCATAAAAGGTGGACAACGCTACTGGCTCAAAAGCCTGAAGGGTAGTGGAGGAAATCCATCGAACGTATATGCATACCGGGGATATCCCGGGACTACCGGTGCTAATCACCGTAGTTGGCAAGTATATCTCGTGGTGGAATTTTCACCATGCATTGTGTCCTTGATTAATGATGTAACACAGATAAGCTAAGCTAGAAACGTATAGTCATGACGTGTCGATGGGCAAGGAGTGAACCCTAAATTGAGTCGGTCTCACTAAGATGACATCTTTAATAATAACTTTAATTGAATTGTAGCTTCTACTTCTTACTTTGTACAAATGTACTTACCTCAAATGCATGTTTATTTATGTGTTTGGGGGAGAGAAGACGAACATGTTAGTGAAGATTTCGAGGAGGACTTTGATGACGACGTTTGAGGACGCCGGAGTTGAAGACCTTGTTTATTATTCTTTTATTTACGTTTATTTCCCAGTTCTGGATTATTGTTGGAACCTGTAGTTCCCTTTTAGTTTTTGAGATTCGTACTTTTGGATTTGTTTGGTTTCCGATGTAATAAGTATTACATTCTGTTCTATCTTTAGTATTTCTATTCTTGGCTATTTGAAAAAAATTACCCGAGTCTTTTAGCTTCCGTTTGCTTTTATTGGATACGACGTAGTAGAGGCTTACGTGTAATATTATTTATTTAATATTATGCGTGCCGAACGTTTCGATTTCCGGATAAGGACTCGGTGTTCGGGAACGGGGCGTTACAACCGCAAAATCAAAACCCCTCTCCCCTGCTGTAAAACCGCCTCTCATATCCCCTCCTTCTTCCCCGACCACTCCATCTCTTCCCTTCATCCCCCAGCCACCGCATCTCCTCCCCTTCTGCAAATTGACGAGGGTCGGAGTAGACCTGGCCACGCGTCATTCAGAGAATGGCCGTATGATAAATGAAGAAAGAGAAGAGTAATAATTATGAAGGCCAGAGGCCCCATGACAGTGAATATAAGCAGGCCTAACCCCAGGTGGGTGGTCTAACTTGTCCTTCCCAACCTGACCACCGCAGGACGGCTCGGTCATAGCAGAGGACGAGACATGCAGCTTAGGTCGAGATGACCCGAGGAGCCCAGCGCAGGACGTCTGGGGGTTTCCTTATTTTGGTATTCAAGCGTATGCCTATATAATAGGATAAACATGATAAGAATCCCACGATTATATGATGCTAATCCTGTCAATCAAATATACTCATAATAATCCCTAAGTCAAAGAGATTTACAAGAATTAATCCTCAGGGGTTAAGGAAATAAATCCTAATACTTGTAGGGCAAGACCCCCATATATAAATAAACTCTAAGGAACTACGAGAGACTTGATTCCAATTACATACATTGGATACGTTGGCAACTTGAGAGAAAGAACTCTCAGGCTCAGTCTAAAACAAACCCAAATCACCATCTCCATTGTTTCGTGTTCTTGAAAAATTGTTCTAAGAGTTAATTAGGTCTGGGTTATTTGATCAGACGATTTCTAACATCATCAATTGGGGCTAGAATAAGGGCCACTTTCCAGCGATTTAATCAAGTGTGCGCAATGGCACCACCAAAAAATACCGAGAAAAAGACCCAAACGCAAGATCCATTGATCCAAGAAGCTGATCCCACCATAACTGCTTCTGGCCAAACAGGCGGCGGGGAGACGGATCGTAACGCCACCACGAGCCAGCATCAAACTCAACAAGAAGAGGTGATTGCTGATCCGGCGCAACAAGCCATGTTGGAAGCTCTAAGAAACTTGGACATGCCGGCGTTTAAAAGTGTGCTTGGGCTGGCGCTAAAGGGGCGGGAAGAAGGTGTTCTTGAAGATAACATCCCTAGGCCCAACCCACCACACAAAGAGTATAAAGGGGACACCCTGTCCCCCACATCTAATGTGTGGAAAAGACAAGTCAATACTCAAGCCCAAAAGGATTCCCGAGAAGAGCTTGATGGAATACTAGGGCGGAAATCAGATGATCTATCGTTCGAGTGGCCATTTTCGGAGCAGATAGTAAACTATCCGCACCCAGAGAAGTTTAAAGTGCCTAAATTGGAACCTTATGATGGCAGCAAATACCCCAAGATCATCTCTTCCAATACTTGATGCATATGAACTTGGACTGTGCACCGGAGGAGATGAAGAGTAAAACCTTTCCAGCTCTACTTACGGCAGGGCTTGTGCGTGGTTTAGGAAAATACCCTCTAAGTTAATCTCCAATTTTGAAACATTGGCTAGAAAGCTTCTACAAGTTTTCGTCACGGGCAAGTCATTCCAGAGAAACACCACGTACCTCCTCACCATCAGGCAAAAAAAGACGAGACCGAAGTAGTTGAAGAGATTCAATGAAGAGTCAAGATAGGTCAAAAACATAGAAGAGCACCTCATATTCACCTCTTTCGTAGCAGGTCTACGAGAAGGTCGGTTGTAAGCTAAGTTAAACAGTCGATTACCCAAATCTATGGAAGAATGTATGGACCAGGCTTACAAGCACTGCCAAGGTGAGGAGGCTAATCAGTTGTAAAGGGAGTCAGAAGGCTCTAAGTAAGATAAGACAGACAATCGATCTGACAGAAAATGCACGTCCGTATGGGATCGAGTGGCAGCACCCGTGTTAGACCGACTTAGGAAAAAGGGTCCTCTGCAGGAGAGGGACTTCATCCCTCTAAATAAATCACGTGAGCAGGTCCTTGCAATCATGCAAAGGAAAAGAACAGCCCGAATTCCTCCTCCTCTAAGAGGTCCTCGAGAGAAAAGGGATCAAACGAAGTACTATAAGTACCACCAAGACATTGGACATGACTCCGAACATTTCGGGATCTGCAACGAGACATAGACTCCACGGTGATGGAAGGAAAGTTGGATGAGGTCATTCATCGATCTCAGAACTCAGAGACTAGGGGGTGAGGAGAGTTGAGAATGAGAGGATATAACCAAGATCATGACCATAGAGATAAGCAGCGACGAAGGAGGGATCCATCACCTGATCCAGAGAGGTGGATGGACAACCGACCTGTGAATATGATTAACACGATCTCGGCTAGACCGAACAGCACTACACGACGTAACGACGACAACGGCAGCAGGTCCGGCACCTCATCTGACTCCTACAAAAGGCAAAAGCTATCTGAAGAGGTAACTTATGGTCCTAAGGACTTTTTACCCTTAGTCGTTTACAACGAAAGTCTGGTCATTGAAGTAGTTATAAGAAACATATAGTAATGCGAATTTGCGTGGACACTGGAAGTGCAGTAAATGTACTTTACTATAGTGTGTTCCAAGCTGACACCCGTATCAGCTCCTCTTATTGGATTTTCCGGACCACCAGTAAATCCAGTGGGTATGGTCTGGTTACCCACTACTTTTGGCAAAGAACCAAGGGGCAGGACCCTGATGGTTAACTATTTGGTCGTCAAGGCGTCATCAGCTTACAATGTTATCATGGGGAGTCCTGCGCTGATCGACCTCCGAGCTGTCATCTCACCAGCTCATATCAGCATGAAATTTCCAACCTTTTAGGGATCGGTGGAAGTTAAAGGTGACGTGGAGACAACCAGGAGCTGCTATACGGCCACCGTCAATAGAAAAATGATGGTACAATAAGTCTCGGTAGAAGAATTGTTTCCAGAAGAAGAAGAAAGCTAGTCCTCAGAAGATACGATCGAGGCAGTGAGTTTATGGAAGGATCAGAAAGACCTAACTATGAATGTGGGGTCATGGATTTCAAAACAACATAAAGGAGAACTTGTAAAGGTATTTAGAGAATTCAGAGTCGTTTTCGCATGGAAAACAGAGGACATGCCAGGTCTGTCAGCCGACCAGACAATACATAAACTTAATGTTGATCCGAGCAGGAGACCAGTTCGGCAAAAGAAGAGGCATTTTGCCAAGGAAAGAATGGAAGCGATTGAGAAGGAAGTAAAGAAGTTACTCCAAACAAGTTTCATAAGAGAGGTGTTTTACCCAGACTAGTTAGCTAACCCAGTACTGGTGAAGAATCCAGATGGAAGTTGGCGGATGTGCGTGGACTTCACCAACCTGAACAGAGCCTGACCAAAAGATTGTTATCCGCTTCCAAAGATCGACAGGTTAGTGGATTCCACAGTTGGTTTTGAAGTATATGCATTCTTAGATGCCTATAAAGGGTAGCATCAGATAGTCATGGATCCTGACGATGCAGAAAAAATTGCATTTATAACCGAACTAGGCACCTTTTGTTATGTCACTATGCCCTTTGGGCTAAAGAATTCTGGAGCGACATATCAAAGTGCAGTAAATAAAATTTTGAGCAACCAAATCGGAAGATGTATGGAGGTGTATGTTGATGATCTCCTAATCAAGAGCAGGTCTCTTGACCAATACATGCTTGATGTCAGAGAAGTGGTCAGTGTGCTCAGGCAAACTCAGATTAAGCTTAACCCCAAAAAATGCACGTTTAGGGTAAGGTCGGGTAAGTTTCTAGGATACATGATCTCCAATGAAGGTATCAAAACAAATCCAGATAAAATTAAGGCATTGAAGTCCATGCCACCTCCCAAGAGCATCAAGGAAGTGCAATGACTAACAGGGCGTATGGCTGCCCTGAATTGATTCTTGTCTAGATCTACACAGCGTGCCTTACCATTTTTCGAAGTCTTAAGAAAGACAAGTCCTTTCCAGTGGAATGAGGACAGCCAAAAGGCTTTCGAAGACCTCAAGGCTTATTTAGCTGAGTTGCCGACCTTGACCTCCCCTCAGGAAGGTGAAACTCTGCTAATATACTTAGCAGTTTATAAAGAAGCAATCAGTGTGGTCCTGATCTAATGAAGTTTGTAGAATTACAAACAAACAAAATAAAATGCGGAATTATTATTGATCAAGTAAAAGTTACAAAGTTGATCACAATGTTGCTGATCATGGTGTATTTATAGCTTCATACACCTCATGAATCAATCAGAAGTAAGTTACAAACGGTTATAACAAACTATAACAAAATAACCGCTTTCTAGTTTACATCGTATTGCAAGTGATCAGCAGGCTGCTGACTATCGGCAGGCTGCTGAGGTTTCCATACTGTGCTTGGTCCCCCGGCACGGTGGAGGTTTCGTAGCGCGTCATGAGCACCGGGCTAAGGGGCGGTCAGCAGGATGCTGGTGTCTTTATATCATCAGCAGCTTGTGCACTCAGCATCCTTTCAGCCTATATAACACACCCCCTCAAGTTGAGAGTGGTACATGAACAGATTGCACCCAGCATTCCTTTCATCCACTTGAATTCTGGAAGATCTTTGAAATTCCCATTTTATCTAGTACATAAGAGAAGATAGGTGCATCCAAGGCCTTGGTGAGGATGCCAGGTATTTGTTCTTTTGTATTGACAGGAAGAAGTTTGATGAGCCCTGATTTGACTTCGTCTCTCAAAACATGGCAGTCAATTTCAATATGTTTGGTTCTTTCATGAAAGACAGGATTGTGAGCAATGTGAATTGCACTAGCATTGTCACAAAATAACACAACAGACAACTGAACTGGAATTTGTAAATCCTGTAGTATATAGATAAGCCACTGGATTTCACAAACTGCATTTGCCATGGTCCTGTACTCAGCCTCTGATGAACTTCTAGCAATTGTTGTTTGTTTCTTTGCCTTCCAAGATACTGGAGCATCTCCTAGAAACATCATATAACCTGATTCTGATCTTCTTGTTTCAGGACAACCAGCCCAATCACTATATGTACAACCCTTAAGAATAAGATCATTGTCTGCTGGAAAGAAGATTCCTTGGCGAGGATTGGTCTTCAAGTACCTCAGCAGTCTATAAGCTGCCTTCATATGATTATCAGTGGGAGTGTCTAGAAATTGACTTAGTTGTTGTACTGCAAAGGCAATATCTGGTCTTGTAAAAGTAAGGTAAATCAATTTACCCACCAGGGATCTATATGCAGTGTTATCTTCTAAAAGTGGTGAATCACCTTGTTGCAAAGTCTGCTTGGACTCCATAGGTGTCTTTGCAGGTTTGGCTCCTAAAAATTCATATTCTTCTAGGAGATTAAGTGTGTATTTTCTTTGTGAAATGGATATTCCTTTTGGACATCTAGCAGTCTCAATTCCTAGGAAATATCTCAATTTTCCAAGATCTTTGATGGTGAACTGCTGATGTAGAGCATCATTTACTTTCTGAATCAACCCTTCACTGGTGCTTGCTGCTATGATGTCATCAACATAGACCTGTAAAGGAATAAAGGACTGTCTTGACCTTTTTGTAAACAAACTCTGATCATTTTTGGATTGAGTGAATCTTTGAGCCTCCAAAGATTCAGTCAACTTGCAATTCCATTGTGTGTTGGCTTGCTTGAGGCCATACAATGACTTAGTAAGCCTGCAAACTTGATTTGGTTTGGTTGCTGCACACCCTGGAGGTAATAGCATGTACACTTCTTCATGCAAATCTCCATGGAAAAAGGCAGTATTGACATCCATTTGATGTAGGTGCCAATTGTTGGATGCTGCTGCTGCAAGTAAGGCTCTAACTGTAGTGATCTTGACAACAAGTGAGAAGTTTCTTGATAATCAATACCATATATTTGAGAGTAGCATTTTCTCTCCACTGAACCATCAGGGTTGTATTTGATTTTGTACACCCATTTGCATCCAATACGTTTCTTGCCTGAGGCAGATCAACTATCTCCCATGTGTGAGTCTTTTGTAAAGCTTCAATTTCTTTGTTCATTGCCTCTTTCCATTCATCATTCTTGATGTCTTGATTGTAGGTCTTAGGCTCTTTAACTACATCAATAGCATTAATGAATCTGGCATAGTCTGCTGAGAGGTTGTCCAGACTCATTTCTGCACTCAGTAGATGTGGAGTCTACTGAACATTATGAGCACCCCTTGATAAAAGGTTGGTGATTTCCTTGTTCTTGTGGACCTTCTTAATTGTGTGGGTTCATGTGCCTGATTTACTGGTTCATGCCTTGCATTGGATGTATCAGCTGCTGTTGATCCCAATGCTGGTTGGTCTGCTGACTCATTCAGTGGGTCATCAAAACTGTCCATTATTGGCAAAGGAACAGGCATGTCAGCAAGATGTCTAAGCTTTCCCAACACCTGCTGAAAAAGAGGAAAATAAGTTTCATGGAATTGAGTATTTCTAGCAACAAATATATCTTTGTTGGTAATATCTAAGAGAATAGCACCCTTGGAGTTGGTTGAATTCCAAAGATAGATACAAGTCCTACATCTTGAGTCAAATTTGGTTCTATACTGCTGAAGAGTGCACGAAAAAACTAAGCAACCAAAAACTTTAAACACAGAATAATCTGGTTTGGTACCATAAAGAATTTCATGTGGAGTGCTTTCTTTCATAGGCGTGGCATTAATCAATTTTACAGCATGTAAAAGACAAAAACCCTAATATTCAATTGGTAGACTACTCTGGAACCTCAAACCTCTTGCAACATTCAGCAGATGCCGATGTTTTCTTTCAACAATACCATTTTTCTAAGGTGCACTGACACAAGATGTCTGATGTATGATACCCTGTTGAGCATAAAAGTCAGTAAGTTGGAATTTCGCACCATTGTCAGATCGAATTACTTTAATAAATTTATGAAACTGAGTAGAAACAAATTTAACAAGGTCAGAGGCTTTAGATTTAAGCCTCATAAGAAAAACCCAAGTAAATCTAGAAAAATCATCAACAACAATAAGAAAATATTGTTGTCCATTTATAGTATGCTGTCTCAAAGGACCCCAAATATCCATATGAACAAGGTCAAAAGTAGTATTTACAGCAGTTGTACTTAAAGGAAAAGGGTTTTTCTTCAACTTAGCCATAGGGCAGACATAACAAAGATCATGATTACAAAATTTGACATCAGCAGACTATGAACTGATGACTTACAATCTGGCAAGTGTCCTAGTCTATAATGCCATAAAAGTGCATCATCTAATCTATCAGATAGAGTGTGATTTGCTACAACATTGGAATCAGAAAGTCTTATTGGTTGATCCCTGACATAGAGTCCTCTCTGTAACCCAGCTGAACCAATAACTTTCTTGTTCTTGTCCTGTAAAACACACTTGTTAGCAGAAAAGACAGTTGCACATTTTGTATGATTAATAAAAGAGGGTAAAGACAAAAGGTTATACTTAAAACTAGGAATGCAAAACACATAATGTAGGACCAATTGAGTGTTAATCCTCACTTGTCCTATATGTGTGACAGAAACATTATTTCTATTAGGTAATCCCATTTTTATACCAGATGAAGGTTTGGGATTGCTTAACAGATCTAATGATCCTACAATGTGATCTGTGGCACTAGAGTCCAAGATCCATTGTATTGACCTTACTAAATTTAGGTCACTTGTTCCTGTAGCAGGTGAGTAGTTTGTATCAACATCAGCAGGTTGGCCAACAGCGAACCCTGCATGTCTAGGAGGATCATTCAGTAGAGCCATCAACTTCTCAAGTTGTTGTATAGTAAGATTGGGAAACCCTGGTCCAGCAGACCTGCTTGGCGCCTGATCTTCTTCTGCTGATTGTTCCTCTTCTACCATATTTGCCCTTTTTGACTTGAAACCAGGAGGAAAGCCATGCTTCTTGCAACAAGTCTCCTCAGTATGGCCATTGAATCCACAAAAACTACATTGCATCTTTTTGGGATTTTTAGGCCTGGGATTTGTAGCAGAGTTAGGTCTGCTGACAGTCTGATTGTGTCCCTGTCCATTCTTTTATGACAATAGGACCATGGAATCTTAATTCTTGGCCTTGTTAGCCACATATGACTTCTGTCTCTCAAACTTGATTGCCATTGCAAAGGCATCATGAATTTCTGGAAAAGGCACCGTCAACATTGCCTGTGAGACCATTAGTTCAAACTCATCCTATAATCATTTAATAAATTTCATGACATGTTTAGCCTCTATATGATCCATCAGATTGCTGATTGCATTGTAATGACATTGAGGATCACATGAACAGATTGTTATAGGCCTGATGGTCTTGATTTCTTCCCAACGAATCATCAATTTTGTAAAATATTGATTGACAGAATCTATGCCTAGTTTCAGTGGATGCATTTCTTCAAGAATATCTGAAAGTCTTAAGGCATCAACATTTGAAAATCTTGTTCCAAGATTCTTCCAAACTATAGGTGCATTCTTCAAGTACATCAAACTTTGAGCAATGGTGTTCTCCACAGAATTTAAGATCCATGATCTGACCATTGTATCACATTGCCTCCATGAATGGAAGTCGGCTAAATCTGCTTCTGGCCTTTTAATTGTGCCATCTACGAAGCCAATTTTATTCTTGGTGATCAACACCATCTCCATGGACATTTTCCAGGGATTGTAGTTATTGCCATTCATCATTGGCTGAACAAGAACCAGAGAAGGATTCTCATTAGGATGAACATAGAATGGACTGGAGGGACTTATTTCTTGTTTCTTAGCTGCCATAGCTATTAAGAATTCCAGAAATGATTCTCAAAACAACGAAGATAGTGGAAAAATGATCAAGAACTGATCAAAAAATAGGAAAAAGGATAACAGTTTACTCTCAAGAAACTGAAAAAAAAACTTAGAAAAACATGAAGAACACTCTCCAATTTCTTCAAAAACACAGGAAGCTCTTAGAAAATCTCAAATTTCTGCTTTGATACCATGATGAAGTTTGTAGAATTAAAAACAAACAAAATAAAATGCGGAATTAATATTGATCAAGTAAAAGTTACAAAGTTGATTACAATGTAGCTCGTCATGGGGTATTTATAGCTTCATACACCTCATGAATCAGTCAGAAGTAAGTTACAAACGGTTATACCAAACTATAACAAAATAACCGCTTTCTAGTTTACATCGTATTGCAAGTGATTACCAGGCTGCTGAGGCTTCCATGCTGTCAGCAGGCTGCTGGTGTCTTTATATCATCAGCAACTTGTGCACTCAGCATTCCTTTCTGCCTATATACTGTAACATGATCAGAGATGATGACAATGTGCAGAAGCCAATCTTCTATGTGAGTAGAGCACTACATGGACCTGAAGTCAGATACACTAATATAGAGAAGTTAGAATTGGCCTTGGTGCATGCTTCAAGGAAACTAAGGCCATATTTTCAAGCACATCCGATAACTTTCGTGACAGATAAGCTGCTAAGGCAAATATTAGCTCGACCGGACATGTCTGGACGATTAGCGAAGTGGGTTGTAGAGCTTGCAGAGTATGACCTGGACTTCCAACCCTGAACTGCAGTAAAAGCTTAGGCTTTAGCAGACTTCCTAGCTAAGGGAATCTCTATGGATATCGAGAAAGATCATCCGACGATGCAAGTTGAGCTATGGACCCTATACGTGGATAGGGCAGCAGGGAAAGAAGGGGCCGGGGCAGGCCTTCTGCTCATAAGTCCAAAAGGAGAAGAGTTTCCATATGCCTTGCGCTTCAAGTTCAAGGCCATGAATAATGAAGCAGAGTATGAGGCTATGATTACCGGGCTCCGATTAGCTAACAAGCTCGGTGCCACCCAGTTACAAGTTTTAAGCGACTCTCAGCTGGTAGTTAATCATGTCAAAGGGGGATATGAAGAAAAGGAAGAACCAATGAAGAAGTACTTGTCTGTGGCTCAAGCCTTACTCAAGAACTTCAATTCAGTCCAAATCGAATAGGTCTCCCGATCTCATAATAAACGAGCTAACGCCCTCTCAAAGTTAGCATCTAACTTTATCTCAAATAAAAAGGTTCTAGTGGAGCAGCTAGAAGAGAAAAGCTATATTCAGAGTGAAGTCCAACCTATTACTCAACAACCTACATGGATGGACCCAATTATGTCCTATCTGAGGCATAGCATCCTACCAAATGACAAGTCTCAAGCTCGCAAGATGAAGCTCCAGTCGAAAAGGTATTCTATTTTTAACAAAGTTCTTTACAGATGATCTTTTATATCTCATTGGCTCAGATGTGCTTCAAAGAAAGAAGGAAATTATCTCCTTAGAGAAATTCATCTCGGTATTTGTGGAAATCACGCGGGTTCATGAACCCTATTGAGAAAGTGTCGTCGTTTTGGGTTTCCTGGCCCACGATGCAAAATGATGCAAATGAACTCGTTCTAAGGTGCAAATCATGCCAGGTGCATGACAACTTGTCTCATCAACCTTCATAGGCCATGGTCCCTATAGTCTCTCCTTGGCCTTTTTACCAATAGGGCATAGACCTGGTCGGGCCACTTTCCCGAGCTCCGGGTAATCTCAGATTCCTTGTGGTAGTTGTTGATTATTTCACTAAATAGGTAGAAGATAAAACTCTAACTACCATCACTGTCAAAGCTATTCAAAAATTCCTATGGAAGAATATAGTCTGTAGATATGGCATACCTAAGACCCTGATCTCAGACAACGGAACTCAGTTTGAAGACAAGACAGTCAGATCGTGGTGTGCCGAGCTGGGCATCACTCAGAATTTTACCTCTGTGGGTCACCCACAAGCCAATGGCCAGGTCGAACAAACAAACATGCAAGTCAAGATCGGGTTGAAAAAGAGACTAGAGGAGGAATGAGAGACTTGGGTAGAACATATACCCAATATACTTTGGGCGTACAGGACTACGCCAAATTTAGCCACAGGAGAAACACCTTTTTCCTTGGCATATGGGAGTGAAGCGGTCATTCCAGCAGAGATTGGCCTTCCCTCCCCAAGGTCAAAACTTTACACGCATACAGATCAAGAATCTGAACTCAGGCATTCTAAGGATGATTTGGAGGAAGCCAGAAAGGTGTCCTACATTAGAATGACCAAGTACAAACAGAGGATATCTCAGTACTATAAAAGTCAAACACTCTTACTTTAAAGAAGGAGATTTGGTGCTCCGAAGGAATGAAGTCAGCAGGCAAGGTCCTTAGGGAAGGCTTGACCCGAACTGGGAAGAAGTTCATGGAAAATGAGTGTACCAACTAGCTGATGCAAGTTGCAGGACCATACATTGAAGTTGGACCGCCAACAACTTACGCAAATTCTATGTCTAGGATAGGTGCCAGACTTGCATTATTTTCTTTTCAGTTTTGTTTATTTCAATAAAATGTAATCAAACATCAATGCATTTTAATAAAATGTTTCTTTTTATGAATATGTCATTGTTAATTTATAACCCTCAAAGGGAACCAATTTTTGAACTGATCACTGTAGGTCAGACTCAGAAAGTTTGCAAAGGACAAACTCTCTAAGTCTGCAGGTCAGGCCAATTTTTGAACTGAGCTTTGCAGGTCAGACTCAGAAAGTTTGCAAAGGACAAACTCACTAAGTCTGTAGGTCTGGCCAATTTTCAAATTGAGCTCTACAGGTCAGACTCAGAAAGTTTACAAAGGACAAACTCTCTAAGTCTGCAGGTCAGGCCAATTTTCAAAAGACAAAATGCAAAACAAGATATAAATAAGCGCAAAACGAGCTCCCTTAAATTAGAAATGCCATACTTGGGGGGAGCAAAGGGTTACCAGGTAAGTACTTAAACCAAAAATAAAACTCAATGTAGAAGTGCTTAACAGAAGAGCACCACAAATGTTGGAAGAACGCACAAGTTTTTCAAAAGTTTTACAAAGCAAAATTTGTTTTAACAAAATGAGAGTACAATGTATAAATCAATTCTCAGGGATTCTGCCGCTCTGTTAGGGAAGGAGCTGGCTCAGTGCTCTGAGGAGTAGGACGGCGTTTAGAATACTTGACTCCAAAGTCCTCGCCATCCTTAAACTCCCTTAGCCGGTCATCATAGATCCTGCCCGCACCTGCTTTGTACATCATTCGATAATGGGGAAGGTCGGGAGCAACCAGATCAGCGCGCTGCTCTTTGGCCTCATCAATTCCAAGAGTATAGCCATGCTGCATAACTGGGCCTAATAAAGCCTTCAAGGCCTCATAAAAGTGTCTAGAGGACTTGTACTCATGGATGGCTTGAGCATTCCGAGCAGGAATAGAGGATTCCAGTGCATCCCTTTCGGCCCGGAGTTTAGCCAAGGCTTGCCCCAGCTCGGAGTTTTCTTATACTTGTCTAACTCAGTTTGAAGCTCAGCACTATACTGAGTCTTGACTTGCTGGAGCTCAGCATCACAAGCTCTGAGCTGCTCTATTAGGGCCTTGATCTCTTCGTCTTTAGACTTAGCAGCCTCCTTATGCTTCTGACTGTTGTCTCTTAGATCTGCTACTCTCTTCTTAAGAACTTATTTACTTGTTGAGAACTCAACGAGCCTTTTTAAGAACTCCTGCTTGATTTGGTCCCCCTGTAAAAGCAATAAGCACGTCAGAAAAGAAAGTGCAGTAGATGAAAGGAAAAAGAACTAGACTAAAGAAAAGAGACTTACAACAGCGGCCAGGTCATGATCAGATAACTCAAAAAGACGCCCCTGACATGAAGGAGCTCTATCCCCAGTAAGGTCCTCAACATCGCCAGCCGGACAAGATTCAGATCTCCTCTTCTTGGATCTGCCCCTTTAGGGGGTATCAATAGTTATAACGTGGCTCCTTAACCTGAGCCTGACTTCCTCTTCTTCTTCCTCTTCACCCTGCACACCCGTATTCAGTTCCAAAAGGCCAACTCATTCTTGTGCAAGAAGAGAAGAAGACCCAGGTGCATCCTCAGGATGTTTGGATAAACTTCGAGCTGATCGCGTGTAAGTCACTAATGTCCATATTACTAGAAAGAATACTAGGTAGGCGAATCAAGGTCGATCCCACACAGACAACACAACTTTAACTATAAACGATTCTAATCTAATTAAGAAGCCACATATAGATGGTCAATGACCAACAATAAACATGAAAGAAACTTGTTATTTCTCCCCCTCTTCCCACCTATCTACTAACTTGGATTAGTCAATCTTTATATTACTTCCCCACATAATTTCCTTAAATTAATCGGGCGAGCTTTTGATTTAGTTTTAAGCTACGGGTGCAACTCCTAACTCTATCTACTCCGACCATGGTTGTAGACAATCTATATGCAAGCTACCCTCCCTAATTGGTCCGTAATAACCCATACACATAAAGAACTAGAATTGCAGATATCGAGTGCTAACTCATACCGCTAACCCGCCTAGACAGCTATCTACACTGATCAGCATGTTCCTAGGGTCCATCAAGACTATATCCAAACTAACACTTCACTATTCATATTTCATGTTAATTTACGAATACAATAAGCAGATTGGCCAGATCTAACCTACTGTTAATTAAACATGTCGATCAACGTAGCTGTAGTGAATCCTACAGATTAAGTTTCCTAAATTTTGCCTCGGTAAACCGTTATAGACCGCAGGTTTACCGGGGTCATATTTTCTTAATTCTAGATCTACATTGCCAATTACGATTAATCTAAGTAAATAATGGGGTCGTTAAACATGCAGATCAACTAAAACTTATAAATACGAACAAATCTACCATATTGAAGACAAAAAGGAACGTTCAAAGCTTTATACCTTCGACAATAGAGATTTAGCTCGATCTACTTAAACTAGAGATGGTAGAGAATGGGACAAAACCAGAAATAACTCCTCAAAATCTTGGAATAACTTTATTTCATCAAATTATATAATGTATATAATATAATATGCAAAAACTTGTGTAAACTTATGTAATAACCAGCTAATGCGGCTTTATATAGATACAACAGCCGACTTATGACTCATAGAACCCAAACTGACCTAGTAGATGCAGTAGAATCGATTTCGTGTTCCACAAGGCCTTCGGTTTACCGGACCTAGCCCTCGGTAAACCAGACTGACTTTTTTCTTTTTCTTCAGCAGATTTCTTCTTGGATTTCTTTTACTTGGCCCAACATGCATCTTTTAGTCCAGATCCGATCATCAAAGCTCCAAATTCGGTACATCCTATAAAACACATAAAACGAGACAAAACAGCACCAAATATTCGGGAAAATAACACAGATGCAGAATTACGATCCTTGAAACATACACATAGCATTTAACACATATTCCATATAATAACGAGCCTATCTATCCTCTCTTCAGCAAAATTCAGGGTGAATAAGGGTATAATTAATGGTACCATTTAAGGCGTTATCAACTACCCCCCACTTAGCTTTTGATCGTCCCGAGCAAAAAGGCGAAATGAAGACAACATCCTGATCAGTATACAAGTTAATTAAAAACAACTATGCTTCACAAAGTCAAGATCAAGATCATTCCACTCAAATCCATTAGTAACGCATTAAACACTATTCACGCCATGAGCCAATGTGTGTGTGTAATAACTTCCACAACCGCTTAGTAATGCAGACAATCTCACATTACGTCAACCCGTAGTCGAACTAACCAGTCTAGAACATGCTGTTTATTATTCAAATTAGATGGCAAGGTGGATCGAGAACCGAGTATTACTCTTAGACTCGTGTCAATCGGTCTATGCAAAAGTCATGCGTTTTACGCTCCATCGACTCAATTTTTGCCAAAGAGATTATAGATGTATATATTTCAATGCATTTCTCTTTCTTGGCGGGTGAACTCTCATAAATTTATCTATCCTCACGGTCTCACTCTTGATAAACTACCGAATCTGAAATTCCTTTGCCTTTATAAGCTTGGGTGAAACATAATTCGGGATAAAGCCAGGGTCAACTCTAGTCAAAGAAATATGCTATCGACTACACACCATAGAAGCTGAGTTATACGTGCTTAAAATGCTGGCTCATAACAGAATATGCGCTTAATACGCTACTGCTTCAGAAGTGGGCACTTACTTTTACTTGTACATCGTGGAACAAAGATGAAGTCAATTAACTCAAAAAGAAAGATATCATATTTTTTTCAAAATTCTGTCGAAACGAATCGAAGTCTAGGTGGTGAACAGTGCATCAAAGAGAATCAAGATAAGCACGTAATTCATGGAATATAATGCTAAGAAGCTATGTGACGTCCCGTACCCCCCACTTAATCGAAACATTGTCCCCAATGTGTAAGATGTAAAAAATTAAAACGAAAAGGAACTTAGCTTCGTGAAGGGTGGAGCCAAAGAAGAATTGGATCGTTTTATATTTCATCGGGCTCATGTAAGTAGTCCACGAATAATCTGCGCTAAGTAACTCAAACAAACCAAGAAGAATAGTGGTGACAAGAAATCGTATAATAAAATTGCGGCAGTAAAAGAGAAAAAATATATATCTAAACAATTTAAGCCAACAAAATCATTATATTATTGAAAATCCTCTACATTACTAGGTAGGAAATAAAAAGAAAAATAAGAAAATGGAAAATAACAACAATGAAAAGAAAGAAAAACTAGTCCTCCTCGTAATAATCCTCCCAATCATCTCTAGGCTCAAAACTAAGTGGTGAAGCAGAACTCGAGGCAGGAGCGGCGGAAGAGAAATCTCCGTGACGTGGGGCAGTCCTAGGTGGTCGGGTCGATGGAGGAATGCAAAAAAGTCTATAAATTTGTCCATTTTGCGATGCAGCGTCGCAATCTCTCTAGAATGCTCCTCCAACAAATTAAGCTCTCTGAGTCCGGGGTGCTCCGAGGACCGGAGTACGCTCCCTCTCAGCTCTCTGACCAACTTGCCTCGGTACTCATTGAACTGACTGTGAACTGATCATCAGCTCAGGGTCTTCCCAATCGTCACTGATGAGAACTTTCACCTCGTCCTCCAGAGCAAACATGTCAATCATCGGCCCATATGGAAACTGCACTCACTCAGACGTAGCTGCAATCTCATGTATGTGGCTATGCATCAGTAGACCGATGTTGATTCAAGATCCCTGCTCCAGATAGAACATCAACTCCGCCCACTTCGTTGTGACAGAGACCGTATGCTTGGTCGGTAGAAGGCGGGCACAAACAAATCAGTTGACCATCTTTCGATCCCAAGATAATTCACTTTCCAGGAAGATGGTGGGGGCTCCCATAGGGTTGCACTTCCATTTCACCCCAAAGTAATCAGCTATCATCTGCATCCTCTCAAGATCTTCAACATTGGTCGAGGATGTGTACTCGTCTGGGCCCACTGGTGGGTTGCGAACCCCGAAATGTGCATTGATCCGCTCAATTGAAAAATCATCATTAACACCACAGACCATTGCAAATGTAGCTCATGGGTTGTGTGAAAGATAAGCATAGAATTCCCGCAGCACTGTAGCATTGAATTGGCCCGATGCCTCTGCCATATCTAAAATGTCTTGTACTTGTAAGGCTCGTGGCAAGATCGAACCACAATCCTCTAAATCCATGCCATGCTCACGGCTAACAGATCAGCCGTTCCAGTGTCCTCTGAACAACTTATAAATCTCAAGTGAATCAAATTGCTCAACCCCGTCGATTAAGGGTTTGGCATCTCCGTATAGAAACTGTTGACCGCTTGGACGACGTGTGATCCGGCTACGTTTGGGACCTATCCTATTGATAACATGGACTGAGGATGATGCTGAACCTAAAAAATTACCCTCGGCAAACCGGCAGCTGCCTCCGATTTACCGGTGTTAACTTCACCCGGTTTCTTTTAGGATTGTGCTCTGATACTGGAAAATGAAGAACTGCATCACTTCTTATTGCAGCAGCACTACTAATCAGCAACAGGGATTGAAAAGTTGGTGTTCTGGGTTGTTGAAATGAAAGGAAAAAGGTTTGGTTTTGGTGGATGTATGGTGGTGATAATGGTGGTGATGGTGGCCGAATTTTCTACTAGGGAAAGAGATGGAGAAATTTGGTGATTGAAAGAAGATGATAGTAGATGAGAATGATGAATAATGGTCATGGAAGGGTGTTTAAATAGGAGAAATGATGGAAGGTGGAAGGATTTGGTAGGATAATGTGTAGAGGATTAATTAGGGTGAGGGATTTGAGGGGGTGATTGATGGGTGAGGTGGAGTGTGGGAAAGGATGAAAAGGTGGAAAAATAGGGAAAATAGGATGGTTTTTTGCTGACTGGTAGGTTTCTGGTGCAACGTGTTTCCTCCATGTGTCTCTAAAAATTCTGCTTTTAAATCAAACACTCAGAAACTTGAAAATCTCCGCTCGGTAACCCGGAGGTAACTCTTGGTTTTCGGGACTTCTTTTCCCCAGATTTCTCTGTCCGCCTTCTCTGCACACTTTAATTAATCTCACTGCTCAATCCTGGCCTCAAATTCACTAGTCTCTTACTCCTTTTGTTGCTATCTCCGACTCGATCCTAACCTACTTCACTAGAATCCACAACGAGTCGAAAAAACCTTCCCAACAACCATCAGTTTCAAGCCTAAGGATGCGGTAGGATGAAAAAAAGCTCGTCCCTTCATCCAGCTACTTTTATTCACTCACATTCTAACTAAGGGTTCAAGGGAATAGTTCTAATTTTAAGGTCGTCAGCTCGACTTACCTTCGGACCTTCAATCAATCAAAATTTAGGGCCTTAACTCACCAAACTTACATCTTCGAGGTCTTAACCGTCATGCACTTCCCTTATCGTTGATCATTACCTTTCAAGAGTGCCTTTTCACGGTTTTCCATAGAAACTTTCTGAGCTCTCTTCCTAGCACGCATCTCTCTCTTTGCTCGTATGCTAGGTCATCCCCTGCTTCGAGATTTAATCATTATGCCCAAGGATTCCACACTTTCCACTTTAAGCTCTAATCCGTCACTACGCAATACGGAAGGACTAGCTTCCGTGAGCGCCTTGTTGTGGTCCTTCTCTTCACGCTCTCTAAGAATTAGCCTCATGAATTCTTGCTCACAGGTCTCTACTAGAACCTCTCGTTGCCTATGCCCTTCCTTCTCTATCTCCATGACTTCTACTTTTCCTGAATCATAAGTCATCTTGCAACTTTCAGGCCTATTATCTAGGGGCTCTAAGATTTTGAAAGATACTGCAGCATTATTCAGTCTTAGAGTGATATCCCCATTATCAAAGTCAATGATTGCTCTGCTTGTCGCTAAGAAAGGTCTTCCTAACAAAACTGGGGCACTTAGGTCCTCTGGTACGTCTATAACCGTGAAATCAATTGGAAAAGTGAACCCTCCTGCCTTTATCGTGCACTTCCTCAGCAGACCGGCAGGCATATCTCTAGTCCTATCAACAAAGGTCATAGTTTGGGTTTGATTCATAATGACCAGAAGATTAATCTTCTGGCAGAGGGATAGAGGTAGAATGTTACAACTTGAACCAGAATCACAAAGACCTAAACCTACAGATATACCATTGACAGAGATTGGGAGTCGAAATGTTCCAAGGTCTCCTAACTTTTCTACAGTGTCAGAATCTGGGTAATCCTCAGAATCTGAGAACATGGTGTCCAGATCCTCCTCCGGATCATCGGAGTCGTAATCGGACGATATATCAGTTAGTTCGATAGGAAACGTACCTGGCCGATAAGTTTCGTACTCTTTCAGGTTTTCCTCTGCTTCTTGTTTAAGCATTTAGTCTCCTCCTCCACGCGCTTCTTATCAGCTTCGTATTGCTCTCTGGCTTCTGATCCAGGGTACATCGAGATTGGTTTGATGTTCAACACAGTACGAGGCATTGTGTTTGACTCGTCTAGCCTTAATTGCTTTTGCTTGACTGAATTTCCAAAGTGTCCTAATACTCCTGCAAAAGAGACAAAATAAAACAAAGAAAAGGTTGGCCACTCCCGCTTCAGTTGGGGTTGATCCCAACTGTTGCGGACCCACTAACTAAAATCAACTAAGACATACACAGAAAAACAGGGACTGTTAGAATTTGATTTTCTGGGTCTCGGTAAACCGGAGTTAAACCTCGGTAAACCGGACGTAAAATCTCTTATTCTGACTGATTAACAGGTGCAGGTTTGATCCACATATAGATGGTCATTGACCAACAATAAACATGAAAGAAACTTGGATTAATTAATCTTTATATTTACTTCCCCACATAATTTCCTTAGATTAATCGAGCGAGCTTTTGATTTAGTTTTAAGCTACGGGTGCAACTCCTAACCCTATCTACTCCGAGCATGGTAGTAGACAATCTATACGCAAGCTACCCTCCTTAATTGGTCCGTAATAGCCGATACGCATAAAGAACTACAATTTCCGATATCGAGCGCTAACTCATACCGCTAACCCGCCTAGACAGCTGTCGACACTGATCAGCACGTTCCTAGGGTCCATCAAGACTATGTCCAAACTAACACTTCACTATTCGTATTTCATGTTAATTTACGAATACAATAAGCAGATTGGTCAGATCTATCATACTGTTAATTAAACCTGTCGATCAAAGTAGCTATAAAGAATCCTCCAGATTAAGTTTCCTAAATTTTTGCCTCGGTAAACCGGTATAGACCGCTGGTTTACCGGAGTCAGCTTTTCTTAATTCTGGATCTACATTGCTCAATTACGATAATCTAAGTAAATCATGGTGTCGAGAAACATGTAGATCAACTAAAACACATAAATACGAACAGATCTACCATATTGAAGACAAAAGGAACGTTCAAAGCTTCATACCTTCGACAATGGAGATCTACTCAAGCTATAAATGGTAGAGATGGGAGAAAACAAGAAATAACTCCTCAAAATCTTGGAATAACTTTATTTCATCAAATTATATAATGTGTATAATATAATATGCAAAAACTTGGGTAAACTTATGTAATAACCAACTAATGCGGCTTTATATAGGTACAACAGCCGACTTATGACTCATAGAAACCATAACCGACCTAGTAGATACGGCAGAATCGATTTCGTGCACAAGGCCTTCGGTTTACCGGACCTAGCCCTCGGTAAACCGGGCTGACTTTTCATCTTTTACTTCAGCAGATTTCTTCTTGGATTTCTTTTACGCAATGTTCTAAAACTCGCTAGGCGACCTCGGTACGCTACAGGGGCGCCTAGGGCCTAGGGCGCCTAGGCGATTTTAGGGTTTTAAGGGAGTTTTAAGGGTTTTAAGGGGGATTTAGGGTTTTTACAGGGTGTTTTAGGGTTTTATGGGGGGTTTTAGGGTTTTTACGGGGGGTTTTAGGGTTTTTACGAGGGGGTTTAGGGTTTTAAGGGAGGTTTTAGGGTTTTATGCCTCTTTCTTGTCTAAACACTTGGGAAACCTTGATGTTTGCCCAGATGGAACCCTAATAGCGTAGAAGGGCCTAAGAGCGCCTAGAAGGTCCTAGGAGCGCCTAGGAGGGCCTAGGAGCGCCTAGCAGGGCCTAGGGGCGCCCAGAAGGGCCTAGGAGCGCCTAGAAGGGTCCAGGAGCGCCCAGAAAATCGCCTAGCACACTTGGGTGCCCAGAAAATCGCCTAGAGCCAAGTCGAGGACGCCCGGGGATCGTCTAGGGCCTAGGCGATCTCCCAGGGCGATTTTTAGAACACTGCTTTTACGTGGCCCAACATACTTCTTTTAGTCTAGATCTGATCTTCAATGCTCCAGATTCGGTACATCTATAAAACACATAAAACGAGACAAAACAACACCAAATCTTCGGGAAAATAACACATATGTAGAATTATGATCCTAGAAACATACACATAGCATTTAACACATATTCCATATAATAATTAGCCTATCTATCATCTCTTGAGCAGAATTCGGGGTGAATAAGGGTATAATTAATGGTACCATTTAGGGCGTTATCAGTAGCAGGCAGCTCAATGCTCTCAGTTCTCTCAGACCCTTGATCAGGCTCAATTTGGCCACCACTAGGGACCTCCTCATCAGCGACATCGGCCAAAATTTTGGCAAAACTGGATACTACAGGACACAAAGCAAGAGAAAATCAGTACAAGAGTGACCCCATTAGCAAAACAAAAGTAATAATGATTTAAGAATCCTACAAGTTTTATAATCGTCTTCGTTCATCTCTACATAAGGAAACGGACCGGCCGTGGATAACTTAGCAGTGTCGATCAACTCAGAAGAGTACTTCCTTACTCCAACACTGATACCACACTCTCTAATATCCTTTAACAGTTTCTTATCGACGTCGGTAGGCCGAGGGTCACTGCCAAGGTCAACAGCATTCCATTGGCCCAAGTCGATCGCCACATCCTTATGGATAAAAAAGAAATGGCGCTTCCAGCCTTTGTAGGAGGACACTCCCTTACTTAGAATGGGAACGTCATTCATAAAATCTCCCCGACGAGGGAAGCAGTATAGCCCAGGGGAGTCCTTCACCAGTTTACAATGATAGAAAGACCTGAAGTACTCCACCTTGAAAGGAATACAGACGCACCGGCAGCAGATCACAAAGCCTACTATTTCTCTTATGCCATTGGGAACAATCTGAGCGATTCTTAACTCGTAATACCCCAGGACCACTAGAGGGGCGGGGCAGAAGGGAACCCTCAAACTGTAGTCGAATTGCTCCTTGTACACGGCACAATATCCCTCCGGGGCTTTATAATCATAAGTTCCGGAAAGAGGGACTTGAGGGTCGTACAGCCTGGTGTCTATACCATACTTTTTGCAGATAGAGGCCATAGTGCCCTGGAATCAATACCATGTCAAACAACCTGGGATCTCAAAGTCATATGTGCTTTTAAGTTCAAGACGAACTTTGAAGTCCCAGAAGAGGGAGGGGACCGGAATAAGAAGGATTGAATTAGGGGGCTAAAACAAGGTTCTCAAATCCCCTCCGACGAATTAAAGGCTTTGGAACAGGATTCTCAATAGGCTGAAAGATAAGGTTCTCAGTGCTAACCCTAATTTGGGAAGTTTCACTTTCCGACTCCGACACAGACTCAAATAAGGCTTCAATGGAAGTGTCTGTAAGGATAATTGGGTCACTCATTAACAATAAAGCATTTAGAAAGGGAAGAAGGCAGAAAAGCTTACTTGTAAGAGAACGAGTAAAAGATTGAATGGCAATCGGCAAAGCCCAAGTTCCGACTTAATAGCGAATAGATTGAAATGTATGAAGAGACTTGATATGACTAAAGGGTTATAAGACCCAAAAACGGCCGGGGGAAAACAACCCCATCATTAAGGCGTAGACAGAAACGATTCGTTTTTTGGGTCCGTCATAACAGAGTTATGACGGCAACCCTGCCACGTGGCAAGGAAGACCCAAACGTAGTAAAACAACCGAGCTGCGCTCCACCTAGATCTGATCTGCCCCGCTTCTTTAGAGCCCGTGTAGACCTGGGGGCTTATGACGAGGGTCGGAGTAGACCTTGCCACGCGTCATTCAGAGAATGGCCGTATGATAAATGAAGAATGAGAAGAGTAATAATTATGAAGGCCAGAGGCCCTATGACAGTGAATATAAGCTGGCCTAACCCCAGGTGGGAGGTCTGACTTGTCCTTCCCGACCTGACCACCGCAGGATGGCTCGGTCATAGCAGAGGACGGGACATGCAGCTTAGGTCGAGATGACTTGAGGAGCCCAGCGCAGGACGTCTGGGGGTTTCCTTATTTTAGTGTTCAAGCGTATGCCTATATAATAGGATAAACGTGGTAAGAATCCCACGGTTATAGGATGCTGATCTTGTCAATCAAATATATTCATAATAATCTCTAAATCAAATGGATTTACACGAATTAATCCTTAGGGGTTAAGGAAATAAATCCTACTACTTGTAGGGCAAGAAATAGGGCGAGACGCCCGCTATATAAATAAACCCTAAGGAACTACAAGAGACTTGATTCCAATTACATACATTGGATACGTAGGCAATTTGAGAGAAAGAACTCTCAGGCTCAGTCTAAAACAAACCCAAATCACCATCTTCATTGTTCTGTTCTTGAAAAATCGTTCTAAGAGTTAATTAGGCCCAGGTTATTTGATCAGACGATATCCAACATTGTCACAAATCAACCTAAAACCCCGAATTCTCCTTCATCTTTCGAAACAACGATTGCACCGTAACGGCCACCACCAAATTCACACCACCACTACCAAATTCGCACCATCTTCCACCATTGTTTTTTTAACTAAAAAAAAGATTCATTTCACCATTGACTGATTTGGGGATCAAATAAAAGATGGATTAGCCTGATGGTTTAGATCCGATTTTGAGATTATGAAGATGGCCTCCCTCCCCCACCTGGATTTCACAGCCCCCTCTGTTGCGTCGATGAATTAAATTTTTTTTTTTTGGTGCTAGATGGTGGTTGCAGGTTTAGGGTGTGGATGAATGGGTGGAGGTGGTGGTTTCATCTGGGGGTAGGGGAAAAAGACGATGGCGGCTTGGTTTGTGGCTAAGGTGAAAGAGTAGCGGGGTTTGATGGTTAGAAGAGATGAAGGCGGCGGCGGCGGGGCGGCCGGGGCGGTTTTTGAGAAAGAGGAGGTGGAAGAAAATTGGTGGTAGAAGGTGAGGAGAAGATGAGGGAGATGAGAGCTTTTTGGGTGAAAGAGAAGAAGGGTTGAGAAGAAGGGGTTCAATTAATGGAGGACTAAATTGTGCTTTTTAAAAATTTTAGTATAATGAGTAATTGTGTAATTATTTTTGTGGTGCTTGTAGTGAAAAAAATAATTAAAATATTCTTGTGGTGCCAAAAACAGTATAAAGTGTGCCGAAAGTTAATGTTGTGCCGAAATTGAAAATATGGTGCCGATAGAAGCCGCCAATAGATATCAAGATCAACACGACTCATTTAATGCAAGAAACCACTTGATTCAACTCATAATTAACAATTTATATAAATAGTTTAAATACTAAATTTGTTGTAATACAATTAATTAAATGCTAATTAAATAAAACTCGATGCACTCACAAACTACTCCATCATTATGTTTACAAGCTCAAGTTCAACTTGATATATTCGAGTAGCTTGACTCATGTTTGGACTTAAAAACGAATTGAGTCAAAATCTGTGATGAAATTTTTTATATGATGTCTTTTAATGTTGGATCATCCCTTTTGTTGTCGAGGTGCCCACATTGGATACTAATCTCGAAAGGGATGTCGAGTTAGACATAAATTTTTAAAAAATAAGGGACTAGGGGCTTGCTCCGAGAAATCCTTTCTTTCTCGTCCACTCAGGGGGGTGCGGACACACCTGCGCGGATTACAGGTGACAGTTACAAGAATGGTGGGGAAGTTAACAGTATCCGACAACATTCAGGGATGGATGTAGACCCATCGGGTAGGATAATCATTCCGGTCCTGGGAGAGGATTTAATGCTCGTTAGAATGTGAGAGGTGGCGACCATTCTCAAGAACAAAAAAGACCTCAATTTTGGTGATACTTATTTCGCAAAATTGCTCTTGGCACTTTGTTTTTTTGAAGGAATAAACTCACAAACACCTCCACGTTTGGCTCGTTCATATAAGATTAAACCGAACTTGAATACTTAACTTGATTCAAAATGTTCACGATTTTGATCGTGCAGTATTAATAGTATAGGGGGTTCTATTGGCACGTCACTTTCTACTACTGGCACCACAAAAAAATCCTCCGGCACCACAAAAAATACTCCGGCACCATAAAAAAATACTCTATCGCCACATGATTTTTTATGAACGGAGCGTCCCACTGATTGCTATTGAAGGTATTCAACAACGAAAGTCAGTGGCACCAACGTTTATGTTATAAAAGTGTCACAACTTAGAAATGTCAGTCACTGACTTTCTAGTGGCATTGACGCACTACAAAAAAAAGCTACATTTTGCCGCAGATGTAAAGTGCCACTAAAACCTAAAAAACTGTCACTATAAACCTATAGCCACGCCTAAAGCTTTTGTGTCACCCGTGACAAGCAACTATGTGGCAAAAACTTCTTCCCACGCTTTTAACCACACCGCGGCAAAAAGTTAAAAACTATAGCCCTAAAGCTTTTGTGTCACCCGTGACAAGCAACTATGTGGCAAAAACTTCTTCCCACGCTTTTAACCACACCGCGGCAAAAAGTTAAAAACTATAGCCACAGTACCATACCGCGGCAAAAAATTAAAATCTATTGCCATGGATGCCACACCGCGGCAAAAGCAAATAATTATAAAAAATCAAAATAATAAATAGTAAAAAATAGCCACCCCCACCTCACCCTACTCACCCACTCCCACTCTACCCACCTCAACCTACCCACCCCACCCCTACCCCACCCCAGTCACCGCACCTATGCCACCCCCAACCCCAACCCACACCCCTCACCATCTGCAGCCCCAACAATATGCTATGCACTCGCAACAGTCACAAAAACAATAATCAGAACATGCATAAGAGAAAAAGCAAAGAAAGTAATCCAGGGAAAACCCTCTGGGCAACACATAAATAAATCCATTTTAACATAGTACAAATTGTGATTTCCTTTACTATTAAAATACACAACGTTGCACAAGATAATTATGACTATAAGACGATTATACTCATAAGTTATATATATGAATTCATTCAATAATTATGACTACAAAAAGTAGAAAAGAGTAATAGATGAATTCAGTAGTGCTCTTCACAGGCACAAAACGAATCCATAATTTTACACACTATAAAAAATTAGTACAATGTCACCGAACACTTGCATATAAAAAATACCATTTTGTCCCTGTTTCAAGAACTGAAGTACAGAAATACCTCAAAAACACTTTAGTGAGCTGGTTGAGACAATGTCGTATGATCACGATGCACCTCAGAAGTGCACGCGCAATGTCGAGCAGGGCACGTATGGAGCGTGGGGGACAAGTCACATAATAACTGCCTTCATCGTATTTGTTCTTCACGGATTCCACATAGCATTAGCAAATGTTCGCCTACTAATTTTACAAGGCTGTCAATGAGAAATGAATTGAATGTCATGGTACCTCAAGGAGCACCATGTCATTCTTTTTATTGTATCCATGCTGCTCATAATCTGATTGCTAAGTTCCTGCAAAAATCTCAAACAAAGTTTCAAACAAACATCAAAGAAAGCAACTGACTGCACAATGGAAAGGCAAAAATAAAATAAATTTACCACATACCCTTTGCATTATCTATTGCCTCTACAAGTATTGAAAGCTCTTGCCAAGTCCATAGAGGATCCTCCAGAGGCAGAGACAGATTATTCAAGCCATCTATAGCAATTTGCATCAATTGTCCATATAATCCATTAGTTCTTGCGCGAGTATAAAACCAAAATCACGTCCATAAAACACTAGATAGGCTCAATTAACATATAAAGAACATGTAATTTATAACAAAACTGCATGAGTTAAGCTGTAGCGTTCTTCGAATCAACACAAGGACTAAGAAAATCTTACCTTTAATTCAGCTGATGAGTATTCAGCTCATCATGAGACAAGTGCTTCACTTCCTCCGCTCTTTCCTTGAGATTTGACGGATCTGAAAGACCTGTCCACACAAGAAGGTGTTGAGTACTTCACTCCCAGATAACACCCAATGCATGTGCCTTTGAAACAAAAGTTGCCACAGTAGCAGATAACACATTAGGAGTTCGATAAGAGACACCAACCAATAACTTGGTAACACTCTTCTACAACAACTCATCAAGATTTCAATAGCAAAAATCAGAGATTAAACAACATGAACATCAAGTAACACTACATCTAGAACCAGCAAGCTATCGGCCATAAAAAAAGAGCAACTACATCAACAGAGCAGCAGACCATAAACCCCAAACATTTTCATTATCAGATATTCTCAGAACACAGCAACAAGCACAAGATGCAAATAAAACAATATTATGTCAAAAAATGGTTTGTGTTTACCCATTGAGAAGCTTTGTGGCAATTTGTCGAACACCTTGTGGGAAGCTTCACAATGTACTGATTTTGAGCAAGAAGATGGAGCTATTTCTCCATCCTCATGTGTATGAACATGAAAGTAACCAGAACATCCATCTCTGTTCAACATAGAAGCATTTCCAACATTTGACGACGTGGAGAAGAATTGGACCTAGTGGGGTTCATAGACTTTTATGAGAAATTGACTTTCCGGACATTTGAATCTTTCAAAACTTGATCAGAATTCGCATCCAAGATAATCTCCATATCTGAAATCAAAGACGATGAATTCACCGCAAACCTACACATGAAGTTATTTCCGGTATTTGGATGCCAAGCTCTCCGAATAATGTTCTCTTAGTTAAAACCTCCTAAGCTAGTTATCCGGCTAATAGATGATTGTTCGAAACCAGCTGGGACAATTTCGCCGCTGCCGGCACAACCGTAGGCGGAGGCTCAATCGTTGCCTTTGTTAGATTCCTACAACAATTCAACGTAAAAGGAGTGTTATTCAACTATATGAATATGAGAATATGAGAATCTGAGAAGATTGGCGAAATGGAAGAACAGGAACATAATCAACGAATTTATCAAGACCTAAAAATTAAGCAATTGAAGAAGATGGAATCCAGATCGAGGTTACGGGAAGTTTGGAGAGAAATGAAGGGGTTTTATTTTTTATTGTTGTCAGTATTCAAAGTTCAATCATGTTTTTAACTTATATAGTTTTATTATGCCACAGTTTTGATTCATTCCGACGCATAATGCATGCGTCAAATTCGTCGAGCAGAATTAGTGTTTGAACCAAAAAAATATAATATTTAGATATTTAGGCTTTTGTGGCACACACGGGAAAGTGCCACAATAACCATACTTCTAGCAACTATTTTGTAATGCGCGGCTAAAAGTGTGACACAATAACCTATTTTTCTTGTAGTGACGTTGGTGTTTTAATATCAACGTCAGTGACACTAACGTTTTTCTAATCAGAAAAAATAATAAAAAATATTTGCCAATTGTAAAAAATGATGTGCATATACGTTTGTATTTTTTTCGAGCCAAACTAAAGCACCTTAAAATATAGTAGCATTTTTTCCAAAGGGCTCGTGCTTGAAAGTAAGTACACACTTAATTTCTGCTGCTACATTTGCAAGAGCCCTGTATTTAGATTATGTGCTTGACCTAGCCACAACTTGATGTTTTCTTGAGCTCCATGAGACCAAGGATCCACCCAGATAAACACAGTAGCCAGCCATAGATTTTCTATCAATAACATTACAAGCCTTGTGTGCATCACTAATGCCAGTGATGGTTAGAGCCTGACTGGGTTGAAAGTGCAATCCATAAGATAAAGTGCCTTTGACATATCTAAGAAGTCTCTTAAGGGCAAACCAAAGAACCTCTCTAGAGGCATGCATATACTGACTGAGTTGATTAACTGCATAGCTGATATCAGGACTAGTATAGGTCATATACTATAGAGTACCTAAAATCTGTCTATACTGAGTAGCATTAGGCAGGAAAGGAGAGTCTGTATTAGTAAGATCCATATTTATAGTCATTTGTTGTTGTTTAAGGTATAAGCCAGTTTCATCCATGTGTGCCTGCATGCCAAGAAAGTGAGAAAGAGGACCCAGATCTTTAAGGGAAAACCTGGAATTCAAGGAACTTATAAACCTATGAATCATGTCAGCATTGTTCCAAGTGATGAGTATATCATCAACATAAACAAGAACATACATCAGCATGTTGTGTGAATGAGAGATAAATAAAGAAGTGTCTGACTTGCACTGGTAAAATCCCCACTTCAGCAACTGAACTCTCAACTCATCAAACCAAGCCCTAGGAGCCTGTTTGAGGCTATAAACGGCTTTCCTAAGGTGACAGACATAGGAAGGCTTAGTAGCATCCACAAACCTATCAGGTTGGGGCATATACACATCCTCATGTAGAAAGTGCCATTAAGGAAGGCATTGTTAATATCAATCTGATTGATCTTCCAGTTGAGAGATACAACAATGGCCAAAACAACTCTTATAGTAGATGATTTCACTACAGGACTCAATGAAGGACTTGTTGGATCATTTTGAGGCAAAACAGGGGAATTAGTAGAAGTGGAGTTGTCTCCATCATATGCAGTAGGGTTATGAGGAGGGCTTTGTAAGGGAAGGTGTTGGACTTATTTTAAGTTTTAATGATGAGTGCCAGACTAGCTGTTATAGAGCAAAGGCAAAAAGATGTCTAGATCAAATGTATAGGTTTATTAGAGTTTGATCTTTGTATAGGTTTGATCAAACAAGCATTGTAAGGAGGTCAGCTGAATTTATCAGCAGACTTGTCTAGGTCAGTAAGGTAACTAAGTCAGTAGACTAGTTAAGAACCTACTGAAGACTGAAGGCTGAGGGTTCAAACTCAGTTGTTGAAGGCTAAGGGATCAAACTTAGTATTTAAAGTCAAGGATATGGAATCAGAATTTAGGTAAGTATGTGATGACCTAAACTGATTAAATATACCTTGTGTACAAGGTCTAAGTTCCATAAGTTAAGTGGTGATTGGAACTTGGTTATGCTCAAAATGGTGTACTCTAACTTTACAATCAAAAGTTAGATAAAAGAAGTCAGCTGAAGTGTTTTATAAACACAGTAGACTTAAGACAGCTGACTGACATGAACATCAGCAGACTAATATACACTGGTATCTGCTGAATGCAAATCTCGATTTAATCAAATGTTACATTGGAAGATTACAAGGATAAGAATGTATTACAAGCCTTGATATTGTCAACAAATCAATGGCCAAGATTAAAAGAACATTGGAAAAATTCAGAGGATTAACCAATGGACACAAGTCAGAGGGTGGACAGACTGGAAACTGTCAAAAAGCAAACTGACAGTGTCAGTACTATGTACGGGGACATAATGCAAGTCAAGATGTGGACAAATCTGAAACGGCTATGTTTGAATTTCAAACATAAGTCACAGGATTCTCACCTATAAATAGAGGACTCATGATTCAGATACAAGTGATGAAAAATAACAATCTATCTTAAGCTATTAAGTTTCTTATCAAGAAATCACCCTGCTGACTTGCAAAGAACTTAAAGCTACTGATCCAGAAAATTCGTCAAGTGTAACATGCTACCAAGTTACATCAAGTTCTCACACTTGAAGATATCAAGCTGCTGATCATTTCATTCTGATCAAGCTGCTGACTGCTGAATCATTCCTTTGATTCAAACTTTCTTTTACAAGAAACCTGCTGAAAACAGAGAAGCACTTATGTGTCAAGAACTGTTGTTTGTGGTGGAGCTGGTGAAGAGGCAATCCTACCCTTCAAGGACCAGTGGAATACTTTGAAGCAGCAATCCTACCTGTTTCAAATATTCAGTTTGTGAAGCCATAGTTACTGGTGAAGGACAGGCAGCTTAGGGATTTTTGTAACTGCAACCTCAAAGATCTCTAGTGAATTTCCTCCAACATCACAGGAGAAGAGTGGACTGACAGGATTACACCACCTGGAACCACTATAAAATCTGCCTACTTACTTTCTGCATTTAGTTTACTGTCCACATCAACCTACGGAAACTAGCAACTAAACTACACATACTTACACTACTGAGTATCTAATACTTAGTATCATCTATTTAAACAACAAGTAATAAGGCTTAATTTGAATATATTCCGCTGCAACAAATTCAGTAATATCTACTGTCAGCAGACTACTGAGTGGTCAGCAGACTATTGAGCAGTCAGCAGGCTACTGACCTTGCTGAGTTTTTCAACTCCAAAAAGTTTTAAGTGTTAAGTTTATTCACCCCCCCTAAACTTAACCAAAGCCTTTTCAAGGGACCAATAGAAGGAAGGGTTAAACTGGTGTAGAGGTGGTTGGACAGGTGGGGGAGTGGAAGAGGAATGGCAGAACAAGGATTTATAAGGGAACTCATGTTTATTGAATATGACATCCTTGGAAATATACACCCTACCTGTAGGAGCAAGACACAAATAGCCTTTATGGTCAGGACTAACACCTAAAAAGACATACTTAGTAGTATGAAATTGAAACTTCTGTGTTTGAAAGGGTCTAAGATAGGGAAAACAGGTGCAGCCAAAGGTTCTAAGAAGTTTATAATCAGGTTTGTGACCAAAAATTTGTTCATGAGAGGACTTTTGTTTTAAGATAGGGGTGGGAAGTCTATTTATGAGATAACCAGCATATTGAAAGGCCTCCCACAAAAACATCAAGGGCATAGCAGCTTGAGCTAAGAGAGTCAATCCGACCTCCACCATATGCCTGTGTTTTCTCTCTAATCTACCATTTTTTCCATGAGCAAAAGGACAAGGAAGCCTAAAAACAATACCAGAGTCTTTAAGGTATGATTCAAAAGACCTAAAATCACCTCCCCAATCTGTTTGAATACACTTAATAGTCCTACCAAACTGTTTTTCAACCAGGGTTTTAAAATGAATAACAGCCTGAAAGGCATCACACTTAGAAACCAGAGGATACATCCAAACAAACCTACTATAATCATCAATAAAACTAATATAATAATGAAAACCGTTGGTAGAAACAATGGGAGCTGGTGTTAGGAAATCACTAGTTCAACGCAACAGAATTTAAATTTTTGATTTCCGATCCCAAGATCGACTTCGTTTAATACAATAAACACGTTAAGTAGTTTGACGGTATATACCTTAGCTGATCTATTACCATCAAAGAGAGTAGTACTGTACGCAAGCCATCCACGTGTCCGGCCTCTATCGATATCCACACGAACTCCTTGCCAGAATCCTCCTTAGATTGCTACTAGAAAAATCCGGTTGCTAGACCAGCCTTTTCCTCTTTCTAAAACTCTCTACTAGAAGCTCTCTATTTTTCTCAAGAACAATTACCTCTTGGAATTGTGTTGTACAAAAGAGCTAGCCAACCTCTTTCTTATATAGGGGAGGTGGCGCACCAATGTCCCCCTAATCTGATTAGGAAAAGCTTCCTAGAAGATAGATGAAAGAGAAAAATAATTTCCTAATAAAATAAGGAAAATCACTTTAATTTATTTGTCTCTTTTATTATAATATCTCATATTAAATAAAACTAAAATATTGGCAATATCTTATATTGAATACCTTTATCTAATTACCGTAAATCTATTTTTCCAAAATTAATTAATATTCAATACTAATATTATGGTAATCTTGTTAATTAAATTGCACAATCCAAGTGTATCCAATACACTTGTGTTCTGCGCCCCTTTATGCCAAATATTGGCATCCGGAATATTCTTTAATGAATATAATTAATATCTTGTAATATATTTATTCATAATAAATAAATACCACCATATTAATTTACCACTATAACCTTTATAATCTTGAGATAAAACTTTCCTTATTTGGTCATCAACTATAACCACATTTTAATCCGACTTGATGTTCTTATGTGTGTGACCCGATAGGCTTCTGAATATGTTGGCCGTAGATACAAAGTACAAATTATGAAAATGCCTTTCCTACCTAAAGATCACGGGATAACGTCTAGCAACACACCGTGACCCCCAATCATCGGAAGAGTCAAAAGCAATGACTACTACCTTTCATGTGAAACAGTTTCCATGAAAATAGAATCCTATCACTGTAATAATATCCATACGATCGTATCTTGAGTGTCACTACATTAACGATCGTATCTTATAATCTGGATATTATGCTCTCTCGGAATAACTCATTTACTCCCACTTTGCAAAGAGTAACGAGAGCTAGACATTCCTTATAAGAAGGCCATTTCGGATATTCACTCATAATCGTAGGATACGCAATTCCCGGATGAACTAACATGTATCCTACGCATGCTTCAATATCACACCCAAGCACTACCGCATGATCGCCCCGTGACTACGGGAAACCTCAATAGTGTCAAGCATGACAATCCACACCGTGATGCCATGAAGACTCCGGTCTTAGGATAATTACACAACTACCACATAATGCGACACTTAATGTAAGTGGGTCAGTGTAACGTACGCATTCTCTAATATGCATCCATGTACAGTCCAAGTGTCTATACACTTCGATAGACGAGATATATCCCTATCTTCAATAAGATAGAAGACATCCAATACGTGCTATCCTAATCATACTATCAATGTGCCATTTTACAGTACATACGACTAGAGACATTTAAGCATCAAACTTGTCTAGGTGATTAGAGATCTCATCAACCATAATCGATATCAAGGTTTCTCTATCACAGTTTAATACTAAGGACGTTACTATATATATACATTCAATAACATGAAGATAAACAATATATATAAACAAAAGTGCTTTTATTAATCGTAATAAATTTATTACATGAACTAAAATAGACTGTAAATTACCCGACCTAGTCGGATACGGTCCAACCCGATTGGGTTTAGGACACCCTTTCAACAATCCCCCAATTGGCCTAAAGCCAATCACCCATATGCCTAAGCCCGTGCATGTGAACATGTTTCTTATGCTTTGCTAGTGACAATGCCTTGGTTAACGGATCTGCAATGTTATCATCCGTGTGGACTTTCTCTGTCTTTACATCTCCTCTATCAACTATCTCTCTAATCAATTGATAGTGCCGTAGCATATGTTTGGACTTCTGATGAGACCTTGGTTCCTTTGACTGAGCAATTGCCACATTGGTATCACAGTATAGTGGGACTAGACCTTCAATGGAGGGAACCACACCAAGTTCAGTAATGAACTTCTTCATCCAAAATTCTTCCTTTGCCGCCTCCGAGGCTGTGATGTATTCGGCTCCGTTGTAGAATTTGCAGTAGTCTCTTGCTTGGAACTCTTCCAGCTCACTGATCCGCCATTAAGCATGAAAAAATCCACAATATGACTTCAAGTCATCCTTGTCAGTTTGAAAACTGGCATCCGTATAACCTCGTAATACTAAATCATCATTCCTGAAATCCAGGAACATAGCCCTTGTATGTCTCATGTACTTGAGAATATTCTTGACTGCAATCCAGTGACCATCACCTAGATTAGACTGGTACCTACTAGTCATACTAAGAGGGTACGAGACATCTGGTCTGGTGCACAACATGGCGTACATGATGGACCCAATAGCCGAAGCATAGGGGATCCTACTCATTTACACCCTATCCTCTTCTGTCTTAGGACATATTTCCTTTGATAGGTGGACCCCATGTGACATGGGCAGCAATCCTCTCTTGGACTGCTACATGCTGAATCTCTTCAACATCTTGTCTATATAGGTGGATTGTGACAGACCAAGAAACCTCTTAGATTTATCTCTATATATCTTAATCCCCAAAATATAGGCTGCTTCACCCAAGTCCTTCATAGAGAAGCTCTTGGATAACCAAGCTTTGACTGACTGCAACATAGGCACATCATTCCCTATGAGCAATATGTCGTCTACATAAATCACTAGGAACACAATAGCACTCCCACTAACATTCTTGTAAACACAGGGCTCATCTTCGTTCTTGATGAAATAAAATTGTTTGGTTATCTCATCAAAATGAAGATTCCAACTCCGAGATGCTTGCTTTAATCCATAAATGGATCTTTGTAGTTTGCAGACCATCCTGGCGTCATTGGTTGTGAAACCCTCAGGTTGTGTCATATACACCTCCTTAGACAGGTTCCCGTTAAGGAAATCTATTTTCACATCCATCTACCAGATTTCGTAATCAAGGTATGCTGCAATAGCGAGCAAAATTCTAATGGAGGCAACGGGCAAAAAGGTTTCGTCATTAGTCAACTCATTGTCTTTGCTTATAACCTTTTGCCACTAACCTAGCCTTGTAAGTGACTACGTTACCATCTATATCGGTATATCTCATAAAGACCCATTAGCACCCTATAGGAACTATTCCTTCAGGTGGATCAACTAAGTTTCAAACTTGGTTGTCTTTGATGGATTCCATTTTAGAATTCATGGCTTCCAGCCATTTCTCTTTGTCATGCCTTAATAACACCTCCTCATAAGTTCTAAGGTCCTCATCTTCCATGAGATACATGCCTGTGTACCTTTCAGGCTCACGACGTTCCCTGGTGGATCTTCGAGGTGCTAGTGTGTCTACGGTAGAGGTTGCCGCCATATCTGTGTGTGGCGTCTCTTTTACTTCCATCAACTGACTGTTATCCGTCAGTGGTTCTTAAATTTCTTCAAGATCAATCTTACTCCCACTGACCCTATCCGGAATAAACTATTTCTCTAGAAAAGGACCAGTCCTGGAAACAACACCTTTTGTTCTCCTGGATGGTAAAATTGGTATCCTCTAGTTTCTCTAGGATATGCCACAAATAGACATTTTTCAGATCTAACCTCTAATTTGTCAGGCATCATCCGTTTCACATAAGTCGGACAACCCTAAGGTTTAAGATATGCCAGATTCGGTTTCTTCTTAGCCTATACCTCGTATGGTGTAGAATGAACCGTCTTTGATGGAACTCGGTTAAGTGTATAGGATGCGGTTTCTAGAGCATACCCCTAAAAGATTTTGAGAGAACTGCGTAGCTCATCATGGATCGCACCATGTCCAACAAGATGCGGTTCCTCCTCTCAAACACGTCATTCATCTGTGGCGTCCCGAGAGGGGTCCATTCATGTAGAATCCCATTCTCCTTTAAGTAACCTTGAAACTCTCCATCTAGGTATTCTCCACTTTGACCGGATCGAAGTGTTTTGATTTCTTTACCTAGTTGTTTCTCAACTTCACTTCTGAATTCTTTGAACTTTTCAAAGGCCTCAGACTTATACTTCTTTAAGTATACATAACCATAGCGTGTATGGTCATCAGTAAAGGTGATAAAATAAGAGTATCCTCATTTGTCTTGAATTGACATTGGGCCCCACACATCGGTAAGTGTGAGCTCAAGTAATTCATTGGATCTTATCCCTTTGCCACTAAAAGGTGACTTTGTCATGTTGCCAAGTAAACAAGCTTCACATGTATCAAACGATTCATAATCGAAATGATCCAATAATCCATCTTTATGGAATTTAGAAATGCGATTCTTATTTATATGGTCAAGTCTACAAAGCCATAAGTAGGATTCATTCAAGTCATTTGTTTTGGCTTTCTTGTTGTTTCTATTAAGTATGTCAACATTCATATCTAATATGTAGAGACCATTTCTAAGTATGCCATTACCATAAAAAATTCCATCACGTGATAAAGAACAACATTTGTTCTTAAACAAAAAATAAAATCCTTCAACATCTAATGCGGAAATAGAAATAATGTTCTTCGTAAGAGCAGGAACAAAATAACAGTTATTGAGTTCTAGTACTAGCCCACTGGGCAATGAAAGAAAATAAACTCCTACAGCTAGAGCAGCAACACTTGCTGCATTCCCAACGCGTAGGTCCACCTCTCCTTTCCTCAGTTCTCTAGTTCTTCTTAGTGCCTGCATATTCGTACAAATATGGGAACCACAACTAGTATCTAATACCCAGTGGTTACACTTAGAAGAAGCAATATTGATCTCAATCATAAACATACCTGAATTCGAAGCATCAGTATGCCTCTTCTTGGTACTCAAGAAGCCTTTGCAGTTTCTCCTCTAATGTCTGGTCTCACCGCAGTGGAAGCAAGCATCCTTGGATTTATCTTTGGCTATCTTAGGCGTTGGTTTAAGTGTAGCCTTTGCCTTCTTGGACTTCTATTGGGCTTTTGCCTTGCCCTTTTTAGAAGTGGCAAGCAACACTTGTTTTCCCTTCCTCACAATGCCCTCAACAGTTTTCCACATGTTCAATAACTCCGCAAGGAAGCAATCTATCTTGTTCATATGATATTTCATAACAAACTGCGAGTATGAATCAGGTAAAGATTGCAGAATTAAGTCAATACTTAACTCGCGTTCCAACTTGAGGCCCACCTTCTCAAGCCTTTTTATGTACCCGATCATCTTAAGAACGTGTTAACCCACAGCAGTTCCAGATGCCATCTTACAACTAAATAGGGCCTTCGAGACCTCGTACATCTCAGTGCGAGACTGAGAAGCATAGAGCTCCTTCAGGTGACCAATGATCGTGTAGGCGTCCATAGACTCTTGTTGTTTCTACAGTTCAGGTGTCATAGAAGAAAGCATGATACATGTAACATCACTACTATCAGAATAGTGCTTGTTGTACTTCTCGACATCATCTGTAGCCGCGCCCTCAGTGGGCTTCTGCGGTATGGGTTCATCCAACACATAGCCAATCTTATCGTGCCTCAAAATGATTTTGAGGTTTCTTTTCCAGTCGAGAAAGTTGTTTTTGTCAAGCTTATTGTCGATGATAAAACGAAAGTTCAATTTGTTTGACATTTTCTACAACAATAAATAAAGTTAGAGTAAGTAAAAGGTCTTGCATTCAAAACCAAAAATTTGCACTTTAAAATTTTGTGAGGTTTTGCTCCCACTAGCCAACTATTCCCACTTGGCTTTCAAGAATCTTTATCAATTATTTAGTGGATGGAATCCAATCTAGTTGACTCGATCCCCGACGTGGGCCGATAGACCGGGTCAATTTCGAAAGGTGGGTACACTTACCGGTCAAATCTTTTTCGACTTTCATTGGTTGACTAGTCACCTCTTTGACAGTTCACATCTCTGTGTGATAGCCAACCTTTGTCTCTAAAATCAAACAGCCCTGACGTGGGCCAATCACCGCAAGATTCGTAGTCGAGTCGTTACCCATATATTCATGAGATCTCATAACAACCATATCTCGATAATAACGATATACCCGAGGTAGGTCAACTCCCGATGTGGGCCGATCAGTTGGATCCGAACAAGGGCTCTTCACCATCATTATAATATTGGGTGACAATTTTGGTTCGATTTTTGTCGTGTGAATAATTTTAAATTAATTCACTTAATTAATTTCATTTTAAATTATGGTCTCATCTACTATGTGCATATTACTACGATATCGTATAAAGTAAAACATACTCAACATTCCGTGCACAAAATAACCGGTATGATCATGGACTTTTCCCAGGTGCGGTTTCGAATACAAACTGATGAAACCGCGGGTCACAATCTAAGGTATGTTGCAACCACCAATACGATCTTTACTGTTGTACGCCAATAGGTTCTTTATCTCTCTTTGGTCTTCGTCTTCTTGCTCCATTCTTGTTACATAATAATCTATCTAATAAATAATTACACCCACCGCACACGGAGGGGAGCTAACGGGAATGAGATAAATGCAAAAAGTAAACTAGGTCACGTTCTTCATAACGGTCTAAGACAGTTTGAAAAACCAACATAAACAAAATCACTCCCATCTATCCTATTGGTCGAGTCAATGATCAATCGGGGTCCATATAATCATATTATATCTACACATCCAATCCATACAATTATATCTTATGAAAAAGATCAAATTAAAATTTTAACTACTTATGCGTCTTATTTTATCACATCAAATAATTAATTAACTTTTAATTAATTAAATGACTTAATCGAAAAATAATTAACATTTAATTTTAGATCGATTTTAATTTCAATTTTATTAATTTGGAACTATTCAAAATTAAAATGTCTCTTTTGTTTATTTTCCTTTTGGTTCTTAACTAAAAGGGATGCCTTTGGTTTCCTAAACCAAAAGACATCTTTCCAAACAAAATTTTGTTGACAGCCTGGCCCCTTCTAAAATAAAAAATTCGAAAGGGGCCTAGGCCTTTTCCCAAATCAAATATTTGGAAAGGGCCTAAACCTATTCCAAACAAAGTTTGAAAATGCCATTATTATTTTAATGCCATGTGGCATCCCAATGGCCCAAACTATTTGAACCATTAGTTAGCCACATGACACAACTAAACAAAGGAGATATCAATACACAATAAATATCACAAAATGAAAAATCAAATCGATCACCCCCTTGACTGTACCGGCCGACACCGGCAGCACAAGGGACGCCGCCGCCGCCAGCGGTTGCTGCGGTGGTGGGGGCCGCCGTCGATCGGCCGAGCCCCCCATCGAATATTGTTTTTTGTTTTATCATTTCGCGAATCTAGATCTTGCATCTATCGATTAATTACTACGCAATTTAATCAGTGCTTATTGCTTAAGCTAGTAGTACTGTGCGCAAGCCATGCACGTGTCCGGCCTCTATCGATATCCACATGAACTCCTTGCCGAAATCCTCCTTGGATTGCTACTAGAAAAATCCGGTTGCTAGAACGGCCTTTTTCTCTCTCTAAAACTCTCTACCAGAAGCCCTCTATTTTTCACAAGAACAATTATCTCTCGGAATTGTGTTGTCCAAAAAAGCTAGCCAACCCCTTTCTTATATAAGGGAGGTGGCGGCCCAATATTCCCCTAATCTGATTAGGAGAACACTACTAGAATTTCCCGAATTTGTGACGGATTTTTGTGACGAAAACTGTTCGTCACAAATTTCCGACAATATTGCTACGAATTAGCGACAAACCACATATTTCTTTTTTTTGCAATAAATAGGGACAAAATTGTGACAAAATATGTACATGGAAAAATGCATGTGACTATTTTGTCACAAATCTTTGCGCCGAATTCAGGCGCCATAATTTGTGAGAATTCTGTGACAAACTGGCTTGGTCATAAAACTCTTCGTTGCTAATCTGCCGCTAACCGACATATCCGTCCACCTCGCAAAATTGTCACATATTTTCCACAAAATTGATACGAATTAGCGACAAACCATGTAATTCTTTTTTTTGCAATAAATTGAGACAAAATTGTGACAAAATATGTACGTGGCAAAATGGATGTGACTGTTTTGTCACAAATCTTCACGCCAAATTCGGGCGCCATAATTTGTGAGAATTATATGACAAACTGGTTTGGTCATAAAAGTCTTTGTTGCTAATCTGACGCTAACCGACATATCCGTCCACATCGCAAAATTGTCACATATTAATGACAATATAGCTACAAATTTCCCGGATTTGTGATGAAAATTTGTTATTAAAATGGTTCGTCACTAATTCGCGACATCAGTGCTACAAATTAGTGAAAAAACATAAAAAGATTATTTTTATAAAAAAATTGCGACGGTATTGTGACAAAATATATACATGACAAAAGACCAGTAACTATTTTGTCGCAAACCTTCGCGCCAAGTATGTGACAAACTAGCTTGGTTACAAAAAATTCCTTGCTAATTCATCACTGACGGATAAATTTGCCCATATATGTTTACTTTTAACAAATAAAATTATAAAGGCCAATAAGGCCTTGATTTAGTGGTCAAAGTTAAGGCCAATGACCACCTCTTAGTACTGGGTTCGAGCCCTACTAATTGTAAATGTGTGTGAGTGTTATACTTCTTCGTATATTACATAAATATATAGTGAACTTATTTTTGTATTTCAAATACATATAATGTACAAAAATTGACATTGGTATAACCCAAAAATTATCAACATTGGACGTTTTGGGCCGAATTCGGGTCAAAATGGTCAAGAGGGCCAAAATAGTACAAACTTGTAGACGTTTGGGCCAAAAGAGGGTCAAAATGGTCATGCGGGCCAAATCAGTACAAGCCCATTGTGGGTCTTTAGCTAACCGAAGTTCAGTCCCGAGGTTCACTATTGAGTTGTGATTCAAACTCGAGGTTCGTTATTGAGTAGTAATTTCAAACCCAGGGTTCGTTATTTAGTCGGTTGAAACCCGAGGCTCTTTTGTGAGTTCATGATGTGAAACCCAATGTTCGTTAGGGAGTTGATGATTCGAAGCCTGAGGTTCGTTAGTTAGTCATGAGTTAATGATTTGAAACTTGAGGTGTGTTAGTGAGTTAGTGATTTGAAACTCGAGATTCGTTACTGAGTTCATGATATGAAACCCAAGGTTCGTTAGTTAGCTAGGCATGAGTTAATGATTTGAAACCCTAGGTTCGTTAATGAGTTAATGATTTGAAACCCGAGGTTCATTAGTGAGTTAATGATTTAAAACCTGAGGTTCGTTAGTGAGTTCATGGTATGAAACCTGAGGTTCGTTAGTGAGTTCATGGTATGAAACCCGATAGCGAGTTAATGATTCGATACTCAGGGTTCGTAAGTTATTCATGAGTTAATGATTTGAAACATGACTTTTGTTAGTGAGTTAATCATTCGAAACCCAAGGTTCTTTAGTTAATCAGTTGATAAATATTATTTAAAAAAACCCTTTAATGCGACAACAAAGTCGTCTCATATAACACCCATCGTCCCAAAAATGTATACGACATAATCCCTAATTAAAAGTCGGCATATCTTATTCCCCCTTCCTCCTCTTCTTCTCTCGGTTTTCAAAATATTTCCCCTCCGCCGCCGCCGCTCATCTCCTCTCCTCTCCGCTGGTGCTACTCCTCCTTCCTCTGCCGTTTCTCTGTGCTTCAAACGCCGGCCTGCAGCAGCAATTTCGTTCCTTCAACGCCGACCAGCAGCATCAACAAGCTCCTCTCCAGTGCTCCTACTCCTCCTTCTCGTTTGTTAAGCGGCAGCTGTAGCATTATTTATTTTATTTTTTTAATTTTTTAATTTTTTAATTTATTGTTCTAAGTAGCTGCACCTTTCTGCCATATTAATTGGCTTTTTATTGCTCCAAATTAAGAGGATTTCGAAGAAAGAAAACAGAATTGAAGTTTGTTTTAGTATGTGATATTTTTATTTTCTGGCAATGGTGTCAATACTACAATATATGCATATTAAGGCATTAATTTTAGGACATTTTGTTACAAATGCCCCATAATAGTGCTGATGGGGCGCTTGGATTTCACAGTGCATCTGCCAAAATTACAATTTATAATTTTTACTTTTATTTTTATTCATAATTCCGTAAAAAGCGTTCAGAATCGCCCTAAACATCTGCTTCCAATTTTTTTAAATTTTTTTTCCCTCACTGAAAAAAAAAGCGGTAAAAGTCCCGCCTTATACCAAATATACCCAATCTCCAACATAACCCGCCTCCTCCTAGGGCAATTAGCAATCTGCACATCGTTCTTCATCTCCTCCATCATCCACCTCAGTCATCATCCATCATTTCTTCAAACCAAACTTGAGCGCAGTCTTTATGAGGTATGTTCATATCAATGTGTCTCTCTGTTCTTCAAGAACTCACTTTATTCAAATAATCTTTCTATTAGAGTCTCCCCTCTTTACTTTGATGATATTGAATGATTAGATACAAATGGGTTTAGTGATTAAGGCCATTTTTTCACTAGTTTTGATTGTAGTTTTGCTTCTGAATATCGATAAATGTTGTGTTCTTGGCTGTGGCTTTAGTAGACCGGATTGTGGAAAGCTTTTTCCTTTTAAAGTTTCATTTTTTTGTTTTTCAGAAGCAACAAAAATTCGCCATAAACTGTTGGTTATTGTACAGAGATGAATCTTGTTCTTTGTGAATATAATAAATAGGTCTGTACTTCTCAAAAAAAACTGAATTTATTGATGCAATTTAATATTCTATTATAAGCAATTTTGTTTGATAATAATAGGAGGAGAAGTTTTCAAGTGGAATATGAGAATTCCACTTGCAATGAATGCTAAAGAAGATATTGTAGGAATACTGGAGATTTGTCAATTCATTTACAACTAATGAGTGCCTACTGATAATTCACATTGTAGGAATACCATAATTCACATTGTAGGAATACCGGAGATTGTGTCATGAAGAATCCTCCATCATTGTTACTATAATCTCTCTTTTTGGATACCCAAGATGGCATCAGTCATCATCGGCTTCACAGGTACTGTAGTTTTTTTTTTTCAAGTTGTAATTTCTAATATGAAATATTATTGAACTCATATGAGTAATTTGGACGGTGAATTCACCCCATAAGCATCTGAATGAGCAGCGATCCAATAAGCTAACGGATGAGAAAAAGGTTGTTGCTTAACAACACTACTAGCCATATTTTATTCAGTATTCACCTTTGTTTCTGTGGAAGTGTTTGAGGAGATTTTGTGTTTAAAAATCACAAATTTATAACCTTAGTTTCTATATAACCTTTCTTTGAATTGTGCCTTTGAAGAATTGTGAAAGTTTAAAAAGTAATTGGCCAAAAATCCCGATTTGATGATTGAATTTAAGTGGGATTTTCTGTTTCTTCAATGGTTATGACAATGTGTCTTTTATCATTTTAAACAAATGACACAATCCCAAAGCTGATTCTTCCTTGTCAGCAAGTATCAATCAATTGGTTCTGCTTCTGAGGTTCTTGAGATATATCCCTAAGCTGAATGGCAGAGGGATTATGAAATCCCTGTGTCTGTAATTCGGAGATGGTTTCCTTTCCTGATAATTGATTGTAAGAAATGGACACCTTCAAATAATTTAACTTCTTTTTATTTATCATCAAATCCTCTGACTTATTGGAGCCAGTCTTGGTTTTCCTGGAAGTCTTGCACTTCGCAACCCCTTTTGAATCATCATAGGAGAAAAATGATCTGTATACAATTGAGTTTGGACTGACTAGTGGTATTTTTCTATCAAGGAAATATCCCCATTGATATTCTAAAGTCATTGGACTGTCTAGTGGACTGAGTTTAGGCTGTCTAGTGGTATTCAAATATGTCATTGTGTATGAGCTCTCCCCTCCTTTTTTTTTCGTTCTAGCTTCTTGTTGTAAGAATTACTATAGTCCTGTAATTAGTTACATTTCATTCTTAACTACAAAACAATCACACAAAACTTGAAGAATTATGCCTATAAGTTATATGCTATGATGCTGGATGCGTGAGTGTGATAACTTACCATCCTTACTAAAAGCCTAATTTTTCACGAAAAAAAAAATACTAAAAGCCTAATTTATACATTTAAACACCTAGCCCATCTGCCACACAAAGTTAAGTAATGTGCCCAATACGTGCACTAGCACCTTTTCCCATCAAATTAGGTTGTGGCCAGTGTTGGATGTAGGGACTCTCATCCAAAACCCGGATTAATTACCAGCTTGTTAAAAGTTTATGCTGTCAGCATGAGGAACATAAACACTTAAATTTTACAGTATGGTGTAAGTATCTAGTATATGCTGTTCTAGAGGCCAATCATTTTTTGCTTCTCTTCATCTGTATTTGATGACATTTAAAAATAACGTCAATAATAAGTCTTCTCTTTAAACAGCTGGATTAAATTCAATACTTAATATCTCACGAGTACCATATTCTTATCGCTATGATATTTTGCCCTGATAATTCATAACTTATTTTAGGCATATTCCAAATGTTTTATATCAAATGTTTTACATTATTTAATGTTTCTTGTAGCGGTATCATAATTTTATGCTTCTATATTTAATTGATTTATTTTCATTTCTTTTTTAGTATGGATAAAAGTTGGATGAACTTACCAAGAATCAGCCCACAATATCACGATGGTGTTGAGAGCTTTCTAAGATTCGCATTTGAAAAAGCAAGCATACATGGGATGATTTTATGTCCATGCATTGAGTGTGGTAATGGAGTGATGAGGACAAAGGTTGATGTAAGAGAGCCTCTGATAGTGAAAGGTTTTATCAAAGGATATACTTATCGGATAGCTCATGGAGAACTAACATGCCCTCAGCTCACCGTGAACTATAATGAGTGTTCATCTTCTACTCATCATGCACCGGATGACTTGCAAAGCATGTTGCATTAATCATTTTTGTTTTCAATTGTTTTATTATGACCGTTTATGCTATTAGCTAGCTGTTATGCTGAAATTTGTTTGTTTCATTTAATCGTGATTTTGAAGAAACAGAGACGGTGTTTCTTTGGATGAGATATTCTTTTTCCCTGATTTTTTTCCTTTGATAATCTTCTTATAGAACCCGAATTTGCCACAGTCTATGGCACAAAATGCAACTATGATTGTTTTCACGAGGTTTGAGGATACTTGTCATGAAATAGACTCGGTTCAGGATTGGTGGGATCTCAAAGATCCGTGGGACTCATAGTTTCATGTGGAACCTCTGAATTATTATTCTCAGAATGGGTTGGCATTGTTTTTCAGTTCCCTGAGAGGTACACATTCCTTTCTATAACTCTTTTATTAAATTGTTAGTGTTTTCTCTACTTTATCCTAGTTTGTTGAGTTTCCCAATAATACCATTCATTTCCAAGCACCGTCCCTTTTCTTTTAGCTTCCCTCTTACGTTTTTGCTAAATTCTTGACATTTGAAGATTGCCTACCTTGGTCAGGTACTTTGTTGTAGAGACTGTTCTTGATGGAGTTACTTGGGTGGCCAAGGCGGAGAAGTTTAAAGAAGCAGTGACAGGTGTCCTACCATATCTGAGGAACAAATGGACCCGGATTCCGGATGATATGCTGAAAGAGGCCACAGTGGACATGTACTAGCGGTGCAAGTGAGATCGTCATGATTTTAAACAAGTCCTTCACGATGTTTAACAACACCGTCAAGAATCTGAGTGGGATGCAAAACTCAAGACACTTTTAGAGACGATTGCTCGTTCACAAGATAGAGATATTTTCGGTGATAAAACCAATAGTCTCTTGTATTTGTCCGTTGACCATGAATAATATTGATTTCATGGTTTGAAATGCTATTTGACTCAATTATAAATAAAATGATTTGCTTCATTTTCATGATCATGGAAGTGTTTTGATTATTTATGCTATTGAAACGTTTTCTTTAAGAGAACACGTAAACAATCGTCACAAATGCATATCAAATTTGTAAGATATGGTTATCACTATTTCATCAAAAAAATTGGTTACAACATTGTCGTATTTTTTTGTTGTAAGATGAAGCAACTTTGAAAGTGAAAAACATTTTCCTAATAAAATAAGGAAAATCACTTTAATTGATTTATCTCTTTTATTATAATATCTCATATTAAATAAAACTAAGATATTGACAATATCTTATATTGAATATCTTTATCTAATTACCGTAAATCTATTTTTCCAAAATCAATAAATATCCAATATTAGTATTATGGTAATCTTATTAATTATATTGCACAATCCATGTGTATCACTTGTGTTCTGTGCCCCTTTATGCCAAATATTGGCATCCGGATTATTCTTTAACTAATATAATTAATATCTTGTATTATATTTATTAATAATAAATAAATACCACCATATTAATTTACCACTATAACCTTTATAGTCTTGAGATAAAACTTTCCTTATTTGGTCATCAACTATAACCGTATTTTAATCCGACTCGATGTTCTTATGTGTGTGACCAGATTGGCTTCCGAATATGTTGTCAGTAGATACAAAATGCAAATTACGAAAATGCCCTTCATACCTAACGATTACGGGATAGCGTCTAACAAAACACCGTGACCTCCAATCATCGGAAGAGTCAAAAGCAATGACTACTACCTATCCTGTGAAACAGTTACCGTGCAAATAGAATCCTATCGCTATAATAAAATACATACGATCGCATATTGAGTGTCAGTACATTAATGAACGTATCTTATAATTTGGATATCATGCTCTCTTGGAATAACTCATTTACTCCACTTTTCAAAGATTCACGAGAGCTAGACATTCCTCATAAGAAGGCCATTTCGGATATTCACTCCGAATCATAGGATATGCGATTCCCGGACAAACTAACATATATCCTACGCATGCTTCAATATCACACCTAAGCACTACCGCATGATCGCCCCGTGGCTAGGGGAAACCTCGATAGTGTCAAAGCATGACAATCCACACCGTGATGCCATGAAGACTCCGGTCTTAGGATAATTACATAACTGTCACATATTGCGACACTTAATGTAAGTGGGTCAGTCTAACGTACGCATTCTCTAATACACGTCCACGTACCGTCCAAGTGTCTCTACACTACGATAGATGAGATATATCTCTATCTTCAATAAGATAGAAGACATCCAATACGTGCTAGCCTAATCATACTATCAGTGTCCCATTTGACAGTACATACAACTACTAACATTTAAGCATCAAACTTGTCTAGGTAATTAGAGATCTCATCAACCATAATCGATATCATGGTTTCTCTATCACAATTAAATACTAAGGAAGTTACTATATATATACATTCAATAACATTAAGATAAACACTATATAATAACAAAAGTGCTTTTATTAATCATAATAAAGTTATTACATGAACTAAAACAGTCTGTAAATGACTCGACCCGGTCGGATCCGGTCCAACCCGAATGGGTTTAGGACACCCTTTCAACAATCTCCCACTTGGCCTAAATCCAATCACCCATATGCCTAAGCCCATGCATGTGAACATGTTTCTCATGCTTTGCTTGTGACAATGCCTTGGTTAACGGATCTGCTATGTTATCATCCGTGTGGAATTTCTCTATCTTTACATCTTCTATATCAACTATCTCTCTAATCAAGTGATAGCGCCGTAGCACATGTTTGGACTTCTGAGGAGACATTGGTTCCTTTGACTGAGAAATTGCCCTATTTTTATCACAGTATAGTGGGACTGGACCTTCAATGGAGGGAACCACACCAAGTTCAGTAATGAACTTCTTCATCCAAACTGCTTCATTTGCCGCCTCCGAGGTTGTGATGTATTCGGCTTCCCTTGTAGAATTTGCAATAGTCTCTTGCTTGGAACTCTTCCAGCTCACTACTCTTCTGTTTAGAGTGAAAACAAATCCAGACAGTGACTTCAAGTCATCATTGTCAGTTTGAAAATCGGCATCTGTATAACCTCATAATACTAAATCATCGTTCCCGAAAACCAGGAACATATCCCTAGTACGTCTCATGTACTTGAGAATATTCTTGACTGCAATCCAGTGACCATCACCTGGACTAGACTTGTATATACTAATCATACTACGCGGGTATGAGATATCTGGTCTTGTGCACAACATGGCGTACATGATGGACCCAATAGCCGAAGCATAGGGGATCCTACTCATTTGCGCCATATCCTCCTCTATCTTAGGACACATTTCCTTTGACAGGTAGACCTCATGTGACATGGGCAGAAATCCTCTCTTGGACTGATCTATGCTGAATCTCTTCAACATCTTGTCTATATAGGTGGATTATGACAGACCAAGTAACCTCTTAGATCTATCTCTATAGATCTTGATCCCCATAATATAGGCTGCTTCACCCAAGTCGTTCATAGAGAAGCTCTTGGATAACTAAGCTTTGACTGACTACAACATAGGCACATCATTCCCTATGAGCAATATGTCGTCTACATAAATCACTAGGAACACAATGGCACTCCTAATAACCTTTTTGTAAACACAGGGCTCATCTTCGTTCTTGTTGAAATCAAACTATTTGATTATCTCATCAAAACAAAGATTCCAACTCCGAAAATCTTGCTTTAATCCATAAATGGATCTTTGCAGTTTGCACACCATCACGGCGTCATTGGTTGTGAAACCCTCAGGTTGTGTCATATATGTTGTATGTAATATCGCCGGACGGATCTAGATCCGCCCGATTACGCAGCGGAATAAACAAGAGGATCACGATCATATAAAATTAAACTACATAATTTAAGATCTACCTACGAGAAGGTGAGATCTACTTACCAATCAAAAAGCGAGATCCAAAAGATTGATGAAGTTGAGATCCAATTTGAGATGCCACGATCTTCCGATGTGTATCTCCAAGCAACAACCGGTGGATGTTGATCCTTGATGCTTGACCTCCTTTATATGCTACCCGGAAAATCCCGAAGATTTTCCCAACTCGTAAAACCCTAGCTATTGGCCGAAAATTCTAAGCCAATACTATGTGTATGATGCGTGTATTGTGATCGTCGAAAAGGCTTAGGAGAACTCTCTTTATATAGGAGAGAAATCATTGTCCTCCAAAGATTTAATAATTAATACAAAATCAATTATAATAATCCTTTTCTATAAAAGATACTCCTAGAATAATCTAGAATAAATCTAGAATATTTAAGGATCAATCTAATATATTTTCCTTAATTAATTATTTAACAAATAAACAATTAATCACTTGTCTTATAATTATCAAGGAAACTAATTCCTTAATAACTACCAAGACACAAAACACGCCAACCCTTGTCAAATAAGGCTAGCACACGACTTTTAAACTATTGGGCCGAGTCCACGAAAAGTGTCTTTTCCATGTATTTTATTATTAAGTCCAATAAATAATAAATCGAACATCAATTAAATAGTCCAACTACTTAATTATTATTGATGCCCAACGTCAAGAAACATATGCATGTTAGGTGCCACATCAGGGACCATGGACCTATAACCAGTAACTACAATAAATTAAATAAAATTATTCATCGAACAGAACAATTCTTATTCAATCTATTAATCCCGGGATTACGCCACCATAAACCCGAAACTGAACTCTATCGATTATAGATATATACTTACACTCTAATCATTGAGTAAAAACGTCCATTGCTATAATCCTTACATACAGATAAATTCTCCATAGACTGTTCGTTTTGATTCGGGATATTTCCGTAAACCCCTATCAAAACATCTTATCCCTATTTACCACTAACCCCCTAGTGATAAATTAGTTCATAACTAATATAATATGAACTGGGCCCATCGATCAGTTTCTAGGATTAACAAATAAGGGAACTGTTTGCCTACTTCCCGCAGGAAGGAATGGATTCCATATCTGTGAAGTCACAGACTACTCACTCATTCCAGAATAGAACCAACGAGAAGTGTTCAGATCACATGTCCAAGTGATCCTTAACTAACACATCAAACCCTACTTTGAACCAAGCAGTAGACTGTGATCACATCAGGATTGAGATTAATCCATATATGATCATCTTGTGATTCGGTAAGATTTCTCGATCACGGAATTATTATGAGAATTTAAATCAAATCGGTCCAGTCCAATATGATAGACATCATATATAAATGCCCCACTAGGTACCCTATACCGACGGTCCGGATAAGACGGTCAAACCGTTAAGTGTTCTGGGTGCATTATTGGTATATTAATCATGAGAGCCAAACTCTAATTAAATTCACCATGGACTAACTATTTTTAAGCATATCATCACTAACTCAATCCTCGTGTGTATGCCATACACTGAGTTATGTGATTACATACCGATATACTTAGGGTTTTCAGCAGTGCATAATATAAGCATAAATGAAAATAATAAAATGAATATATAATTCTGTCATTTATTTAAATAAAACAATTACAAAATTATCTTTCGGGCACTACACCTAACAATCTCCCACTTGCACGAAAGGCAAGTGATTAATTGTTTTAGAGCACACCCTATATCTATATTACAACAAACTACATCTCCCACTTGCTCTAAAGCAAATGAGTCATGTCCTTAATACCCATATTCTCCAAATGCCTGTTAAAGACTTATAACGGCAATGTCTTGGTGAAAGGATCAGCCAGGTTGTCTTCAGAGGGGATTTTTTGTACGGAAATGTCTCCTCTTTGAACAATTTCTCTGATCAAATGGTATTTTCGCTCTATATGCTTTGACTTGAGATGACTACGGGGTTCTTTCGAATTTGACACAGCCCCATTGTTGTCACAATAGAGACATATCGGATCGTTGTGATTTGGGATTACTCCTAAACCACCCAGGAACTTCTTCAGCCAAACTGCTTCCTTAACTGCCTCAGAGGCCGATATGTATTCGGCTTCCATAGTTGAATCAGCTGTATTGGATTGCTTTACGCTTCTTCAAATGACTGCACTGCCTCCGAGAGTAAACATTAAGCCAGAGGTAGATTTGAAATCATCTCTATCCGACTGGAAGTCAGAATCAGTGTACCCTTTTATATCCAGGTTTGCACCCGAATATACAAGAATATAATTCCTCGTTCTCTTCATATATTTGAAGATATTCTTTACTACTATCCAATGTTCCATTCCTGGATTGGACTGATAACGGCTGACGATTCCAATGCCATAACAGATGTCCGGTCTAGTGCACAACATTGCATACAATAGACTACCAACAACCAAAGCATATAGCACTCTTCCCATAGCCTCTATTTCTTTAGGAGTCTAAGGGCCATCTTTTTCGTGGAAATATTACATATCAAATAGTATGTAATATTTATTTATTTTCGTGTATACATTATTTGTACACTTTAGTTGTAAAAGGACATATTAATTGTGGTACATATAAACAATTAATATGTCAAACTCTAGTTGCTTTATGTCATAGACATACTTTTACTTTTTACATGCATGCTTGCCGCCCATCTAGTGGCCGCCCAAGCTAGCTAGTATCTCCCATCAATTGTAACTATTTATACTTCTTCCATTTGATGAATAAACTAAGTTGAAGTTTACTCAAGTATTATTTACTTTCTCAAACTCTCTTCATGGTATCGAGCCTACCGAGTTCGAAATCCGCCGCAAACTCGCTTGTTATTCCAAAATGTCTATCAGAATCGACATTTCTTCTTCTTCGTAGACTCCCTACCGCCTCAACAGACCGGGGTCACCGAATCTTCCTCATATACAAATCATAGACTTGATGGCAACAACTACTTGCCGTGGTCAAGGTCTATGAAAATGTACATCTCCGGACAAGGTAAGACGGGATACCCGTCCGGCTCTAAACCCGCCCCCGCCGAAGATGACCCAGGATTTGAAGCATGGGATACTACTAATAATCAAGTCATGACCATTCTCACAAGATCAATGACAAAAGAGATTAGTGAGAACTTTATGATGTATGATACTGCAAAGGAGATCTGGGATAATGCCAGGGATCTTTACTCCAAGAAAGACAATACATCGAAGTTTATGAACTTGAAGCTCAGATTCAAAACTGCAGACAAGGGGATATGTCTGTAACTCAATACTTCAACCAACCGTCTCAGGGCATGGCAACACCTAGATATGTTGGAAACTCACCCTTGGAATGATGTCAAGGATGCCGCCCTTTATAAGGACATTATTGAGAAAAAGAGAGTATTCAAGTTTCTTACCGGACCGAATCCTACTCTTGATGATGTTAGGGGAAGAATCCTTGCCACAAAACCTCTCCCCAATTCAAATCCATGTTTGTCGAAGTCAAACATGAGGAAAGCAGGAGAAAAGTGATGCCGCCGAACTCCCCGCCGACAACCCCGCCGAAAGTGCTACCCCGCCGACCGTCGTGAAGCCCGCCGAGGTTACCGAGACTCGTCGGAAGCATACCGATCGAACCGGAAAGTTGTTCGTGAGCACCGCAAACGCACAAATCACACCAAGGACACTTGCCGGAAGCTACATGGCATGCCAAAATCCTCCAAACCTACCAGGGAAAGTCGGGCGGTGCATGTAAATGAAGAGGAGCATGATAACAAGTTGAATGCTCGCTTTGTCGCATTCAAAGCTTTCCTCACTCAACAAAAAGAAGGTAGTCCCTCTACCGACACGGCTACTCGTGCTAGTACAAGTAAATTCTACTCTTCTATTAGTAATGAAACATGGATTGTTGATTCTCGGGGCCTCCTCTCATATGACCGGAAATAAAAACCTCATAACTCACCTTATGCCATGTCATCAAATTCACAAAGTTAAGACTCATTCGATGGATCTATCTCTCATGCAAAAGGTTTTGGAAATGTTAAAATCACTAATAAGATAAGCCTAAAGGATGTCCTATTTGTTCCAAAATTAGATCGCAATCTCATATCCGTCAAGAGACTTGCAAAAGATTTAAATTGGACTCGTTGTGTTTAATAAGAATCAATGCACCTTCCAGACCCTTCTTCACAGAAGTGATTGGGAGGGCTAAACCCCGCTCCGGATTGTATGTGGTCAACCCCGCCGAAGACAAGACCGAAGACCGAATCGCCTCAAGCCACTCGCACTCAAACCATAGATAATATCATGTTATGGCATTATAGACTAGGGCATCCAAGTTTTGGTTATTTAAAGTCCGTAATTCCCGAATTATTTAAAGGATGTAATATCAATGAGCTTCAATGTGATATTTGTCAATTTGCCAAACTTACCAAATCCGTGTATACCAAACTTCCTTATTTACCATCCACACCTTTCACTTTAATTCATAGTGATGTATGGGGACCTTCAAGAGTAAAAAGTATAACAGAAAAAGGTGGTTTGTCACTTTCATTGATGATCATACAAGGAACACATGGTGTTTTTAATGAAGGATAAATCAAGTTGGAACAGCTTTTTCAGAATTTTACAACATGATCTCTACTCAATTTGACACTAAGATCAAGATCTTAAAGACTCGATAATGCCCTTGAATACTATGAGTCTAACCTCGCAATTTCTTGATGAATAAGGGGATTGTCCATATCGTAGTTGTGTGGAAACACCTCAACAAAATGGGGTTGCCGAGAGAAAGAACAGCACCTACCGGAGATGGCTAGATCAATCATGTTCACCACCCATGTTCCAAAGTATATGTGGGGTGAAGCTATATTAATCGCCACATACTTAATCAACGACTTCCCAAACAGAGTGTTAGGCTTCAAAACTCCTATCCAAACCCCGCCGACCACTCACTCCCCGTCCTCATCTTATTTCTCGCTTACCTCCAAAATCTTTGGTTGTACCGTGTTTGTCTATATCCATGCCCAACACAAGCAAACTTGATCCCAAAGCTCACAAGTGCATTTTCCTAGATATGCAAAGGACAGAAAGGTTACAAGTGTTACTCTCCTTCGAAAAAAGATTTTACAATTCTATGGATGTAATTTTTTTTGAAAGGACTCCCTACTACAAAGAAGTCCACCGAGGGCCACCGATGGAAACTTGATTGAAATTGACCTAAATCCTTTCCCTCAGCAAACACTTGACCCTCAAGAACCCATCGCTTCTCGCAGAGACCGAACCTCAAAGCACCCTACCGACTCTCGCAGCCCCACCGATCCTCAGCAACCTCCCGAACCAGAGTCTACTGACCTAGAGCCTGCTGACCCAGAGCCTACTGACACTCAACAACCTACAGACTCTCAGCAGCCTGCTGACATTGATGATAGACCTATTGCTATCAGGAAGGGAAAGAGATCTTGCACTACTGATCATTCTATTCATAATTATCTATCTTATGATCGTTATCACCGCCTTTGCCATGTTTACACAGACTTGGATTCTCACTCTATTCCTAAGAATATACAGAAGCTCTCCAACATGACAAGTGAAGGCACCGTTAAAACCGAAATGACAAACTCTCCTTGACAACCATACTTGGGATCTCACCACTCTCCCACATGGAAAGAAGACAGTCAGCTGTAAATGGCTGTTCACTATCAAGTACAATGCTGATGGTACTGTTGACAAATACAAAGCTAGATCGGTTGCAAGGGGATTCACTCAAACATATGGTCTTGACTACAAGGAGACCTTTGCACCTGTGGCAAAACTAAACACTGTCAGGATACTGATCTCACTTGCTGTCCAACTTGACTGGCCTCTCCACCAATTGGATATCAAGAATGCCTTTCTAAATGGTGACCTTACTGAGGAAGTCTATATGAATGTGCCTCCTGGTTTTGCCAACACTCACACTCAAGGGAAAGTTTGCAAATTGAGGAAATCTCTATATGGCCTAAAGCAAGCCCCAGAGCCTGGTTTGGCAAACTTACTACCGTGGTTAAAGCCGCCGGATATCATCAATGCAACTCGATCACACCATGTTTCTCAAAACAACAAACCAGAAAAGATCCATTCTTATTGTCTATGTGGATGATATCATCCTTACTGGTGATGACTCTACTGAGATCCAGAATTTGAAAACTCTACTGGCAAAGGTTTTTCAAGTCAAGGATTTGGGCTATCTTAAATACTTCCTTGGTATGGAGATTGCAAGAAACAACCAGGGTATCTCTATCTCTCAAAGGAAATATGTGCTGGACCTGCTGAAGGAAACTGGCATGCTGGGATGCAAACCCGTCGTATCCCCGCAGACCCCGCAATACCCCGCCGCATGGTGACATTGCTATCGTGAAGGATCAATATCAAAGGCTTGTAGGGAAACTCATTTATCCGTCCCATACAAGACCCGATATTGCATATGGGGTCGGGTCTCCGGTTAGCCGCTCATGCATTGCCCTACCGAGCAACATTGGGATGCCGTGAATGTGATACCGAGGTACTTGAAATCCACTCCCGGCCAAGGCCTACATTTCACCAAGTCCGCCGAGAGATCTATCAAGGTCTACACCGATGCCGATTGGGCGGGTCGTCACATAGACAAGGTCTACTACAAAGCATCGTTCTTATGTATGGGGAAATCTTGTCACCCTGGAGGAGCAAGAAACAACCTATCGTCTCCGTAAGAAAGGTCGAAGCCGAACTCGTGGCACTAGTTTTGGGTATTTGTGAAGCTCTATGGATAAAAAGTGGTCCCGACCGAACTTCAAGCCCTATTCAAGACCCTATCACACTCGCCGTGACAATAATTCAAAGCATTATGCATGGCAGAGGATCCATCCATCATGATAAAACCAAACATGTGGACATTGACAGACACTTCCCGAAGGAGAAGATTGATGCCAAGATTATTCAACTCCAAGATGTTCCCTCACAGCACTGTAATGTCGATATTCTCACCAAGGCCATTCCACCACTTATGTTCAAAGCAGATTCGAGTAGCAAACTTGGCCGTATAAACATATACAACCCAAATTTTGAGGGGGGGGGTGTGGAAATATTACATATCAAATAGTATGTAATATTTATTTATTTTCGTGTATACATTATTTGTACACTTTAGTTGTAAAAGGACATATTAATTGTGGTACATATAAACAATTAATATGTCAAACTCTAGTTGCTTTATGTCATAGACATACTTTTACTTTTTACATGCATGCTTGCCGCCCATCTAGTGGCCGCCCAAGCTAGCTAGTATCTCCCATCAATTGTAACTATTTATACTTCTTCCATTTGATGAATAAACTAAGTTGAAGTTTACTCAAGTATTATTTACTTTCTCAAACTCTCTTCACGTAGTCTATACCCTCTCTCCGTGTGTAACCCTTGGCTACAAGCCGTGATTTGAAGGTTTGAACCTTCCCATCAACTCCTCGCTTTCTCTTGTAGAGCCATTTGCTACCTATGGGTTGACACCCTCAAGGAAATCTACAAGTTTCCAGACAAAGTTAGAGTACATAGACTCCATCTCTTGATTCATCGCATCAACCCATTTTTCCTTATCACGATCATCCATGGCCCTCCGAAAGGACACTGGATCATCTTCCAGTCCATCAGAGATGGCTACGTTCGCCTCTGATTGCTTCTCATACCGAATTAGTGCCCGAACTACTCTCTTAGTACGCCTGGTGGAATAGGATTTTCTGGGTTGATAGGTGCATTCGTTGTGTTGTTGTCAGTGACACTAGGTGTCACCGTGTGTTCGACCTCGTTAGAAAGTAACTCCTCAAGTACAATTTTACTTCGAGGTTTGAAGTCTGCCATATATTGATCTTCCAAAAACATGGCATTAGTAGAAACTATCACCTTGTTATCTTCCGGATCATAAAACAGACCTCCACGTGTTCCTTTGGGGTACCCTACAAACAAACATACTTTCGTACATTTTGTAGTTTTGTAGTCTTGTCTTCCAGCAAATGTATAGGACATCCCCAAATGCGGAAGTGACGTATGCTTTCGTGATGTCCTCTCCACATTTCGAAAGTTGTCTTTTGACAGACTTTGACTGTACTACATTCAGTATGTATACCGCTGCTTTTAAGGCATATCCCCAGAAGGAAATCGGTAGCGAGGCGTATCTCATCATATACCTGACCATGTCTATCAAAGTTCTGTTTCTCCTTTCAGCAACTCCGTTTTGCTGAGGTGTCCTGGGTGCAGAATGTTGGGAACATATCCCATGTTCAATCAGATAGTCAGTGAATTCAGTATCTGAGTACTCTCCTCCACGATCAGAGCGAAGGCATTTTAAAGACTTTCCTAGTTTCCTTTCGGCTTCTGCGTGGAATTCCTTAAACCTTCCAAAAGTTTCGAATTTCCGATGCAGCAGATAAACATAACCGAATCTCGAGTAGTCGTCGATGAAAGTCACAAAGTACTCGAATCCGCCTCTAGCTTGCACATTCATCGGACCACAAAGGTCTGAATGTACTAACTCTAAAGGTTCTTTAGCCCTATTTCCCTTTGACGAGAAGGGACGCTTAGACATTTTTCCCTCCAGGCAAGATTCACAGATCGGCAACGAGTCAACAGATAACTCTTTTAAGGAATTACCATTAGCCAGTCGTTTTATTTTTCCAAGGAAATATGACTTAACCAAAGGTGCCAAAGATATGTTTTATCTTCTTTTTGAGAAACTTTCTGCCTTTTAGCAGATTGTTGATGTGCTACTTTAAATATTTCAGTGTTAAGCAGTGGAGCATGCGTTGGTTTAATAATTTACAATCCGTTTTCCAGTATTGTAGAACACAAAATAAAACCATTTCTGGAAATAATAAATTCGTCATTCACAAAGGAAACTGAATACATGTGTTCTTTCAATGCTGAAACAGAAATCAAATTCCTATGGAAGTTTGGAATAAAATAAACATGGTCTAATTTTAGAACTTTATTGCCAGAAAATAAATCAACAGCTCCCACTGCTTTAGCTGAAACAAGCGCCCCGGTGCCAACTCTCATCACTTGAGTACCTTCCTCTAGCTCCTCAAACGAACTAAGGATTTGCAAAGAAGAACATACATGGTTAGAAGCTCCAGTATCCAGTATCCAAATTGATACATATTTAGCTACATTAAAGGATTCCAAGACTAGTAATTCCGAATTACCTTTCTTATCCTTCCAATTGCCAGTTTTGACCTTTCCATCCTTTACGTCTTTGAGATATGCTGGACAGTGACGACGCCAATGTCCTATCTCGTTACAGTAAAAGTAATTCCCTTTAGGTTTGGAAGGATTGGTATGTTTGGCTTCTTCTTCATAGGTTTTGGTTTAGGCGCAGTAACATGTTTAGACTTTGTCTTTCCCTTATAGCGAGAGTTCGACGCCTTGGCTTCAACCATATTGGCTTCCGCCTTCTTTTCCCCTTCTTTGCCTCTGTTGTTAGACGAGAGAGCTTCGAAGACTTGCAGTTTGTTGATCAACCGTGGCATGTCAAACTTGAGTTTGTTCATGACATAGTTAGTCTTGAACTATAGGAAATCAGGTGTAAGTTTTTCAAGAATCATAGACACCTGAGTAGCATCGTCAAATTTTGACCCATGAGTTTCTGCATCAGTAAAGTAGTTGATCATGCTCATGACATGACCAGTTACAGACTGACCTCTCCTCATTTTAGCGTAACGGCCATCCTTACTGCTTCGTGCCTTGCTTGATCGAAGGGGCGCCAAACATGGAGGATAAGTGCAGCATGATTTCTCGTGCACTCTTAAAGCCTTCAAGTTTTGTCCTAATGACTTCCGACACTGATGCTAAGATGATACCGCGCGCCTTATTATCCGCTTCAATCCATTTTTGACGGTCGTCTTTAATGGATTTAGACGGGTTCTGTACGTGAAGTACATGGCATTCCACAGTCAAAACAAATTGTGTGTTCTCAAAGATGAGTACCACGTTTAGGTTACTTTTCCACTTTCCAAAGTTCTTACCATTAAGTTTATCATTCAGTAATAAGGAAAGTTGCGACGACATGATTGCTGAAAATAAAATGACAGAAAATAAATTTCAAACACTACTAGATAAATTTTAGGAATTATAAACTTTAAAAAAAAGTCTATTCTACCATTCCAAGGATTTAACCTCGCATTGTACCGCCGCTTAGGGGGTCGGTATCAGCACGATGATGGTTAAATTGAGACATTCTCTCTCGATGATTAAGCTTTGAGAATCAAATATCTCATGGGAATCGTACATCCCATACTTTAATCGTCGATTACCTTCCTTTTTCAGCCAAGATATTTCCTAAAATATCCTGATGAGTGTGAACTACTATATCAGACCTTTAAGTATGCCCCAAGTATGCCTACGTAGGGCAGGTCAGTGACCCGGCGAGTCCTCAAGATCCTATCCTTACGGTGACCAAGCCTTGAATTTTGATAGCGGTGAACACCATCCGAAGGGGGCTGAAATCAAAGCGGCACGAGGCGTCACCATTCTCTCACTTGCTTGCATCTATAGTAGAGGCCGTGGGGTCGGCTGTCACCTTCCCCCCTCCCACTCAATATTTTAAAAAAGTGGTGGGTTAACTGATCGCGGTTTTGGACTTGACAATATTTTAAGAAACAACAAATCATGTACCCGAATGTGTTGGTAATGTAGGCAAGCCTACCCGTCTTATTCTTTGGAACATATGTGACTGTCGGTCGGATCTGGCTAAGAGAAGCCTTGTTTAGCCGTAAAGGCTTGTCGGATATGCTAACTCTTGCCGAACCCCCGTGCAAACATCACACGTGGAGGGTGAGTCGATCGAGCAGTAGCTCAGTTGAACTTACCCAACCAAGGTTAGACCATTTCCGAAACCATGTATCATGATTTTCCGATTTCTTAAATTGTAAAACTTTCCCGTAGACACTACGGAACAAACCCGCAATCTCGTTCCGGTTTAAGGTGGGATTCACCGAGAATCCATCACCGAAAACTTAACGATTTAAGGTAGGATTCACCGAGAATCCATCACCAAAAAACGTAACGATTGACAAAACCCGGTTCCTCGGTTCTATAATTAGTTTCTAATAATTAATTTCCACAACAATTAATTAAAACTTAAACTAATTAATCTAGTTGAATACATGCCTAATTAATTATCCAGAATTAAATAGCTACATGTATGCATATGGAGTGGAATTCATGATATGATGCATGTCATGGCAATTTTCCGGTTCTATGCATACATCCTAAGCATACATACTAGTGCGGAAAATAAACGTCAAGATGGACCGTTGGCACCCCCGTGTCTAACCTATTAGAAAATAAATAAATAAACCCTAACTAGGGTTTACTAGTTTCTAATACAATCGTCGTCGATCGTTTCATCAATGATCAGGCATCCAAACGAACTCTGATTGACACGAAACTTTGTGGGCCTGTTCTTCACTCCACCTGCTTCAGTATGGATGGTTGGATCCGAGTTTCGATGGCCCAATTTTTCCAGCAATCCGCTGATCCAACTGCTGCATCTGTTTAAAACTGCGGCGCAGCAGTGTCTTCCCTGAGCCGATCGGGCATCGAGACAAAACCCGATCGACCTGAAATTTTTAGGGCTTGTTCATAACTCCATGTTAGTCAATCTGAACGGTGGTATCTTTGTCTCAACGTTCCAACCTCTTCCAGAAATTCGATGAACTCACAGCTTGGGTTTTTATGGCTGCTGTGCTTTTCTGCTATAACAGTAACTTTATAGCAGGGATCTGATATCGAGACGGACTCTGATCGACACCAAATTTTGAGGGCTTGTTTATGAACTTTTGATCTTTATTCTGAGTGGAGGGATTGTCATTTCAACGGCTCAATCAATGGGGAAAACAGAAAAACAAACAGCAACAAAACAGATCTATTTCTAGGAAATTTAAAAATTACATCAAAAGAATAAATTACAAAATTTCCTATACTCATATAACGAATTTATATGAATTTATATAAGGAATTTCCTTACACTCTAATCATTGAGTAGAAGCGTCCATTGATATAATCATTACATACGGATAAATCCTCCATAGACTGTTCGTTTTGATTCGGGATATTTCCGTAAACCCTTCTCAAAACATCTTATCCTTATTTACCATTAACCCCTAGTGATCAATTAGTTCATAACAAATATAATATGAACTGGGCCCATCGATCAGTTTCTAGGATTAACAAATAAGGGAACTGTTTGTCTACTTCCCGCAGGAAGGAATGGATTCCATATCTGTGACGTCACATACTACTCACTCACTCCAATATAGAGCCAACGAGAAGTGTTCAGATCACATGTATCCAAGTGATCCTTAACTAACACATCAAACCCTACTTTGAACCAAGCAATAAATGCGATCACATCAGAATTGAGATTAATCCATATATGATCATATTGTGATTCGATAAGATTTCTCGATCACGGAATTATATCGAGAATTCAAATCAAATCGGTCCAGTCCTATATGATAGACATCATATATAAATGCCCCACTAGGTACCCTATACCGACGGTCCGGATAAGACGGTCACACCGTTAAGTGTTCTGGGCGCATTATTGGTTTATTAATCATGAGACCCATACTCTGATTAAATTCACCACGGACTAACTAGTTTTAAGCATATCATCACTAACTCAATCCTCGTGTGTATGTCATACACTGAGTTATGTGATTACATACCGATATACTTAGGGTTTTCAGCAGTGTATAATATAAGCATAAATGCAAATAATAAAATGAATATATAATTCTATCATTTATTTAAATAAAATAATTACAAAATTATCTTTCGGGCACTACACCTAACAATATACACCTCCTCAGACAGGTTCTCGTTAAGAAAAGTTTTTTTCACTTCCATCTGCCAGATTTCGTAAGTATGCTGCAATAGCGAGCAAAATTCTAATAGATTTTAGCATGGCAACGGGCGAAAAGGTTTCGTCATAGTCAACTCCTTGTCTTTACTTATAACCGTTTGCCACTAACCAAGCCTTATAAGTGACTATGTTACCGTCCATGTCGGATATTTCTCTTAAAGACCCATTGGCACCCTATAGGTGTTGGAAGTAGCGCCCGAAAGAAAATTTATGTAATTATTTTTATAATTAATAAATGACAGATTTATTCTCATCTTTTTATTTGCTTCGTGCTTATAAGTAATACACTACTGAAAACCCCAAGTCATATCATATGTAGCCATATAACTTAGTATGTGTCACACATGAGGATTAAGTTTATGGTGATACACTTGAAATATTAGTCCGTGGTGAAGTTAATCTAAGTATGGGGTCTATTGATTAAACCACCATTAATGCGCCCAGAACACTTTATGGTGTGACCGTCTTATCCGGACCGTCAACATTGGTTGTCTAAGTGGGGCATTTATATATGATGAGAGTCATATAGGACTTGACCGATTTATTCTGAATATCTCATATAATTCCGTGATTGAGAAATCTTATTAAATCACAAGATGATCATATATGGATTAACCTTAATCCTGATGTAATTACAGGCTCCTACTTGTTTCAGGATAGGGTTTGAAGTGTTCGTTAAGAATCGCTAAGAGGCGCGGTCCGAATCACTTTCACATTGGCACTATTCTGGAATGAGTGCGAAGTGTGTGTCACATAGATATGGAATCCATTCCTTCCTGCGGGAAGTAGAAAGACAATCCCCTTATTTGTTGATCCTAGAAACTGATCGATCCGCGGAGTTCGTATTGGTTATGAACTAATTGATCACTAATGGGTTAATGGTAAATGATGATAAGATGTATTGAAGAGGGTTTACGGAAATAATCCCACTTCATTACGGATAGTCTATGGAGGGTTAGTTTATATGTAATGATTAAATCAATGGACACTTATTGACTCGACTCGACGTTTTGAGAATAAGTTATATCTATAATCGATAGAGTTCAGTTTCGGATTTATGGTGGCGTAATTCCGGGATTAATATGTTGAGTAGAAATATTCTGTTCGATGAATATTTTATTCAATTTATTTTAGCTACTGGTTATAGGTCCATGGTCCCCGGGTTGGCTCCTAACACGTGAGTGTTTTCTCGTTTTATGGAACCTCGAGAATAAATTAAATAGTTGGTCTATTTAATGAATATTCAATATTATTTATTTGGTAAATAATATGTAAAATAGAAAAAACATTTCCTATTAAAATAATGATGAATATGGCGCCACACTTGATGATAAATTAGGAAAAGAAATTTTTCTAGATTATGCCACATGTGTAATTAATTAATTATCTATTGTTGAATAATTAATGGAAGAATAAGAGATTGATTTTCTGGGAATTATCTCTTATCTTTTGGCAAATATCTTTTCCTTGTGGGAATAGGTAATTGTAGTGTGAAAATGATAACTCTCTTGACTAGTTATTTTCCGATATAAAGAGAGTTCCTCCTAACACAATACACACACAAAATTGGTGCCACTATATACTAAAAAGGAAGAAAAATTAGTTTCTTGCCTTAGTCATCAAGAGAAGAAAAACCTAGGGTTTTTTGTGTGCATATTCGATGAGGTTCTACGGCGAGGATCGACGTCCACAAGTCATCGCTAGGAGATACAATCTGGAAGACTGTGGCATCTCCCTTTGGTCGACTATTTCTTCCCTTCCGTTGAGGTAAATCTACTAACCTTCTCGTAGATTGTTAATTAATTATATGAATTAAAATCATGGTAAAATCGCATGCGAATTTAATTCGTAGCTTCCATTGTGCATGATCGAGCATCTCGATCGGTGCTGAGAATCATATCTGACGATCCAATTATGGATCGGATCCGGATTCGGGTTTATGTATATCCAGCAATAGGAACTATTCGTTCAGGTGGATCAACTAAGTTCCAAACTTGGTTGTCTTTGATTGATTCCATTTCAGAATTCATTTCTTTAAGCCATTTCTCATTGTCATGCCTTAACAACACCTCCTCATAAGTTTAGGGTCCTTATCTTCCATGAGATATACGCCAATGTACCTTTCGGGCTCATGACGTTCCCTGGTGGATCTTCGAGGTGCTAGTGTGTCTACGGTAAAGGTTGCCATCATATCTGTGTGTGGCGTCTCCTCTACTTCCATCACCTGACTGTTATCCATAAGTGGTTCTTGAATTTCATCAAGATCAATGTTACTCCCACTGACCCTATCCAGAATAAACTCTTTCTCCAGAAAGTGTCCTGTCCTGGAAACAAACACCTTTTGTTCTCTTGGATGGTAAAATTGTTATCCTCTGGTTTCTCGAGGATATCCCACAAATAGACATTTGTCAGATCTAGCCTCTAATTTGTCAGGCATCAACCGCTTCACATCAGTCGGACAACCCCAAGGTTTAAGATATGCTAGATTCGGTTTCTTCTTAGCCCGTACCTCGTATGGTGTAGAATCAACCGTCTTTGATGAAACTCGGTTAAGTGTATAGGATGCAGTTTCTAGAGCACACCCTTAAAAAGATTTTGGGAGAACTGCGTAGCTCATCATAGATCGCACCATGTCCAACAAGGTGCGTTTCCTCCTCTCAGACACACCATTCATCTGTGGCATCCCGGGAGGGGTCCATTCAGGTAGAATACCATTCTCCTTTAAGTAACATTGAAACTCTCCAACTAGGTATTCTTCACCTTGATCGGATCGAAGTGTTTTGATTTCTTTACCGAGTTGTTTCTCAACTTCACTTCTGAATTCTTTGACCTTTTCAAAGGCCTCAGAATTATACTTCATTAAGTATACATAACCATAGCGTGTATGGTCATCAGTAAAGGTGATAAAATAAGGTATCCTCATTGGGATTGAATTGACATTGGGCCGCATACATCGGTATGTATGAGCTCAAGTAATTCATTGGATCTTATCCCTTTGCCACTAAAAGGTGACTTTGTCATCTTGCCAAGTAAACAAGCTTCGCATGTATCAAACGATTCGTAATCGAAATGATCCAGTAATCCATCTTTATAGAGTTTGGAAATGCGATTCTTATTTATATGGTCAAGTCTACAACAATAAGTAGGATTCATCAAGTCATTTGTTTTGGCTTTCTTGTTGTTTATATTAAGTATGTCAACATTCATATCTAATATGTATAGACCATTGCTAAGTATGCCAGTACAATAAAAAATTCCATCACGTGAAAAAGAACAACATTTATTCTTAAACGAAAAAGAAAATCCTTCAACATCTAATGCAGAAATAGAAATAATGCTCTTCGTAAAGAGAGAACAAAATAATAGTGATTGAGTTCTAGTACTAGCCCACTGGGAAATGAAAGAAAATAAACTCCTACGTCTAGAGCAGCAACACTTGCTCCATTCCCAATGCGTTGGTCCACCGCTCCTTTCCCCAGTTCTCTAGTTCTTCTTAGTGCCTGCATATTCGTACAAATATGAGAACCACAACCAGTATCTAATACCCAGTGGTTAGACTTAGAAAAAGAAATATTGATCTCAATCATAAGCATACCTGAATTCGAAGCATCAGTATGCCTCTTCTTGGTACTCAAGAAGCCTTTGCAGTTTCTCCTCCAATGTCCGGTCCCACCGCAGTGGAAGCAAGCATCCTTGGATATGTCTTTGGATATCTTAGGCGTTGGCTTAGGTGCAGTCTTCGCCTTCTTGGACTTCTTTTGGGCTTTTGCCTTGCCCTAGTTAGAAGTGACAAGGAACACTTGCTTTCCCTTCCCCACAGTGCCCTCAGCAGTTTTCAACATGTTCAATAACTCCACAAGGGAGCAATCTATCTTGTTCATGTGATAGTTCATCACAAACTTCGAGCATGAATCAGGTAGAGATTGCAGAATTAAGTCAATACTTAACACGCGTTCCAACTTGTGACCCAGCTTCTCAAGCCTCTCTATGTACCCAATCATCTTAAGCACGTGTGACCCCACGGCAGTTCCAGATGCCATCCAACCACAAAATATGGCCTTCGAGACCCCGTACCTCTCAGTGCGAGACTGAGAAGCATTGTGCTCCTTCAGGTGACCAATGATCGTGTAGGCGTTCATAGACTCATGTTGTTTCTGCAGTTCAGGTGTCATAGAAGTAAGCGTGATACATGTAGCATAAGTACTGTAAGAACAGTGATTGTTGTACTTCTCGACAGCATTTGCAGCCGCGGACTCAGCCGGCTTTTGCGGTATGGGTTCGTCCAAGAACATAGCCAATCTTCTCGTGCCTCAAAAGGATTTTGAGGTTTTTTTTCCAGTCGAGAAAGTTGGTTTCGTCAAGCTTATTGTCGATGATAAAATGAAGGTTTAATTTGTTTGACATTTTCTACAACAATAAATAAAGATAGAGTAAGTAAAAGTTCATGCATTCAAAACCAAAAATTTGCACTTTAAAATTTTATGAGGTTTTGTTCCCACTAGCCAACTATTTCCAATTGGCTTTGAAGAATCTTTATCAATTCTTTAATGGATGGAATCCAATCTAGTTGACTCGATCCCCGACGTGGGCCGATCGACCGGGTCAATTTTGAAAGGTGGGTACACTTACCGGTCGAATCTTATTCGACTTCTATTGGTTGACTAGTCAACTCTTTGACAGTTCACATCTCTGTGTGATACCCCACCTTTGTCTCTAAAATCAAACGGTCTTTACCTGGGCCAATCACTGCAAGATTCTTAGTCGAGTCGTAACCCAAATATTCATGAGAACTCATAGCGAACATATCTCGATAATAACGATATACCCGAGGTAGGTCAACTCCCGACGTGGGCCGATCAGATGGATCCGAAAAAGGCTCTTCACCGTCATTATCATATTGTGAGACAATTTTGGCTCGATTTTTGTCTTGTGAATAATTTTAAATTATTTCACTTAATTAATTTCATTTTAAATAATGGTCTCATCTACAATGTGCATATTAATACGATACATACACAACATTCCTTGCACAAACCGGTATGATCATGGACTTTTCCTAGGTGCGGTTTCGAATACAAACTGACGAAGCCGCGGGTCACAATCTAAGGGTAGCTGCAACCACCAATATGATCTTTACTGTTGTACGCCAATGGGTTCTTTACTCTCTTTGGTCTTCGTCTTCTTGCTCCATTCTTATTACATAATAATATATCTAATAAATAATTACACCCGCCGCACACGGGGGGAGCTAACGGGAATGAGATAAATGTAAAAAGTAAACTAGGTCACGTTCTTCATAACGGCCTAGGACAGTTTGAAAAACCAACATAAACAAAATCACTCTCATATATTCTATTGGTTGAGTCCATGATCAATCGGGGTCCATATAATCATATTATATCTACGCATCCAATCCATACAATTATATCTTACGAAAAAGATCAAATTAAAATTTTAACTACTTATGCATCTTATTTTATCACTTCAAATAATTAATTAACTTTTAATTAATTAAATGACTTAATCGAAAATAAAATTAACATTTAATTTTAAATCGATTCTAATTCAAACTTTATTAATTTGGAACTATTCAAAATAAAATTAAAATTAAAAGGTTTCTTTTGTTTCCTTTCCTTTTGGTTCTTAACCAAAAGGGATGTCTTTGGTTTCCTAAACCAAAAGGTATCTTTCCAAACAAAATTTGGTTGACTGCCTGGCCCTTTCCAAAATCAAAATTTTGAAAGGGGCCTAGGCTTTGGCTTTTTCCCAAATCAAATATTTAGAAAGGGCCTAGGCCTATTCCAAACAAAGTTTGGAAATGCCATTATTATTTTAATGTTATGTGGCATCCCAATGGCCAAACTATTTGAACCATTGGTTAGCCACATGACACAACTAAACAAAGGAGATATCAATGCACAATAAATATCACAAAATGAAAAATCAAATCGATCACCCCCTTGATAGTACCGGCCGACGCCAGTAGTCCTAAGGGCGTCGATGCCGCCAGCGGTTGCCGTGGTGGTGGGGGCCGCCGCCGATCGGCCGAGCCCCCCATCGAATATTTTTTTTTATCGTTTCGCAAATCTAGATCTTGCATCTATCGATTAATTACTACGCAAGTTAATTAGTGCTTATTGCCTAAGCTCGAAGTGGGCTCCGATACCATTGTTAGAAATCACTAGTTTAACACAGCATAGATTAAAATTTTGATTTCCGATCCCAAGATCGACTTCGTTTAATACAATAAACACGTTAAGTAGTTTGACGGTATATACCTTGGCTGATCTATAAGATCGACGCTTTGACCATCAAGGAGAGTAGTACTGTGCGCTAGCCGTCCACGTGTCTGGCCTCTATCGATATCCACACGAACTCCTTGCCGGGAATCCTCCATGAATTGCTGCTAGAGAAATCTGGTTGCTAGACCGACTTTTTTCTCTCTTTAAAACTCTACTAGAAGCTCTCTATTTTTCTCAAGAACAATTAGCTCTTAGAATTGTGTTGTATAATATATTTAGTCAACCCCTTTCTTATATAGGGGAGGTGCGCCACAATGTCCCCTGAATCTAATTAAGAGAAGCTTCCTAGAAGATAGATGAAAGAGAAAAACATCTTCCTAATAAAATAAGGAAAATCACTTTAATTGATTTATCTCTTTTATTATAATATCTCATATTAAATAAAACTAAGATATTGGAAATATCTTATATTCAATATCTTTATCTAATTACCACAAATCTATTTTTTCAAAATCAATTAATATCCATATTAATGTTATGGTAATCTTATTAATTAAATTGCACAATCCAAGTGTATCCAATACACTTGTGTACTGCGCCCCTTTATGCCAAATATTGGCATCCATAATATTCTTTAATTAATATAATTAATATCTTGTATTATATTTATTAATAATAAATAAATACCACCATATTAATTTACCACTATAACCTTTATAGTCTTGAGATAAAACTTTCCTTATTTGGTCATCAACTATAACCGCATTTTAATCCGACTCAATGTTCTTATGTGTGTGACACGATTGGATTCCGAATATGTTGTCCGTAGATACAAAGTGCAAATTATGAAAATGCCCTTCATACCTAACGATCACGGGATAGCGTCTACCAACACACCGTGACCCCCAATCATCGGAATAGTCCAAAGCAATGACTAATACCTTTAATGTGAAACAGTTACCGTGCAAATAGAATCATATCGCTGTAATAATATCCATACGATCGTATCTTGAGTATCACTACATTAACGATCGTATCTTATAATCTGGATATCATGCTCTCTCGGAATAACTCATTTACTCCCACTTTGCAAAGATTCGCGAGAGCTAGACATTCTTTATCAGAAGGCCATTTCGGATATTCACTCCTAATCATAGGATACGCGATTTCCGGATGAACTAACATGTATCCTATGCATGTTTCAATATCACACCCAAGAACTACCGCATGATCGCCCCGTGGCTAGGGGAAACCTCAATAGTGTTAAAGCATGACAATCCACGCCGTGATGCCATGAAGACTCCGGTCTTAGGATAATTACACAACTGCCACATATTCCGACACTTAATGTAAGTGAGTCAGTCTAACGTACGCGTTCACTAATACACGTCCAAGTGTCTTTACACTTCGATAGACGAGATCTATCCCTATCTTCAATTAGATAGAAGACATCCAATAGGTGCAGGCCTAATCATACTATCAATGTCCCATTTGACAGTACATACTGCTGGATATACAGAAACCTGAATCCGGACCGATCCATAATTGGATCGTCAGATCTGATTCACAACACCGATCGAGATGCTCGATCAAGCACAGTGGAAGCAACGAATTAGATTCGTTTACGATTTTACAACGATTTAATTCACATGATTAATTAATATAACTACAAGAAGGTTTGAGATTACCCAACCGAAGCGAGAAGCCGTGATCTTCCGAGTTGTATCTCCAAGCGACGACCGGTGGACGTCGATCCCGTAATTGAACCTCCTCGAATATGCCTTCAAGAAAAACCTAGTTTTTCTTCTTCCCATTGGCTAAGACAAGAAAACAAAATTTCTATCTTTTGTTCACAATAGGCGTCGGCTTTTTTTTAATCAAAAAATGGCGTTGGATTCTTCTAGGTCTATTTTGTGTTGGGAGAAACTCTCTTTTAATAGGAAAAGTTTATCTTTTACACACAAATTTATCTTTCCCTTTTAGGAAAATAAAACCTTTATCCAATAGGAAACAAATTCCTATTTATCCAATAAGAAAACTAATTTCTTATCTATAATTATTTAACACATAAATAGTTACATTATCCACATTATAATTAATTAGGAGAAAATTTCATTTCCCAAAACCAAATAAATATGGAGCCATTTTTTAATGCCTTTTGGGATAATAGAAAATGTCTTTTCTATTTTACATATTATTTACCAAATAAATAATATTGTATATTCATTAAATAGACCAACTATTTAATTTATTCTCGAGGTTCCACAAAACGAGAAAACACTCGCGTGTTAGGAGCCAACCCGGGGACCATGGACCTATAACCAGTAGCTACAATAAATTGAATAAAATATTCATCGAATAGAATATTTCTACTCAACATATTAATTTCGGAATTACGCCACCATAAATCCGAAACTGAACTCTATCGATATAGATATAACTTATTCTCAGAAAGTTAAGTCAATAAGTGTCCATTGATATAATCCTTACATACAGACTAACCCTCCATAAACTATCCGTAACGAAGCGGGATTATTTCCGTAAACCTTCTTCATTACATCTCATCCTTATTTACCATTAACCCGCTAGTGATCAATTAGTTCATAAGAAATATGAACTCGGCCGATCGATTAGTTTCTCGTGGATTGTCTTTCTACTTCCCATGGGAATGAATGGATTCCATATCAGTGAGACACACACTCCTCACTCATTCCAGAATAGTGCCAACGTGATAGTGATTTGATCCGCGCCTCTTAGCAATCCTTCACGAACACATCAAACCCTATTTTGAAACAAGTAGGAATATGCAATCACTTCAGGATTAAGGTTAATCCATATATGATCATTTGTGATTCAATAAGATTTCTCAATCACGGAATTATATGAGAAATGTAGATTAAATCGGTCTAGTCCTATATGACTCTCATCATATATAAATTCCCCACTTAGACAACCAATGTCGACGGTCCGGATAAGACGGTCACACCATAAAGTGTTCTGGGCGCATTAATGGTGCTTTAATCAATAGACCACATACTTTGATTAAGTTCACCATGGACTAACAGTTCAAGTGTATCACCATAAACTTAATCCTCATGTGTGACACACACTAAGTTATATGGCTACATATGATACGACTTGGGGTTTTCAGCGGTGTATTGTACATATAAGAACGAAGCAAATAATAAGATGAGAATAAATCTGTCATTTATTAATTATAAAAAAAGTTACATAAATTGTCTTTCGGGCGCTACTTCCTGAGTAACTTTACTTCAAGGTCCAAGGTTGTTATTTATACATTCATCTAGAAATGATGTAACAGTGCAACCGTCACTATCCGATCTTAAGAATCTTATAACCAACCTTAGCTCATTGCATCAAGATATTTCATGATCAGTCACCATCTGAACGCGTATGAAAAATATCCAGTCCTACCTTCAAGCACTTAGTGCTAAATGCCTCTATTTGCGGAAGTAGAGTAAATGTACTTCACTCCTTATCCACAAATTAATAAGCATCTTCTAGGTAGACTTCTCGGTATTACATAATAATGTATACCGTTATTTTGCAACCAATATCTTAATCGAGTTAAGAAGTGTTTTGAAGCATATCAATAACTATTCATGGCAATACATGGTTTATCCTTTCAGTGAAATCGTTTCACTCGGAGGTAGGCCAAGCATCAGTGCCAAAAACCATGCCATAGCCTATATCTGAGCATGGAATACTCGTTTCTTTGGTAATATCAGAGATTCCTCCAAATATTTAGATAAACTAATCAGCATTTCGAGTAGTCATTAGACAAAAGGTCTATTACTCAAAAGCTCCCACTAGCTTGTATCCTTCATAAGACACCGAAGGTCAATATGAACAAGCTATGATACTTCTTTAGCTCTATTACCCTTTCCCAATTGAAAGGTTACTTAGTCATTTTTCCTTTGAGATAGTGTTCTTAGACTGGGAGATAGGAATCACCCTTAGCCAGTCTTCAGATCTTATCTCTATGATATATGCACTAATTAATAGATGTTGAAGAATCGTTTATCGAAATACGGAAACCATTTGTCTTAATAGTTTATGATGTGTTACATATACCTTTTCAGCATTACTTAGTGGTTCTGACTTTATCAAACAAAAGTCCGAGTCTCGGAATCGTATACAAATGTCATATTCACTTTCTTTAAGGCAACTATATTATTGTTGTGAAAGTGAATCCATTTGTTCCAACGAATCTGAAAACAGAAATTAAATTTCTGTTATATTCAAGGATTAAAATCCGAAAGATCTTTCCTTTTATCACTCCCACTATCTCAGCTGAAATAACTCGCCGTTGTCTACTCTTTAATCATGAATGCCCTGCTACCTTGTTCTTGCAAAAGAACTTAGCTTCTGAGTCAAATTACTCGGTTAAGAATGTCTCTAAGGATTCATAAGTTAGTGATCCGAAATCATTTTCCTTAACCCTTACTTTATTTCATTAATATTTCGGTTTAGCTTTTAACTTATTTAGTTTTGATGACTAACATTTTTAGACATTTACCTTCCCATTCTTGGCTTTCTATAAAGGAAATGGCCGTGAACTAGCAGTTCATTTGAGTAGACACTACTCGTGAACTGTGGGATGTCCAGTGAGATTGATATCAAATCATTCTCGTCATCTTTGAACAAAATTTTAATTTGTCTCTCTTTCACGAGTGACAACAGTGATATACTTATCAATGTCACTTAAGTTTGTAGGCAAAATAAATTTTGAGAGAAATATAAATCAAATTTGTACAATTTTTTTTAATAATGTTTCAATCAGGGTTCGATCCTATTACCTCTGGCTCCGATACCATGTCAAGCTCAAGCGCTTACCGTTGTATTAAAACCAATTGTTGGTAGTAAAGGCGCAAATTTATTTCTTATACATTAGAGAGTGTGGCAATCTGTCCCAAAACCAAAACCACCCCCCTCAAGTGTTGGCAACACTTACACAATTTTCATTTAAGAGTTTGGGCAATCTGTCCCAACACCCCCTCAAGTGTGGGCATTCTGTCCCAACTTTTTAAAAATAATGTTCCAACCAGGGTTCGATCTTATGACCTCTGGCTCTGATACCATGTTAAAGATCAAGCGCTCACCATTCTACTAAACCAATTGATGCCGGTAAAAGCGCTACTTTATTTCTTAATAATGAAGAGTGTGGGCAATCTGTCCCAACAGTAATCAACCCGACACAATTTTGGAGCCTAAAACAAGAATTACAAAAAATTTAGAGAAAAATCAAAACGAGGGTCGGGTTCAACACAGGTGAAATTGGGGTTTAAAATGCTTACGTTTTGCTCAAAAGTTGAAGCAGGATTGGTCTTCTCTTTGAGCCCGTCTCATGGGTACCAACTTCATAAATGAAAAAATGGAAACGGTCTGTGCTTTTTCTTCTTCTTGCGAAAGACTCCTGTGTTATGTCATTCTTTTTAATGGACATTCTAAAAGAGTAGTATAAAATTGAATTTAACAAAGTCACGTACGGCCAAAATGGCACTGCCATTGGCCCAACGGTAAGTGTTGTGGTTACTAACTCGGGATTCCGATCCGTAAGAAAAAATCATGTAAATACAATCAGGCATATGAAAATTAGTTACTATAAATTTTGAGTAATACCATAAAATTCCAAGGGGGAATAAGGGAGAAGTACAACAACATTTCATCAATTAAAGAGAATGTCAGCTGACGATCCAAAAATCGTCAAGGTAATCCTTTAGACTCACCTCCTTGATTATATCCTAGGAACGCTTCAAAAACACAGAAAGAACGATGATGGAAGGGGTGATTTAGACTGCACTTGAGATGTTGTTTCTCAAGCTGCCTACGTATCCAACATATGAATTGGAATCAAGTCTCCGTAGTTCATTAGGGGCAATATATATAGAGGGGCTTAGGCCATAGGGTTTTAGGTGGCGCGGGTGATTGACACTGATTAACGTACCCCCTAAGGAAAAAGATTATGATTGAGTGATCTCCATGATTATAGGAGATAATTATGGTATTCAAATATTAGCGTTAAGTGATAAAGATTCGAGCATTTATTATTCAGGATTCTGTAATAGTTATCTGGTTTTTATGCGTGCGAGGAGTAAGATTAGAGATGAGCTTTGTTCGAGATAGATCGGACGGCGGAGTCGGCTCATATAAATCGGGGACAATGAGCGAGCTCCCTTAACCACAAGATTATATAAGCCTGACCTTGTCCGACCGGTAGAGGTCGGTAGAGATCGTTCAGTCGATCTCCTAAGGTTTAGCACCCGACCCCTCCGACCTGAATCAGACCGAGATGACTCGATCCAATTATGGCCGGACATATGAAGACCAGGGGTGACCAAGCAGATTGACGAGCTCCCTGGGCTCGTTACTAAGGCGTCACAAGCGGTTTACCTACCTAGGACAAGTGTTGAGCCACCAAAGAGATGCCACGTGGATGAGCCCATTTTCTAGCAGCATCATAAGCCCCCAAGATCCAGCCGACCCCTGGTTGGTCGGGTCAGATCTATCAAGGTGGTGGATCGGCACGAGAGTTTAGCCTATGGATTTTGAGCCTAGCTTAGGAGTTGCCAGGTGGCAAAGCTAGTTATGACGCAGTTATAATTGTTTCGAGACACGAGGCGTCCCTGCCCACTAACACTAACCGAGGCCGTTTTTCGAGATAAAAGGGGTTATAAACCCGTCATATCAATAGTTTCGTAACCACGTTGAGTATTAAACCAGGGGATTTGCTGCCCGTTGCCATTCAACATCTTTTATCTCTCAAACCTGACATTGCAAGTAAGCATCCTTTCCTTATCATTCTGATTTTATAACTCGGTTTCTTTAGATTAAATTTCGTCCCTTCGAAATCCTAGAAACGATTCTTCGTTATGGCCATAGCTGATAGCAGGGATGTGGGGTCAATCTTGAAACAGAAGGACGTAGAGGAAATCTGTGAGAGGTATGGCATTGAGGAGGCTAGGTTTTCTCCCCAGCTACCGTCGGGAGATCGTATATCTGCCCTGGACCCGCCGGAGGGTTTTTGCTCCGTCCATTGGGAGTATTTTGAGGTGGGGTTAAGACTACCTTTCTGCCCGGCCCTTCTGGCCGTACTCCGGCACTATGGGCTTGGGATATCTCAGATAGCCCCCAATGGCATTAGGACCGTCATTGGGTTTGTGATTTGGTGTAGATTGTTAAATATTAGATTTACGGTAGATAAATTTAGGTATTTTTATCATCGGATAGGACTAAGAGACCATCCCTACCGGTACTACTTCGCTAGAAGGAAGGGAAGTCTTTCAGTATCCCTATCCTTCTTCTTGGTCGGGATTCTTTCAAAAGGTGGAAGGAGAGGTTTTTCTACGTGAGGAACGATGGTCACGATGAACTAAGTGTGTGGAATACGGCAGATCTGGAGGGGGATGAACGCCCAGATATGCCAGAGTCCTGGGTGGAGAAGATTCGGAGGTCGGGGTACTCTATTGAGTGGCAAAATCTATACGACAACCTGATAGAGGCAGCTCGGTTGGGGGATGCGGGCCCTGAGCCTTATGTGAAATTTACTAAGGCCGAATGGAAGATCTGTAGGGTTTACTTGTGTTGTACTTTATATTTACTAATATATCGGTTTCTTGTTTGGCTAATCTCTTCATCGGTGTTTGCAGTGGCTAACTTTGCCGATCTGATGGCGGGAGCGCAGAGAGAAGTGGCGGGTCGCCAAACTGTTCCGACCCCGGCGGTTCGAGAAATATCTGTGGAGGATCCGACCACTGAGGGTGCGGATGCCTCAGCCTCAATTCCTCCCACTGAGACGACCAGGAAGGATGCCCCTGGGGAGGTTACAGAGAGAGGGGTTGGTCCCCAAAAAACCAACTCGACAGAGGCCGACCTCTCAAGAGGGTCGGTCTTCAAAGAAAAGCAAGTCGAAGGCCCCTGAGGAAGGTCAGGAGGGGACCTTCGAGCAGGAGAGGGTCAGTAGCATGTCTGACGAGGAGCTGGCGATCCTGGGATGCAAAATAGTAGAACTGGTAAGTGTTGTTTATTTCTTTCTTTCCAGCAGTTTAAGTTCCGACGATCCTGACTCTCTATATTGGTTCAGGGTGGCACAATCGGCCAAGAAGTTTTCAAGAGGTTGGGCAAAGCCTCAGCCGACTTGGCTGCCCAATCGGACAAAATTGCCGATCTACGAAAGACCAGGGATGAGCTCAGGGCAGCTATTCGCCCTAAGGATGCAGAGATAAAAACACTGCAAGCCCAGCTCCAAGCTCAGGAGAAAGAGTTGAAGGCCACGGAAAGTGAGTTGGCCGAGGAGCAGAAGGGACGGGAGCTGGAGGTCGGGGACCTCAAGGCGAGAGTGGCCAATCTGGAGGCCAATGTTGTGGCTCGGTGCGCCGAAGCCGTTCAGGAGTATAAGGCTTCGGGTGATTTCGCCGAAGCTCTCAAGGTGTTGCTGATTCCCATTCTCAATCATGGGTATACCTTGGGGGTGGATGAGGCGAGGGCTCAATTCCCTGCACTGGCTCTGGACGCCCTTCCTAAGAAGGCTTATTATAAGCCAGGGATGGACGTGGCCTACACGGAGCGTGCCAAGGACTTCCGAGCAGGGGTGGACATAGTGGATAAGTATGTCCATCAGCAAGCTGCAGCGTCCGGGTCGGCACCTTCTCAGAAGAGTCCTGCTCCTGACTCTTAGTTTATTTTTGCTTTGTTGTTGTTTTTGTTGTTTTTTTTGGTACTATGCAGCTTATTTTTGATTAATGAAGAATTTGTTTTGATTTCATTTCTGTGAATCATTTTTGAGTTGTGGGTATGTATGCTGCCCCCAATATGATATTCATCATTATATGGTGGATGGCATATTTTTCTAGTTTTATTGTAATGATAGGGTTGTAATTGAGAGTTTGAGTTCGGTCTCATATCACACTAGAGAAGTGATGGGAGTCAACTTTACATGATTCCGGTGCATCTTTTACCCCCGTTTATCCCACTTTTAGCATGTTTCTTGGTGTATTTAGACCGTTTTAGGGGTAATATCGCGAGTTATTAGCACGGGGGTAAATTCGTCATTTTGATGGTTTATCTACTCTTTTTTATGATATTGACCCCTATTCCCGAGCACTATTACCCTTCGGAATGTTTTGGTTGTTTTTGGTTGTTGTGATGATGTAGGGTATTGGTGTCTCGAGACCCGGAAGGCGATGATTTAAAATGACAAGCATGCTCGGAGCCGAAGAATGGACCGAGAAGTGAAGAAACAATGAAATCAAGTTTTCGGTCTTGGCTCAGTCCACTTCAGCTGCAGTTTCAGCCAGGAATAAAGAATTTTCTGGACCTGATGTCTTCATGAAAGTTGTAGAAAATTCAAAGAGATTTCCAACGCATCTTGAATCACCCCAATTGGAGCTCGGACGAATAAGTTATGAAGGTTTTACTGCAGCAGAAAACAGCAGCATTTCAAACGCACGTTTGGACCTTTCAAACGTGCGTTTGGGACTGTTTTTTTCGAATACTGAGAGCAAGGGAGCTGAAACGCACGTTTAGGAACCTTCCAAACGTGCGTTTGGCTCATTTCCTACTATAAAAAGCTGCAAATTTCACACAGAAGAGGGGAGACGCGAATGGAGTTGTTTTAGGGTAATTTTGGGCGATTTTCTTCGTTTTTAGGAGTTAGAATTAGTGTAATATACCGTTAGAATCTTCTTTCAATCCTCTCTTTGATTATACAACTCAAATCTTCGATCCGTAACATTTCGATTGTCAAAAATTTGATCTTTTGAGCACGAATTTTCCCTCTCTTAAATCTCAATCAAGTAAGTATGTTTGCTTGTTCTTTTGTTGTTATTGCTATGTTTTTCTTCATTGTTTGTTGTTTAGATTGTATAATGTGTAGCTAATTTCTCTCCATAGCCGGGTCATGTGAAATTTGGTGAAATCACTCTTTGGGTGATGAAATTGGGAGTGGGTAGTGCTTTTTATTGTTTAATCTTGCTCGTTTCACGTCGTAGAACTTGTTATAACGGATTTGGCTAGATTGCTACCTAGGTCAAAAATCACACACATCACTCTTGAGAGTTGTTCGAGAGAGAGGGGTGTGGGAAAAGGGTTCTAGGATCGCGGTGTAGTCTCGGTTTAGTCGTTAAGCCGAGCTCGTCGTGAGGTTACTCGTTTTACGTTTAAGCGGCGAGTGCAAAACATGACTTGTTAGGAGAGAGTCATGACTTAACATGGCATAAGGTGTTAGAAGAGAGTTGTTTAGACGCTAACACCGGGTTTAGGAGTTCGCACCCGTGAAATTGAATGTGAGAGTTTGTTTAGTATATTGCATACTCCCGGTTTTGTCATCCTTGGGGTTGAGATTATCACTTATTGATCATGGTTCGGCTATGTCCCTTTCTCCTTTTAGACTTGTTAATTTAATTCACTTTAGTTTTATTGAAGTGTACAAACATTCCAACATCTTGATCACCTAGACTAAGTTTCAAGTTCACTTTGGTACTCACAAACACATCTTTCTATGTGGGATCGACCTCGGACTCCCGTAGCTTTACTAGCAATCGACCCGGTCCACCGCCGGTTAGAGAGCTTGTTTAGTCACCGTTGTCTTGAGTATTTTATAAATTTGTTTGGTGAAATATAACGCTCATAAAAAATGGCGCCGTTGCCGGGGAAGATGTGTGCTATTTGTGATATCTTGCAAGTGAACCGAAGGCTTGGGCCTAGGTTTTATTTTATTGTTTTCTTGTTGTTTGGTGTTTTGTAGTGCATTGCTCGGAGTTTTTGGGAACCGCTTGAACCTTACATTGCTAGAATGGAGACCTTTGCTAAACAAAGAGGAAGGGCCTTCTAGTTGGGAATTTGATTGCTAGATTTGAAGGTTTGAGTCCGGAACAAACGGGAATGGACCAAGACACTAATCAAGTTGGTCGTGGAGGCCAAGTTTTTGTGGAACACCCTTCTATCGGGGGAGGTCAAGGAGTTACTAATCGAGCTCAAGGCCAATCCTTATGTAACAATGTTCAAAAAGGAGCAAAACGTCAATGGAAAGGACAAGGTGGAGCAATGCCACCGATGGACCCGAATGCTATGAATTGGCTCATGAATCAAGTACAAGAGCGATTTCAAGCATTAATGCAAGCTCATATGCAAACTCCCAATCCGGCACCGAATCAAGGAGATGTGCGGACTTGTAGAGATTTGGTCATGCCACGGGCCGATTTGGTGGGGCATAGTCCGATAAGGTTGCCCCCGATCACCGCCAACACTATGAGTATTGGGCAAAATATTATCAATATGATTAGGGACAACTCGACCTTTAGAGGGACGGAAATCGAAAATCCTTATTTCTTCTTGGATCATTATCTCGAGGTGTGTCGGACTATAAGGATGGACGGTGTTAGTGAAGAGGCAATCAAGCTACTTTTGTTCCCATTCACTCTAAAAGACCAAGCAAGAGCGTGGTATGACTCCTTAAGGCATGACTCCCTACACACTTGGACCGAGGTGGTGCGCACATTTTTGCTTAAATACTATCCACCGGGAAAGTTTTTGATTTGAAGGAGGCGATCATGACCTTTGATGCTTATGAAGACGAGTCACTACTCGAGGCATGGGAACGGTATAAGGCCTTGTTGCGCCAATGTCCCGTACATGGAGTCACTCTTGGGGACCAAGTCCATTGTTTCTTGAGGGGACTTGATCAAGATATGCAAAACCGACTTCATGCTTCAAGCGGCGGTGATTTAATGATGCTACAACCTGATCGAGCGTTTGACCAAATTGAACGGATTGCGGAAGCTACAAGACTTTATGATTCCGAGACAAGAAGAGGGCCAAGACGCAAGAAACCGAGTGAGATGAAGTCGGTAGGGAAAAGATTGAGGATGCATATCATGAGAAATTGTTGGACCAACAAGAGGAATCTTTGCAAAATCTTAAAGATCGAGTGGTGCAACTAAATGAAAAGAGGAGGTTGAGAAAGAAAAGAAACAAGAAAGGAGCTAGAAGCCGTGAGAAAAGAGCGAGAAGAGGCTCATTCAAGGAAAACGGAGAGAGAGGATGATGATTTTTATTTTGATGAAGCGTTTTCCGAGCTAGAGATTGAGTTGGGATCGCCCATGTCACTAGAGTTCCTCTTGTGGAGTTTGACTTGTGGTAAGTTTCACGTTCTTCCGATTACACCCTCACTTCCCGATGAGAACATTGATGATGCCTTGGTGGAATGTATGGTGGAACCAACCATTGCTGAGACTCAACATGAAATCTTTGGTGATGAAAGTAGCTCGTTTTGGGATGAAGAAGAGATGGAAGAGGTGCAATGTTTGTCTATTACACCGCCTCCCGAAGAAATGCAAGACGATGACTTGGAGGAGTGTATGATAGATTTGAGCACATTTTTTGAAGAACCGGATTCTGAGTTTGAAGAGAAGACGGGATCGCCCATTTCACCACCACTCCCGATTGAAGTGTATGATGATGCAATTTTGGAGTGTGTGATGAAATCTCATGAGCTTGGTATGACATCCATGGTAGAGTTACCGGAAGTTTTGGAGGTTATTAGCATACCGGTCCCGGACTACTACATTCTTTACTCTCCGGTAGATAAAGCTCACAACTACCATGGCATGGTAATTTCAAGAAGAGGATGATGGCGGATTTCAACGAAAGGGGATTCCCAAGAGCCATGCGCGGTAAGTTCCTAGTGAACTCGTTTTCCCCTATGCTTGCTATGCTCATTCTCCTTGAATTGTTGATATTCTTGAGTTCGGATTTCGGTTGATGGTTTTGGTGATACATGTTTGAAATAATTTTTTTTTTGAATTGTTGTTTTGAGTCTTTTGTGGTATGAGTCCGTATAGTGCCACTACGTCGATGTTAACGACGTTAAACAAAGCACTTCTACTTTTTCTCTTTGTGCCAATAGTATAACTTTGAAAAAATTGGCACCGTATAAGTCATTTTGTCGAGCCAAAGACATAAAACAAAGGCGCTTTGTGGGAGGCAACCCACCTTTTTGGTAATAATTATGTGTTTGGAATAGTCTTTGGTTGCAAGAGGGTAGAGTTTTGTCTTGAAAAAGAGAGGTTGGGGTGAGATTTTCTTTTGATTCTTGCTTTTATACGTAGACGTGAATGTTTTTATGTGAGCCTCTGTGGCCTTATTTTATGCGTGGATGCTCGTGTTTCTTTTGATTATCTTTACATCCAAGTTGCACTTCCCGTCTAGTATGGTTGATATGCTTTGATACCTTGATTGTGGCATGGCTTCTATTTTTATATATCTCGTATCTATCACCATCTTTTGGCACGTTGACTTTTCCCGTGCATGTGTTTGCCTTGTTTTCTGTCTACATGGTGTTCGGGTACTCGAGATGGAGCTTACTAGAAGATGTCACGTGGGCTAAAGTGCACCTTTTTCGGGTTTTGGTCAAACAAACTAAGTCTTTTTACTCTTTTTATCTCTCACACACCGAGGACAAGTGTTTCGTTTAAGTGTGGGGTGGGAGACTTAGTTGTTTTCTTGTTTTCGTTGTTAAATGTGCTATAAATGTGGTATGCTTAGCCTATGATCGGGCTCGAGTCGATTTTTGGGTAATTTTTAAAATTTTCAAGGGTCTTAACACCGTGTTGTATGTGTTATTTTCACATTTGAGTGGTGATCACCTTAGTCGGGACCCCGAACATGTGCATTGTGGTTTGATATTATCTTGAGAATGAAGTTTATTACTTTCACGAAAGCTACACTTTGTGCACAATTTGATTGCTACCACCTTTCATATCACTAGCCTTGAGACGAAATGTCATAGGTTTACCTAAGTAGGACATGGGATGACGGTTTTGGCGTTCTTTTTTTTACCCTACCATAGCCAAATAAGCCTTAAACCGAACATTGACCTTCGTAGCCCATCTCAGCCTTGATAGAATGGTCCGACCACCATTCGCTTTGTAGACATTTTGTTACTTAGTCAGAAACCTACCCTTGAGCCTTAATTATGGTCACATTTCCTTCATTTTATACCCTACGAGTGGATCTAGTCTTTTGTTAGACCACACTTGCTAAAGCAAGTGTGGGGTGGGGGAGATGATGTTTTTGATTGGGTTGTTGTTTCTCGTTTTGAGCTATAAAGTGGCGGAGCTCGTTTGGGCTTGGTGTTCGGCTTTTGGGCCAAAAAAAAAAAAAAAAAAATCTCTTCTTCTAAAGAAAAGAAAATAACTTCTTAAAAAAAAAAAAAAAAAAAAAAAATAAGAGGATGTACATAGAAATAAAGGCGTGGAGTCAAAAAGTTGAGCTCAAAGATAAATTTTTATGATGTTAGAGTTGGGATAGTGAGATAGGTGCTAGTGTGCTTGAACTCACCTCACGACACTTGAAACATAGTCGAGTTTGGCAATGAGTTCGGGTGCTTTGGTAATCCTATGGTTCCCAAAATGTCAAAGTTGATCAAAAAGGAGTTTTGGGTGGTTTGCATGATAAAGATGAGTTGGTACTTGGTTGATTAGGTTCACTCGTACTTCTTTTCTCCAGTTCCCAAAATACCCCTTTCGACTAACCGAAATCACCCTAGCCTAACGTTATAACCGCTCAAGTCCTGCCCGATCATGTCCAAACTTAGTAAACTAGATTAGTGGAGAGGCTCGTGATTATGAAACGGTTGGTAGACTTTTGGTTGGGATTCAAGCCCCGACAATCATTTTGAGCATTTGGTTTTAGCTTGGCACCACACACACTCCATTTTCTTGATAATGTTATACCAATGTGTTTATGTTCGTGTTTCTTACTTTGGGGCCACCTCGAGAGTGTGAGTAGTAGCACCTACATCATAAAGTTGAATCCCTTGGTTTGTTTTAAAACGCCTACTTTACTCGAGGACGAGCAAAGGCTAAGTGTGGGGTGGTTGATGGGAGTCAACTTTACATGATTCCGGTGCATTTTTACCCCCGTTTATCCCACTTTTAGCACGTTTCTTGGTGATTTAGACCGTTTTAGGGGCAATATCGTGAATTATTAGCACGGGGAGTAAATCCGTCACTTTGATAGTTTACTACCTCTTTTTAGTGATATTGACCCTATTCCCGAGCACTTTTACCCTCTGGAATGTTTTGGATGTTTTTGTTTGTTGTGATGATGTAGGGTATTGGTGTCTCGAGACCCGGAAGGCGATGATTTACAATGACAAGCATGCTCGGAGCCGAAGAATGGACCGAGAAGTGAAGAAACAATGAAATCAAGTTTTCGGTCTTGGCTCAGTCCACTTCAGCTGCAGTTTCAGCCAGGAAGAATGCATTTTCTGGACCTGACGTCTTCATGAAAGTTGTAGAAAATTGAAAGAGCTTTCCAACGCATCTTGACTCACCCCAATCGGAGCTCGGACGAAGAAGTTATGAAGGTTTTACTGCAGCAGAAAACAGCAGCATTTCAAACGCACGTTTGGACCTTTCAAACGTGCGTTTGGGACTGTTTTTTTCGAATGCGAGAGCACGGGGGCTGAAACGCACGTTTAGGAACCTTCCAAACGTGCGTTTGGCTCATTTCCTGCTATAAAAAGCTGCAAATTTCACACGGAAAGGGGAGACGCGAATGGAGTTGTTTTAGGGTAATTTTGGGCGATTTTCTTCGTTTTTAGGAGTTAGAATTAGTGTAATATACCGTTAGAATCGTCTTTCAATCCTCTCTTTGATTATACAACTCAAATCTTCGATCCGTAACATTTCGATTGTCAAAAATTTGATCTTTTGGAGCACGAATTTTCCCTCTCTTAAATCTCAATCAAGTAAGTATGTTTGCTTGTTCTTTTGTTGTTATTGCTATGTTTTTCTTCATTGTTTGTTGTTTAGATTGTATAATGTGTAGCTAATTTCTCTCCATAGCCGGGTCATGTGAAATGTGGTGAAATCACTCTTTGGGTGATGAAATTGGGAGTGGGTAGTGCTTTTTATTGTTGTATCTTGCACGTTTCACGTCTTAGAACTTGTAATAATGGATTTGGGCTAGATTGATCACCTAGGTCAAACATCACACACACCACTCTTGAGAGTTGTTCAGAGAGAGGGGTGTGGGAAAAGGGTTCTAGGATCGCGGTGTAGTTTCGGTTTAGTTGTTAAACCGAGCTCGTCGTGAGGTTACTCGTTTATACGTTTAAGCGGCTCGAGTGCAAAACATGACTTGTTAGGAGAGAGTTGTTGACCTTAACATGGCATAAGGTGTTAGAAGAGAGTTGTTCGACGCTAGCACCGGGTTTAGGAGTTCGCACCCGTGAAATTGAATGTGAGAGTTCGTTTAGTATAATGCACACTCCCGGTTTTGTCATACCTTGGGGTTGAGATTAGTCACATTGATCATGGTTCGGCTATGTCCCTTTCTCCTTTAGACTTGTTAGTTTAATTTACTTTAGTTTAATTGAAGTGTACAAACATTCCAACAACTTGTTTGCCTAGACTAAGCAATAAGTTCACTTTGGTACTTACAAGCACATCTTTCTCGTGGGATCGACCTCGGACTCCCGTAGCTTTACTCGCAATCGACCCGGTACACTGCCGGTTAGAGAGCTTGTTTAGTCACCGTTGTCTTGAGTATTATAAATTTGTTTGGTGAAATAAACGCTCATCAAGAAGTTACTAAAGTGAGAGGGTATAGAGTCCGGAGAGCGAATCTGAAATGATCATCTGAGGATATGACCATAAGGGCGATGGGATCTAGAGCTCGGAGAGCCAATCTAGATCGATCGCCTAAGCTGGAAAAATACAAGGGCGAGACGATCTAGAGCTCAGAGAGCTGATCTAGGTCGATCGCCTAAACTAAAAGAAAAATTCAAGGGCGAGAAGATCGAGAGCTCGGAGAGCCGATCTAGATCGATCGCCAAAGCTAGAAGAAAATTACAAGGGCGAGACGATCTAGAGCTTGGAGAGCCGATCTAGGTCGATCGCCTAAACTAGAAGAAAAATACAAGGGCGAGATGATCTAGAGCTCGGAGAGCCAATCTAGATCGATCGCCTAAACTACAAGAAAGATACAAGGGCGAGATGATCTAGAGCTCGGAGAGCCGATCTAGATCGATTGCCTAAGCTGGAGAAATACAAGGGCGAGACGATCTAGAGCTCGGAGAGCCGATCTAGATTGATCGCCTAAACTAATAATGGGCTTGGAAGACAATAGAGTAGATACTAAACTTGGTTGATTCAAGGTGAACTTGCCCCCAACAACCTACGTTAGACTAACCTTAAGAATTAACTATTTGTATGAAGTTCTAAGGACGAGCGGGGCCAGACTAAAGTTGACTTCTCGTTTTAAAGGTAAGACGAGCTGGGTCAGGTGGACTAACTTCTCGCATGAAGTTTTACTGAAGACGAGCGGGGCCAGGCTAGTGCTGACTTCTCGTTTTAAAGGTAAGGCGAGCTGGGTCAGGTCGGACTAACTTCTCACATGAAGTTTTACTGAAGACGAGCGGGGCCAGGCTAGTGCTGACTTCTCATTTTAAAGGTAAGGCGAGCTGGGTCAGATCGGACTGACTTCTCGCATGAAGTTTTACTGCGTAGTATAAGTGTTAGTACGATCTGCAAATTTTATGAAATAACACTTAACAAGCGGTCGTATTGGGACCAGACAAAGATGGGATTAATCGAAAAATATATATCCATCAAAAAAGAGAAAAAAAGAAGTAACGTAAAATAGCGAAAATCCCAGCGAATGATAAAAAAGTACGGGCAAGAATTACACTGCAGAAATTAAATATAGTTTGCAAAAAACGATAACCGGCACAGACTTGCCGAACGGGTTAGGCAAAAGTGACCATTTTTCCCTTGAGGGTAGCGGTGTAGCAACTTCGGGCGACCTCCAAATCTCCCTTCATTTCGACCGACCCCCTACCGGTCGGGAACTTCAGGCTGATGTGCGCTGGGGAGATTACGGCTCGGAGATCGATCAGAGCGGGCCTTCCCAGGATGATGTTATACGCTGATGGAGATTTGACCACGACATAATTTACCATGAGAGTCCTTCTAGATGAATCCTTTTCGAATGTCGTTGCGAGTCGAACCATTCCCAGTGGATGAATTGGGGGGCCGGCAAATCCGAACAAGGGTGCTGAGACCGGAATGAGCTCGAATTCCTTGAGACCCATAGCCTGAAAAGCTACAAAGTATAGAACGTTAACCGCACTACCAGTGTCTACGCAAACTCTCATAACCAGATTCTTGTTGACTATGGCCTCAATGACTAGCCCTTCATTGTTAGGGATCAGGGGGAGAGGGTCCTTCGGACCATAGCCTACTTCTTGAAAAGGGACTCGACTTCCCGTGGATGCGAGCCCATGGCCCACTCGAGTACTTGAATTACCGATCTCTAAACTGTGACCAGGGCCTCCCATAATAGTATTGATAGTGTTGATCGGATGATTGTCCGATGGCTAACCTTTATCGGGAGACGGCTCTCTTCTTCTCTGGGGCTCGCCCTGTCGGCCGCGATCGCGACCATAGCTTCTCTGCTGGTAATCTCGCGGTCCTCGGCTTTCGCCGTATCGGGATCGGTCCACGACCTCATCCAGCTTTCCTTCTGCAATTGCTGCTTCCACATCGCGCTGAAAGTCTTTACAGTTGTCCAATTCATGCCCAATGTCCTGGTGGTAGGTGTAGAACTTGCTCTGGTCCCTTCTCTTCAAAGGGCTCCGAAGCGGTGTGGGGTTTTTGCCAAACCCTTTCTTTCCATGATCGCCAATACTTGTTCCCTAGGCCGATTTAGCACAGGGAAGTCTCTCAGCTGCAAGGCACTTTTCTTCTCAGGTCGACCCGTGGCTGAACCGCTTGCACGATCTCCATACGACTACCTCTTGTTGTCAGATGCGTCTAATGACTTGTCCTTTTTGGGGTCGGACTTCTCCACTTCTCGTTTTACTCGGTTAGCTTCTTTCCCTTGACAATGCTTAAATGCCACCTCCAGACATTCTTCCATGGAGGTGGGGAGCCTGCTGCTTAGCTTGGCATACAACCTGCCCTCACGTAGTCCTGCCACGAAGGATGCGATTCGGACTTGATCATCAACGTCCCGAACTTGCAGCGATTCTTCACTGAACCGCTTAAGGTATTGCAGCGCTGTCTCGTCTTTTTTCTGCTTGATGGCGAACAGATGGGTGGCATTTTTCTGGAACGTCTTGGCGGTAATGAACGCATTAAGAAACATCTTTCCCAATGTGTCGAAGCTGTAGATCGTCCTTAGGGGTATCTTCTTGAACCATTCTTGGGCTCGTCCAGTGAGTAATGCAGGGAATGCTTTGCACTTCATCTCCTCGGGAGCACAATCGAGATTCATGTGCGTAAGATATTGAAACAGGTGATCCTAGGGATCCTTGGTTCCGTCATATGGGTCTAATTTGGGGATCTTGAACCTTGCTGGTCGTGGATAGTTGTCGATCTGCTCGGAAAAAGGGGACTCGTGCGCTAGGAGCGTTGACTTTCTTCCGGCTATCGCCTCGAGTTCGGCGCGAGCTGCTTCCATAGCTCGGGGAACGACCAATTTCCTTTGCAGGTTTGAAGATGACGACCAGATTTCTCTCCTGCTATTCCTATACTACGGGGGAGGTGTCGGCTGCCATGACCCGTCGCAGGGATCATCCTCTTCCTCTGGTTCTTGACTCTGGGAAATTTCCCCAGACGAGTCTCCGTTTGAGTGATTCGCGTCCTGCAAATTTTCATTGAGGGGACCTTCCTCTTCCAGGCCTTCCCAATCCTCATCTTCTTCATCTTCTTCTGCCAAGAGAACATTGAGGACAGCGGCCTTCGTGGGTTCATCCAAAGCTACAATTTGATCAATTAGCCCCTGATGAGTTGCGTTGAGAGGGACATTTTGCTGCTGTGGCTGATTCTGTTTATTAGCGTCTGCCTCTGATGCGTTGTTGGCACCATTACCATTAGCAGCCTGTTGTCGTGTAGTCACCATGTTTGTCTTGAAGCTTTTCCTAGGATTATCAATCAATAGGAGGCCCTCCTTCTAGCGCCAATTGACGATCCAAAAATCGTCAAGGTAATCCTTTAGACTCACCTCCTTGATTATATCCTAGGAACGCTTCAAAAACATAGAAAGAACGATGATGGAAGGGGTGATTTAGACTGCACTTGAGATGTTGTTTCTCAAGCTGCCTACGTATCCAACATATGAATTGGAATCAAGTCTCCGTAGTTTCTTAGGGGCAGTATATATAGAGGGGCTTAGGCCCTAGGGTTTTAGGTGGCGCGGGTGATTGACAATGATTAACGTACTCCCTAAGGAAAAAGATTATGATTGAGTGATCTCCATGATTATAGGAGATAATTATGGTATTCAAATATTAGCGTTAAGTGATAAAGATTCGAGCATTTATTATTCAGGATTCTGTAATAGTTATCTGGTTTTTATGCGTGCGAGAAGTAAGATTAGAGATGAGCTTTGTTCGAGATAGATCGGACGGCGGAGTCGGCTCATAGAGATCGGGGACAATGAGCGAGCTCCCTTAACCATAAGATTATATAAGCCTGACCTTGTCCGACCGGTAGAGGTCGGTAGAGATCGTTCAGTCGATCTCCTAAGGTTTAGCACCCGACCCCTCCGACCTGAATCAGACCGAGATGACTCGATCCAAATATGGCCGGACATATGAAGACCAAGGGTGACCAAGCGGATTGACGAGCTCCCTGGGCTCGTTACTAAGGCGTCACAAGCGGTTTACCTACCTAGGACAAGTGTTGAGCCACCAAAGAGGTGCCACGTGGATGAGCCCATTTTCTGGCAGCATCATCAGCTTTTGGCAATTTTTGAATAGAAGACAAAACTTTTTTTTTTAAATAATTTTTTGGCGCAATTTTTTCCAAAAAATAAAACACAAACACATTTTCTCTCTCATCCATGTTTTTGAACACTCTTATTTCACAAACTAGAACTCCAAATTTGAAAATTCTTTCATCAAAATTTTTATTTTTCATGATTTTTATTTTGAGACACATTTATCATATTCCGACATGATTTCAAAAATCCGCTATCGAAATTCACTGTCGATATTCACTGATTTTCGGGATTCACTTGGGAGATTCACTGAGTGAATTTCGATAGTGAATCTCAAGAAAAACGATGTAATTATATCAAACCAAGTCTCAAATCGAAGAACATAAAAAAAATAAAAAAATTCAGTCAAAGTTTCATCGCGTTTAGAGATCTAGATCAAAAGATATATGGATTTGATGGGAGAAAAAAAAAACCAGATCGTTCAGCAAGCGCGATTTTTGTTAGTTTTTTTTTGTCCCTAACGGAGTTCGAACATTGGTCTACATGTGAAGTTATAGTCTAACTCACCACTAAACCAATGCACCTTATGCAATTTTCTTTTTTTTCGCTTTGTCATTTAGGCCATAAAAATTATAAAAAAAATTTCATTCTCCTATAAAAAATTTGTGGCTGTCCGGTTGTTTAAAAATATTTCAAACTGTGTCTTTATCACTAATTTTCCTAATTTCTAATCTCATTTTTATGTTTGATGTGAAGTTACTATAAATTTCGATCGTTGTAAATTAAATGGTGGCTATCCCAGACTTTTGTTTGAAAGTGTATAATGAGACGTACCATCGTATCGGGAATTTGGGAAAAACATTATTTTGTTATAAATTTGAGACATAAATTTCTTATCAATTTGAGTTAGTCATTTTAGACCAAGCGAAGACGACGGTCTGAACAGTTGTTCGGATTGTTTAGAGCTCACTTAACGTTATCAGACCCGAAGGTTTGGGGACGTTACCGAGAGTAATGATTTAGAAAGTACCATTAAAAGAATAAAAAAAATACCGAGAGTAATGATTTATAAATTCAAGAAAATATTTAAAACCATCTGGCGGAGGTCGGACTACGTCTCGCCGCATGTCACTCCCACATTAACCAAACATTAAATGAAACTCTAATATCAAGGGCCGAGAGCCCATTTTAAGCCTCAGGGCAGATCTAAACCCTAGGAGGGAGATCGGCCTGATCCGTTTCTCAGTCCACCGCAGGTCGGTCAGGGCGCAACGGAGCTGGGTCAGCGCAGTTCAGGCCATAATGGTCTCGGGCTCGACGCAGGTCGGTCAGAACATTCCCCGATAAATATCCTACATGCATAATCTATCAGACATGTATGGAAAGAATCCTCAACGATAAAGACTCTGATCTTATTATTCAAATACCGTAATTATCTCCTTAAATCAAAAGATAGACGGTTTCATCCAGCCTTGGAGGATACGAAATAAGAGTCCAACATGGACACGGCACATGTATGCTTAGGGCACAAGCCCCTCTATATAAACGATCCCAAGAACTACGAAGAGACTTTTGATCCTGAACAATTACAGGATACGTAAGCAACTTGGGATTAATCATCTCAGGCTCAGTTTAAAACACACAAACACCACCCTCGTTTCATACTTTGTTTAGGGTTTACTCTTGTTCAAATTTCACTAGGTAAAACATGCCCATATTTATAATCAGACCCAAAACACGCTAATAGGTAGCCGCGGAAAACGCCCAGGGTGGCTAAAACGCTAACGGTTTGGGAGCTACTGCCTCCAACACCGGTGGCCAGTCTCAAGATCAGGAAGAAAGTGATTTTAATTAAACCCAAAAAGCGTTGGTAGATCAGCTGGTGGCTATGGATGCAGCCACTAAGCAAGCAATCCTCCAGGCAGCCACACAGGACGAGGAGCTAGAGGAGGATGAGCAAGAAAATAAGCCTACTCCTGAGCCCAAGCAAAGCAAGCAGGATGATCATTCGTCTACTGCAAATTAACTTGGGGAAGAAATTACTTGATCCCCGAGCATTGGAAGCGGCCAGAGCAGAGCTCGATGCCATAGTAGGAAGCATATCTAGCAATTCTCCCTCGTATCACCATTTACCGAGCAGGTGGAAAACATTCCTCGACATGTGAGGTTTAAAGTGCCCAAGTTGGTGCCATATGATGGAACCAAGGATCCACAAGATCACCTCTTGCAGGGAAAGCCTTGCAAAGTCGATCTCCAAATTCCAGACACTGGGAAAGTTGTTTGTCAACTTCTTTATCACAGCTAAGAAGTTCCAGAGGAATGCTACACACCTACGCACCCTCAAGCAAAAGAAAGACGAAACCGTACTGCAGTACTTAAAGCGATTTATTGATGAGTCTTGGCAGGTCCGAGACGCAGATGAATGCCTTTTGGTAACTTCCACCGTCGTAGGACTACTAGAAGGGAGATTATGTGCCAAACTGAACATCAAGCAGCCACAATCAATGGAAGAGTGTGTTGATGTGGCCTATTAACATTGTCAGGAAGAAGAGGCTAATCGGCTGAAGAGAGAAGCAGAAAAGGGTGAGTCTAAGAAAGAAAAGACAGAGGAGCAATCCGACAGGAAAAGGAAGCCGGCCTGGGACCGCATGACTGCACAAGTCATAGATTGGTTGGGGAAGGAATGAGATTTACGGGAGGAGACTTTATCCCTCTTAATCGATCACGCGAGCAGGTTCGCGCAATAATGGAAAGAAAGGGCATGGCCCGAGTTCCGCCACCGATGAGAGGACCTCCAGAGAGGAGGGATCAGAGCAAGTTTTGTGCCTACCACAAGGATATTGGGCATGACTCATAGAGCTGCAGGGAATTGCAAAGAGACATTGATGCAGCGATTATGGAAGGAAAGCTGGACGGGGTCATTGACTGATCTCAGCTCCGAGCCGTGAGGTCGCGGAGATTTCATGCATCGAAACTATAGCCATGAAAGGGGCAGGCAAGATGAGACTCAGTGAAGAAGGGACCGATCTCCAGATCATGATTGGCAGCTAGAAACCACCCCATCAACACCGTCAACACCATCATGGGAGGCCCCAACAATGTATTTGTGGAGGTGAGTAACCTATTGCCCTAAGGACCCTCTCCCTATGGTTACCAATAATGAAGGCTAGGTTATAGAGGCCGTTGTACATAAGAATTTGGTAAAAAGGATTTGTGTGGACACGGGAAGTGCCGTAAACGTCCTCTTCTACTCAGTCTCCAATCCATGAAGCTGAAATACTTGGATCTCATACCTGTTTCGGTACCACTTTTGGGTTTGCAGGACCCTCAGTTTATCCTATGGGGATGATAAGACTGGCAACAACATTCTGCGGGGAAACAAGGGGCAATACCCTTATGGTGAACTATGTGGTAGTTAAGCCTCTGTTGGAAATAAAATTTATGTTTTGATGATAATTCATCATATTTATTCAAAGTATTATCTTAACCCCATTGATGAAGTGCTGAAGCCAGCTGTTATAGTGAAAAGCTAAAAGATGTCTAGAACTGAATGTATAGGTTTTACTAGAGTCTGATATTTGTATAAGTTACATCAGACAAGCACTGTAACAGTTAGTGTGTCGTAAAACTGGAAAACTGGAAGTCATCTAGAAAACTAAAAATCACTAAGACAGATAAACTGACTCAGAATACACCAGTATCAAACTGAAGAAAATAAGTTAGCTGAGGGACACATACTCAGTTGGCTTATATAGAAGATTGAAGAACTGAGGGACACAGACTCAGTTATTGAAGATTGAAGAACTGAGGGTTCAAACTCAGTTATGAAGATTACAAGTCGAGACTGTAAAGTTGGACTTCAGGCAAGATTGTGGTGACCTGAACTGACTTTATAGATCTTGTATGAAGACCTAAGAATCATAAGGACAATGAATTCTTAAATGATAATGAGTCATGGTGTACTCTGATTAAGTCAATTATAATCAGATGAAAACTGGAGTACTGAAATTTGAAGAAGAGTAAAATCTCAGTTAACGCTCCAAGTTAGTTAAGAAACTGACTAACAATAAACTCAGTATAAAACTGATAAGGAAACTCAGTTTTACATGTCAGCCATCCAACAACAGATCGTACAGTCGAACGTTATAAAGGAAGCAATTTTATTGGATGAGTTACTGACACAGCAGAACGGTCAGAAAATATAGCCGTTACAAGGGAGACGTTGATACAATTCGAATTGAAGCTAGATGAACGTTGGACCTCACACTATAAATAGAGGACTTTGCACCAAGGATCAAATACAGAGATTTAACTAGAATTAACGTGTGCTTTAATTATTCAAATTGCTATCATATCTGCGCTATAACAAGATCATATCTAGAAATTCTTCAAGTGTTCAAGCTACACAGATTTTATCAAGAATCAGACACTTTGAAGAACCACAAACAAGAATCAATTTATTGATTTTCAGCCCAACTTTGATTCTACATCAAAGGTTTTAGACTGTGAAGCAAACCGGGAAGGTTTCGCCAAGGACAGTTGTGACAAGCAGTCGGGTAGACTGTGTTTGTGGTGGTAGCTGGTGAAGAGTCAATTCAACCCTCCAAGAATAAGTGTTCCAAGCAATTGAAGAACATCAATTCTACCTGTTCTACAACTGTTTAGATAGTGACGCTAGGGATTAGCCAAGGACTATTGTTTAGGACTTTTTGTAACAGTTCACCTCAAGAAGTTCTAGTGGAATTTTCCTCCGCACCACAAGGGAAGAGAGGACGTACATGATTACACCACCTGGAACCTCTATAATATCTGCTCTATTTACTTTACGCATTTATTTATTCAGCATTTTGATAAGTGATTGTTGTACACTTCACAGTTCACAAACTGACATTCATCAGAATTCAGTTTACTACACTCAGTTTTCACAGAGAATAACAAGATCAAGAAAAAGGCAAAAACTATATCCGCTGCCAGTTGACTCAGTTTTAAGCTAAGTCAGTTTCACTTAAACCCAGCTTAGTCAGCTTAACTCCACACAAGTTTAACTGAACCTTAATTTGTTTTAAATCCAGTTTTAGGGACAAGTTTATTCACCCCCCCTCTAAACTTGTGTTAGCCTTTCCAAGGGACCAACAAGCTCCCTCTTCCTACAACATCATATTCGGAAGGCTAGCATTGATCGAGCTGGGAGCTGTAATTTCCCCAGCTCATATCAGTTTGAAGTTCCCCACCGCAGAAGGTTCAATAGAGATAAAAGGAGATATGGAAGCAGCTAGGAGCTGCTATGCCGCCACCATCAAGAAGAAAGATGTGATTCTGACCTGAGATGCTCGAGAGAAGAAAGAGCTCGATGAAGAGCTAGGTCATGCAGTCCAGGCCAGGTTTTGGACGTTTAATAATTTGTTTTTTTCATTATTTTACTCCAATTTCTGTTCAGCTACATTCCAATAATTTTGCACTCATTAAGTGCTCAGTTTACATTATTGCAATAATACGTTGGTTTTCCATTTTGTGCAATGTAAATGCCTTTATTTAAGTTTGCAGGACAAGCACGCATGAAGTTTGCAAAAGACAAACTCATCAAGTCTAAAGAACAGACAAGTTGAGCTTCGCGGGACGGACTACGCTAAAGGTCGCTAAGTCTTCAAGATAGACAACTGAGCTTCGTAGGTTGGACTCAGCCAAAATCGCTAAGTTTGTACGATAGACAACTCAGATCCGCATGTTGGACTCAGCCAAATCATAAGTCAGCAGAACTAACAAGCCGAGCTCCGCATGACGGACTCCGCTAAAATTCGTTAAGTCTGCGGGACAGACAACAGTGCTCCACAGGTCGGACTCAGCCAAAATTGCTAGGTCTGCAGGACAGTCAACTGAGCTCTACAGGTCGGACTCTTCCAACTGGTAAGGTAGGATGTCAAAAATCTACAAGTCTAGGTGGCCGAGCCGAGCTACAACCCTTCACAGATCTAACATGACCTCAAGAGTTCAGCTTGATCTGGTGGGATTATGACGGAGGTCAAAGTATGAATTAACTCTGTGATATCCGGCAACCAAAGCACATTTGTAAGTGGCAGTCTCATCACCGATAATGCTAGCACAGTTTTTGAGGCATTTCACTCTCTTAACACCGGTTCTGCAGGCTATGACCATTATGATGCCTTAAAATTATATGGCCAAGGCATTTGACCGCGTTGAATGGGACTACCTTTCAGCCACCACGCCGGCTATGCACTTCCCGGACCGATTTATTCACCTTATCATGAAAATGGTTAGCTTGCTTCATTCAGATTTCTTTTTAACGCAAGCCTACTCGCCACATTATGCCATCTCAAAGGATCCACCAAGGGGACCCGCTATCCCCGTTCATTTTCATTATTTGTGCCGAGGGCCTCAAAGCACTTATTAACCAATCCATCTCCAATGGCACTCTTGGGGGTTTTCTTTTGGCAGGAACAATGAAGTCTGTGTCTCCCATCTCCTCTTTACGGATGATAGTCTCTTATTTTGAAATTTGATACGGAAGAGGCCACTGCAGTCAATGACATTCTCTAATTATGAACGTCTCTCGGGCCAAACGATAAACAAGATCAAGTCGAGCCTTTTTTTTAGCAAGTCAGTCGCAAACGATAACAAGGAGGATGCTTTTAATTTGGCATTAATTGAAAAACAAGCTTGGTGAGTGCTCAAACTACCGGACTCACTGGTAAGAAAGGTCCTCTCGGCCAAATATTTCAACAATAGTAATGTTTTGGACGCCAGTCTAGGATCCACACCTTCTTTCCTTTGGCACAGCTTACTTAAGGGAAGAGACCGCATGACACAGGGGCTTCGTTGGCGAGTTGGTAACGGTGCTCTTATTAACTTTATTCTGATCCATGGCTGCCACGACCGGTGTCTTTCCGTGTTACCTCGACCTCCTTACCGGTAGATGTTAAAGTCAATTCCCTCGTTAATCCACTCTTGCACACTTGGGATTATGATCTAGTAACCACATCATTTTACCCACATGAGGCACATGCAATCTTAAGCATCCTCTTACCAACGGGTAATCACAGGGACGATATTGTTTGGCACTATGACAAAAAAGGGAACTATTATGTTAAATCGAGTTATATCCTTGCTCGGAAGCTCAGTCAAGGTGGGTTGCATTTCTCCACCGCATCCACTTCCACATCCCTAGATTATATATGGCGCCGTATTTTGAATCTCCCACTTATACACCGTGTCCAACACCTTATCTGGAGAGGCCTTCACGATTGCTTGGCTACTAATGCATCACTCAAAAAGCGGAATTTAAGTGATGGGCATTATGCACTTTGCGGACACCATGAGGAGGTTCTAAAGCACCTCTTCTTTTACTGCTCCTTGCCGGAAATCGTTTGGAAGACCGTCAATGACAACTTTGTTGATTCAGCTCTTGCCATGAGTTGGGATCTAGCCAATTTCCTCGACTACCTTTTAAAGAAGTGCAGCACCGAAAAAGTTGTGACAACCATCACCATTTTATGGCATATCTGGAAAGCTCGTTGTGCCTAGGTTTTTGATAGCAAATCCCCAAGTGTCAGTCAGCTTATTTTCGGAACGGAGGAGGAAGCTAAAGAATATATTATGGCCAGAAAATACCTTATTGGGTCACAAGTGCCAAAGAAATGGCCCTCTACTTGGACCCCTCATCGGCCGGTGCCCTCAAGTTGAACACAGATGCAACCCACTCCGGTGACTCGTCCGCCATTGGAGTCATTTCTCGTGATGCCGAAGGCCAAACTCAACATGCCCTTTCGCAACATATCTTGGGAAACCTCGACGTCGAAACTCTTGAGCTCATGGCCACCCAACAAGGTCTTTTCACGGAAACAACTCTCGGGGCTAGGTCCGTGATTATCAAAACGGACTCCCTCTCATGCATGACACACTTGAAAGCCCCATTGAATGACCTATCTTCCCTCGGTTGCCTTGTTGCGGACTAGCTAAGTATAGTTAAGGCCTTCCAGTCTTGCTCTTTTTCATTCATTAAGCACAATGGCAATAGGCCGGCCCACTTATTAGCTCAAACAGGTATGTCTACGAGGAGCATAATTTTTCGGGCACCTCCCCCCAACAGAAATTGTAAATGCTTGCATCACCGATATGGCTTGATAAAATTGACTTTCCCCTTCAATTTTTTTAAGAGAATTAGGAATAAGGACACAGTTTGGAATATTTTTAAGTATGACGTACAACCACATATTTTTTTAGGGGGAATGAGGGAGAAGGACATAAATATTTCATCAATTGAGTAGAAGGACAGTCTTTTGAAACTTTTGCATAAAGGACAAAACTATTTATTCACTGTCGAAATTCACTTGTGTTCGAAATTCACTATTTAAATTCACTGCCGAAATTCACTGTCGAAATTCACTAATTTTCAAAATTCATTGTCGAAATTCACTGATTTTCGGGATTCATTGTCAAAATTCAATGTTGAAATTCACTGATTTCGGGATTCACCGGGGAGATTCACTGATTTTCGGATTCACTGTTTGTCCTTTTCGCTATAAAAATTATGCAGTTGTCCTTCTCACTATAAAAAATATGTAGCTGTCATGTTACTTAAAATATTCCAGATTGTGTCATTATCCCTAATTTCCCAATTTTTTTATAGGGAGAATGACAACTTTTATAATTTTTATAGCCTAAAGGACAAAAAAAAAAAAGAAAAAAAATCGCGCCTATTCCAAACCTGTACCCGGGTTTTTTTCTCTTTCCTCCCCCATTTTCAAATCCTCATATCTTTTGATCTAGATCTCCAAATGCGATAAAATTTCATTGAATTTTTTATTTTTTCATGCTCATAGATTTGAGACTTGGTTCGATATAATTGCATCATTTTTCGTGAGATTTTTGTCGAAATTCACTTAGTGAATATCCCCAGTGAATCCTGAAAATCAGTTAATACCAACACTGAATTTCGAATAATAGCGAATTTCGATAGCGGATTTTGGAAAATCACGTCAGAATATGGTGAATGTGGTCTCAAATTAAAAAGCATGAAAAAAAATGTGGTGCAAGAATTTTTAAATTTGGAGTTCTAGATTGAAAATATAAGTGTTTAAAAATGATGGATGAGAGAGAAACTGAGTTGGTTTTTTAATAAAGGAAAAAGAGGCGCCTGAATTTTGAAAAAAAAAATAGTTTTGTTATTTATGCAAAAATTTTGATAATTTGTTATTCTCCATAATTGATGAAATATCTTTGTCCTTCTCATCCCTAAAATTTATTGTCGAATAAAGTATATTTGATGTTTGTGGTGAAAAAGAAAAATTGAAGAATAAAAATTACTTAATTGAAGATGAATAAAGGTGTTTTATTTTGCCAATTAAGTTTACCGAAGCGGTTAAGTTTTTTTTTTTCCAGATACGTAAGGTTCACACAGACGCACTATTTTGTAAAGCGGTTAAGTTGAGGTGTCAAGACTATATGGTATTGGGTTTGAGTCTCATGATGTGTGCGTGAGAATATTTCCAGTATATAATGGTAATTTATTTCATTGAAAAAAAAATGTTTTATTTCATTCAAGTTGAACCAAATCTCCCCCCCCCCCCCCCCCCCCTCTCTCCAAAAACAAAACAAAACAAAAAGACAAACAAACAAACATAGTTGAACCAGAAATTATTAGTAACTATAAACACCCTTCATCAATTGATTGGTGAAATTGTTTTCTTTAACATCTTCGAAAGTTGATAAATAACTTTTGCAAGAACGGAAGAGCATCATCCTTGCACATTATAGAGAGTTTGTTCGGGAATATAAATTGTCATGTATACTGATTATAAAGTATTGATTGTCCTCGTCAAACCTTAGTTCGTGATAGTAAATTTTATTGCAACACCGAAAATGACAGTGGTATATATAACATTGGTTCACAATAAAATATTATTATAATACATTAATTATTGATTGAATGACATACTAATGAAAACATTGATTAATCGACGTAATATTATGACACAATGCAGGGCATTTATCATTGTTGAGGTTTATTCGGTGTATAAAGGGGTGACTGTTGAAATTGTTAGAACTTTATGGTGTTATAGCTCCGAAGTGGGTTTAGTGTAAGTGACGAACAGTCAACTTCAGGCCCGGATTTTGAATGCGCTACGGAATGAATTTCTAGGAGCTAAAAACAGTTTTGAAAACTACTAAGATAGTAGTTGATGTTAGGCTTTTGAATCACTCGATTCCGATATCGAGTGAATAAGAAATTAATGCCTAAAGGTAGAGTGATTTATGTGAGCCGAAACAGACATCAGTTCAGATCCAACTTGTTGAAACAATGCATCTGTTCGAATTATGTTCATGAACCGAATGACATCCGTTCAAAATTGTTTGCTTCCTCTACCAAAGGTTGTCCTAATGCCTATATAATCCCATTGTCCTGAATGAAAATTTAGACAGAAAATTCATTTGCATACTTCTAAAAAATCTACACAAACAATTTTGTGCATTCTTAGCTTCTGAATAAGGCAAACAAACAATTCTGCAAAAACTCATTTTGCATAGTTAGAGATATTCAAGGCCGGATCAGTTCGCCGCTTATTCGCATTGAAGTGCCACAACCAGAACAAGGAAAAACTGTTGTATATTGGGAGACTTCTTGCCATAACTGTGAGCATTTAATCGGGGCAAAAAGTATTAAGGAAAGCGTTCTACGCGCCTAAGTCTAAACGAATAAATTTTCGTTTTACTTTCATTTTCAGCATTTTGATTCATTGTGTGCTCTATATGTTTATATGAATATAAATGTTGCAGATTTTAAGTTCTTCTTGATAGCTTTATGTTTTCCGAATTGTGAAATTGCTTCATGATATTTTTCTGAATAAGTAAACCGGTACGATTTTCCCAACATAAATATGGCCATTAATTCTTGACTTAGTCACCATAATGTATCGCAATGCAATGTATAATGGGCATAAGTTTAGGCTAGTGATTTAAGTGGTGCTCGTTAGAGTTTCATTTCCAAGCTATAAAATCCACTAATGAAAGGAAAATAGGAAACAAAGAAACTTAACACAACATTTAAAGACATAAAATACATAACATACGGTATAGTTGAAGATGAAAGTCGGAACAACGAAAATGTTCAACGTATGTTAAAATTCCAAAGTGTCACCACATTGAAAAACCATTATACCGGAGAAATTGTTTGTTCTTAAAACAAAGTGTTAACACTGTGCTTATCATCATTGAGATTAAAGGACTTGATCATATATATTGTTGTCTGTTTTGTGTCAATTGTACATCATATGTTATCCTTTCGTGCTTTCTACGACTAGTAAAATGCACGTGCGTTGCATGTGTTGATTAAATTAATATATTAAAATGAAATTTAACAACATAATTTAACGTTATACATTGTCAAGCAGGGGTGGCTGCAGGCATTCCGGTACACGGGTTGGGGATCGAGAACGACACATCGTATTATACGTTTATAAGCATTAATTTTAAAAATCCAAATAGGATTATGGGTCAAGGGTCAATTTTGAAAATATTTAGCGGATCAGTTAGTACATATAAGTGTATAAAAATTTTAAATAGTGTAAAAAAATACATAGATATTTTTTTGGGTGGGGGTCAATTGACCCAAAGGCTCCCACTTGGAGCCGTGTAATATTCCGATTTTCGAAAAGGGCAGACGTGTCATTTTTGCGAAAACGAAATATTATTATTTATTTTCTTTTATTGGAGTTAAGTATTTTATTAATTATTTTATACATGATTTTCGAGTTATATGTATATATAATTAAGGAAATCTGATTATTTGGTAATTAAGGGCAATTAAGGAAAATGGGTTTAATTGGGAATTGGTATTCAAGGAAAATTAAATCAGATTATTCCCAAAACCTAAACACAAATTTAGAAATCAGTTTCACGCTCCTCTTCTCTGCGGCTTTGAGAAGAGAAATAGGGCTTGGATAGTTTTCGCAATTTCTGAGGCAAAGCTTAACCGTTTTCAGATCAGACGAAATATTTGGAATCGTTGTGAGAAGGGCAACGTTTGGATATCAGTTGGTGGGAAGTGCAGCGGATTTTCAGAGGCTTTTGAATCTGGTTTTTTTTTTTGCTGCAATCAAGTAAGACTCTTCCTATGATCTCGATTATGATTCGTAAAGTTTAGATCATGTTTAAGATGCGTAGACGCACGAAAGACGTGTTTTTCGTTGATGAAATGATCATAGATGTTTTGGAATGTTTAGATATGTTTTTCTACGTTCTACTGTGTTGAAATCGATGTTAATTAGGTTAGAAACGGTTTAGAAATCGTGTTTTGAAGATTTTAGCATTTTGGGAAAAACCCAGGCAAACGGGCGTTTGCGATCATAGCAGCTCAAACGGGCGTTTGCATAAGGCAGACGGGCGTTTGAGGTTAGACTTTTGATTCAGGATGTAGCCCTTTTTGACGGACGGGCATTTGGGATTAGTGGACGGGCGTTCGATGTTGAACGGGCGTTCATAGGATGTCAAACGGGCGTTTGACCTGTTTTACCTTGTTTTTACAGTTTTAGCATTTCAGCTTTGTTTTCGGCTTCATAATCGTGTTTTCACTGTTTTAAACGCTTAATCATGATATGTTAACATTAATTAAACATGAACAAGTTTCGATTGAACTTCTGATTCGTTCAGTTAAAACACCGAATGTACTCTTAAAGGGAGTGGAAGTTCGGATCCGTCGGAAGAGCATGATAGGCTTGTGCTTTGATGAATTAGTATTCATCAATGTCTGTGTAATTTCTAGGCTTTGTCTGTGTCTAGTGGTCTTGGAAGAGAGTAGTCAAGGTGAGGGATATTAATTGAAAACACTTAGGTGGCTAGTTAATCATCCTAATAAATACGTCCTTGACTAGTAAAAGATTAAACAACATGTCTCTCTTGGATAGGCACCAGTCTATATCGCGATGTGTGTGCTACCTCTGAAGGTGGAAGAACTCCGTAGGTCAAAAAAACCCTAAGTACGGAGGGACTCCACTGAGACGCGCGTGCTATCGGAGTCTACCTATTCTAGACTTCGTGGATATTGGTGTGATCCACTAATATGTTGCCAAGAGTGTCCCAAAAGTGGATACGCGTAGTGCCCTTGAGTGCGGTTGTAACATAGATAAGTTAAGTAGAAACGTTTAGTCAATTCGTGTTGATGGACATGAAATGAACCCCAGATTGAGTTGGTCGCATATAAACAACTAAACTTCTAAATATCTTTTCTTTATAAATTATAATTGTTGTCATAGCTTCTCTTTCTTATTAAGTACGTTGTACTTATCCCAAATGCATGTTTTCTATGTGTTTAGGGATGAGAAGATGAACAGGTCAATAATGTTTACGAGGAGGAGTTCGATGATGACGTTTGAAGACGCCTCATTGAAGACTTTACTTTTATTCTTTTATTATTCTTCCTTAGACTGTGTTAGACTTTTGGTCTTTCGAGACTTGTAGTACTTTTACATTTCCTTTGAGAATATCGTACGTTTCTTTTGGATTTCGTATTTTCCTTGAATGTAATAAGTTACATTTCCACCTTTAGATTTCATGTTTCTATTCTTCGATGTTTGGAATTTTTCATACCCGAGTCTTTTGCTTCCGTTTGCTTATTTTTGATACGACGTAGTAGAGGCTTACGTATAATGTGAACTTGTTTTTATTTTATACGTGCCGAACCTTCCTTTTCCGGATAAGGACTCGGTGTCCAGGAACGGGGCGTTACAGTTGGTATCAGAGAAAAGTGTCTTTTAGGCTTCCTTTCTTTTAAGATTAGTTTCTCTAGATCTTTTAGTAATGTTCTGGTTTTCTTTGATCATCAAGATGGTGTTCACGAGAACTGGAGCGGGCGCAGAGACTTCCAGAGTTCGACGGGAAAGTCCTACACCGGTAGTAGGAGGCGGTGTTGTGAGGCAGATTCCTCCACCTCAGCGGAGTTCGTCACCACCTTCTCACACTGCGACACCCACACCAAGGTCTCAACGGGGTTTGTCACCACGACCTCATCAGGAGCAACCTCCACAATGGCATGTGGGGAGTTCGGTTCAGTTCACTTTGGTAAGTGATGTTCCAGCAGGTTTTGTACCGCCACCAGTAAGCTACCCTCCACACCAACAAACCTTCTACCCGCCACCAGTCAGCGTTTACCCTCCACCAGCAAGCCATCCCTCACCATTAGTATTTCACCAACAACAGCATACTTTTTACCCACCTCCTGTAGGTCATACCCCTCGACCTACCGTACCACCTTCACCGCTTTTAGACCATCAGCAAGGTTTTGGTTACCCACCCTTTGGTTTCCAACAACCTCAGCCAACCCCACAGCATCACCAAAATTACCATCAGGGATACTACCCTTTTCAGCCTGAACCTCAAGCGAATCCAACTTACCCTCAGCAACAGCAGTACCAGCAGCAAGTACCTTTTGGTTACCCTCCGGTTTACCCACCAGTTCCACCGGTTAGACCGGCATTTGAGCAAGCACCGGCTGTGGATTGGTATACAAGATTGAAAAGGAATCGGGTTGAAAACTTCTATAGGAATGTAGAACATTCAAAGGCTGAGGAATGGATAAGAAGCTTCGAAAAGGCATGCAGGAATATACATGTACCTGAGACTGAGATGGCACAACTGGCAGTTAGTTTTCTTTTGGGTGCAGCTGAAGCATGGATAGATGCCATACAAAGTAGAAATGGCAAAGTAATAGACTGGGAAGCTTTCAAAGATATGTTTTACAACAAGTACTTCCCGGCAACAGTACAAGCAGACAAGGCAAGTCAGTTTTTGAAACTTAAGCAGGGTAATCACTTGACGGTATCTTAGTACACCAACAGGTTCAATGAGTTGGGAAGGTTTTATCCTGAGCTGATGAAAGTGGAAGAAAGGAAGATGGCCCTTTACAAGGAAGGATTGGCCTATGAGATTCAGTCTGGCATGCTGGGTTTTACAGTGAAGAGTATGGCAGAGTTATTGAATAAAGCCTTGGAGGTCGAGACCTTCAGGAAGAAGGCTACAGTGGTTATTGGAAACAAGAGAAACTTTGGGACTAGTCAGGAAAATTACCGAGGAGCACCGCAACAGAACGTCAAGAAGACAACAGCTCCCATGGTAGCTAAGGCCCCGAACAGTGCACCACTTTGCCCTAAGTGCAACCGAAATCATTCAAGGGAGTGCAAGAAAAATACTAATGGTTGCTACATTTGCGGAGAGCCAGGACACTTTTCTAGAGTGTGTCCAAACAAAGGAAACAAGGGCAGTTCGAGCCAAGGAAACGGTAGAAGCGGCCCAAGTCGACCAGTTCGTGTTTTTGCGGTTGACGCTAGAGATGCAGAACTAGATGATGATGTTATCTCAGGTACCTTATTATTGTTAATTTATTTTATTAAGATATTTTTATAGCACGGATATTCATGCTATAATTTTATTTAAAGGAATGAATATGCACCTTAGGTACGATAATCTTAGATAATCTAGTGGTCAGAGCTTTGTTCGATACGGGAGCGTCTAACACCTTTGTGTCGACCAAGGTAGCTAAGAAGTTGAGTTTACCCTCAGAACCTTTAAGAAACACCTTGGAGATAACTACACCGTTAGGGAAGGTAACAAAGGTAACTAGGATGATACCTTAAGTGGACGTTCGAGTTGGATCTTATCAATGCAAGAGCGACTTCACAGTTTTAGACTTTTCAGATTTTGATGTGATTCTTGGAATAGATTGGCTATCCGAGAATTATGTTCACCTAGATTGCCGAGAGAAGAAAGTGACTTTTAAGATGCCCGGGAAATCAGATAAGACGTATCAGGGTAATGTGTACAAGCCGAGTAAGAAGCGACATCCGATAATTTCAGCGGTTAAGGCAATCAGAGCTTGTCAGAAGGGTTGTGAAGGCTACTTGTTGTACGCAGTGGATGTGGAACAAGTGAAGCCTAAGTTAGAAGAAACTCCTGTAGTTAGGGAGTATCCTGAGGTGTTTCCGAAGAATTACCGGGAAACGTGCCGGATAGGAAAATCAAGTTTGAGATCAAGTTAATACCGGGAGCGGCACCAGTTGCCAAGACACCCTATAGAATGGCACCGGCTGAGTTGAAGGAATTAAAAGCACAGGTTAAGGATATGCTCGAGAGGAATATAATTCAGCCCAGTACTTCACCTTGGGGAGCCCCTGTTTTGTTCGTGAAGAAGAAAGATGGTAGCATGAGGATGTGTATCGATTACAGAGCGCTGAATAACCTTACCATCAAGAATAAGTATCCTTTGCCGAGGATAGATGATTTGTTTAACCAGTTGCAAGGCAAGGAAGTGTTCTCTAAGATTGACCTTAGGTCTGGTTATCATCAGTTGAAAATTAAGGTGGCAGATGTACCGAAGACGGCTTTTAGTACGAGGTACGGTCATTATGAGTTCTTAGTTATGCCTTTTGGACTCACTAATTCTCCATCTGCATTTATGGATTTAATGCAGCGAGTTTTCATGCCTTACCTGGATAAGTTCGTGATAGTGTTCATAGACGACATCCTAGTGTACTCCAAGGATGAGAAAGAACATGAGGAACACTTAAGGATAGTGTTGGATACTTTGAAGAAGAACCAGTTGTTTGCTAAGTTCTCTAAGTGTGACTTTTGGTTGAGATGAGTCAGTTTCTTGGGTCACGTAGTCGATCCCGCCAAGAGTGAGGCAGTTGAGAATTGGCCTAGACCTACCACAGTTTCAGAAGTAAGAAGTTTTCTTGGATTGGCTGTGTTGGACTTATTTCTATGTTTTGATGATGAGTGCCAGACTAGCTATTATAGTGCAAAGGCAAAAAGATGTCTAGATCAAATGTATAGGTTTATTAGAGTTTGATTTATGAATAGGTTTGATCAAACAAGCACTGTAATGGTCAGCTGATTTATATCAGCAGACTGGTCCATATCAGTAGGGTAGTTAGGTTAGTAGACTTTTCTGGAACCTGCTGAAAACTGAAGGCTGAGGGCTCAAACTCAGTTAATGAAGGCTAAGGGATCAAACTTAGTAATTAAAGTCAAGGATATGGAATCAGAATTTAGGCCTGTGTCACGGATTTTATTAACAAGTAATAATATTTATAATCCGATATACCTCAAGTGCAAGGATCGTAGTAAAGAGGTTGATACCGGGTCGATCTTACGGGGAATCGGAGGTTGTTAACTCTAGTCTTTATTCTAACCTAACTATGTCACGATTACTAAACTAAACAGATACGAAAACAGTAAATAATTCACAAGAAAGATAACAATAACGTAAACTGGACAGAAGATCAATGACCTAAAGCCAGGAAAGATAGTTTCGAACCAATTTAAACTAAACTAAACCTAGTATGCAATAAAAGACTAACTAAGCTAAACAATTCAAATTCAAGGGGTTTTAAATCAATAAGTTACGAACGAACAAGCAATTGATCCACCTATCCTATCAACATTCAATCTCAATTCAGATTATTTCGTGATTACTAACCAAGTTGTGATCCACCTGATCAAAGGTATGAACCCTAATTTCTTAGGCAAGTTCATCTATTAATCTCTATCTTTCGATCTAAAGATTAACGCTTTTCTAACCAAAGGTGTAAACTTTAAACGTTTCTAACCTAGAAATCTAACCTATTAACTCTCGTTATATAGATCAAATATCTATTCTTTATCATGGTGATCTAAAGTCTAACATGATTTTCATCAAATAAACGATCAACAAAGCAAACATCCTTCGATATAAATTTGCAATAAACAACATAAAGCATGATAAAAGAAACAACTTGTAATAGATACTCACAAAATAATCACGAAAAGAAACTGAATTGTTGATCGGATGGCTTCACAACGCTTGTTCAATGGAGGTCTAGCCTCTTAGCATCCTCTTGAAGCTTTGAATTGTTTAGAAAGACATAAAAAGTAGCTAATCTAATCTAAGAATTTAAGAACATAAAAGTTGATGAAAAACTGGTAAAAACCGCAGCCTAAGCTGCCCCTAGGATTAGGGTTTCGAGTAGTGTGTAATTGGTATCCCTAGGGTTGAGAAACTGCCGCCTATATATAGATCTTCAAGTCGGTTTAGCTAAGTCGGCTACTGGACTCCCGTCCACTCTGCCCGGACGCTCGTCCATCAGTTCTGGCCTTGCTTCAGACGCCCGTCCACTCAGTGTCCAAACTCTCTGTATCAACTTTTTCCTCCTGGACGCTCATCCATATCTTCAAACGCTCGTCCATTCTGGACGCCAGTTCAAACTTATGGACGCCACTCCAGAATCGACTTAATCTTGATTTCTTCATCTCTATCCTTTTCATCAATCCAAATCATCATTATCTCTTTTTCATCATAAAATTCATCTTTTATCTTCTTTTGATCATCTCTTGAGCATCAAACACGTACCTATAACACATTAAAACATCGCAAAATGTAATATCATCCAAATAATCATAAAATCAACGTTAAAACACCAAAATTAACCTATTTTGCGAATAACTCATTAAAAACCTCATTTACTCAATAATTCCATTAAACACTCGTTTCTTATGCAAATTTATACGAATATGAGGGAAATTATCATAAAATATAGCATTATAAATCGTGTAAATTCACCCTTAACAACTACCCCACACTTAGCTTTTGCTCGTCCCGAGCAAAACAAAACGAAAATTAAGGATCGAGACAAAAACAGACATCTAAGACAATATAGCATAGATCCAATAAATCAGAGGTTCACCATTGTGTGTGTGCAAAGCCATAGAAAACTTCCACTAAATCCAAACTTGAGAAACTCAAAGAAAAACTAGCTAATACCCCCTCATAGACTAGCAATAACTAACACTCATAAGATGTACCCTACAAACGTGACATATCCCGAAAAGGATGATCGATTATATCTAGGGCCTTTCTGAGATACTCAGAGGATAATCCCTACAGCATATCTATCAGTTTCTACTAGGGATAAGATAGACGATAACTTAGTCTTTCATTCATTCATACCACTTCTTTTATAAGTTGATTTAATTACTTCACTTTAAACACACATCAGAGTGAGCTATTGCCCTGTCATAGTAGAATAGGATATTCGAGATATACCCTACCTTACTCCAATCATAAGGCAGCTTCTTCTGACTGTCGTGAGCTTTTGGTCATCATAGTGGTATAGGACATTCGAGATATGCCCTACCGCACTCCAATCATCGACCAGCTTCCGACACACCCAATTAATTCATATAGAATTCAACTTTTTCATTTGACATTAAGTCACGTGTTACTTATCACATTCAAACCTTAGATATTCACAGTATATCATACTTCGGATCTAAATACGAACTATCATAAATCTCAAGATATATACGTAGCACTAAGCACGTGACTTATAAGAAAATCAAAAATCACTCGTCCAAAAGGGGTATAACTTTATAAATTAGCTCATCATTCACTATGGCTTGTGAAAAATAGATCTCAGGTGAAACAACTAACTTATCAAACATACGATATATAGCTTAGATGACTATAAAAGTAGCGAACATTGAATTGAATTGCCTACTCGGGACAAAACAAAAACAAAAATGTCGAAAAATTTCGAAAAATTCTAGCTCATTTTGCATACACTCGTAATGAATTAAGTAAATGTATAGGTACATATCAAATCATTCCCCTCCCCCACACTTAAAGGTCAACATGTCCTCATGTTGTGCAGAACGAAAGAAAAGATAAAGAACTTAGCTGATTGTAACAGATACTCGAATCGTCGGTCAGGCCGGAGCCTACGTAGTGACACTTAGAACTCGGAACCATACAATATAGCTCAACACAACTGCTGAAAATAGACCTGCACTACTCGACAAACACGGAAAAATCTCGGGGAAAACGGGGAATCACACCAGAATGAAAAGAGATAGCAAAATTGAGTAATATCAAAAGATGAAACATTAAACACATCCACAAGTTTAAGCAAAGTAGAAATGAAAGTACGGCCGCCTTATGGCTTACATGATCCATCAGAAAAATAAACAGTAGCAATATGAAAAGTACAACGAATCACGTAAGGAAAAGTATCAATAATACACAACCATCGTAACAAGGACAAATCAAAGTCTAAAAATGGAAAAATAAAATCAGGGCTGCCCCGGTGCAGACTCATCAGTGGGAGGTACACCAGCCGTAGAAGTAGTCGATGAAGGTCCCGGCTATGGAGTAGTAGCGGCAGTAGCAGTCGGTGCCTCCTCCTCCTCATCCTCAGAATCTTCCTCCTCAACTCGAAGCACATCGTCAATCGCTCGCTCGATGTCATCATGGTGTGAATATATTCTCATCCCTCGGCTGCCGGTCCTCACAGATACACTGAAGAATCGTCAAAATGTTGTTCTGCGTATCCCGAATATAACCCATCCATTCCCGTAAACTGTTGGCCATGCTCAACCTCATCCGGACTAAGGGAGATAAAGTAGGAAGGGAGGATGCTTGAGGCGGTGCCGAAGAAGAACCAGGCACACGTGGTGCCTCCGTCTCAGAATGTCCCGAAGACTTACCCCTTTCTCTCTGGATAGGCCTCGGGTTCTTCGGTTTGTGATCCGCTCTATACTCAGGCACACCGGCATCAATACACAAACTGTGAATCAGGTGAGGGACGATCAAGCTCCGCGTATAAACCTTCTGGTTGATAGATATCTCGTCATATAAAGCTTGCCCCACATTCACATTTAATCCAAATGTCAACGCATAAAGCATGCCGAGGTCACCAATATGAAAATGCGTCAAGTTGTTCTTTGGCAACAACCGACTCTGAATGAACCTACACTGGACTTTCCAGTCCTCCGTCCAGGTAGTGGTGACCAACTCCTTCCGGTCTCCACCCGGTATCAACGTCCAAGCCACATCCGGGCAAACTCTCAACCTCAACTCCTCCAAAGGATCCTGCCCCGTACTCTGTCTATGAACAATTTCCTCCTTGTAGGCCTGACCCTCAAAAGACGCCAACTTGTACTTCTGATTAATCACCTCCGGCGTAAACGGAACTTCCACCCCTCGAACCACAACCACTCCCGTCTCTAAGTCGGTCTCCGAGCAATTAGCATAAAGATCCCGAACTAGGGAGTCGTTGACTGGGGTACTCGGGATAGTCATCAAAGCATCCCATTTCCGGTCCTTTAATAACTTGACGAATCCCGGATCTACCTTCGCCTACAATGTAGCCCTCTCAATCAACATAGTCCTCGAGAAGTAATGTTTGGTATAAGCGTCGTGGGCCCTAGGGTTCACAAATCTACGAGGCATAGGCATAGGAGCTACGGTTTTCGCTTTCTTTCTAGGTTGTGCAGCCCTAAGCTCAACCGGTTCCTCTTCCCGAGGAGCATCCATAACTTCCTCATCCCTAGATGATGCTCCACCTCTCTGACCCCTAGGCATCCTCATCAAGGGGATATCATCGTCTGTCTCAGATCCCGAAGTCGGCTCATCCCTCAACGTTGCCCTAGTTTGGGTGGCTCTATGGGGTTGCTCTCGAATGCTAACACCTCGGTTTGGATCAACTAAGGTGGGATCAAACTCTTTACGCTTCTTTCCGGCATCCCTGGCCACATCCTTACCATGTCGCTTCACTACCGCCTTCTTATGAACCATGATTCAATCCTAGACTAAACCAAAACAATCCCAAATCAAAACAAGGTACCCGTTTAACATCCAAATCGGGATTTCAAAAGAACCAAACCACAAACCGCAACCATCCATCATCAACAACCAACCCATACATCATCCATAACATCACCACAGCACAAACCAGCAAGAATCAAGAAACAAGATGAGAAAAAAAACAAATAAGGTGCAATTCACATAAAAGAGTCGAGCCGAAAATCGAACTCCAAAAAAACGTGAATTAATCCCAGAAAAGTGAAACTTACCAATGATGATGAGAGAACGAGGATGATGCTAGAAAGGATCCCTAATCGTGCAAATTCGAGTCCAAAAATTGATTTTTTTCTTGGGAAAATTCGGACCAATGATGTCTCTGATTCGTCCAAATGGTTGTTGATTGAGGAATAAGGCTTAGAAAAGTGAAAAGAGGGGATCAAAAGCGGCCTATAGCAACTTAGAGCGCCCAATTTGGTGTAATATCGAAGGATTTAGGTTGAGAGGAGGCAAAAAGTCGGGTTTGCGATTTTGAAATTATGAAAAAGTGAGTGTTCATGGGTTGAGGGGGTATATATAGGCAGGGGCTGGACGGGCGTCCAAGTAACCGGACGGGCGTCCCGGCAAAGAACAAATGAACTGGACGGGCGTCCAGTGTATCAGACGCTCGTCCAAGCGTTCAAATCACATACAGGATTGGAGGGAGAATTCCAGACGGGCGTCCAGGGATAGTGGACGTTTGTTCAAGAATTGGTCATGGCGGACGGGCGTCCAAGATAGAAAAAAGCAAAAATTATAAAATTTCATACAATTTAAATTAAAATTCGCATTTTCTCATAAAAATACAAATGAAAAACGACGAAATACATAAAATCACTAGAAAATAGATAAAAACAATAGAAAATAGTGGGTTGCCTCCCACCGAGCGCTTTGTTTTACGTCGTTTGCTCGATGAAATAACCTAACAACGCTAGTCATCGTAAATTTCCGCCCAATCTATCACTCGGATAAGACGGCGGAGCATATCAATCGCCGGAGGGAAGTCATACTCATCCTGCAAACCCCAATCCTCACCAGCTACATCAACACCTCGAAAATGTTCAGCTTGCAGCACTAGCGCTAAATCTGTCAGCATCGGATCATCCAGGATTGTGTATGGGCGTCCTAGAGCTGCCTGCAACTCCTCAGTAGTGAAGTCTCCACCTCCCGAACAGCGGGGAACAATAAGAACATAGGTGACAGTCCTGATGCGGGTACTAATATCAAAGTCTACGTGCAACACTATAGTTCCTCCCGGTCCGTCATCTACAGTGATAAGTGGGATCCTCCTAAGGAAAGGTAACTCCTCTGGTAGAACTCCGAAATCCATATCTAGAAAGCACAACTAACTGACAGATACAAACAAAAGCAAAACTTAGTAAACTAAACTTAAATACTAAAACTACAAAAGCATAAAACAAAAACAACTAAAGATGATGATATCTAGGTTGCCCCCTAGTGGCGCTTTTGGTTAATGTCGTTAGCTCGACATTGTTTAAAGCTCAGCCTGGATCAGGCCATTTGACTTTTCTGCCTGCCACTACCTCGTCTAGACTTGGGTCAGTAGTTCGGCTGCAGAAACAACACTTAACACATGGGGTAAAATCTTTGATAGCTTTACAAACACGTTTAAACTTCCCCATGGTTGACTTCTCTTTCTTCTGAGTCTTCTGATGACATTTCAGCTGACGCTCCCTCTCGTACTCTTCCATATCCCAACTACATGCAAGAACTTCTTCAGATCGACCACTACCGTCATCCTCTGAAAACAGGTCGGGTGAAAACTCGTCAAATTCTTTGACTTCTTTAGTACCACACCCGAGGAGATCGAGGAAACGAACAATCAAAGGCTTTTCCTTGGGCTCACCAATGTAGTGCTTACACCTTTGACCATTCACTCGAAACGGTTGGTCACCATAACCTCGTAGTTCTAAAACGCCTCCAGGAATAATTTGGAGAATCTCGAAGGGACCGGACCATCGTGTCCTAAATTTTCCAGGAAACAGATGTAGCCTGGAATTATACAGAAGAACTTGTTCCCCGACTTGAAATTCTCTTTTCTTAATCTTAGCGTCATGGAGGAGTTTCATCTTATCTTTGCTGATCCTGGCGCTTTCGTAAGCATGGAGTCTGAATTCATCCAACTCATGCAACTGTTGCAGTCGATGCTTACCACAAGATTGGGAATCAAAGTTCAGAAACTTTGTAGCCCAATAAGCTCTGTGCTCTAACTCGACTGGCAGATGACATGGCTTACCATAAACCATTTGATATGGAGATGTACCCATAGGAGTCTTATAGGCGGTTCTGTATGCCCAAAGTACATCATCCAATTTCAAACTCCATTCTTTCCTATGACTGTTGACCGTTTTTTCCAGGATCTTCTTAATACTTTGGTTGCTTCTTTCAACCTGACCGCTAGTCATCGGGTGATATGGTGTGCCAGTTTTATGACGAACGCCATACTTTTCAAGAACTTTCTCTAGGGGTCGGTTGCAGAAATGTGTTCCTTCATCACTGATCAAGGCACGTGGACATCCAAATCTCACAAAGATGTTCTTCTTTAAGAATTTCATGACCGTCTTATGATCATTGTGAGGAGTGGCTTGAGCCTCCACCCATTTCGACACGTAATCCTCGCAGACTAAGATGTATTTGTTACCACAAGATGATGGGAATGGTCCCATAAAATCGATACCCCATACATCAAAGACTTCGTATTCTAGGATGGGTTTCAAAGGCATGTCAAAACGCGTTGTCAGAGTACCGGTTCTTTGGCACCTATCACAAGCTTTACAGAAAGCTTCTGTGTCCTTAAAGATTGTAGGCCAATAGAAACCGGATTGGAAGATCTTAGCAACGGTTTTCCACGGACCAAAGTGACCTCCAGTGGGTCCACTGTGGCACTGCTCAATAATATCGCGCTGCTCAGATTCTGGAACACATCTTCTAAGCAAACCATCTTTACAGATCTCAAAAAGATAAGGTTCATCCCAAACGAAAGATTTCAAATCAGAGAAGAACTTTTTCTTCTCCTGATAGGACAATTCTGGATCAAGATATCGGGCATGAAGGTAATTTACAATGGAAGAATACCATGGAACATCTGGAGCGCAACCATCGATAAGCATAATGTTTTCTAGAGGAAAGTAAAGATCTATATCGTCTGGATCATCCTTTTCCTCACTTAACATTCTTGAAACGTGATCAGCCACGACGTTTTCACTGCCCTTTTTGTCTTTAATTTGAACGTCAAACTCTTGTAGGGTCAGTATCCAACGCAGTAGGCGCGGTTTGGCCTCTTTCTTAGTCATCAGATATCGTAAAGCAGCGTGATCAGTCCACACAATCACTTGGGCTCCTAACAAGTAACTACGAAACTTGTCCATAGCAAAGACTACGGCCAATAATTCCTTTTCAGTAGTAGTATAGTTAACTTGAGAAGGATTCAATGTGTGACTGGCGTAATAGATTGGCTGGAATTTCCCTTTGATTTTTTGTCCTAAAACAGCACCAACTGCATAGTTGGATGCGTCGCACATAAGTTCAAAAGGTAGATTCCAGTCAGGCGATATAAGAATTGGAGCAGAGATTAACAATCCTTAAGCTCCTCAAACGCTTGCTTGCAGCTTTCATCAAAATTGAACTCAACGTCTTCCTTAAGTAAAGTAGACAGGGGCTTGGCTATCTAGGAGAAGTCTTGAATGAATCTTCTATAGAAACCGACATGTCCAAGAAAGCCTCTCACTTCACGCACATTTGATGGAGGTCAAGTTAAATTATTAACTCGATGCCTACTAACACACTAGCAAGAGAACTAGGTTCAATTGTAGTATAGCCAGATAGAGTCGAGGTCGATCCCACAGAGACTCGGCACAAACAAAACACAACTTTATCCTATTAGAACTAAATTGAAAAGGCGGTCTACGACCAACTAAATGCATTAAATAAAATAGTGACAACCACAAGACACAAAAGACCACAAAGACAAACTAAAGACTACTAAAACACGGATAATACGGTTGATATTATCTAAACAAATAGTATTGATTACGCTAGTAGATTATAACTCCCCCATGTGAATTAGGATTATAACAAGACAAAACAAACGTTAAAGATTAATTATTATGACTACGGGAGTCATCCCCTAAGGTAGATTTAGCTCCGGTTAGGCCCTCTAAATCATCGTGCCTCCATTACGTGACTTCGCTTTTTAATGCCTCCATCTCATATAACTTCTGACACAATTACGAGACTAGGGATGCCGGTATAAACCGTAACCTCATCTAAGCAACATTCCTAGGGTAAGGCGTACTTCTTAGATGCCGATTCAATCTATATCCTAAGTAACAATCACTTTTTGGGTTTCATGTTAAATTATGATGACGAATAACTAAGTTGATCAGGTTTAATTACTCGTTTTAATTCCAATTCAGAGAATCTGACGCAGTCGAAGCCGATCATAATATTGCCCTACACATCACCACACTCGGTCGACCGAACGACAGCACTCGGGCGACCGAGTGACACGTCTAGGTCGACCGAACACAGTTCTGTGTCGGAACAAATCATGATTACTTCTTAACGTTTCTAACCTAAACACATGGGTTCGTAAATAAATCTACATCACGCAATCAATACAAGAAAAACTACTCCATAATAAAATATATCAGATCTACGAATAAAGATTGCATAATTGAATAGTCATACCCTCGAAGACGAGAGTGACTCCCACTCTTCAATGCGCTCCCTAATCGGAGAATCCGACGAATCCACAATGAAAGAACATAAAGAAAAGAAAATAAAACTAAAACTCAAATTGTAGAATTTGTTCGGTGTTGTAGTGGTGTGTTTTTTCTCAGCATCGTGGCTGCTGTTTATATAGGAGTTGTAGCCGACATAGGGAGAATCCAGAAGATTGACATGCATTTATCAAATTAGGCTCGGGTGACCGAACCTACACGCTCGGTCGACCGAATGGCTAGGCTCGGTCGACCGAGCCTTCCCTTATTACGCGTTTTCACTCCGCTTTATCTGACTTGTTCCCCACTCCATGCTTTTGAATTGATCTGATTAATCTTTTCTTCAATGCTCCGATTTTCTTCTCTTTTATCTTGAGATTTCTCGATTGCGTGATAATTATCTTCCCAATTCGTTATGATCTGCAAAATCAGTATTTATCACACAATTAATTGCTCTTTAATAATAAAAACAGCTAAATACCAATAATCATATTAATAATCACTTATCATTAAATAGTACATATAAACAAGTGATTTAATATGAAATATATATAATTAACTCCGGTTTAAGGTTATAATTGATGACATAAATAGGTATATTTTAACCGTCATCAAAATGCCCCCCACTTAAACTTTGCTTCGTCCCGAACAAAGCATCAATAAGTCATTCCCCAAGACAACATTTTCCTTGGTCATCTCATACTTACACAAGAAACCCGAGTCAACTCATATCAGTCATGCTCATAAGATGAGCATTATTCACTACTCGCTATGAATCGAAGTGATTGTGTGCATGTGCATTGGTTTTATATAAATGTAGCAAGATTAGAGCTTATGCAGACTTCATATCAAAATTCACCAACATCAGCATTCATACTTCTTATGCCTCGCAATGGTTAAAGCACTAGAACAATAAGCAAGAGCGTATCTATAGGGTTTTTGGACTTGGAGACCGAGTACTACTCAAAGCCTCTCTAAAAATTTAATTTTTTCAATTTTGCATATTTTTCGAATACTACTAATCTCAAGGAAGAAAACTTTTCATAGAGTATCCCCCTATCTTAGATTAAGCATAGCATCGAATATTACCACAAGCGTGGGACTACTTTGGTAATGTTACTACAAGCCCAGTGTTTTAATACATTGTCAAAACACAGGTACGTCCCAAGCTTATTACTCCGCTTTTGTTGGCTAGAAGATCAGAATACATCAGCCGACAAATATCGACACTAGGTCCTCATAACCAATTATCTACGCAATGTACACATACTTCTTTCAATTATTATAACTCATGCGGTACTAAGCGATTCATATGTTGAGTAATTGAACAATACCTAACTACTTGCAATTGTTGGCATGAATATCCTTAAGTTTACTAACAATTTATCGCAAAAGTATAATATGACCACGTACTCAAGCAACTTGGTTCATTTCTTATCAATTCTAAGTATAAGAACTTCACAAGTTTAAGGGTACGAGTTAAACAACTTGGCATTTATCCATGAATTTTTTTTTATTTGGCTCAATATTGTCTCAGTATTCCGTTCCCCTTGACTTTTTCAACATATAGCTAAGTCCCTTGCCCCCCACTTAAACATGGCATTGTCCTCAATGACAAAAATAAATGAGAGTTCAAGATGAAAGACTTAGCTCTGGAAACGGCTCCCTAGTAAAGGAACAATATCGGAGTAACCATCAGCACATCGTGGAGAGACAGACACATCCTGTATAAGCAAACAAGCTCCACGAAATCGTCAAATACCATGTCTATGGAAGTTATAAAATAATGTGGCAGTAATTAGATATAGATATCTAAAAACAGTTTAAGCCACTTTACTTTATACTGCCATGGACAAGACCAAAAGGGATTTAAACCTAAATAAAAACTCACATGACGGCTATCAAGGAAAAAACCTCGTTTATTCCGAACTTAGACTCGGAACATGGCGAGATGAAAAAAACCGTGATAGGCGCATGCTACTTTATTAAAAAGAAAAACGAAAAAGATAGGTATACGTAGTAGTTCTAAGTTTATAGTCGCTAGCTCGACTCAGTTCAAGATGGTTTATTCATAAACATGATCATCGAGGTACAAAACCTCCTCCTCAGCATCAGGCGGAAGCCCGTGATAATGCTTGACACGATGTCCATTGACCACAAACCTGGACCCATCTTTGAAATTGAATAGCTCCACCGCTCCAGAAGGAAAGACTTGTTGTACTTGAAATGGGCCACACCATCTTGATTTCAACTTACCCGGGAAGAGTCTTAAGCGCGAATTGTACAAGAGAACCAGATCACCCTCTTGAAAGGTCCTATCCAGAATCTTTTTGTCATGGAACTTCTTCGTGCGCTCCTTGAAAATCTTGGCATTCTCGTATGCCTCTAAACGAAACTCCTCCAGGCGAGTCAATTCTAACATCCTCTTCTCACCGGCCAATGTCTCATCAAAATTCAACATCCTTGTTGCCCACATGGCCCGGTGCTCCAGTTCCACAGGTAGATGACATGCCTTTCCAAAAACAATCCTATACGGTGACATTCCAATCGAGGTTTTATATGCAGTCCTATAAGCCCATAAAGCGTCATCTAAACGTAACGACCAATCCTTCCTAGTCGTATTGACAGTTTTCTCCAGGATACGCTTTATCTCTCGATTGGTGACTTCTACCTGTCCACTAGTCTAGGGGTGATATGCGGTTGCTAGCTTATGTCGAACCCCATACTTAATCATCAGCCTTTCAAAAGGTTTATTACAAAAATGGCTACCATTGTCGCTTATAATCGCCCTAGTCGTCCCAAACCTTGTAAAAATATTCTTCTTCAAGAATCTAACCACAACCCTCGCATCGTTAGTAGGGGAAGCGATGGCCTCAACCCATTTGGATACATAATCAACAGCTACTAAGATATATCGGTTAGATAATGATGAAGTGAAGGGTCCAACGAAATCTATTCCCCAAACGTCAAAAAGTTCTACTTCTAAGATGCTCTTAAGTGGCATCTCATTCCTCCGTGAGATATTTCCTGTCATTTGACAAGCATGACATGCTTTTGCATATTGGTGTGCATCCTTAAACAAAGTCGGCCAATAAAAACCGCATTGGAGGACCTTAGCCGCAGTTTTATCTCCCCCGTAGTGTCCTCCAACTTCATAAGAATGACAATGCTTCAGGATATTATTATACTCTTCTTCGGGCACACACCTTCGAAAAACATTATCAGATCCTAGCTTAAACAAATAAGGCTCATCCCAATAATAGTGTCTAAGATCTTTGAAGAATTTTTTCCTTTCTTGGACAGTGAAATTCGGTGGTAGGTACTTTGCGGATAGATAATTAACAAACAAACTAAACCATGGTTGTTTCTTCTCCTTCACAACCTCTATTCGCGAAGAAACTGCAGCACAATCATCATGTCCCCTGATGGTGGTGATGGAGAAAAGTTGCTCATCAGGAAAAGATTCTCCTATCTCAGGTAATTCCTCACCAAACACGGAGAAATCGTCCATAAATATTTCGAAGAAATCTTCCACCATATCCGCAAATAATGACATCATACATCGTTGAAATGTCGCGGGGGCGTTACACAATCCAAATGGCATTCGATTATACGCAAATGTCCCATATGGGCATGTAAACGTTGTTTTCTCACGATCTTCGGGTGAGATGTGGATTTGATAGTATCCCGAATATCCGTCAAGAAAAAAATAGAAAGCATGCCCACTCAGTCTCGCGAGCATTTGATCGATGAAGGGAGGAGGAAAGTGGTCCTTACGAGTCGCATCATTTAGTTTCCTAAAGTCGATGCATACTCGATGACCGGTGATTAGCCTCACAGGAATTAACTCATTCAACTCATTGGCTTGCACCGTCAATCCTCCCTTCTTGGGAACTACGTGGATAGGGCTCACCCATTCGCTATCAGCAATTGGAAATATAATTCCCATTTCTAGCATTTTTATAACCTCATCCCTAACCACTTCCTTTAATTGTGGGGTTAAACGCCTCTGAGGTTGTGCAACCGCTTTCTTCTCAGGGTCCACGGAGATCTTGTGCATACATACGCTAGGACTAATGCCCTTAACGTCAGCTATGGTCCATCCAAATGCTCCGCGGTACTCTCTCAGAACTCTCATTAGTTTCTCCTCTTGTAAGTCCGTCAAGGAAGAAGATATAATTAGCGGCAAAGTCTCATCTTGAAGAAATACATACTTCAAATTTGCAGGTAAAGGTTTTAAAGTCAAATTTGTGGGAGGCTCTTCCAAAGAGGTCTTCAACTTTTGACCAGTGAGTTTAAGTTCGAAGTACTTATGCCACGTTGGTCTATGATAGAATCTTTCAATCTCCGCCGCACTTACTTCCTCTACAGGTCTTGGGGTCCCTCTACTACACCCTGGCCATATCATCTTCTCCTCCTCACTACTCACGTACTTGACTTCATCTTCTTCTTCTAAGACAGCATCCAAGAAATCCTTTAGACTTTCATGTTGTTGAAATTCTTGAACGATCCTATCAATGGAATCCAACATGAAACATGCATCCTCTCCATCATCAGGTTGCTTCATAGTGTCGAAGACATTGAATGCAACTCTCTCTTCATTCACTCTTAACACCAACTCGCCTTTGTAAACATCAATTAGCGTTCTACTAGTGGCCATGAAAGGTCTCCCTAATATCAAAGGCACTTCGTAGTTAGCTTCCATATCTAATACCACAAAGTCGACAGGGAATACAAACTTTTCAACTCTTACTAGCACATCCTCAACCACTCCACACGGTTCTTTAACAGAACGGTCAGCTAATTGCAGTGTGATTGAGGTCTTCTTAAGATCTTTCATGCCTAGCTTCCGAAAAATAGATAGTGGCATCAGGTTCACGCTTGCTCCTAGATCACACAAAGCTTTGTTTAAACATACGTTACCTATGGTGAAGGGAATGAGAAAGCTTCCCGGATCTTTGCATTTTGGGGGTAACTTATGTTGAAGAATGGCCGAACACTCCTCATTAAGGCATATGGTCTCTAAATCTAAAAGTTTCCTTTTAGTTGAGACGGCGTCTTTCAAAAACTTGGTGTACTCAGGCATTTCAGCTAGTGCTTCAACTAGGGGTATATTGATTTGTAACTTACTAAACATATTCACGAACTTCTTATACCTCTTATTATCCAACTTAGGCTTCGGCTTTGGTGGAGGATAAGGTAGAGTTGAAGGATCGACATCAGTGAAAATTGGATACTTGTTATCGTAAAGTTCAACTCTAGGGCCAGCAGGTTCTTTATACGTTCTTTGCTTAGGCAAAGACTCGGAAGTATTGGTATCATTGCTTGGCTCACCATCCTTATTCTTTGTGACTTTCTCTTTCTCTTGCAGGGATGGTGGAGTTACTTCTTTTCCACTTCTTGTCATGATCGCATTCAAATTGCTTGGCAACCCTCCAGGAGGTCTAGTTGAGACTTGCTCAGCTAGTTGTCCTATCTGGTGAGTGAGGTTTTGGACTAGAGCTTCTTGATTGGTTACCTTGGCATCAGTCTTCTAACAATATTGGCTAAAGTTAGTGGCTAATTCAGCCATAGATTTTGAAAGTTGTCCCATATTGTCAGTGACGACATTACTCAGTTTTTCTATCGCAGCTTCCCAACCAAAAGTTTTCGTTTGTTGTGGCACATAAGTGGTAGGCGGTTTAGGCCTTTCTCCTGCGTTAATGTCACTATATCGGAATCTAGGATGGTTATGATTGGGCCTGTACCCTCCCCCGATATAATTGGCTTCTTCAGTACCAGCATTCTCGCTTTGAGGTGCTACCTCGATTCCAGCCCCTTTCACTACTCTTGTCATCCTCTCTTGCATCCCATCTACCTTATTGTTGATAACAGAAAGTTGTTCTAAGATTTTGGTAGATGCACTATCATCAAATATGTCAGCGGCCATCTTCACAGTAGCTATGTCATTGCCTCCCCATTGGCTATTCATCGCTATTTGCTCCATCTTCCCTTGTGCCTCCTCAGGAGATAAAAGAACAAACGCTCCATTGCTGGAGGCGTCTACTCTAATTTTCTCCGTCTCTCTCAACCAATAGTAAAAAGTTTGCATTAAAAGCCAAAGAGAGATGTCATGATGAGGACACTTCCTAGTGGTGAATTTACGTGTTTTATAACGCTATATTTTATAATGTTTTCCACCACATTCGTATGAATTGCATGGAAATCACGTGTTTAAATGGAATTATTGAGCAAATGACATTTTTAATGAGTTAATCGCAAAGTTGGTGAATTTATATGTTTTAATTATGATTTTATGTTTATTGGAATTATGTTACGCTTTGCGGTGTTTTTGATGTCATGTAGGTACAATTACGTGGCTCAATTGATGATCAAATGTTGATGAATTTCGAGCTATTTCAAGTTAAAAGAGATAATGGTGAATTGGATAGAGAAGAAAAGAAGATAAAGATGGAATTATCAAGTCTTGATCGAAGCCGGACTAGCGTTCATCCGAGCCGAACGAGCGTCCAAGACCGAACGGGCGTTTGATAAGTGGACGAGCGTCCGTAATCATATTTTACATTCGAGAGTTCGTACGCGTTCGAACGAGCGTTCACCTCCGTCCGTAAGCCGCCGGACGAGCGTCCAAGATAGTGGACGGGCGTCCTAGCACCGCCTTAGCCTAAACCGACCTAAAAATCTATAAATAGGCGCGATTTCTCAAACCCTAGACACACAATTCGAACCCTAAAAACCTAGGGGCGCCTTGGCTGCGTTTTTCTACGCTTTTATCTACTTTTATGCAATTTAATTCCTAGATTAGATTAGATAGATTCATGTCTTTTATTTCATCAATTCGAGTTGCAACAAGGATGCTAAGAGGCTAAAACCCTCTTGAACAAGCGTTGTGAAGCCTTCTTTCAACAATTCAGCTTTTGATTCGTGATTAATCCGTGAGTATCTATTTCAAGTTCGTTTCTTTTATCATGTTTTGTATGTTTTTGCATGTTTAATCGAAAGATGCTTGCTTTGATGATTGTTTATTTGATGAAAATCATGTTAACGATAGATCACCGTGATAAAAGAATAGATCTTCGATCTAACTAAAACGAGAGTTATTAGATTGATTTTCTAGATTAGAATTGAAAGATTTCACGCCTAGGTTAGAAAGACGTAATCTTTAACATCGAAAGATAAAAGATTAGGAAACGAACTTGTCCACGAGAGTAGGAGTTTATGCCTTCGATTAGGTGAATCACGACTTGAGTAGAGATCACGAATTAATCCGAATCGAATTGAATGTTGATAGGATAGGTGGATCAATTGCTTGTTCGTTCGTTATAATTTGATTTTAATCCTTGAACTTGAATTGTTAGATTAGTCTACTTTTTCTGCACTTTAGTTTAGTTTAGTTTATCGCTTTCAATCTTTCCTAGCTTTGGATTTCGTCCTCTCGTCTAGTTTATTTTCAAAGCATGTTTGTCCAGTTTTAGTTCCCCGTTTAGGTTAGTTTTCGTGACAATAGTTAGTTAAAAACAAAAGCTAGGATTCACATTCGTCTAGTTCCCCGTAAGATCGACCCGGCATAGCCTCTACACTACGATCCTTGCACTTGAGGTTAACCGGTTTATTACTTGTTGTTTTGTATTGATAAAATCCGGGACAAGTTTTTGGCGCCGTTGCCGGGGAACCGGACGGTTGTCTAGTTTTTGTTTTTCATTAGTAATTTAGGTTAGGTTTTTGTTTTTATTTCGTTTTTCGTTGGTGATTTAGTTGTTTTACTTATTTGTTTTTTCGTTAATTAATATTTGTTCTTGTTAGTTGTAGCATAGACTTTTGTTTTTGAGTTTTAGTCTCTCGTTTTCTCGTTATCGTTTCTTTTTCTCGCTCTCTCGTTCGAATCTGTTTAGCTTGGACGAGCGTCCGGTCGCGCGTACGCCCGTCCAGCTTCTTTCCTCCAGAGGACGCCCGTCCGCTAATTGGACGCCCGTCCGTCCCGTCTCGCCATTAGTTTTTATTTTTATTTCGATTAGGTTTTCTCGTTTTTTCGTAGGTAAGTGTCGTAGGTAGGCTTCTTAGGTTGAATCATCTGACTCCACACCTTTCACGATCAAATTTTAGGATAAAAGGGTCCATTTTAGCACTTGATAGTATTTTGGCCATAACTTTCGGCTCGAGTGTCCGTTTGGCGCGCAGGACCCCAATTCGGAAAGCTCGTTCCGACGCCGACGACGTGGCAGACGCCGTTTTCGAGGCCGTCCGACACCGTTTTCGAGGTCAAAATCCACTGTTTTCCCTTCCATTTTGGGCTCAGAAGATTTCAACACGTTTTTTTTTCTTGCCTTTTTAGTATTTCCTGTTTTTCTGTTTTTAAATTTTTCGTAGTTAAGTTTCGTAGTTTTTGATTCCTCTAGGTTTAGTTATCCTCTCCCTCTCGTCCGATCCGTCCTTTCGTCACCTTCTATCCTTTCTTGCTCAACACCTTGAGTTGGTGTTCGGTTTATGCAAACTCGTAGTCATAAGGGACCACTAATCTATTCCCCGACCCCGAGCGGACCATAGTCCGACCCAATAGGCGGAGACTTCGTTTCGACGAAGGAAACGCTCTAGATCAAGAATTTGAGCAATATCTTTCAGAGAAATCGAAAGAATAGTAATAATGGCGCCGGAAGATAGACGGACGTTGGCCGACTATGCCATGCCCGGCACAAGCCACCATCAACCCGGCTATCGTCATGCCTACCATTATCGCTCCAAACTTCGAGCTTAAACCCGGACTTATTCGATGATGCAAAGATGCATCAATTTTCCATGGTTTCCCATCCGAAAACCCCCACACTCACTTACACACATTCTTGCAAATATGCGGTACTACCCGTATCCAAGGTGTAAGTGAGGACGCCATCAAGCTTAAACTATTTCCATTTTCCTTACGGGGGAGGCACTCGAGTGGTATCACTCTCTCCCCTCTCGAATCCATCACTACGTGGGCGGAGCTCGAGAAGGAATTTCTAAGTCAATACTTTCCTCCTTCAAAAAAAGCCCACCGTCCGCACGAAATCTTCACATTCCGTCACCGGAAAACGAGTCATTCTTTGAGGCGTGGAAAAGGTTTAAGTCTCTCCCGCGAAAGTGTCCCCATCATGGCTTGCCAAAGCAAAGGCAAGTCCATACTTTCTTCGCCGGATTGACCGAGCTCACCAAGGGCATGGTCAATAGTTCCTCCGTGGGGCATTTCTCAAGAAAACACCCGATGAGGGGTGGGCGTTGTTCGAGGACATTGCCAAATATAACTACGCCCCCTCTTATCAAGCCATCCAAGCACCTCCTCCCCTCCCAAGGTCGAAGAGGTGACTATGCAAAGTCTTGTTGCCATACCGCAAAAGCAGATGGCACCTTCTCAACCGATGCCTCTCACACCGGCCCCTACCCGAGTTATCGCTCCTTCACTTTCACGTAACTCTCAAGTTCCGTATTGTGAAGCATGTCGTCGACCGGCCATATGACCGGCCAATGTCAATTTTCTTCCCCTCTCGCTCGCAAGTCAATGATGTTCATGACTATGGACAAGATAATCCAATCACATGCCAAGTATGTGATAGCATGGGCACATCGCTCGCTTCGTCCCATGATTGGGCGTAATGCGGAAGTCAATGCTTTCTCCGGCCGTACAAATCGTAGATTCAATAACCAATTCTCCGGCCGTATCAGCTTTCCAAAACCAAGGGTTTAATCAATCTTCGGGATTTAATCCTAATTCGAACTTCAATAGAAACCCCGGTTATAATCGAACCCAAGCTATAATTCTTCCAATCCACAAGAAAGGTTCAATCGAATTGGCCCGCCAATTCTAATTCTACATTTCCAAATCGCTCCAATCACCACTCCCTCAAAATCATCGTAACTCTCAAGGATCCTCCCAATCCAACAATTTCGAAACCAAGTTGGAGGAGCAAAGCAGACAATAAAAAGTCTTGAGAGACAACAGGGCAATTGGCCGAGCAAGCCTAGCGTCAAGACCCCTGTGGCATCCGCCCGCTTTACCGAGAAAACCCAAAAGGCGGTCAAGTCGCTCACGCCGATTTAAGCAAGCCAATGCACCGACTCGGTACCTTCACCTCCATACGGCAGAGAAGAGGCCGTTGCAATGAATTTGAGAAGTGGTTCTCAAGTTGGTGGTCCCCCCGGCTTCCAGGGAAACCACTAGCCCCTCCCCGCCATTGGTAAGGCAGAGGGGAAGTTGAGCACCCATCATCCCCTTGGTCGCAGAAGGAAAATCGTGGCCGATCCCCCGATAGAAGAAAGAGTTGAGATTCCTCAAGTGGTTGATCCCTTGAGGAATAAAGAATCAATTGGAAGTCCTCAGTGGTCGTTCCCCGAGAAGTGAAACATTTGAGGATCCTCGTGTGGCCGATCCCCCGAGGAATGATGAGTTAAATGATAGTCGTGGCCGATCCCCCGACTAACAAAAAGAATGAAAAGACGGTTCGATGGAAAGATTTGGAAGACAAGGCCGTTAGTTCGCCCTCGAAGAAAGTATTTTCCGAGGAGGATTTGAAAAAGCTTCCTTTCCACCTAGAAAGAGCAACATCCCATTGAGCGAAGATAAGAAGTATGAAAAGGTGCTTAATTTGTTGAAAAATACTCGTGTAAATCTTCCATTGTCGATGTCTTGGCAGAGATGCCTAAGTACACCAAATTCATAAAGGATGTTGTTTCTTCGAAGAAGAAGTTAGCGTAAATGGATCGTGCAATTGGTGAGGATTGTTCAATGATCAATTATCCGTACTTACCAATCAAAAGAGGTGACCCCGGGAAATTCGTGCTCACATTGCGTACGGGAGGCCTAGTCTTTCCAAATTCTTTACGTGACTCGGGTGCATCCATAAGCTTGATGCCATTATCTATTTGCAAGCAAACCGGGTTTACAAAGTCTTCTAGAACCCACTACCATGAACTTGCAGTCGCCGATAGATCTTCAAAGAAAGCCTCGTGGATCCTAAAGGACGTATTGGTGCAAGTTGGTAGGTTTACCTTTCCCGTTGACCGGTATGTCTTAGATATGGAGAAAAATGAAAATGTCCCTCCGATTCTTGGAAGACCTTTCCTATCTACAACTAGAGCCCTCATCGATTGTGATGGTGGGAAAGTAACTATCCGAGTTGGTGACCAAGAGGTGAGCTATAGTGTTTCTAAATCTATTCAAGTACCCTCCGGTTCTCCAACCGGCTTTTCCATCGAGGAGACGTCGATGACTTCAATGACTTCATGGATAAGCAAGTCTTGGTTGTAGAAGCGTAATATGAGCGATTGATCGATAATCCGAATAATCATGGTGTGGTCAATCTAGACCCGCTAGTACCGATTTTGAGGACGCTAAGAGAAGAAGCTTTGGCAAAGTAGGCCACTAAGTAAACTCAACGATGTTGAGTTGAGGAGTGGAGATCTTAAATCAAGTCTAGAGGAACCCCCGTAGACTTGGTTCTCGAAGCCGTTGCCTAAACATCTTAAGTATGTATTTCGAGAGAAGGTGACAAGCTTCCCTTGATCATCTCTCGCCAAGCCGTCTCGAATAAGAGCTTAAACCGTTAAACGTCTTGCGCAAAAATGAGAAAGCCTTTGGATGGCAGTGGGAGATATCCGAGGGATATCTCCCGACATCCGTATGCACAAGATCAAGACCGAGGAGGGTGCAAAACGAGTTAGACAATGCCCCTCGCAGAAGGCTCAACCCTCACATGCAAGAGGTAGTCAAGAAGGAAATTATAAAGCTTCTAGATACGGGTATCATTTACGCCATTGCCGACAAGTGAATGGGTTTCCCCGACTCAAGTAGTTCCCAAGAAAGGTGGAATTACGATTGAGAAAAATGAGAAGGGAGAAGAGATAGCATCGAGGCTCGTTACATCGGATACGTAGTATGTATCGATTATCGAAAGCTCAATGAGGTCACACCGAAAGATCATTTCCCCTTCCATTCATTGACCGATGCTTGAGCGTCCGGCGGGGCACGCATTCTATCGTTTCCGGATGGATATTCGGATACTTCCGTATACCCATCGATCCCGTTGACCAAGAGAAGACTACTTTCACTTGCCCTTACGGGACATTCGCCTACGTACGGATGCCATTTGGTCTCTCGTAATGCCCCGGCCACCTTCCAAAGGTGTATGATGGCAATCTTTGACGGGCTAGTTGAAAAGTGCATGGAGATTTTTATGGATGATTTCTCGGTCTTTGGTCAATCCTTCGATGATTGCCTCGATAATCTTGATCGTGTGTTGTCTAGATGTGTGGAAAAGGACTTAGTGCTCAATTGGGAAAAATGCCATTTCATGGTAGATGAAGGCATAGTTCTTGGCCACAAAGTGTCCGCCAAGGTATGAAGTAGATAGGGCCAAGGTTGAAGCTATTGAGAAGATGAGTTATCCTAAGAATGTTCGGGAGGTCCGAGGTTTTCTCGGACATGTCGGCTTCTATAGTGAGGTTCATCCAGACTTTTCAAAGATTGCCAAGCCCCCGTCTACTTTACTCAAAGAAGACGTTACTTTTGATTTTGATGAGAATTGCAAGCGCGCGTTTGAGGAGCTTAAGAGTAGATCGATCTCTCGCTCCAATTCTTATATCGCCGACCGGAACCTACCCTTTGAGCTTACGTGTGATGCATCCAACTATGCCGTTGGTGCGCCTTAGGGCAAAAGCTTAATGGAAAGTTCCAGCCTATCTATTATGCCGCCACACACCGAATCCTTCTCAAGTTAACTACACGACAACCGAAAAGGAACTATTAGCCGTAGTCTTTGCTATGGATAAGTTTCGTAGTTACTTGCCGGGTGCTCAAGTGATTGTGTGGACCGACCACGCCGCTTTGCGATATCTCATGACCAAAAAGGAAGCTAAACCGCGCCATCGCGTTGGATACCGACCCTCCAAGAGTTTGACGTTCAAATCAAAGATAAGAGGGCAAAGTGAGAACGTAGTGGCGGATCATGTTTCTAGTGGTGTTAAATGAGGAAAAGGATGAACCGATGATATAGATCTTTACTTTCCTCTAGAGAACATTATGTTGATAGACGGTTGTCCTCCCGATGTTCCATGGTATTCCTCCATTGTAAACTACCTTCATGCCCGTTATCTCGATCCCGAAATGTCTTATCAAGAGAAGAAGAAGTTCTTCTCTCGATATGAAATATTTCGTTTGGGATGAACCTTATCTTTTCAAGATCCGTAAAGATGGTTTGCTTGTGAGATGTGTTCCGTAATCCGAGCAACGCGATATAATCGAGCAATGCCATAGTGGACCCACAGGTGGTCACTTTGGTCCTTGGAAAACGGTTGCGAAGATCTTCCGTCCGGTTTCTATTGGCCCACGATCTTTAAGGACGCGTGCTTTCGCAAAGCTTGTGATCGTTGCCAAAGAACCGGAGCTTTGACAAGGCGGTTTGACATGCCGTTGAAACCCATCCTTGAATGCGAAGTCTTTGATGTTTGGGGCATCGATTTTACGGGACCATTCCCATCATCTTGTGGCAACAAATACATCTTAGTCCGCGTTGACTATGTTTCGAAATGGGTGGAGGCAATTGCCACTCCTCACAATGATCATAAAACGGTCATGAAATTTCGAAGAAGAACATCTTTGTGAGGTTTGGATGTCCACGTGCCTTGATCGCTGATGAAGGGACACACTTCGCAACCGACCTTTGGAAAAAGTCCTCGAGAAGTATGGTGTTCGCCATAAACCGGCACACCATATCATCCGATGACTAGTGGTCGTTGAGCGAAGCAACCGAGTCTTAAGAAAATCCCGGAGAAGACGGTGAATAGTCATAGAAAAGACCGGAGTTTGAAGTTGGACGATGTACTTTGGGCATAAGGATCGCCTATAAGACCCCTACGGGTACATCGCCATATCAAATGGTCTACGGGAAACCATGTCATCCGCCCGTCGAGCTAGAGCAGAGCTTATTGGGCCACAAAGTTTTTAAACTTTGATGCCCAAACTTGTGGACAAGATCGACTTCAAAAGCTATACGAGCCGGACGAGTTCGTACTTCGTGCATATGAAAGTGCCAGGATCAAGAAAGAGAAGATGAAACTACTCCATGACGCCAAGATAAAGAAGAGAGAATTCCAGGTCGGCGAGCAAGTTCTCTTATACAATTCTAGGTTACATTTGTTTCCCCGGGAAGTTGAGAACACGTTGGTCCGGTCCTTTTGAGATTCTCCAAATCATTCCCGGAGGTGTTCTAGAACTACGCGGTTATCCGACCAACCGTTTCGAGTTAATGGTCAAAGGTGCAAGCACTACATTGGTGAACCTAAAGAAAAACCTTTGATTGTTAAATTTCTCGATATTCTCGGATGTGGTGTTCCGAGGTCAATGAATTTGATGAGTTTTCATCCGATTTATTCTCCGAGAATGACGGTATTGGTTCATCGCCAGGTTCTAGCAGTAGTTGGGATATGGAGGAGTATGAAAGAGAGCAAAAGCTTAAACGTCATCGAGGAATCGAGAAGAAAGAAATCAGCCATGGGGAAGATTAAACGAGTTTGGAAGGCTATAAAAGATTTTACCCCATGTGTTAGATGTCGTTTTCGCAGCCCACACTACGGACCGGAGCTTAAACGAGGTAGTGGCCGGCGTAAAGGTTAAATGGCCCGATCCAGCCGAGCTTCAAATGTGTCGAGCTAACGACGATAACCATTAGCGCTACTAGAGGCATCCTAGATATCCCTTATTATATTAGTTTCTTTCTTTAGTTATTTTTCCTTGTTCTAGTTGTTTTACTCTTATTAGGATTGTGTTGTTTTTATCATGTACCGTCCTAATCTTATACAGTGGTCGAAGTGTTGTTTTGCTTATGATTTCCTCTTATCTTTATCTCTATCACTTTTGCGCGATATGGTTTAATCCCTTGTATCCCCGAGGTACGTTTTGTGTTGTTTTTCATGTATGCAGGATATTTGCTATAGCACTTGTGAGCTTTCGATGATGTCGCTTTTCCGGTGGATGGTCCACGCCATCGCTTTCATCAAGCCTTTTCGGAGTTGATACGTAGCACTTCCGGAATTGCCACTTTAGAACTACAATCGCCTAAGTTTCTCTTATTCTCGCACAACATGAGGACATGTTGTTATTTAAGTGCGGGGGAGGGGAATGATCGCTATGTATCTACCATTTGCTTAATATATGATGTTTCGTGCAAAATGGGGCTTAATTTTTCAAAATTTTTCGACACTTTTGTTTTTGTTTTGTCCCGAGTAGGCAATACACGTTTTTGTTCGGTTTGTTATAGTCATTGATGCCGTATACCATATTTTTAGTGAGTTAGTTGTTTCACCAAGATTTATTTTCCACGTGCCATGTGAATGATGAGCTAATTTATAAAGCTATACCCCGTTTGGATTAGTAATTTTTGATTTTCTTATAAGTCAGCGTGCTTAGTGCTACGTATGTATCGTGAGATTTATGATAGTTTGTATTTAGTTCCGTAGTATGTTATACCGTGAATATCTAGACGTTTGAATGTGATAAGTAACACGTAACTATTGTCAAATGAGAAGTTGAATAATTAAATGAATCTATCGGGTGTGTCGAAAGCTAGTCGATGATTTGAGTGAGGTAGGTATACCACGTATGTCCTATACCACTATGATGACTAAGAGCTCACGACAGCTTAGGAAAAGTCGCCTTATGATTGGAGTAAGGTAGGGTATTATCTCGAAATGTCCTATTCTCGCTACGAGGGCAATAGCTTCTTCTAATGTGTGTTTAAAGTGAAAAAGTTAAATCAACTAAAGAAGTGTTATGAAATGTATATAAGACTAAGTTATCGTCTATCTTATCCCCGCAGAAACCGACGATATGCCGTAGGATTATCCTCTCGAGTATTTCGTAAAGGCCCTAGATATATTCGATCATTCTTCTCGGGATATGTCACGTTTGTAGTGGTACACCTTATGAGTGTCACTTATTACTAGTCTACGATGGGGTATTAGCTAGTTTTGCTTTGAGTTTTTCAAGTTTGGATTTAGTGGAAGTTTTCTATGGCTATGCACACACACGATGGTGAGCTTCTAATTTATTGACTATGTGGTGTATGTGTTCGAGGTGTCTATATTCTTTCCGAGCCTTTATCTTGTTTTGTTTTGCTCGGGACGAGCAAGGTTTAAGTGTGGGGGAGTTGTTAAGTGGTGAATTTACGTGTTTTATAACGCTATATTTTATAATGTTTTCCACCACATTCGTATGAATTGCATGGAAATCACGTGTTTAAATGGAATTATTGAGCAAATGACATTTTTAATGAGTTAATCGCAAAGTTGGTGAATTTATATGTTTTAATTATGATTTTATGTTTATTGGAATTATGTTACGCTTTGCGGTGTTTTTGATGTCATGTAGGTACAATTACGTGGCTCAATTGATGATCAAATGTTGATGAATTTCGAGCTATTTCAAGTTAAAAGAGATAATGGTGAATTGGATAGAGAAGAAAAGAAGATAAAGATGGAATTATCAAGTCTTGATCGAAGCCGGACTAGCGTTCATCCGAGCCGAACGAGCGTCCAAGACCGAACGGGCGTTTGATAAGTGGACGAGCGTCCGTAATCATATTTTACATTCGAGAGTTCGTACGCGTTCGAACGAGCGTTCACCTCCGTCCGTAAGCCGCCGGACGAGCGTCCAAGATAGTGGACGGGCGTCCTAGCACCGCCTTAGCCTAAACCGACCTAAAAATCTATAAATAGGCGCGATTTCTCAAACCCTAGACACACAATTCGAACCCTAAAACCTGTGGGCAGCTTGGCTGCGTTTTTCTACGCTTTTATCTACTTTTATGCAATTTAATTCCTAGATTAGATTAGATAGATTCATGTCTTTTATTTCATCAATTCGAGTTGCAACAAGGATGCTAAGAGGCTAAAACCCTCTTGAACAAGCGTTGTGAAGCCTTCTTTCAACAATTCAGCTTTGATTCGTGATTAATCCGTGAGTATCTATTTCAAGTTCGTTTCTTTTATCATGTTTTGTATGTTTTTGCATGTTTAATCGAAAGATGCTTGCTTTGATGATTGTTTATTTGATGAAAATCATGTTAACGATAGATCACCGTGATAAAAGAATAGATCTTCGATCTAACTAAAACGAGAGTTATTAGATTGATTTTCTAGATTAGGAATTGAAAGATTTCACGCCTAGGTTAGAAAGACGTAATCTTTAACATCGAAAGATAAAAGATTAGGAAACGAACTTGTCCACGAGAGTAGGAGTTTATGCCTTCGATTAGGTGAATCACGACTTGAGTAGAGATCACGAATTAATCCGAATCGAATTGAATGTTGATAGGATAGGTGGATCAATTGCTTGTTCGTTCGTTATAATTTGATTTTAATCCTTGAACTTGAATTGTTAGCTTTAGTTTAGTTTAGTTTATTTTTCTCGCACTTTAGTTTAGTTTAGTTTATCGCTTTCAATCTTTCCTAGCTTTGGATTTCTCCTCTCGTCTAGTTTATTTTATTTGCATGTTTGTTTACGTGTCAATTTAGTTATTCGTTTAGGTTAGTTTTCGTGACAATAGTTTAGTTAAAAACAAAAGCTAGGATTCACATTCGTCTAGTTCCCCGTAAGATCGACCCGGCATAGCCTCTATACTACGATCCTTGCACTTGAGGTTAACCGGTTTATTACTTGTTGTTTTGTATTGAAAGGATCGCGTTTCGTTTTCTCGGAAATTCCCCAGTCGGACGGGCGTCCGGTTTTCCGGACGGGCGTCGGGATCCTCGGACGGGCGTCCGAGGTGCGGTTTTTGATACGGGATTGAAAGGGATGCCCGGACGGGCGTCCACTTTTTGGACGGGCGTCCGAGCCTTCGGACGGGCGTCCGGTCCTTCGACGGGCGTCCACCCGGAGCCGGTCTCCCGGCTTGTTTAAATTGGCTTTCGACTATCGTTTAGGGTTGTTTAATCAACCTTAAACCTTTGTAAACGTATTATTATTTCATTATAACACCTTTAAACCTTACTTAGGCTAGAATTGGTCTTTTGATCATGATGAGTGGTGTCGGTAAGGGAGTGTTATCTAAATGAACTAGGAGGGCCAGTTAATCACTTAATACTACACAACTTGCTAGATAAAAGATTAAACACCATGTGGTCTTGGGTAGATCCTGAAGATCTATAGCGTGATGTGTGAACAGACAGTCAAAGTGAGTGTCCTATCGGCCTGCAGGCCTATAGGCATCGCCGTATGTTCATACTATCGGAACCGGTTATTGTATCCTGGAGATTTCAATACGTTCCGGGGTTATTGTATCCTGAAGATTTCAATATGTCACGTTCCACCTTGATAGCATGTTGTAACAAAGATAAGCTAAGTAGCTACAGTTTAGGCATATTGGGAGATGTAACCTTTATGCGTAGAATCGAGTCTGCCTTGCCTTTTAATAGAAACTTGATAATAAATCTTATATATATTCTAAGCTTAAACGTACTTCTCTTCCTTACTGAGTATTATATACTTACCCCTTGTGCATGTTTTTGTTATATGTGCTTGGGGGTGAGAAGGCGAACACGAGAGTACGAGTATTTCGAGGAGTATGTCCCCGAGGAGGATCTCTGAGCTTGATATTTCATTCTTTGCACTTTTGTTTACATTTGAATTGTTGCACTATTTTTTATATACTTTGTTCATAGTACTTTGGGATGACGTGTGATCATCCTTATTTCTTATTTCATAGTATTTCGTTTGGACTTTCGGGGGATTTCAGTTGTATTGTTTTGATACACTTTCGACTTTTAGTACCTTTTCGTATTCTAGTATCTTTATGGATATTCATTACCCGAGCATTAAATTCCACGCGCTTTGATTGTATTGATTGTAGGCTTACATATATAAATGAATTAAATTTTATTTATATATGTGCCGAACGTCGTATTTCCGGATAAGGGCTCGGTATCCGGGAACGGGGCGTTACGCTTGGTATCGAGATACGTGTTCCTTAGGCTTCTATTCCTTGAGTTTAACTCAATCTTATCTTTAGATCCTTAGTAACACTCTGGTTCTCTTGGTTGTCAGGATGAGTAGAAACACAAGATCGAAGACTTTGGCTCTTGGTAATCAGACGTCTGAGAGGGGTGAAACCTCTAGGGGTCGTCGCAGTTTGTCGCCGCCGCCTCGCACAGCTACACCTTCACCTGAGCCGGAGCAGGATCAACATCAGACTCCACCACCACCTCCTCCACCTGTGGTTAACCATGCAGCGTCACTTTGGCCCTCTTCGTATCAACCCAGGTCGGGGCAGTTTCAGCAGAGGACGGTTGTTTATCCACCACCAGTGACACAGCACTACGGCAAACAGGCTATCCCTCGCATGGTTTTCAAAGCAGCCCACGCACCCTCCGCCGTATCCTCCGCAAGACCCGGTGTATCCTCCTTATCGGGCCGAGCATCGAGCTCCGTACTACTATCGCCAGCAGCCCGCAGTACCCCTTGGTTATCCCCCGGTCTATCGCCTTTCAAAGCCACCGGTTCAAGAAGAAACAGCAGATACCTTATGGTTACCCTCCGGTTTACCCACCGCTAGGCCGGTTGTTGAGTCATCACCACCGCAGATTGGCACACTAGGCCGAGGAGAAACCGTATGCAAGATTTTTATGGGAATGTGGAACATACCAAGGCCGAGGAATGGATCGAAGTTTTGAGAAATCTTGCAGAATATAGGCGTTCCCGAGACGAGAGATGGCACGCTTAGCGGTCGGTTTTCTTTTGGGCTCGGCCGAGGCTTGGATAGATGCGGTTCGTAGTAGCAGCGGTAAGGTAACAGATTGGGCGGCTTTTAAAGCCATGTTCTACAACGAGTACTTTCCAAAGAACGGTACAAGCGGAAAAGGCTAGCCGTTTCGAAACTTCAAAGCAAGGTGATCAAATGACGTTGTCCCGTATACAAATCGGTTCAATGAGTTAGGGAGATTTTATCCGGAGTTGATGCAAGTGGAAGAACGAAAAATGGCCCGTTACAAGGACGGTTTGGCGCATGAGATTCAGCAGCATGCTAGGCTTTACAAAGAAGGAACATGGCAGAACTGCTGAATAAAGCTTTAGAAGTCGAGACCTTTAGAAAGAAAGTTACAGTGGGTCAGAAACGCAGTTTCGGGACCCGCCGTGGCATGTGCGCAGGGCTCCGCGCCAGCAGTCAGAGGTTTCCCACACGACGCCAGCAGCTAGACCACCGGTTGGTGCCCCATCGCCAGTCATGTGCCACCGGCGCCTAGACCACCGTTGGCGCTCCACCGGCGCCTAGGCCACCGGCTACCTCAGTTGTTTCTTTTGTGGCGAGCGGTGGTCATTACTCCAGAATTGTCCACGCAGGGTAGCGCGTGCTCAGCAGTCGGCACCTAGCAGAAAGCAGTCCAAGTAAGCAAGTGCGATGTTTGCCGTTGATGCCGAGAGGTTGAGCCGAGAGGATGATGTGATCACAGTACCGTTTATGTTTGTTTTGTTCTTTTGAGTTATTTATAGCATGCTTGGAACATGTTGTAACTTTAGTTAACTCGGACAAATGCATGATAGGTATGATAAGAATAGGCAATCTAAAAGTAGTCGTGGCCTTATTTGATACGGGAGCTTCAACCACCTTTGTGTCCTCTAGGATTGCTAAGAAACTAGATTTACCTATGGAGCATTTGAGAGATACTATGGAGATTGTTACACCCTAGGCAAGGTAAATAAGGTGGTTAAGATGATACCACAAGTGGATGTTCAAAGAGTTGGACCTTATCGTGTAAGAGTGACTTCACGGTTATGGATTTCTCAGACTTTGATGCGATTCTTGGGATAGATTGGCTATCCAAGAATTATGTTCACTTAGATTGTAGGGCCAAGAGAGTTACTTTCAGAGTCCCGGGGAAAGCAGATAAGACTTATCAGGGGAACGTCTACATGCCAAGCAAGAAGAGACATCCTATCATTTCGCCGGTCAAGGCCATCGTGGCATGTCGAAAGGATGTGAGGGCTACTTGTTGTACGCAAGTGGATGTGGAACAAGCAAAGCCTAAGTTGGAAGATACTAGAGTGGTCGAGATTACCCGAGGTTTTTCCGATGAGTTGCCAGGGAACACACAGATGTGGCCATTGAGTTTGAGATACGTTAGTTCCGTGGGCGGCACCGGTTGCCAAGGCACCATACAGATGGCACCGGCTGAATTGAAGGAGTTGAAGGCTCAACTCAAGGAGATGTTAGAAAGGAACATCATTCAGCCTAGTACTTCACCTTGGGGAGCACCAGTTTTGTTTGTGAAGAAGAAGGATGGCAGCATGCGGATGTGTATTGACTACGTGGCTTTGAACAATCCGACTATCAAGAATAAGTACCCACTACCGAGGATAGATGATCCGTTCAATCGTTGCTGTGGTCGGAAAGTGTTTTCAAAGATTGATTTGCGGTCGCTACCATCGTTAAAAGTTAAAGTGGCAGATATTCCGAAGACAAAGATTCAAGCACTAGATATGGACATTATGAGTTCCTTGTTATGCCTTTTGGACTCACTAATGCTCCATCTGCATTTATGGATTTGATGCAGTGGGTCTTCATGCCTTACCTAGATAAGTTTGTGATTGTCTTTATTGACGATATTTTGGTATACTCTAGGGATGAGGCGGAGCATGAGGAGCATCTCCGGATTGTTTTGGAAACGTTGAAGAAGGAGCGATTGTATGCAAAATTTTCCAAGTGTGACTTCTGGTTGGACCAAGTGAGCTTTTTGGGTCATGTCATTTCAGGTGATGGCATTCAGGTTGATCCGGCCAAGATTGAGGCAGTTAAGAGTTGGCCTACACCGACTACAGTTTCAGAGGTCAGGAGCTTTCTGGGTTTGGCTGGTTACTACAGAAAGTTTGTGAAGAATTTCGCAAGGATAGCCACTCCACTCACTAGACTTACACAGAAGAACACCAAGTTTGATTGGACACCCGAGTGTGAGTTAGCATTTGAGTTGTTAAAGGACAGGTTGACTACAGCACCGGTTTTGGCAGTACCCGAGGTGTTTGATGATTATGATGTCTACACCGACGCTTCAGGGCAGGGTCTAGGTTGTGTGTTGATGCAGGGAGGAAAGGTCATTCCCTATGCATCTAGGCAATTGAAAGTGCATGAGAGGAACTATCCCACACATGACTTAGAGTTAGCAGCAGTGGTTTTCGCATTGAAGACTTGGAGGCACTATCTGTATGGGGTCAAGGCTAGAATCTTCACCGATCACAAAAGTTTAAGGTATTTCTTCACTCAGGAGAATTTGAATATGAGGCAGCGGAGATGGCTAGAGTTCGTGAAGGACTATGACTTGGACATTCAGTACCACCCGGGAAAGGCAAATGTAGTAGCAGATGCCTTGAGTAGGAAACCAGTGGTTTTGGAGCCCAGTGTTGAGGCTATCACAGCAGGGGTTGATGATTTGCAGTTTAGCAGATTTGATCAGATTGAGGACCGTCGTTTAAAGCACCGTTGTTGGCTAGATCGAGTTGATGGATGAGATCGAGCAAAGCAGACGAAGACGCAGCTTTGGTTGACTTGAAGAGAGTTGCAAGAGAGAAGCCTACGGTTGGCTACGTGTTGGATCGAGTGGAAATCGTGGTACCAGGATCGTCTCGTGTGCCTAATGTTGGAGATTTGAGACAGAGAGTTATGGAAGAGGCACACAAGATTGCTTTTGCAAAGGCATCCGGGTTCTACCAAGATGTACGGGGATTTGAAAGAAAGATTTTGGTGGCCCTCAATGAAGCTAGAGATTGCTAAGTTTGTTTCGAGTGTGACGTCCGTCGAGAGTGAAAGCCGAACATAGGAAGCCGTGCGGGATGCTTAAGTCATTGGATATCCCCAGTGGAAATGGGAAAAGATCACCATGGACTTTATTTCGGTTTACCTAAGACGAAGGGTGGACATGATTCTATTTGGGTGATCGTTGATAGATTAACCAAGTCGGCTCATTTCTTGCCTTTCAAGATGAATATGCCCTTGGCAAGGATGACGGAACTATATATGGACAATATAGTGAAGCTTCATGGAGTTCCAGTCTCCATTGTTTCTGATCGGGATTCGAGGTTCGTCAGTCGGTTTTGGCAGAGCTTACAGGAGGCTTTTGGTACCCGGTTGGATTTGAGTACAGCGTTCCATCCTCAGACAGATGGTCAGTCTGAGAGGACTATCCAGACACTTGAGGATATGCTTAGAGCATGTGTCTTGGAGGTAGGCGGATCTTGGGTAGATTATCTACCAGTTGCAGAGTTCGCTTACAACAACAGTTATCACGCGAGCATAGGCATGCCACCGTTTGAAGCTTTGTATGGTAGAAGATGCAGGACGCCTTTGTTTTGGGATGATGTTGGGGAGAAACAGCTTACTGGGCCAGAGTTAGTTGAGCAAGCCAAAGAGAGGGTTCAGTTAGTGAAGAAAAATCTGCAGATAGCTCAAGACAGGCAGAAAAGTTGGGCAGATGTCAGACGGAGACCGCTTGAGTTTGAGGTTGGTGATCGTGTTTACTTGAAGGCATCACCAATGAGAGGAGTAAAGCGTTTTGGTCAGAAAGGAAAGTTGAGCCCGAGGTATGTTGGACCTTTTGAAATTCTGGAGAGGATTGGACCTTTAGCCTATAGACTTCAGTTGCCCGAGTCTATGTCCAGAGTTCACAACGTCTTCCATGTTTCGATGTTGAAGAAGTGTTTGACGAAGACAGAGGTTGAGTCTACAGTGGATCCAGAGATACTTCAGGACAACCTCGCTTATGATGAAAAGCCGATTAAGATTCTGAACAGGAAGGAAAAGATGATTAAGAGAAAGATGGTTCAGTTGGTTCTTGTTCAGTGGAGCAATCATACACCTGAGGAAGCAACTTGGGAAGTTGAGGGTGATATGATCAACGAATTTCCGGAGTTTTTGGATTTACCAGTACGTTCAAGTTTCGAGGACGAAACTCCTCTTAAGGGGGAGGAATGTAATATTCCGATTCTCGGGAAAGGCGTACGTGTCAATTTGCGAGAACGAAATATTATATTTATTCATTATGGAATTTAAGTATTTTATTTATGTATATATATATAATGCGAGTATGTATATATATGTAGATTTGGGGCCGATTGGTATTTTTATGGAATATTAGGGTGTTAACCACAAGATTTTTTAGTGGAGAGGTTATTATTTGGAAATAACCTCCCATTAATCAAAAGGGAGTTTCAGTTTTGCTTTGTACGTTAAAAAAAAAAAGAGGAGAGGCGCCTGTTGAGAGCAAGGGTAGGGAAGAAGAAGACTTTTGCTAATTCCCGGTTCGATACTTCACCGTTTGTAGTTCCGTTTGAAGCAGGAGAATTGTGGAATAACAAGGATCGTTTTGATATCGCTTGGTTACCAAAGCCGCAGATTTTTGCTGAATTTCGGATCGGTTTCGGGCTGCATCAGGTAAGGAGAAACCCTTACGTTTCAGTTTTGAAATATGTGGTATTTGTGTTGATTCTTGTTGTTTTGGGGACTTAAATTACGTTAAATTGATGTCTATGAGATGGTTGAGGTTTTGGTATGGATGGTAGATTATTTCGACACGATTAGGTTGAGAAAGATTGGGTTTTTAATTGAAAATCGAAGGAAAACGATGAAGGATCGCGTTTCGCTTTTCTCGGAAATTCCTGTGTCGGACGGGCGTCCGGTTTTTCGGACGGGCGTCCAACCTTGGACGGGCGTCGGGATCCTCGGACGGGCGTCCGAGGTGCGCTTTTGATACAGATTGAAAGGGGATGCCCGGACGGGCGTCCACTTTTTGGACGGGCGTCCGAGCCTTCGACGGGCGTCTCGGTCCTTCGACGGGCGTCCACCCGGAGCCGGTCTCCCGCCTTGTTTAAATTGGCTTTCGACTATCGTTTAGGGTTGTTTAATCAACCTTAAACCTTTGTAAACGTATTATTATTTTATTATAACACCTTTAAACCTTACTTAGGCTAGAATTGGTCTTTTGATCATGATGAGTGGTGTCGGTAAGGGAGTGTTATCTAAATGAACTAGGAGGGCCGCTTAATCACTTAATACTACACAACTTGCTAGATAAAAGATTAAACACCATGTGGTCTTGGGTAGATCCCGAAGATCTATAGCGTGATGTGTGAACAGACAAATCAAAGTGAGTGTCCTATCGGCCGCAGCCTATAGGCATCGCCGTATGTTCATACTATCGGAACCGGTTATTGTATCCCGGAGATTTCAATACGTTCCGGGGTTATTGTATCCCGAAGATTTCAATATGTCACGTTCCACCTTGATAGCATGTTGTAACAAAGATAAGCTAAGTAGCTACGTTTAGGCATATTGGGAGATGTAACCTTTATGCGTAGAATCGAGTCCGCCTTGCCTTTTAATAGAAACTTGATAATAAATCTTATATATATTCTAAGCTTAAACGTACTTCTCTTCCTTACTGAGTATTATATACTTACCCCTTGTGCATGTTTTTGTTATATGTGCTTGGGGGTGAGAAGGCGAACAGGAGTACGAGTATTTCGAGGAGTATGTCCCTGAGGAGGATCTCTGAGCTTGATATTTCATTCTTTGCACTTTTGTTTACATTTGAATTGTTGCACTATTTTTTATATACTTTGTTCATAGTACTTTGGGATGACGTGTGATCATCCTTATTTCTTATTTCATAGTATTTCGTTTGGACTTTCGGGGGATTTCGGTTATTGTTTTGATACACTTTCGACTTTTAGTACCTTTTCGTATTCTAGTATCTTTATGGATATTCATTACCCGAGCATTAAATTCCGCGCGCTTTGATTGTATTGATTGTAGGCTTACATATATAAATGAATTAAATTTTATTTATATATGTGCCGAACGTCGTATTTCCGGATAAGGGCTCGGTATCCGGGAACGGGGCGTTACAGTATTGATAAAATCCGGGACACTAACTTCCTATTCCTTCTTGTAAATTTCTCTATCTCAGGATTATATGGCTCAAGCGGTTCCTTCGATTTCCGAGTAGCGTACTATAAAATAATAAACAACAATAAAACAATTAATCACTAGTAAAGGCTAGGCCTTTAACTTACTAAATAAAACTAAAACAGACTCGAAATAAGTTTGAGAAGAGAAAACGTAAATAAAACAGAAACAGAATATTGTAAAACTGATACAGAACAGAGACAGAAAAGAAAACAAATTCTCGGTCGACCGAGAGCTATTGTTCGGTCGACCGAACGCTCTCTTTTTTTTTTTCTTTTCTACGACACTGTTTAATATACAGACTCTTATTCACAGAATATTTACGAATCCAGTTCTAACAAAATAAGCTATATCTTAATTTAATTACTCGAGTCCCCGGCAACGGCGCCAAAAACTTGATGGAGGTCAAGTTAAATTATTAACTCGATGCCTACTAACACACTAGCAAGAGAACTGGGTTCAATTGTAGTATAGCCAGATAGAGTCGAGGTCGATCCCACAGAGACTCGGCACAAACAAAACACAACTTTATCCTATTAGAACTAAATTGAAAAGGCGGTCTACGACCAACTAAATGCAGTAAATAAAATAGTGACATCCACAAGACACGAAAGACCACAAAGACAAACTAAAGACTACTAAAACACGGATAATACGGTTGATATTATCTAAACAAATAGTATTGATTACGCTAGTAGATTATAACTCCCCCATGTGAATTAGGATGATAACGAGACAAAACAAACGTTAAAGATTAATTATTATGACTACGGGAGTCATCCCCTAAGGTAGATTTAGCTCCGGTTAGGCCCTCTAAATCATCGTGCCTCCATTACGTGCCTTCGCTTTTTAATGCCTCAATCTGAATTCATCCAACTCATGCAACTGTTGCAGTCGATGCTTACCACAAGATTGGGAATCAAAGTTCAGAAACTTTGTAGCCCAATAAGCTCGTGCTCTAACTCGATCGCGAGATGACATGGCTTACCATAAACCATTTGATATGGAGATGTACCCATAGGAGTCTTATAGGCGGTTCCGTATGCCCAAAGTACATCATCCAATTTCAAACTCCAGTCTTTCCTATGACTGTTGACCGTTTTTTCCAGGATCTTCTTAATACTTTGGTTGCTTCTTTCAACCTGACCGCTAGTCATCGGGTGATATGGTGTGCCAGTTTTATGACGAACGCCATACTTTTCAAGAACTTTCTCTAGGGGTCGGTTGCAGAAATGCGTTCCTTCATCACTGATCAAGGCACGTGGACATCCAAATCTCACAAAGATGTTCTTCTTTAAGAATTTCATGACCGTCTTATGATCATTGTGAGGAGTGGCTTGAGCCTCCACCCATTTCGACACGTAATCCTCGCAGACTAAGATGTATTTGTTACCACAAGATGATGGGAATGGTCCCATAAAATCGATACCCCATACATCAAAGACTTCGCATTCTAGGATGGGTTTCAAAGGCATGTCAAAACGTCTTGTCAGAGTACCGGTTCTTTGGCACCTATCACAAGCTTTACAGAAAGCTTCTGTGTCCTTAAAGATCGTAGGCCAATAGAAACCGGATTGGAAGATCTTAGCAACGGTTTTCCACGGACCAAAGTGACCTCCAGTGGGTCCACTGTGGCACTGCTCAATAATATCGCGCTGCTCAGATTCTGGAACATATCTTCTAAGCAAACCATCTTTCCAGATCTCAAAAAGATAAGGTTCATCCCAAACGAAAGATTTCAAATCAGAGAAGAACTTTTTCTTCTCCTGATAGGACAATTCTGGATCAAGATATCGGGCATGAAGGTAATTTACAATGGAAGAATACCATGGAACATCTGGAGCGCAGCCATCGATAAGCATAATGTTTTCTAGAGGAAAGTAAAGATCTATATCGTCTGGATCATCCTTTTCCTCACTTAACATTCTTGAAACGTGATCAGCCACGACGTTTTCACTGCCCTTTTTGTCTTTAATTTGAACGTCAAACTCTTGTAGGGTCAGTATCCAACGCAGTAGGCGCGGTTTGGCCTCTTTCTTAGTCATCAGATATCGCAAAGCAGCGTGATCAGTCCACACAATCACTTGGGCTCCTAACAAGTAACTACGAAACTTGTCCTACGGCCAATAATTCCTTTTCATTAATAGTATAGTTAACTTGAGAAGGATTCAATGTGTGACTGGCGTAATAGATTGGATGGAATTTCCCTTTGATTTTTTGTCCTAAAACAGCACCAACTGCATAGTTGGATGCGTCGCACATAAGTTCAAAAGGTAGATTCCAGTCAGGCAATATAAGAATTGGAGTAGAGATTAAACGGTCCTTAAGCTCCTCAAACGCTTGCTTGCAGCTCTCATCAAAATTGAACTCAACGTCTTCCTTAAGTAAAGTAGACAGGGGCTTGGCTATCTTGGAGAAGTCTTGAATGAATCTTCTATAGAAACCGACATGTCCAAGAAAGCCTCTCACTTCACGCACATTTGATGGAGGTCAAGTTAAATTATTAACTCGATGCCTACTAACACACTAGCAAGAGAACTAGGTTCAATTGTAGTATAGCCAGATAGAGTCGAGGTCGATCCCACAGAGACTCGGCACAAACAAAACACAACTTTATCCTATTAGAACTAAATTGAAAAGGCGGTCTACGACCAACTAAATGCAGTAAATAAAATAGTGACAACCACAAGACACAAAAGACCACAAAGACAAACTAAAGACTACTAAAACACGGATAATACGGTTGATATTATCTAAACAAATAGTATTGATTACGCTAGTAGATTATAACTCCCCCATGTGAATTAGGATCATAACGAGACAAAACAAACGTTAAAGATTAATTATTATGACTACGGGAGTCATCCCCTAAGGTAGATTTAGCTCCGGTTAGGCCCTCTAAATCATCGTGCCTCCATTACGTGACTTCGCTTTTTAATGCCTCCATCTCATATAACTTCTGACACAATTACGAGACTAGGGATGCCGGTATAAACCGTAACCTCATCTAAGCAACATTCCTAGGGTAAGGCGTACTTCTTAGATGCCGATTCAATCTATATCCTAAGTAACAATCACTTTTTGGGTTTCATGTTAAATTATGATGACGAATAACTAAGTTGATCAGGTTTAATTACTCGTTTTAATTCCAATTCAGAGAATCTGACGCAGTCGAAGCCGATCATAATATTGCCCTACACATCACCACACACGGTCGACCGAACGACAGCACTCGGGCGACCGAGTGACACGTCGAGCCGATCATAATATTGCCCTAAACACATGGGTTCGTAAATAAATCTACATCACGCAATCAATACAAGAAAAACTACTCCATAATAAAATATATCAGATCTACGAATAAAGATTGCATAATTGAATAGTCATACCCTCGAAGACGAGAGTGACTCCCACTCTTCAATGCGCTCCCTAATCGGAGAATCCGACGAATCCACAATGAAAGAACATAAAGAAAAGAAAATAAAACTAAAACTCAAATTGTAGAATTTGTTCTGTGTTGTAGTGGTGTGTTTTTTCTCAGCATCGTGGCTGCTGTTTATATAGGAGTTGTAGCCGACATAGGGAGAATCCAGAAGATTGACATGCATTTATCAAATTAGGCTCGGGTGACCGAACCTACACGCTCGGTCGACCGAATGGCTAGGCTCGGTCGACCGAGCCTTCCCTTATTACGCGTTTTCACTCCGCTTTATCTGACTTGTTCCCCACTCCATGCTTTTGAATTGATCTGATTAATCTTTTCTTCAATGCTCCGATTTTCTTCTCTTTTATCTTGAGATTTCTCGATTGCGTGATAATTATCTTCCCAATTCGTTATGATCTGCAAAATCAGTATTTATCACACAATTAATTGCTCTTTAATAATAAAAACAGCTAAATACCAATAATCATATTAATAATCACTTATCATTAAATAGTACATATAAACAAGTGATTTAATATGAAATATATATAATTAACTCCGGTTTAAGGTTATAATTGATGACATAAATAGGTATATTTTAACCGTCATCAACATTCTTGGGATAACTCATCTTCTTGATAGCTTCTACCTTTGCCCTGTCAACTTCTATACCTTTGGCGGAGATTTTGTGGCCAAGAACTATTCCCTCATCAACCATGAAATGGCATTTTTCCCAATTGAGCACTAAGTTCTTTTCCACACATCTGGATAACACTTGATCAAGATTGTCAAGGCAGTCGTCGAAGGACTGACCAAAGACTGAAAAATAGTCCATAAAGATTTCCATATACTTTTCTACTAGCCCGTCAAAGATAGCCAGCATACATCTTTGAAATGTAGCTGGGGCATTGCAAAGACCAAATGGCATTCGCCTGTAGGCGAATGTACCATAAGGGCAAGTGAAAGTGGTCTTTTCTTGGTCAGCTGGATCAATGGGTCTGGAAGTATCCTGAATATCCATCTAGGAAGCAGTAGAATGCGTGCCCCGCCAGACGCTCAAGCATCTGGTCAATGAATAGAAGGGGAAAGTGATCTTTCATGGTTACCTCATTGAGTTTTCGATAATCGATGCAGACTCTGTAACCAGTGACAAGTCTCAATGCTATTTCCTCTCCCTTCTCATTCTTCTCAATCGTAATTCCACCTTTCTTGGGAACTACCTGAGTCAGGGAAACCCATTCACTATCAGCGATGGCATAGATGATTCCCATGTCCAGAAGTTTGATGATTTCTTTCTTAATCACCTCTTGCATATGAGGGTTGAGCCTCCTCTCTGGGTGTCTAACACATTTCGCACCCTCATTAGTCTTGATCTTATGCATATAGATGTCAGGAGATATCCCTCTGATATCTCCTACTTGCCATCCAAAGGCTTTTTCATTTTTCTTCAAGACGTTGATTAATTTCATTTCCTCTAAACGAGACAGCTTGGCAGATATAATCAATGGAAGCTTGTCACCTTCTCTTAAAAACACATACTTAAGATGTTTAGGCAACGGCTTCAACACCAAATCTGCAGGGGGGGTCTTCTAAACTAGATTTGAGCTCTCCACCTTTCAACTCAACATCGCTGAGTTTACTGAGCGGTCCCAGCCAAAGCTTCACCTTCCAACAACTCATCCTTAAATTCAGCTTCTAACTGCTCTAGACTTACCACACCATGATTATTCAAATTATCAACCAGTCGCTTATACTCCGTTGCAATAGCCATGACTTGCTTTTCCATCAAATCATCGAAGTCATCAGACGTCTCCTCAATGGAAATACCGGTTGGAGGACCAGAGGGTATTTGAATGGATTTGGAAACATTATAGCTTACCTCTTGATCACCAACACGGATCTTCACTCACCCGCCATCGCAGTCAATGAGGGCTCGAGCTGTAGACAGAAAAGGTCTTCCAAGAATCAGGAGAACATTTTCATCCTTTTCAATGTCCAGGACGTACCAGTCGACGGGAAAGGTAAATCTATCGATTTGAACTAGATTGTCCTTTAAGATTCCCGCTGCTTTCTTAGAAGATCTATCAGCGAATTGCAAATTCATGGTAGTGGGTTCTAGAAGATCAATTAAACCCAGTTGTTTGCACACAGACAACGGCATGAGGCTTATAGATGCACCCAGGTCACACAAAGAGTTAGGGAAGACCAGGTCTCCCATTAACACTGTAAGCATGAACTTTCCAGGGTCACCTCTCTTGGTTGGTAGGTTTTCATAATTGATCATTGAACAATCCTCACCAATCAGCCTCTCCATGTCTGACAACTTCCTTTTTGAAGAAACAACATCCTTGATAAATTTTGTATACCTAGGCATTTCAACCAAGACCTCGGATAATGGAAGATTTACCTGAGTATTTTTCAAGAGATTCAGCACCTTTTCATACTTCTTATCTTCACTCAAAGGGATGTTGCTCTTTCTTGGTGGAAATGGAAGCTTTTTCAGATCATTCTCAGAAAAGACTTTCTTCGAAGATGCACTGACAGCTTTGTCTTCCAGATCCTTCCACCGAATAGCCTTTTCAGTCTTTTTATTAGTCAGGGGATCAGCCTCCTGACTCACACTTGATTCTTCACTCCTCAGGGGATCAGCCACCTGAGGACTTCCAACTTTTTCACCTCTCAGGGGATCAGCCACCTGAGCATTCTCTTTCGGCCAAGGGGAGTGTAGGTGCTCAGCTTCCCCTCCTGCCTTATCAATGGCAGGAGGGGCTAGTGGTTTCCTTGGTGGGAAGGACCACTAACTTGAGTACTGCTTCTTAAATTCATTGCACTGGCCTCCTCTCTACCGTATGGAATTGATGGTACGAGGTCAGTACATTGGCCATTGTTCAAGTCGGTTTGAGCAACTTGACCGCCCTTTGGATTTTTCCCAGTGTAACTGGGCAATTGCCCTAGGGGTCTAGAAGCTAACTGCTCAGCCAGTTGCCCAATTTGCCTCTCAAGGTTCTTATTTGTAGTCATCAGGAGTCGGATACTTTTATTTTGCTCCTCCAATTTAGCTTCAAGATTGTTAGATTGGGAGGGGCCTTGAGAGTTTTGGAAATTTTGAGAATAGGGCTGGCTGGGCCGACTTTGGACAACAGGATTAGAATTGGCGGGCCAATTCTGATTGAACCTTTGATTAGAATTTGAGAAATTGGAATTTTGGTTCTGAGGAAAACAAGGGTTTCTATTGAAGTTTTCATTCTGATTGAAATTAGAATTTGGATTGAAATTTGAAGATTGATTGAACCCTTGGTTTTGGAGGTTATTCTAGCCAGAAAAATGATTGAACCTTTGATTGTTCTCGCCATAGAACGCATTTACTTCAGCATTCTGCCCGTTCATAGGACAGAATTTGGATGTGTGCCCCACCTCGTCACAATTCTGACATGTGACTTGATTACACAGTCCATAATCATGAACATCATTCACTTGATAAGGTGCAGGGGGATTGAATTGACACTGGCCAGTCATGTGGCCAGTCTGACAGCAGCTCTCACAATATAGAACCTGAGGGTTCTGTGGAAAAGAAGAAGCTAGATTCATTTGATTTGGAACTTGAGAAGTTGCCATCTGCTTCTGCAGCATGGCGATCAAACTTTGCATGTTGACCTCCTCAACCTTAGGAGGAGGAGGTGCTTGAATGGCTTGATAAGAGGGGGGCATAGTTGTATTTGGCAATGTCCTCGAACAGTGCCCACCCCTCATCACGCGTTTTCTTCAAAAACGCCCCACCAGATGAACTATTGACCATGCCTTTTGTAAGCTCGGTCAATCCACTAAAGAAAGTGTTGACTTGCCTTTGCAGTGGTAAGCCGTGGTGGGGACACTTTCTAAGCAGAGACTTGAATCTTTTCCAACAATCGAAAAAGGATTCATTCTCTTTCTGGTAGAAAGTGAATATGTCGTTTAAACACTGGGCTGTTTTTGAAGGTGGGAAGTATTGACTCAAGAACTCTTTTTCAAGTTCATCCCAGGTGGTAATAGATTCATCGGGGAGAGAGGTATACCACTCTTTAGCTTCTCCCTTTAGAGAAAATGGAAACAGTTTCAGTTTAATAGCATCCTCACTTACTCCTTGGATGCGTGTGGTACCGCATATCTCTAAGAACGTATGTAAGTGAGTGTGAGGATTCTCTGACTGATAACCGTGGAAAATAGATGCATGCTGCATCATCTGAATGAGTCCCGGCTTTAGCTCGAAGGTCTGTGCAGTTATGGCTGGGATAACAATAGCCGGGTTGACTTTGACTTCGCCCGGCATGGCGTAGTCCGCAACGTACGTCTATCCTCAGCAGCCATGATTATGAAGTTTTCAAAATCTTCGGCTAAACGATCCTCTAGATCTTGATCAGCTTCTTCAGAAGGAGCCGCAGAACGGAGTTTCCGCCTGTTTGGCCGGACTATGGTCCGCTCTAAGTCAGGGGTATACAGTAATGGTCCCTTCTGACTTCGAGTTTGCATAAACCGAACCAAAATCAGGTGATTGAAACCTAAAGACTAAGAATTTAAAAACCCAAACTAAAAATTAAAGCCTAAGGAAAGAAAAAGAAATAGAATTTGTTAAGATAGGGGAACAGACGGACGTCCAGAAACCTGGACGGGCGTCTGCCTAGAAATTGAACTAGACGGGCGTCTGGAAGTCCAAACGCTCGTCTGATCAGCTGAAGAACTGGACGGACGTCCAAATTGGATGGACGCTCGTCCAACAGGTTAAAAACGATTCAGAGTTGAAAATTTTGGAACAGACGGGCGTCCACTAGTCTAGACGCCCGTTTGGAAGCAGAAAACGAAGCAGGAACAGAGAAAAATAGAAAGACAGAAAACAGATAGAAAGAAAGTCTAATCCTAAGGAGATTGGAGAACTATAAAAGAAAAACTACAAAAACCCTAATAACCTAAACTATAACTAATTAGAAGAAAAAGATTAAAAACACGGAAAATAAAAACTAAAGCAACCGTCCGGTTCCCCGGCAACGGCGCCAAAAACTTGTCACGGATTTTATTAACAAGTAATAATATTTATAATCCGATATACCTCAAGTGCAAGGATCGTAGTAAAGAGGTTGATACCGGGTCGATCTTACGGGGAATCGGAGGTTGTTAACTCTAGTCTTTATTCTAACCTAACTATGTCACGATTACTAAACTAAACAGATACGAAAACAGTAAATAATTCACAAGAAAGATAACAATAACGTAAAGCGGATGAAGATCAATGACCTAAAGCCAGGAAAGATAGTTTCGAACCAATTTAAACTAAACTAAACCTAGTATGCAATAAAAGACTAACTAAGCTAAACAATTCAAATTCAAGGGGTTTTAAATCAATAAGTTACGAACGAACAAGCAATTGATCCACCTATCCTATCAACATTCAATCTCAATTCAGATTATTTCATGATTACTAACCAAGTTGTGATCCACCTGATAAAAGGTATGAACCCTAATTTCTTAGGCAAGTTCGTCTATTAATCTCTATCTTTCGATCTAAAGATTAACGCTTTTTCTAACCAAAGGTGTAAACTTTAAACGTTTCTAACCTAGAAATCTAACCTATTAACTCTCGTTATATAGATCAAATATCTATTCTTTATCATGGTGATCTAAAGTCTAACATGATTTTCATCAAATTAACGATAAACAAAGCAAACATCCTTCGATATAAATTTGCAATAAACAACATAAAGCATGATAAAAGAAACAACTTGTAATAGATACTCACAAAATAATCACGAAAAGAAACTGAATTGTTGATCGGATGGCTTCACAACGCTTGTTCAATGGAGGTCTAGCCTCTTAGCATCCTCTTGAAGCTTTGAATTGTATAGAAAGACATAAAAAGTAGCTAATATAATCTAAGAATTTAAGAACATAAAAGATGATGAAAATCTGGTAAAAACCGCAGCCTAAGCCGCCCCTAGGATTAGGGTTTCGAGTAGTGTGTAATTGGTATCCCTAGGGTTGAGAAACTGCCGCCTATATATAGATCTTCAAGTCGGTTTAGCTAAGTCGGCTACTGGACGCCCGTCCACTCTGCCCGGACGCTCGTCCATCAGTTCTGGCCTTGCTTCAGATGCCCGTCCACTCAGCGTCCAAACTCTCTGTATCAACTTTTTCCTCCTGGACGCTCGTCCACATCTTCAAACGCTCGTCCATTCTAGACGCCAGTTCAAACTTCTGGACGCCAGTCCATAATCGACTTAATCTTGATTTCTTCATCTCTATCCTTTTCATCAATCCAAATCATCATTATCTCTTTTTCATCATAAAATTCGTCTTTTATCTTCTTTTGATCATCTCTTGAGCATCAAACACGTACCTATAACACATTAAAACATCGCAAAATGTAATATCATCCAAATAATCATAAAATCAACATTAAAACACCAAAATTAACCTATTTTGCGAATAACTCATTAAAAACCTCATTTACTCAATAATTCCATTAAACACTCGTTTCTTATGCAAATTTATACGAATATGAGGGAAATTATCATAAAATATAGCGTTATAAATCGTGTAAATTCACCCTTAACAACAAGTCTGTGATGACCTAAACTGATTACATATACCTTGTGTAGAAGGTCTAAGTTCCATAAGTTGGATGATGTTTGGAACTTGGTTATAATTAAAAAGGTGTAATCTAACTTCACAGATAAAAGTTAGATAAAAGAAATCAGCTGCATTGTATTTTATACACAGCAAATTGCAGTTCAGCAGACTGATAGGTATCTCAGCAGACTGATGAACCTACTGATAATATACCTCGATTAATTCAAGATTATATTGGAAGATTACATGGATAAGGACAGCCAACTACCTCTGACTTATCAAACAAATCAAAGGTTGAGATTAAAAGAACGTTGGGATGATTCAGATTGATATCCAATGGTTATAAGTCAAAGGGTTGACAGACTGCACTGTCAAAAAGGAATTTTGACAGTGTCAGTCCTATGAATAGTGACAGAAAGCAAATCAGATGGGACAAATACAAGGAACGGTTACATTTGAATTTCAAATACAAGTCACATGCATTCTTACCTATAAATAGAGGACTTTCAACTCAGAAATGAGGAGATGAAAAAAATTGAAAAACTTTGAAGAGATATTTTACTGAGCTGAAAAACACCCTGCTGAACTTACTGAACTTAAAGCTACTGATCCAGAGAAATTCTTCAAGTGTATTCTGCATTCAAGCTACATCAAGCATACACACTTGAAGACTGCAAGCTGCTGATTATTTCATCCTAATCAAGCTGCTGCAACTGAATCATTTACTTGATTCAATCTTTATTTTATAAAGAACCTGCTCAAGATAGTGAAGCACAGTTGTGTGAAAGACTGTTGTTTGTGGTGGAGCTGGTGAAGAGGCAATCATACCCTTCAAGGACCAAGTGGAAGACTCGTGAGCGACAATCCTACCGTTCCCGAGTTTTCGGTTGTGAAGCCATAGTTATTGGTGAAGGACAAGCAACTTAGGAATCTTTGTAACGCAATATCAAAGATCTCTAGTGAATTACCTCCAACATCACGGGAGAAGAGTGGACCGACAGGATTACACCACCCGGAACCACTATAAAATCGCCTACTTACTTTTAGCATTTACGATACCGCACTTAGTTTATTTTACACATCAACCTACCGAATCTAGCAACCGAAATCACACACATACACTATCGAGTATCTAATACTTAGTATCATATTTAACAACAAGTATTAAGGCTTAATTTTGAAATAATTCCGCCGCACAAATTCAACAAACTCAACTATCGGTAGACTACGTTATCGGCGAGCTATTGAGGTATCGACGGACATCGAAGTATCGACGTACCGCCGAAGTTGCGTAATTTGTTAACTCCAAAGTTTTAAGTGTTAAGTTTATTCACCCCCCTCTAAACTTAACCAAAGCCTTTTCAAGGGACCAACAATTGGTATCAGAGCAGTGCTTCTGTTCGAAGAAATCCTACTTGTTGTACTTGTGAAAATTCTTTGTAAACTTTTTCAAATCACTGATTTTCAAAGTCTTGCATCATGGATAACACTCAGTATGGTAGAACTATGCTAATGTGTTCTCTAGATAGATTTGATGAATATAAACGTCGAATGCAGGCTTACCTTGCTCCAACTCATGATGAGATGATGGATGTGCTAACTGATGGACCACTGGAGATTACCAAGGCAGTAACAGTGGGTGATACTACAGAGTACATTCCTAAACCAAAAAGAGAATGGAATGCAGAAGATAGAAAGAAAGCAAACCTCAACAATATTGCTATTGATATCATTTATAGAACCTTGGATAGCAATATGTACATGAAGGTTAAAGATTGCAAAACTGCAAAGGAACTCTGGGACAAGATACAATTGATCTGTGAAGGCACTGATGCAATAAAGAAGAACAAAATCAGTGTGGTCAAAAAAAGGTTTCAAAAGTTCAAGATGCTACCAAATGAAACCATTGAGCAAATGGAATCAAGATTTAATGCAATCCTGGATGAACTTACCCTGCAGAGTGTAAGTTATTCAAAAGAAGAAATTAACACAAAAATCATGGAGGCTCTACCTGCAAAAGATGTTTGGAAAATGAAGGTGACTGCAATAGAGTAAATGAGAAAGTTATATGAAGAAGACACCTTCAAGTTGTTTTCAGATCTCAAGGCTTATGAATTTAGCAAAAAGCTTGTACCTGAGACTGAAAAAGAAGAGCCAAAGACCACTGCATTGGCTGCTTCACATCAAGAAGAAACATCAGGAGGACAAGATGATCTGTTGGATGAAATGCAGGAGCAGATTGCCCTCCTGAGCAAGAAAATCAGGATGATGAAGACAGGAAAGGCCCCTGCAAGAAATTTCACAAAAAGGCCTACTGAAAGAAAGAAAGAAGAATCAAAGAAAGATAATGACTATATGTGCTTTCATTGCAAGAAACCAGGACACTTCAAACCTGACTGTCCTGAGTTAAAACAAAGTAAGGAACTTGATTATCTTTGCTTCAACTGCAAGAAACCTGGACACTTTAGACCTGATTGTCCAGACCTACCGAAGACCAAGAGTCAACAAAGAAGACATGGCAAGAAGGCTATGGTTGATGAAGATGAATCAGGGTATGATGTGGAATCTAAAAAGGAAATGAATCGATGACACAAAGACCAAGTTGCCGATATGGAAGATTATGCTTTGATGGCCAATATGGATGGCGAGGAGGTATACAATACCGTGTCCATCAATACTCCTATTTGGAAGTGATTGTGAATCAACTTGTGGTTCAAATCCTAGAAATTCGACAATAATGAGACTTTGGATGCCATCCTTAATCAACTGAGGATAATGCAATCTGGTTATGAGATTGTGAAGGCTGAAAAAGAATCTCTTGAATTAGAAGTTGGAAGATTGAAAGCTGAATTAAGAGTTCTCAAAGGTAAGGAAAAAGATGTAGGACAGAATCAGTGTAAGCCTCGTCGATCATCCAGCAATTTCGAATCGCCGACCCATCTTGCTCCTCTACCGCATACAAATCGGAAAGCCTTATGGTGATAAAACGGGGCTTGGATTTGGAACTCAACAATCCAAAAAGAGTGGATCCGGTAAGGTTACTGAACCTAGTACCAGAATTGGTCCTAAGTTTGTACCAGCACAAGATCCAACTCCAAGTAAGGTTTCTGAGGCAGTAAAACCTACTGAGAATACTCCAAGGAAGCAAAATCAGAAGTCAAAGAAGTCAAAAGCTCCTAACAAAAAGAACAAATCCAAAAATAGGACTGATGGACCTTCTAGACCTACTGATAGTAGACCTGCTACCAAGTCTGCTGGACCACAAAAAGGTAAAGGGCAGAAATATTCCAAGGATAAGAATCCTAAATCTAAAAATGTTAATCATTCAAGGGATACTTATCTCAGGGGGAAAGGTAGACTGTTCCCTACTGATGATGATTGGAATATTCCTGTACCTGCTGATAGAAACAACCAGTATAACCATGATGCTAGGGTAAAACCTAAGCAATGGAATCAGCAGAGGACTTATAAAAGGCCTCAGCAGGGACCTCAGCAGACTCCATATTACAGGGCTGTTCCTAACAGACAACAAACAAATGGTTATACTAATGCTTCTAACACCAAAAGTCACTTCAAACAGCATTATAAACCATAAGGCCAGAAAACATATGTGAATCCTACACAACCTACTGTTAGGACTTATAGATGTGTGGAATACATGTATGAACCAAAGTATGACACTTTTAGGAGAAGACCTTATGGAAACTTACCAAAAGTCATGCTTACTACTGACCACTATGGACCCAAACAGGTTTGGGTACCTAAAATGTATTAACTTTGTTTTGTAGGGTATCTGGTACTTTGACAGTGGATGTTCCAGACATATGACAAAGAATAAGCACTGTTTATCAAACTTTGTGGCAAAAGATGGTCCAAGGGTGAGTTTTGGCAACAAGAATACACCTGGATATACAAGAGGATATGCAACACTTGTGAGAAATGGACTTACAATCAAGAATGTTGCATATGTGGAAGGACTGGACTACAACTTGCTGAGCACTGGACAATTCTGTGACATGGGATACAAGGTCACTTTTGACAAAAACAACTGTATTGTCATTAGTGAAAGAGGTGATCAAGTTGTACTTGTCGGTAGAAGACAACAAAACATGTATGTTGTGGATTGGTCTACTGCAGTTCCAGAAACCTGCCTGATTGTGCATACCAAGTCTGAACTCAATTGGTTATGGCACAAGAAGTTGAATCATTTAAACTTTGATGACATCAATCAGTTGGTGAAGAAGAAGCTGGTGATTGGTTTACCTGAGATCACATTCAAAAAGGATGCTATATGTATTGCATGTCAGCAGGGTAAACATATAAAGTCAAGCTTCAAGTCAAAAACTAAACAATCAACTAATAGAGTGTTGGAGCTGATGCATATGGATCTATTTGGACCAATTACTCCAACAAGTGTAACAGGAAAGAAATACACTTTAGTGGTTGTGGATGATTATTCTAGGTACACTTGGGTGGTTTTTATGAACAAGAAAAGTGAAACACTCAAAAGCATGCCTAATCTTTTAAAGAGATTACAAAATGAGAAAAGTTTAACAGTAATAAAAATAAGATCAGATCAGGGTACTGAATTTCTCAACAAAGTTATAAGAGAATATTGTGAACAGAATGGTGTACTACATCAACTTGCTGCTGGTGGTACACCTCAGCAAAATGGGGTTTGAAAGAAGAAACAAGACTTTAAAGGAAGCAGGAAGGACAATGATATGTGAAGCATTGCTACATGAAAGATATTGGGCTGAAGCAGTTAATACAACATGCTATACACAAAATAGAACATCAGTGAACAAGAAGCTGCTGAAGACACCTTATGAGATTTGGAATGGAAGGAAACCAAATATATCATATTTCCATCCATTTGGAAGCAAGTGTTTTATCCTAAATCATAAGGTTCATTTCAAGACATTCCAACCAAAGTCAGATGAAGGAATTTTCTTGGGATATTCTTAAGTCAGTAAGGCATTCAGGGTATTGAACAAGAGGTCACTGAAACATGCAGAAACAATCCATGTTGTGTTTGATGAACCTAAGTTCACTGGTATGGAAGATGAAGATTGTGAACCTGCTGAGAATCAACAAGTCACTGATCCAGATTGTGTTGAAGTTTTGGAAAGATTCAATGACTTAAAAGTATCTGACACTGCCCCTGCTGAACACCCTGCTGGTGACATTACTGATGCAACAACTGAAGCAATTCAAGGATCTGCTGAACCCCTGTTATTGAAGAAGCTACAGCAGACCCTACTGAAGATGAGGTTCCTAATAATCAAGCTAACCAGAATCCACAATGGTTAAGGAATCACCCTGCTGAACAAGTTATTGGCAATGTACAACAAGGTGTAAGGACTAGAAGACAACTGGAAGCTATGTTTACTTGTTTTCTATCTCAAATGGAACCAAAAGTTGTTGAAGAAGCAATTTCAGATCCAGATTGGATAATTGCTATGCAAGAAGAATTGAATGAATTTGAAAGAAATCAAGTTTGGACACTAGTTGAAAGGCCAAGTCATGCAAATATCATTGGTACTAAGTGGGTATACGAAATAAACTTGATGAATCTGCGGTACCATTGTAAGGAATAAGGCCGACTAGTTGCAAAAGGCTATTCTCAAGCGAAGGAATAGATTTTGATGAAACTTATGCACCTGTTGCAAGATTGGAAGCTATCGATTATTCTTGGCCCATGCCGCATATAAGAACTTCAAAGTATATCAAATGGATGTCAAAAGTGCATTTTTGAATGGCATTCTAGAGGAGGAAGTGTATGTACCAGCAACCTCCTGTATTTGAAGTTAAAGATCAAGAAGATAAAGTGTATAGACTTAACAAAGCACTTTATGGATTGAAACAAGCACCAAGAGCATGGTATGAGACTCTATCTCAATTCTTGGTGGACAATGGTTTTACAAAAGGCACCATTGACAAGACACTTTTCGAATCGTGAAGGGAACAAAGCACCCGCATTGTACAGATTTATGTGGATGACATAATATTTGGTTCTGAAAATGATTTACTTTGTGAAAAGTTTGCAAATCTAATGAAGAGTAAATTCCAAATGAGTATGATGGGAGAATTGAACTACTTCTTGGGATTGCAAGTCAAACAGTTGAAAGATGGAATCTTCATTCATCAAACCAAGTACACCAAGGAGTTGCTGAAGAAGTTTGGTATGGAAAACAACACTAAGATATCAACTCCAATGAGTACAAATATTAGGTTGGATGAAGATAAAGAAGGCAAAGATGTTGATCAGAATTTATACAGAAGGATGATAGGCAGTCTGCTCTACCTTACTACCAGTAGGCCTGATATATCCTTTGCTGTAGGTGTTTGTGCAAGATTTCAATCTAAACCTAAAGAAAGTCATTTAGGTGCAATCAAAAGAGTTCTCAAATACCTAAAAGAGACTTTGGGAGTGGGGATATGGTATTCCAAGGATAGAAGTTTCAAAGTTATATCCTACTCAGATTCTGATTATGCTGGATGCAAGATTGATAGAAAAAGCACCACAGGAACCTGTCAGTTAATGGGAAATAGACTGGTCTCCTAGTTCAGCAAGAAACAGAATTCTATATCAACTTCCACTGCTGAAGCTGAATACATTGCTGCTGGAAGTTGCTGTGCACAAGTACTATGGCTAAGACAACAATTAAGGGATTATGGAATTGAAGAAAAGAAAATTCCAATTATGTGTGACAACACAAGTGCAATTGCAATCACAGAAAATCTTGTTTTGCACTCAAGAACCAAGCATATTGATGTGAGACATCATTTTATAAGAGATCATGTTGAAAAGAAAGATGTGGTGGTTCTATATATCCCTACTGAAAATCAACTTGCTGATATTTTTTACTAAACCACTTGATAGTGAAAGATTTACCAAATTAAGGACTGAACTTGGAATTATAAAAGTTGACTGATATTAAGCAATGTACTGGAATTCACCAAGGGGATTAGTCTTTGCTATGTTGGGTGAGCTCACTTAGCAGATTAGTCATTGGTATCAACAATTCCATGTACTTATGTTTGGACAATTGAGCAAATGAGGTTGCCAAGGGGATTGGTCTTTGTCATGTTGGGTGAGCTCACTTGACAGATCAGTCATTGGTATTAAACTTTATCTTGCATTATCAATTGAACAAAACAAGAAGAAATCAAGGATCAGCAGAGTAACCTTGTCAGCAGCCTGCTGAAGCATCTTTATCAGCAGACTGCTGAGCCAACCCTGCTGAGGACAACCCTGCTGAATGGAATGTTACACAGTCAAACTTTATTAAAGTCAAAAAGCAGTTTGGCAGGATATTTATCATATCCTTTATTACCATAGTTAACACGATCTAACGGTTACAAAACGTTATGGAGGAGTTATGGGCCACGTGTCAAGACCGCATTTACTCAGATTAATCGTGGTTAACATCAATGTACGTGCACTGACAGTTACAACTACTCACTGTCTATTTATACAGACCTACACACAGCAGATCTTCTCTACTTGCAAAAATCTCAGATTCATATCTCTGTTTTTACACTGTGTGAACACAGATTTACAATATATCATCTTCATCTTTTATTTCTCTTAACAATGGCGGAAAAGATTGATGTCCAGATTGAATCAAGCCAAAGTGTTAGAGGCTTCGTTGTTGATGCAAACAAAACAGATTTGGCCATCAACATTGGTCGAAGAATAAGGAGGTTTGCAGGATTGGAAAACATACTCAATATAAGATTGGAAACAATTTCATACACAAATGTTATTGATTTTTGGAAAAACATGGTTGTGGAAGAAGGAAGTGAAGCATTCAAAACAACTGTGAATGCTGAGGAGATTGAAGTTTCCCCTAGTCTACTGAGGGAAGTTTTTGGTTTTGAAGAAGTGGCAGATGCACCAACAAATCCTGAAGCAATGGGACTATCCAAGATGGATTTTGTTGACAAAATCAAAACAAATGCAGCCACCAAATCCATTCCAGGCATCAATTGCAGACATATTGGGAATGAGTACAGTCTGCTGAGCAAACTCATTGCAAAGAACATACTTGGACTGATTGGAAGTATGGACACTCTATCAGGACCCAAGATAGAGCTGATGATGATCATTTGCAGAAGCATGAAGTTTGATTGGGCTGGATACTTCATTCATTACATGAAGAAAGTAGCCAAGGAAGAAAAAGATGGAAAAAGGAAATCCAAGGCCTTGCCCTTAGGATTAATGGTTCAGACCCTGCTGAATCACTTGAAGATTCCTGATATTGAACCTGAGAAGATTAATCAGTCTAGATACAAGAAGGAAATTGATTATGCTAGTCCTAGTCTAGATGATGATGAAGATGTTGCTGACCCTGCTGCTGATGATGATAGTGATGGAGATGATGGTGATGCCGGTGGTGAGCAGGTCAAGCAAACTGTGAAGAAATCTGTCAAACCTGCTGCACCAAAGAAAACTACTGAGAAAAGAAAGGGTGCAGATACAAGGAAGATTACAGAGGTATTGAAACCTAAAAGAACAAAGAAGCAAACATCACAGACTGTTGTGTCTGCTGAGGGTCCAGTTGAAGAAGAGGTTACTGACCCTGCTGTAGCTGCCAGAAAAACTGTTGTTGAGATTCTGAGGGAACAACAGAAGGAAGCTAGTAGAAAGAGAAAGTCTACTAGAACTGATGATGATGAACCCCTCTCCAAGAGGATGAAGGAGATTGCCACAAAGAAAAATTATGGCAAAGGAGAGGAATTGGAAATCTTGGAAAAACAAAGAGTCCAAGAAGAAGCATCAGTAGAAGAGGAAGAAGAGGCTATTGAGGCTGAGCCCTTAACGATCATCAAGCCTGTGGAAATTACTGACTCCTCACCAGAAGAGGTTGTTAAGCCTACTGGTAGTGAACAGGTTGTTGTTGAACAATCTGTTGAAGAATCACAGCAGTCTACTGCACCAGAGCCTGCTGTAGAAACTGTTCAATCTACTAAAGCTGCACAGGTTGTTGTTGAGCAATCTGTTGGAGATATACAGCAGTCTACTGACCCTGAGCTTGTTGTAGTATCTACTGAAGACCCACGGCAAACCACTGAACCTGAACCTGCTGTGGTAGTTGAAGCATTGGTTGAAGACCCTGCAAGTGTTGCAAGAACTCAGGGGGAAGAGCGATGTACCTCGCTAACCCCTGGCGATGAGCATGTAAGTCGGGGGAACCAAGTGTTGTACAGATGGAGGTAGTAGGAACAAACATCCAACATGAGCAACCTACTAGCCTTGAAGCATCTATAGAAGAAACATTGAATCTACTTGTTGAGACCTTTGGAGGTCAGCAAGGTAGTGGACAAGTTCCCAAAGGATCATTCCTGCCCTATGAAAAACATGAGAAAAAGAGGAAAGAAGGGTATGTTGATCCAAAACTCCTGCTGGTGGCTGATTACTTCCAGTGGAAGTTTGCCTTTTATAAGAGACAGAAACCAGCTGCAGAACCTATGACAGATTTTGAAGAATGGGTTTTTGAGAAATTAGGAGTGGAAAGTCTGCTAGATCTGATTGATACCTCCCTGCTGCAATCAAGGTTGATGGATCTGTTTGATGAACAACAGAAAGAGGAGGGTATCAAATTTAGGGATCCAAGAGGAGATAATGATGATTCTTCATCATATTATTCTGATGATAATCATCCATCTGGTCCAGGAGAAACCAGTAGGACTGCAATGTTCATTGACCCTACTGTAAGGCAGTCTACTGATGCTAGAGAGTCTACTGAGAGACAGCAAACTGGACAGATAAATTAAGAAGAGGAAAATCTCACCATTGATGATATAGAGGCACAAATCAATGAGGGCATAGAGTTTGGTGCAAATAGAATGGTTGTTGAGATTGATCCATTATTTGTTGAAGAACCTGCTGCTCATGTTGTTGACCAGCAGACTGTAGATTCAAGTGATGAACGAGTTACTGATCATGTTGAGCCAAGTGCCAGTTCAGAGGAATCAATTATATATCAACACTCGATTGACACTGAAGACACTTTAACCAGCACTGGAAATCTTTTGAGAAGAATTGCTGACATTAGGGAATTTCAACAAGAAAATATGGATATATTCCCTGATCAGGTTGTTGTGGCTCAAATTGTACAAGATCAAAGAACTGAAGAGGAGGTACGGAGTTCTTTGGGCTACAAACAACACTCGCACAAAGGTTGGATCGGGAGGTACGAGCCGCCGAGTCTCAAACAAAGACTCGGACAAAGGTTGGAACCTAATTTGGGTTTGGAGGAAACCCCCGTTCTTTGAAGAGGGCTTGTAGTAGGAGCCTATCGGAGACAAAACCACTAAAGGGAAAGATAGTCAGCAGGCTACTGTAGTTAATGAAGAAGAACAGCTGCTGGACTATGACTTTAGTGATGAGGAATTTCAAATGCCTGAAGAAGAAAATATTGATGTTGATCCCCCACAGGCATTTGTCCCTATTTTTGAAGAACCAGCTCTTGATCCTATCTTGGAAGAATATCAAGGACCTAACCCTGCTGGACTAGATAGGAGTTGGGCACTGGTAATCAGCAGACAGAGGCAAAGTTACAATGTAGAAGAGCCTGCTGATGGAGCTGCTGGAGAAATGGCTGGTGGAGTACCAAAGACATGTCCCTGGAAGAGTTGAGGACTCGTCGAAATGATATTGCAAATCTAAGAACTCAACCGGACAGGCAAGAGCGAGAGATTTGATGATTTGATTAATTTGGTGGAAAACGAGAGGGAGGACTACGAAACGGTTGCCTCCAACATTACCTCAAATCAATATGCTCCCGAGATCTTGCTATGGAAGTGAAAGGTATCAAGCAAGGGAACTCACTAAAAGATAAGTTTTTGAAAGAACAGTTCATATCCATCCATCAAAAACTTGACGAGCTTGCTGAAACACCTAAGCTCGCCGAGGTCGCGGAACATCTCAACCTCGCCTTGGATTGGATCCTAAGATTACCGAGAGGATCAATCTACCGGAACAAACTTTGCAATCCGGGATTACCGCAGTTGACACAAGAACCGAGATTATGGAAGGGCAACCGAATAATCTCGGTTATCTCACGGGAGAGTGTTCATGGCCTAATGTCCCGGTTTGTTGATGATGTCACTAAGGGGAAGAGAGCCAAACGACGAAGAAAAGAGGCCGCAAGACCTTTTGCACAAAAGAGATGGATAGATGAAACCAATGCTTACAGCAACCCGCACTGCGCATTGCAACTCACTGATGATCTCTTTAGGCAATACAAGAAAGAGTACTACAACAGGAGGAAACCTTATCAAGACAAGGGGTTTCATGAAGGATTGAACTCTTTCTTGGGATTGAAGTTTTGGGAGGCAAGGATTAAAGCCTTAAGGGCAAGCAACAGAGGTGGCAGAAGTGGAAGAGGTGGAAGAAGTGGCAGAGGTGATAGGAACTTGCCTATCACAAAAGAAAAGGATTCACTTGATGAATTCAAGGAACTGTATATGAAATTTGGATTCAAAGTGAATCGGATAAACCTCTCTCCGCTGAAGCATGGAATTGGTGGAAAGAAGTCAATCCCTACATTGATTTTACACCGATTGAAAATGAATGGATGAGGGATATGATAGCAGAAATCAGAGCCTACCAAAACAAGTGGAGAAGGCTAGACAAGAAAGAGAAAGAAGACAGTAGATCAGCACACTTATCATATTTTATCTTTGCTACATCTAGACTGTAATAACTGTGAACAAATGTTTATAATGAGAATTGACTGAAATTTGTTCTGTTCTTGTTTTTATCTTTTTGCTTTGCTGTTAGGTGAGGGTAGTGGCATCATCACCAAAAAGGGGGAAATTGATGGACTTATTTCTATGTTTTGATGATGAGTGCCAGACTAGCTGTTATAGTGCAAAGGCAAAAAGATGTCTAGATCAAATGTATAGGTTTATTAGAGTTTGATTTATGAATAGGTTTGATCAAACAAGCACTATAATGGTCAGCTGATTTATATCAGTAGACTGGTCCATATCAGTAGGGTAGTTAGGTCAGTAGACTTTTCTGGAACCTGCTGAAAACTGAAGGCTGAGGGCTCAAACTCAGTTAATGAAGGCTAAGGGATCAAACTTTGTAATTAAAGTCAAGGATATGGAATCAGAATTTAGGCAAGTCTGTGATGACCTAAACTGATTACATATACCTTGTGTAGAAGGTCTAAGTTCCATAAGTTGGATGATGTTTGGAACTTGGTTATAATTAAAAAGGTGTAATCTAACTTCACAGATAAAAGTTAGATAAAAGAAATCAGCTGCATTGTATTTTGTACACAGCAAATTGCAGTTCAAGCAGACTGATAGGTATCTCAGCAGACTGATGAACCTGCTAATAATATACCTCGATTAATTTAAGATTATATTGGAAGATTACATGGATAAGGACAGCCAACTACCTCTGACTTATCAAACAAATCAAAGGCTGAGATTAAAAGAACGTTGGGATGATTCTGATTGATATCCAATGGTTATAAGTCAAAGGGTGGACAGACTGCACTTTCAAAAAGGAATTCTGACAGTGTCAGTCCTATGAATAGTGACAGAAAGCAAATCAGATGGGACAAATACAAGGAACGGTTACATTTGAATTTCAAATACAAGTTACATGCATTCTTACCTATAAATAGAGGACTTTCAACTCAGAAACGAGGAGAAGAAAAAAATTGAAAAACTTTGAAGACATATTTTACTGAGCTAAAAAACACCCTGCTGAACTTATTGAACTTAAAGCTACTGATCCAGAGAAATTCTTCAAGTGTATTCTGCATTCAAGCTACATCAAGCATACACACTTGAAGACTGCAAGCTGCTGATTATTTCATCCTAATCAAGCTGCTGCAACTGAATCATTTAATTGATTCAATATTTATTTTATAAAGAACCTGCTCAAGACAGTGAAGCACAGTTGTGTGAAAGACTGTTGATTGTGGTGGAGCTGGTGAAGAGGCAATCATACCCTTCAAGGACCAGTGGAAGACTCGGGGAGCAAAGCAATCCTACATATTCCCAGTTTTCAGTTTGTGAAGCCATAGTTATTGGTGAAGGACAAGCAACTTAGGAATCTTTGTAACCGCAATATCAAAGATCTCTAGTGAATTACCTCCAACATCACGGGAGAAGAGTGGACCGACGAGATTACACCACCCGGAACCACTATAAAATCGCCTACTTACTTTCGCATTTACATTCGCACTTAGTTTATTTTACACATCAACCTACCGAATCTAGCAAGCGAAATCACACACATACACTACCGAGTATCTAATACTTAGTATCATATTTAACAACAAGTATTAAGGCTTAATTTTGAAATAATTCCGCTGCACAAATTCAGCAAACTCAACTATCAGTAGACTACGTTATCGCAGGCTGCGAGGTATCGACGGACTCATCGAAGTATCGACGGACCGCCGAAGTTGCAGAATTTGTTAACTCCAAAGTTTTAAGTGTTAAGTTTATTCACCCCCCCCCCCTCTAAACTTAACCAAAGCCTTTTCAAGGGACCAACAGGCTGGCTACTATAGGAAGTTTGTGCAGGACTTCTCGAAGATAGCTACTCCACTCACCAAGCTTACACAGAAGAATGTGAAGTTTGAATGGACTAGAGAGTGTGAAATAGCTTTTCAGACGTTGAAGAAGAAGTTGACTACAGCCCCAGTTTTGGTAGTTCCGGAGATCTTTGATAACTATGATGTCTACACGGATGCTTTAGGGCAGGGTTTAGGTTGTGTATTGATGCAAGGAGGGAAAGTGATTGCTTATGCGTCTAGGCACTTGAAGGTGCATGAGAAGAACTACCCAACACACGACTTAGAGTTGGCAGCAGTAGTGTTTTCATTAAAGACTTGGAGGCACTACTTGTACGGAGTTAAGGCAAGGATCTTCACTGACCACAAGAGTTTAAAGTACTTCTTTACACAGGAGTATCTGAATATGAGACAGAGAAGATGGTTAGAATTCATGAAGGACTATGATTTGGATATTCAGTACCATCCAGGCAAAGCCAATGTAGTGGCAGATGCTTTAAACCAGTATTTGCAGTTTCAAGCGTCAAAGATGTGGTAGAAAGGTTAGATGGGCTGGAAATCAGCAGGTTTGATCAGATTGAGGATCGACAGTTTGTGGCACCGCTGTTAGCAAGATCCGAGTTGATGGATGATATTCGGGAGAAGCAAGATGAAGATCCGGTTTTGGTCGATTTGAAGCGAGTTGCTAGAGAGAAGCCTACAGTGGGTTATGTCTTGGACAAGAATGGAAACCTTTGGTACCAGGATCGTTTGTGCGTGCCTAATGTTGGTGATCTAAGACAAAGAGTTATGGAAGAGGCACATAGGATTGCTTTTGCAGTTCATCCGTGTGCTACTAAGATGTATCGAGACTTGAAAGAAAGGTTTTGGTGGCCCTCGATGAAGTTGGAGATAGCCAAGTTCGTAGCAGAGTGTGACATTTGTCAGAAAGTGAAGGCAGAGCATAGGAGACCAGAAGTAATGCTTAAGCCCTTGGATATCCCTGAATGGAAGTGGGATAAGATTACGATGGATTTCATCACCGGTTTATCGAAGACTAAGGGAGGACATGATGCGATTTGGGTAATTGTGGATAGATTGACCAAATCTGCCCATTTCCTACCGTATAAGGTTGACATGCCTTTGTTGAAGATGACAACACTATATCTGGATAATATAGTTAAGCTACACGGAGTTCCTATCTCGATAGTTTCGGATCGTGACTCGAGGTTCGTCAGTCGGTTTTGGAAGAGTTTACAAGAAGCTTTTGGAACTAAGTTGGATTTGATTACGGATTTTCATCCTTAGACAGATGGACAATCTGAAAGGACTATCCAAACACTTGAGGACATGCTAAGAGCTTGTGTTTTTGAAGTAGGCGGATCATGGGATGATTACCTACCCGTAGTGGAGTTTGCCTACAACAATAGTTATCATGCAAGTATAAGCATGCCGCCGTTTGAAGCTTTGTATGGAAGAAGATGTAGAACGCCACTGTTTTAGGATGAAGTCGGGGAAAGACAGATCACAGGGCCGGAATTGGTTGAAACAAGCTAAGGAAAGGGTTCAGTTGGTTAAGAAGAATCTGAAGGCAGCTCAAGACAGGTAGAAGAGTTGGGCAGACGTTAGAAGAAGACCGCTTGAGTTTGAAGTCGGTGATAGAGTGTATCTACGAGCTTCACCGATGAAGAGAGTGAAACGCTTTGGCCAAAAGGGAAAGCTAAGTCCAAGGTATGTGGGACCGTTTGAAATTCTGGAAAGGATTGGACCGTTGGCTTACAAGCTTAAGTTACCGGAATCGATGTCAAGGGTCCATAGTGTGTTTCACGTTTCGATGTTGAAGAAGTGTCTGACGAGGAATGATATTGAAACCACAATTGATCCGGAAATTCTACAAGACAATCTTTCTTATGATGAGAGACCGATCAAGATTTTGGACCGGAAGGAAAAGATGATTAAGAGGAGGATGATCCCATTGGTTTTGGTTCAGTGGAGCAATCATTCACCCAAGGAGGCGACTTCGGAGGTTGAAGATGACATGATCAGTGAATTCCAAGAGTTTGTTGATCTACCAGGTATGTTCTAGTTTCGAGGATGAAACTCCTTTTAAGGGGGGAGGAATGTAATATTCCGATTTTCGGGAAAGGGCAGAGTGTCATTTTTGCAAAAATGAAATATTATTATTTCTTTTCTTTTATTGGATTTAAGTATTTTATTAATTATTTTATACATGATTTTCGAGTTATATGTATATATAATTAAGGAAATCTGATTATTTGGTAATTAAGGGCAATCAAGGAAAAGGGGTTTAATTGGGAATTGGTATTTAAGGAAAATTAAATCAGATTATTCCCAAAACCTAAACACAAATTCAGAAATCAGTTTCACGCTCCTCTTCTCTGCGGCTTTGAGAAGAGAAATAGGGCTTGGATAGTTTTCGCAATTTCTGAGGCAAAGCTTAACCGTTTTCAGATCAGACGAGAGATTTGGAATCGTTGTGAGAAGGGCAACGTTTGGATATCAGTTGGTGGGAAGTGCAGCGGATTTTCAGAGGCTTTTGAATCTGGTTTTTTTGGCTGCAATCAAGTAAGAGACTCTTCCTATGATCTCGATTATGATTCGTAATGTTTAGATCATGTTTAAGATGCGTAGACGCAAGAAAGACGTGTTTTTCGTTGATCAAAGGATCATAGATGTTTTGGAATGTTTAGATATGTTTTTCTACATTCTACTATGTTGAAATCGATGTTAATTAGGTTAGAAACGGTTTAGAAATCACGTTTTGAAGATTTTAGCGTTTTTGGAAAAACCCAGGCAAACGGGCGTTTGCGATCATAGCAGCTCAAACGGGCGTTTGCACAAGGCAGACGGGCGTTTGAGGTTAGACTTTTGATTCAGGATGTAGCCCTTTTTGACGGATGGGCGTTTGGGGTTAGTGGACGGGCGTTCGATGTCAAACGGGCGTTCATAGGATGTCAAACGGGCGTTTGACCTGTTTTACCTTGTTTTTACTGTTTTAGCGTTTCAGCTTGGTTTTCGGCTTCATAATCGTGTTTTCACTGTTTTAAACCCTTAATCATGATATGTTAACATTAATTAAACATGAACAAGCTTCGATTGAACTTCTGATTCGTTCAGTTAATACACCGAATGTACTCTTAAAGGGAGTTGAAGTTCGGATCCGTCGGAAGAGCATGATAGGCTTGTGCTTTGATGAATTAGTATTCATCAATGTCTGTGTAATTTCTAGGATTTGTCTGTGTCTAGTGGTCTAGGAAGAGAGTAGTCAAGGTGAGAGAGATTAATTGAAAACACTTAGGTGGCTAGTTAATCATCCTAATAAATACGTACTTGACTAGTAAAAGATTAAACAACATGTCTCTCTTGGAAAGGCACCAGTCTATATCGCGATGTGTGTGCTACCTCTGAAGGTGGAAGAACTCCGTAGGTCAAAAAAACCTTAAGTACGGAGGGACTCCACTGAGACGCGCGTGCTATCGGAGTCTACATATTCTAGACTTGGTGGATATTGGTGTGATCCACTAATATGTTGCCAGGAGTGTCCCAAAAGTGGATACGCGTAGTGCCCTTGAGTGCGGTTGTAACATAGATAAGTTAAGTAGAAATGTTTAGTCAATTCGTGTTGATGGACATGAAATGAACCCCAGATTGAGTCGGTCGCATATAAACAACTAAACTTCTAAATATCTTTTCTTTATAAATTATAATTGTTGTCATAGCTTCTCTTTCTTATTAAGTATGTTGTACTTACCTCAAATGCATGTTTTCTATGTGTTTGGGGATGAGAAGATGAACAGGTCGATAATGTTTATGAGGAGGAGTTCGATGATGACGTTTGAAGACGCCTCATTGAAGACTTTACTTTTATTCTTTTACTATTCTTCCTTAGACTGTGTTAGACTTTTGGTCTTCCGAGACTTGTAGTACTTTTACATTTCCTTTGAGAATATCGTATGTTTCTTTTGGATTTCGTATTTTCCTTGAATGTAATAAGTTACATTTCCACCTTTAGATTTCATGTTTCTATTCTTGGATGTTTGGAATTTTTCATACCCGAGTCTTTTGCTTCCGTTTGCTTATTTTTGAAACGACGTAGTAGAGGCTTACGTATAAAGTGAACTTGTTTTTATTTATACGTGCCGAACGTTCCTTTTCCGGATAAGGACTCGGTGTCCGGGAACGGGGCGTTACAAGCCGCCCCTGTTGTTAAGTACACGTTTAACTTATAAAATAGTAACATAGTGAATAATGATAACCTTTTATGAATTGATGATCTTGATTGTGGAATAAACATCAATACAAAAAGAATCGTAAACCGTCCCATCCACTGTGAATGGAACTTGACTTCTACACGTGTGCGGCTAAATTATTTTTTTTAAATTTTCTTATGTTTATATCTATATTGTTGACTATGCGCTTAATTTACAAAATAAATATATGTTCAATAATGACAATTAATATACAATGATTTTATGTTTGATAGAATTATTTTATTTATCTTACTCATATGCATTGCATCAAACTCGTCATGTTACATTTTCATTCTTTTGAATATGATAAGCTTTTTTTAGTTATAAATCATGTATTTTTTTGGTATCAAATGAAGATTTTTCTCAAGTATCTTGTATAACTGTAGATACTCTCTAAGTTCATTCTAACATAAAAAAACATCATGAAAGTATAAGGTGTCCAAAAAATTGTGTAATGTGTACCTATGTTTTTATACTAACATTCTATTACAACTGCAAACACTCTTGGTCAAATAATTTAATGTCGGTCATATTTAATAATCATAAAGTCATAAAATTATTAATTGTGTCACATGAGTATTAATGAGTTTAAAAAAATCAAGGGTTTAGAAATAATCCCATATGCCACTCAAAAAAAAGAAATAATCCCATATAGGGCATAAATCTCCTGTATAAACTTGTTAGGCCCAAAAACTCTCGGTTTGGGGCCAATCTGACATGGCAAGAATCTTGATTGGGTCAGCATGCACTTCATCCTCATGTATGATATGGCCCATTTATACCACCTGGGTTTGCCCAAAAGAGTGTTTGGACAATTTAGCATAGTATTGGTTTCTTGATCAAAACTTCTAGAACCACTTTAAGATGTTTTATGTCAGGGTTGAAGATTAGGATGTCATCAAAAGATACCAGCACAAGCTTCCTAAAGTAAGGTCTCAACGTCTCATTCATACTTATCTGGAATATGGTCGGTATTTGTGAGCCCAAATGGCATCACTTGGAATTCAAATTGACTATAATGAGTTATGAAGGTGGTCTTCCGTAAATCATTTTCATTCATCAAAATCTGATGGAATCTAGACCTGAAGAATATTTTAGAAAATACCCTAGCACTCTTTAACTCGTCTAATAATTCATCAATTAGGGGAATATTGTAGTTATTCTTGATATTCAAGTCATTCAACCTTCTTTAATCCTCACATAATCTCCAGGTTTCATCTTTCTTTTTCACAAGGAGCAAGAGTGATGAGAATGGACTATTATTGTGTTGTATATTTACCAACTGCTCTATTTCGTCCTCCAGATAGTCAGTATATCTACAAGGTTTTCTTTTCATAGGTTCAACACATTCTTTTAAAGTGATGGGATGCTCATAGCCTCTCATTGGTGGAAATACTTGGGAATTCGCAAACACCTCATGATACTCTTCTTCAATGGGCATAGGAATCAGAGCTAGTTCATGTATCAAATTGAGGCGCCCTGAGTGTCCACAGGTCCTTTTTCTCAAATTCTTAGTAATGATTTTGCAGCTGATCATCTTAAGTTGAGCTTCTTCTGTGTAACTTCTCAACTTAATTTGTTTTACATCGTTAGTGAACGCCAACTCTGTGTTGAAGTCAAAAACAATAGACTATACCTATTTATCCAATCCACCCCTAATATCATATCACAGCCTCTCAACTTGATCAATCTCAAGTCTTGTTATAACCTAACCTCTTGCATGATCCATGGAAAGTTAAGACACTTAAATCACTCACCTTTCTATTTCCATCTACTTTTGTGATCAACATAAAGTTGGCTGGTTATGTTACACATTGCACTTTCTTGGCAAGTTATTTGTCTATGAAAGTGTGAGAAGCACCACTATCTATGAGGATGCTAATTAGCCTTTTCTTCAAGAGGCGTCTAGTCTTAATAGTGTTAGAGGTGGCCTATCTATATAAGGTATAAGTAGACTTAAATGGTCCACTATTCCGTTCCATATCCTCTTTATCCACATTGTCTACTACATTTTCTCCCCAAATTTCATCAACCTCAGCTAGTAGAAAGTGTATGTGTTTTTTATCGCACACATGGCCGGAGGTATATTTTCCAACACATTAAAACATAACCCTTTGGCCTTCTTCTCCCGTAACTCATTGAGAGTAATTGCTTTATGTATCATTGGTATATTATCAAGTCGGGGCATTTTATCAGTCACCTCAGTCGTGAATGGAAGAAACCTAGACTAGTCAGGGTTTGTGTAATTTTTCTACACAGGCCTATCATTCAATGCCATTATAATAGATTCCTGGCATATGACTTGTTGGAAATAGCGCCCGAAAGACAATTTATGTAATTGTTTTTATAATTAATAAATGACAGATTTATTCTCATCTTATTATTTGCTTTGTGCTTATATTTAATACACTGCTGAAAACCCCAACTCGTATCATATGTAGCTGTATAACTTAGTGTGTGTCACACATAAGGATTAAGTTTATGGTGATACACTTGAACTATTAGTCCGTGGTGAAATTAGTCAAAGTATGGGGTCTATTGATTAAACCACCATTAATTTGCCCAGAACACTTTATGATGTGACCGTCTTATCCGGACCGTCGACATTGGTTGTCTAAGTGGGGCATTTATATATGATGAGAGTCATATAGGACTGGACCGATTTAATCTGCATTTCTCATATAATTCCGTGATTGAGAAATCTTATTAAATCACAAGATGATCATATATGGATTAACCTTAATCCTGAAGTGATTGCATACTACTACTTGTTTCAGGATAGGGTTTGATGTGTTCGTTAAGGATCACTAAGAGGCATGGTCCGAATCACTTTCACGTTCGCACTATTCTAGAATGAGTAAAAAGTGTGTATTTCACAGATATGGAATCCATTCCTTTCTGCGGGACGTAGAAAGACAATCCCCTTATTTGTTAGAAACTGATCGATCCGCGGAGTTCGTATAGGTTATGAACTAATTGATCACTAGTGGGTTGGTAAATAAGGATAAGATGTGTTGAAGATGGTTTACGGAAATAATCCCGCTTTATTATGGATAGTCTATGGAGGGTTAGTCTGTATGTAATGATTATATCAATGGACACTTATCGACTCGACGTTTTGAGAAAAAGTTATATCTATAATCGATAGAGTTCAATTTCGGATTTATGGTGGCATAATTCCGGAATTAATAAGTTGAGTAGAAATATTATGTTCGATGAATATTTTATTCAATTTATTGTAGCTACTGGTTATAGGTCCATGGTCCCCGGGTTGGTTCCTAACACGTGAGTGTTTTCTCGTTTTATGGAACCTCGAGAATAAATTAAATAGTTGGTCTATTTAATGAATATGAAAATATTACTTATTTGGTAAATAATATGTAAAATAGAAAAGAAATTTTCTATTATCCCAAATGGCATAAAATGGCGCCATATTATTTTGATTTTGGCAAAAGAAAATTTCTCCTAATTATTTATAGTGTGGATAATATAATTATTTATGTGTTAAATAATTATAAATAAGAAATTAATTTTCTTATTGGATAAATAGGAAATTTGTTTTCCTATTGGATAAAGGTTTTTATTTTCCTACAAGGAAAAGATAAATTTGTATGTGAAAGATAAACTCTCAAATTATTAGTTATTTTGCTATTAAAAAGAGAGTTTCTCCCAACACAAAATAGACCTAGATTATCAACGCCATTTTAGATAAAAGAGGTGCCCCATTATGTGATAAATTAGGAAAAGAAATTTTTCTAGATTATGTCACATGTGTAATTAATTAATTATCTATTTATTGGATAATTAATGGAAAATATGAGATTGATTTTTTTTTGGGAATTATCTCTTATATTTTGACAAATATCTTTTCCTTGTGGGAATAGGTAATTGTGGTGTGAAACATATAACTCTCTTGACTAGTTATTTTCCTATATAAAGAGAGTTCCTCTTAGCAAAAAAAAAAACACATTAATTGCGCCACTTATCACCAAATAGAAGAGAAAAATTAGTTTCTTGTCCTAGTCATTAAGAGGAGAAAAACTAGGGTTTTTCGTGTGCATATTCGAGGAGGTTCTACGGCGCGGATCGACGTCCACCAGTCGTCGCTTGGAGATACAATCCGGAAGATCACGGCTTCTCCCTTTGGTCGATTGCCTATCCCTCTTCGTTTGGGTAAATCTTTAACCTTCTTGTAGATTAATTTATTATGCGAATTGAATCATGTCGTGGTAAAATCGTAAACGAATCTAATTCGTAGCTTCCGTTGTGCATGATCGAGCGTCTCGATCGGTGCTGTGAATCAGATCTGACGATCCAATTATGGATCGGATCCGGATTCGGGTTTCTGTATATCAAGCATGTGGTATCAGAGACAGGTTAAAGCGATTTTGCGATCTTGATTGCATAATTAATTAATAAGGAGTGGAATAGAATAAAATTGCATCTTTTAATTTAATTTAAATTTTTTATGCGATTGAATGTTTTGGTTGACGAGATGGATTGGGGTTGGTACCTTTTTACCGTTAGATTTATAGTAAACCCGGTTTTTGGGTATAGGATATAATGTAATTTATTTTTGCAATTAATTTTCGGCTATTTAGAATTTATTTTTTAATCGGCCGCACCTATTTATTCAATGGGACGTGTTTTTCATTAAACCTGGAAGCCGGCGTAGTGGTTAAGGCACTGAATCACCAAACGGTAGACCTGAGTTTGAATCCTCTTGGCCGTATCCAATTATGAGAAAAAAAATTATATTTTTTTTTCGGTTCATATTTTTTTTTTCTTTTACTGTTAAAAAAAATTTAAATAAAAAAATGAATCATAAAAAGGGAAGGGAATTGAACTCGGGTAATGAAGATGAAGGAAGAAGGAGTTTTACCAACTCGGCTAGAACACTTTTCTTCAGAAAATGAAGCAGAAAATTAAAATATTGGGCGGCGGCGGCTGGACATTGAAGACTTGTAATTTTTTATTCTATGCTTAGGGTTTATTTAATTTATTGATTAGATACGGGGGTACCAATGGTCCATCTCAGTGGTTTATTTTTCACATTTATTTTCTTTTGTGATTATTTATGTGATATAACCATGCCATGCATCATATTCATGAATTCCACTCCTAGCATATGCATACATGTAGAAAATTAATTTTGGCATTAATTTGACATGTATGAAAACGATAATTAATTTAGATTAAAAAACAAATTAAATTAATTAAAGGAAACTGAATTTTATCAGGATATAAAATTCACATGATAGAAATAAAATTTACGGGGTAAATTTAATTTTTGGATCTAAAATTCTTTGAGGATTTAATTATGTAGTGTCTACATAAATTAGAATTTTGATAATCAAAAATTGGAAATAATGAAAATTTGGACACCAACTAGACTGTTTTTGGAACCGATAAGTTGGTGATTGCTTTTCTTGATTTATTGTTTTTCGATTATTAGAAAATTCTGAGATCCTATTTTTTTTATCATGATAAAATTAGGACTTTAAAATTCATTGGTGAATTTTTGTTGTGTAGTGACTACACAAGAGATTTCTAAATCGACAAATTGGAAAATCATGAATATAGTGTCACTAGTTAGACAGTATTTGGAACCGATAAACTAGTGGGAGCTTTAAATTTCTGATTTATTGTTTTTTCGATTTGGTGGGAAATTCAGAAGTCCTAATATATTAGGATTATAAAATTCTGTGTGAATTTTATTTGTGTAGTGTCTACACAAAAGAATTTATAAATCCATAAAATTGGAAAATCATGAATATAGTGACACTAGTTAGACGGTATTTGGAACCGAAGAACTAGTGGGAGGATTAATTTAAATATTCATGATTTATTGTTTTTCGGATAATTAAAAAATTCTGAAAATCCTAATAAGACTACCTATTTTTCAAAATAACGAGTGGGAGCGGGGAAGGTGACAACCGACCCCTTGGCCTCTACTGTTGACACAAGCACCGTGAGAGAATGGTGTGACGCCTTGTGCCGCTTTGATTTCGGCCCCCTTCGGATGGCCTACACCGCTATCAAAATTCAAGGCTTGGTTTCCGAAAGGATAGGATTTTGAGTACTCGTCGGGTCACTGACCTACCCTTCGACGGCATACTCGGGGTCTACTTAAAAATCTGAAACAGTATGTCACACTCTAAAGGGTATTTTTGGAAATATCTTGGCTGAAAAAGTAAGGAAATCAACAATTAAATCGGGATGTCTGATTCTCAGTTAATTGTTGAGATAGATTGTCTCAATTTAATTGTCCCCTCTTTGACCTTACCCGTCGGCGGCACTGTGGTGTGAGATTGAATCCTTGGAATGGTAGGATAAACTGCATGCATGACATCACGTTTATAGTTCCTAAAATTTATTATTTGTAGTGGTGTATGATTTGATTTATTTTTCTGTCATAACTACATATCATCTCAAGGTATCTAAACTGCTACATACGATAAATTGACTGGCAAACGACTTCATAAAAGTGAAAAAGTAACATGAACGTTGAACTCAATAATCGAGAATGCAAATTAATTTTCAGTAGAGGATTCTCCTCTTGAACTTTAAAACTTAAGTGACATTGATAAGAATGTAACTGTTGTCACTCGTGATTAACGAGAGACAAAACAAAATTAGTTCAAAGATGACAAGAATGATTTGGTATCAATCTCACTAAGACATCCCACAGTTCACGAGTAGTGGCTACTCAAATGAACTGCTAGTTAACGGTCATTTCCTTTAAAGAAAGCCGATAATAGGAAGGTAAATGTCTACAAGTGTAAGTCATCTAAACTAAATAAGTTAAAGGACAAACCGAAACATTAATAAAAGAAAGCATAGGATAAGGAAAGTGATTTCGGATTACAAACCTATGAATCCTTAGAGACTTTCTTAACCGAGTAATTTGACTCGGAAGCTAAAGTTCTTTTGTAAGAACAAGGTAGTTGAGCATTCATGATTAAGAGTAGACAACGGGCAGTTATTTCAGCAAAAATAGTGGGAGTGATATAAGGAAACAAATTTAGAATTTTAATTCTTGAATATCACAGAGATTTAATTTCTGTTTCGTTGGAAAGAATGGATTCACTTTCAAATCGATAATATAGTTGCCTTAAAGAAAGTGAATATGACATTTGTATACGATTCTGAGACTCGGACTTTTGTTTGATAAAGTCAGAACCACTAAGTAATGCTGAAAATGTATATGTAACACATCATAAACTATTAAGACTAATGGTTTCCGTATTTAGATAAATGATTCTTCAGCAATCATTAATTAGTGCATATATTCTAAAGATAAGATATTAAGATTGGCTAAGGGTGATTCCTATGTCCCAGTCTAAGAACACTATCTCAAAGGAAAAATGACTAATTAACCTTTCAATTAGGAAAGGGTAATAGAGCTAAAGAAGTATCATAGCTTGTTCATATTGACCTTCGGGGTCTTATGAATATACGAGCTAGTCGGAACTTTTAAGTAGTGGACAATTTGTCTGATAGATGCTCGAAACAGAGATTAGTTTATCTGAATATCTTGAGGAATCTCTGATATTACCAGAGAAACGAGTATTCCATGCTCAGATATAGGCTATGGCATGGTTTTGACACTGATGATTGGCCTACCTCAGAGTGAAACGATTTCACTGAAAGGATTAAACCATGTATTGTCTTGTATAGTTATTGATATGCTACATTACACTTCTTAACTCAATTAAGATATTAATTATAGAATAACGGTTTACATTATTATGTAATACCGAGAAGTCTACCTAGAAGATGCTTATTAATTTGTGGATAAAGAGTGAATTACATTTACTCAACTTCCGCAAATATAGTCATTTAGCATTAGTGCTTGAAGGTAGGACTGGAGATTTGCATACACGTTTAGATGGTGATTGTTCGTGAAATATCTTAATGCAATGAGTAAAGGTTGGTTACAAGATTCTCAAGATCGGATAGTCACAGTTATACTGTTACATCCTTTCTAAAAGAATGTTTAAATAAAAACCTTAGACCTTGAAGAAAAGTTACTCAAGGAGTTACTATCTAATTTAATCAGACCACAACCAACATTGGTTGTTGGGGATGACACTGATAAATACTACTGAACCAGAACAGAATATCAAATCACCTATGGCAGTGGGAGTATGGTTTAACCATTGACCTGCTGTGATTATGTAGACTTTACAGCCTGCTGGGGGTGATTGATAACCTATGGTCCTCTGGAAGGACAATATAGGATTCTGATAAATAGAGGCTGGTTTAAAGCCATAAACCTGTAAATGGAGTTTTGGTACTCCAGTTCTGTTAACAGTCTTGTAGAACCACTTGAGTGTCTCAGGCCCAGTGGGAGTAATTGGATCTACGTGATGGAATGAATGGAAAGTTTATATTTCAAGGAAAAACTAAGTGGTCTAGGGGTAATTCCCTGAGAAGTAGAGAGTTAACCGGGGGTGATGCCTTGAAACTCTCTCGCCACTCGGCCTTGCTTGATTTCTTGGAAAGCAGAAAGTTCAATAGGGGTGATGCCCTGAATATTTTCTTGCAAAACAACGGAGTCTGATCTCATTCGGAACAGAAGGGTTTTAGCTTAAATCCAATGGCAGATTGACTGCGTATGCTTATATCCATTGGTGGATTAAAGCAAACCTCTAGGTCATCAAAGGTCACATGTGGGCCTGACCTGAATATTGATAATTCTTTTGTAGACTAGGATATCAATATTGGTAAAGTAGTGAGTATTAGTGTTAATGAAAAAGATAACAATACAACAGTTGGGAACAACATGAGTGTGTTATCTGAAGTCAGAAACTGACGAGCCAAGATTTTCTGAATTAGAGAAGTGGACTATATTCTTAGAAATCGATTCGGTCGAATTCATGAGAACAAGTTGTGGCAGTATCCCATCAATCTTATTGGTTAAGATGATGATGCATTTTTGTATGCAACATTCAATGAGAGGTTTCCAACCTAACCCCTCACGGAATAATTCTCTCAATCTTTGGATATAGAGAAAGTGGGATAGATTCTATTATGGATAGAGAAAGTCAGATTATTGAAGTCAATTAAAGTCGAATCTTGGATTTGGACGTTGAATAGCAGTATAGTGCATCCTCAAGTATCTTCAGAGAACAAGGAGTAATATGCGTCTATATTCAGGTGCATACTTGAGTATTGTTGACTACACTAATTCTGACTTACAGTCAGAAGGATGATTGTTAATTGATCTCGGGCTCAGTGTTTTCTCATAGTGATGGAGCTTTAGTCTGGAGCAATCCAGCACTGCTAATTTGACTCTGTTAGTCGAATACATAGCAGATTTCGGAGCCGCTAAAGAGGCAGTGTGGCTTGAGAAGTTCTTTGTTGGACCAGGATGTGATTCCAGGTCTCGATGATCCGGTACCATTTTTTCTGTGAAAATAGTTGAGAGGTAGCTATAGCTCATGCAAAGGATCTTCTCAATCACAAGAGGTCAAAAGCATATTGAAAGTAAGTACCACCTGGTCCGACAGATCGTGCAGAGAGGCGATGTTTCGGTCCTAAAGATCTCCTCGAGCCGACAACCTAGCTCATCAGTTTACCAAGTCGCATGGCATCTATTGTTCTGATAAGCGCTTGGCGGGTATAAAATTGGGAGATTTGTCTCATTTGTTTAGAGCAAATGGGAGAATGTTGTGGATAGATAGAATAAGGGTGTGGTGCTCTAAAAACAATTGTTGCTTGTCTTTACAGGAAAGTGGGGATTGTTAGATGTAGTGACCGAAAGGCAATTGTTTCTTGTCCATACGGGCAAGTGGGAGATTGTTGGAAATAGCGCCCGAAAGACAATTCATGAAATTGTTTTTATAGTTAATAAATGACAAATTTATTCTCATCTTATTATTTTCTTTGTGCTTATATTTAATACACTGCTGAAAACCCCAAGTCGTATCATATGTAGCCATATAACTTAGTGTGTGTCACACATAAGGATTAAGTTTATGGTGATACACTTGAACTATTAGTCTGTGGTGAACTTAGTCAAAGTATGGGGTCTACTGATTAAACCACCATTAATGCGCCCAGAACACTTTATGGTGTGACCGTCTTATCCGGACCGTCGACATTGGTTGTCTAGGTGGGGCATTTATATATGATGAGAGTCATATAGGATTGGACCGATTTAATCTGCATTTCTCATATAATTCCATGATTGAGAAATCTTATTAAATCACAAGATGATCAAATATAGATTAGCTTTAATCCTGAAGTGATTGCATACTCCTACTTGTTTCAGGATAGGGTTTGATGTGTTCGTTAAGAATCGCTAAGAGGCGCGGTCCAAATCACTTTCACGTTGGAACTATTCTGGAATGAGTAAGAAGTGTGAATCTCACAGATATGAAATCCATTCCTTCCTGCGGGAGGTAGAAAGACAATCCCCTTATTTGTTAATCCTAGAAACTGATCGATCTGCAGAGTTTGTATTGGTTATGAACTAATTGATCACTAGTGGGTTAATGGTAAATAATGATAAGATGTATTGAAGAAGGTTTACGGAAATAATCCCGCTTCATTACGGATAGTCTATGGAGGGTTAGTCTGTATCTAATGATTATATCAATGGACACTTATCGACTTGATGTTTTGAGAATAAGTTATATCTATAATCGATAGAGTTCAGTTTCGGATTTATGGTGGCGTAATTCCGGAATTAATAATTTGAGTAGAAATATTATGTTCGATTATATTTTATTCAATTTATTATAGCTACTGGTTATAGGTCCATGGTCCCCGGGTTGGTTCCTAACACGCGAGTGTTTCCTCATTTTATGGAACCTCGAGAATAAATTAAATAGTTGATCTATTTAATGAATATGCAAATATTATTTATTTGGTAAATAATATGTAAAATAGAAAAGACATTTTCTATTATCCCAAATGGCATAAAATGGCGCCATATTATTTTATTTCTCCTAATTAATTATAGTGTGGATAATATAATTATTTATGTGTTAAATAATCATAAAAAAGAAATTAGTTTTCTTATTGGATAAATAGGATATTTGTTTTCCTATTGGATAAAGGTTTTTATTTTCCTAAAAGGAAAAGATAAATTTGTGTGTAAAAGATAAACTCTCAAATTATTAGTTATTTTGCTATTAAAAAGAGAGTTTCTCCCAACACAAAATAGACCTAGATTATCAACGCCATTTTAGATAAAAGAGGTGCCCCATTATGTGATAAATTAGGAAAAGAAATTTTTCTAGATTATGTCACATGTGTAATTAATTAATTATCTATTTGTTGGATAATTAATGGAAAATAAGAGATCGATTTTTTTGGGAATTATCTCTTATCTTTTGGCAAATATATTTTCCTTGTGGGAATAGGTAATTGTGGTGTGAAAAGGATAACTCTCTTGACTAGTTATTTTCCTATATAAAGAAAGTTCCTCCTAGCACAAAAATACACATTAATTGCGCCTTTTATCACCAAATAGAAGAGAAAATTTAGTTTCTTGTTCTAGTCATTAAGAGGAGAAAAACTAGGGCTTTTCTTGGGCATATTCGAGGAGGTTCTACGGCGGGGATCAATGTCCACCAGTCGTCGCTTGGAGATACAATCCGGAAGATCACGGCTTCTCCCTTTGGTCGATTGCCTATCCTTTTCGTTTGGGTAAATCTTTAACCTTCTTGTAGATTAATTTATTATGTGAATCATGTCGTGGTAAAATCGTAAACGAATCTAATTCGTAGCTTCCGCTGTGCATGATCGAGCGTCTTGATCGGTGCTGTGAATCAGATTTGACGATCCAATTATGGATCGGATCCAGATTCGAGTTTCTGTATATCAGGCAATGACAACATCAACGGCATCATACATGTCCTCATGCTTCATCAATCTCACCGTAGTATTAATTTCAGTCTTAGGCCTCTATAATTCATTTGATGAAGTATGTCTTTGTCAACATATGATTTTGTAACTACACCAAGCTTCTTAATGCCTGAAAAGCTAGCAAATATTTCTCTACCGTGGTCTTTTGTCACAGTAGATGGAATTCATCTACTTCCATTTCTAATGACCTATCTTCATATCGTCTCATAACCTCTTATCTCAGTAATGCCCAATTTGTACCGGAAAATTCAATCTCAAATTTCCAAACCACACATCCGTCTTTCCTCATATATGCATTTCTATTAAGCCTAATCTCTGATAATCCGAAACATCATGCATCTAGAAGTATTTTTCACTATATCATTTTCATTCCTTATGCGATTGTCCATATAACAGGGGAAATCGACCTTAGGAACCCTAACTCCCGCCTCAAATTTCTCACTCCTATCTAATTTGAATTTAGCTTCATACCTATGGGGCGTAGGTAGCAAGCCATCATGAACTGATGGGTGAGTTCTAGTCTAAAGAGATGACAACAAAGGTGCTTGTGAATTGTTTCACCTACACTATCAATCTTCTTCATCCATGCTTGTAACATAGACGTCAAAGAATCAATCTAAGCTTGCATGGTAGCTTGATTTGTAGTCATAGATGGCCGGAACACGTCCATTTTAGCATGCACCGCATCAATTTCCACATTACAGCCATCTACCTCCTCCATGCATGTTGAAATAATGTCCTAAACCTAATCGGGTTGGACTGGATCCGACCCGGTCGGATCATTTCTACTATTTCTTTGTGTTTATACATATATTAAATGGCTTTTCTGTTGTCATATATTTGTTCTTTTTAAAGAACCAATTGTGAATTTTTATATGATAATGTCCTTAGTATTAAACTGTGATAGAGAAACCATGATAGGCGATTATGGTTGATGAGATCTCTAATCACTTTAATAAGTTTGATACTTAAATGTCTCTAGGCTGATGTACTATTAAACAGGGCTTTGATAGTATAAACAGGCTAGCACGTATTTGATGTCTTCTGTCTTTAAGGGCAGGGATAGATCTCATCTATCGAAGTGTAGAGACACTTGGACTGTACATGGATGTGTATTAGAGAATGCGTACGCTAGACTGACCCACTTACACGGATAAGTGTCACACTATGTGACAGTTCTGTAATTATCCTTAGGACCGGAGTCTACATGGCATCACGGTGTGGATTGTCATGCTTTGACACTATTAAGGTTTCCCCTAGCCACGGGACGATCATGCAGTAGTGATTGGGTGTGATACTGAAGCATGCGGAGTATACATGTTTGGTCATCTGGGAATCGCGTACCCTATCAGTAAGGGTGAATATCTGAAAGGGCCTTCTTATAAGGAATGTCTTACTCTCGTGAATCTTTGCAAAGTGGAAGTAAATAAGTTACTTCGAGAGAGCATGATATCCAGATTATAAGATACGGTCGTTGAAGTTTTGACACTCGACTAACGACTGTATGGATATTATTACAGCGATAGGATTGTAAGTTACACGGTAACTGTTTCACATGAAAGGTAGTAGTCATTGCATTTGACTCTTCCGATGATTGGGGGTCACGGTGTGTTGCTAGACGCTATCCCGTGATCGTTAGGCATGAAGGGCATTTTTGTAATTTGCACTTTGTGTCTACGGCCAACATATTCGGAAGCCTATCGGGTCACACACATATGAACATCTACCCGGATAAAAATGTGGTTATAGTTGATAACCAAATAAGGAAAGTTTTATCTCACGACTATAAAGGTTATAGTGGTAAATTAATATGGTGGTATTTATTTATTATGAATAAATTAAATACAAGATATTATTTATGTTGATTAATTAAATATACACATAATGTATATGTGTCGAAATTTATTGTGTATATTGATACACATGCATTTTGCAAATTAATTAATCATAAGTATTATATTAATTAAAGAATATTCCGGATACCAAATCTTTGGTAGAGGGACGCCATATTCACGCCATTTACAAGTGTATAGGATACAATTGAAATGTGCAATTTAATTAATAAAGATTACCATAATATTAATATTAGATATTAATTGATTTTGAAAAAATAGATTTATGGTAACAAGATGAAGATATATTCAATATAAGATATTGTCAATATATATCTTGGAAATATATTTAATATAGGATGCTGAATACTAATGAGATAAATCAATCAATTATATTTTCTTTATTTTACTAGTAAAAGGTTTTCTTCCTCTCCACTCCTATGGGGCGCCAATTTTACCTATAAATAGGAAGTGGGTGTCAAGCTCTTTTGTACATCATAATTCCAAGAGCTAATTGTTCTTGAGAAAAATAGAGAGCTTCCTAGGAGAGTTTTATGCGGGAGGAAAAGTCGGCCTAGCAGCCGAGTTTTTCTAGTAGCAATCCAATGGTGGATTCCGGCGGGTTGTTCTTGTGGACTAGCGGTAGAGGCCAAACGTTTGGGCGGCTCCGTGCATCGCTACTCTCCTTAGACGGTCAAAGCGTTGATCTTTTAGATCAACCATGGCAACACCGTCTACTAGCTTATTTGTTTATGTGGAAATATTATATTAATTGTTTATACGTTACTTGTGTAACATGACATATTAATTGTATTGTATAAACAATTAATATATCATAAAGTAACTCTATTTTGTCCTATTATGTAATAGCCGACTCTAGCAATTAATATTAGCCGACTCTAGCACTTAATACTCTACTCCTAGCACTTTTTACTTTACTAGGACCTTTCTCATTCATGCTTGTATCTATTTATACTCATTATTTTATCATGAATAAACAAGTTGAGTTTACTCAAGTATTATTGCTTTCTCAAACTCTCTTCATGGTATCAGAGCCATAATCTTCTTTAATCCGCTGCAAAATCTCCTATCTTTTCAAGAATGTCTTTATTATCCGACGCCTCTTCATCCTCAGTAGAGTCCCAGCAGCCTCAGCAGGCTGGGGTCACTGAAAACTATTCTTTTACAAATCACAGACTTGATGGCAACAACAACTATATACTGTGGTCAAGATCTATGAAAATGTATATCTCAGGCCAGAGCAAGATGGGAAACTTGTCTGGCTCCAAACCTGCCCCTGCTGAAACTGACCCCAAGTTTGAAGCATGGGATACAGAAAATAACCAAGTCATGACCATCCTCACGAGGTCAATGACAAAAGAGATCAGTGAGAACTTCATGATGTATGACACTGCTAAGGATATCTGGGATAATGCCAGAGTCCTTTACTCAAAAAAGGACAATACATCTGAGGTCTATGAACTTGAAGCCCAAATCCAAAATTACAGACAAGGAGATATGTCTGTAACTCAGTACTTCAACCAACTATCTAAGGCATGGCAACACCTAGATATGTTGGAAACTCACCCATGGAAGGATGTAGAGGATGCTACCTTATACAAGGATATCATTGAGAAGAAGAGGGTATTCAAGTTCCTTACATGACTGAACTCATCCCTTGATGATGTTAGAGGTAGAGTTCTTGCTACTAAACCTCTCCCCAACCTCAAATCTGTGTTTGCTGAAGTCAAACATGAGGAAAGCAGGAGAAAAGTAAGGCTGCAAAGCAACCCTGCTGATCACTCTACTGATAGCTCAGCAATGATGGTGGTCAGGAAGCCTACTGAAGTCACTGAGACTTACAGGAAACCTACTGAGAAGACAGGAAAGTTGTTCTGTGACCACTGCAAATGCACAAATCACACCAAGGACACTTGCTGGAAACTACATGGTAAGCCTAATTCTTCTAAACCCTCCAAACCAACCAGGGAGAGTCAGGGCAGGCATGTCAGTGAAGAAGGGAACAAAGACACTACTTTGGATGCTCAGTTTGCTGCCTTCAAAGCCTTCATTGCTCAACAAAAGGAAGTTAGTTCTATCATTCACATAGCTACACATGCTAAAACATGTATATTCCACTCACCTCTCAGTAGTGATACTTGGATTGTTGATTCTGGGGCATCATCCCATATGACTGGTAACAAGAGGCTCATATCTCACTTTAAGCCCTGTCATCAGATCCACAATATTAAGATTGCTGATGGATCTACTTCCTGTGCACAAGGTTTTGGAAATGTTAAACTTACTGATAAGATCTACCTACAGGATGTCCTATTTGTTCCAAAATTTGACTGTAACCTTATATCTATCAGTAGACTCACTAAAGACCTAAATTGGACAGTCATGTTTAATAAAAATCAGTGTATTTTCCAGGATCATTCTTCACAGGAAGTGATTGGGAGAGCTAAAGCCTGCTCATGACTGTTTATGGTCAACCCTGCTGAAGACATAAAAGTGAAGACTGAAACTGCCTCAGCAGCCTGTAACCACACCTCAGACAATATCATGTTATGGCATTATAGACTAGGTCATCCAAGTTTTGGTTATTTAAAATATTTATTTCCTGAATTGTTTAAAGGATGTAACTTAGTGACCTTCAATGTGATATTTGTCAGTTTGCCAAACTTACTAAATCTGTGTATACTAAAATATTTTACCTACCCTCCACACCTTTCACTTTAATTCATAGTGATGTTTGGGACCTTCAAGAGTTAAAAGTATAACAGGAAAGAGGTGGTTTGTCACCTTCATAGATGATCACACCAGGATCACATGGCTGTTAATGATGAAAGATAAATCTGAAGTTGGAACCATCTTCCAAGAGTTCTATAACATGGTATGCACTCAATTTGACACTAATATTAAAATCTTAAAAACAGATAATGCCCTGGAATACTATGAGTCCAACCTCAGCACCTTCCTGAATGATAAGGGAATTGTTCACATCGTAGGTTGTGTAGAGACACCTCGGCAGAATGGGGTTGCTGAGAGGAAGAACAGGCACTTACTGGAGATGGCTCGATCAGTCATGTTCACCACACATGTGCCTAAATACATGTGGGATGAAGCTATATTAACAGCCACATATCTGATCAACAGGTTACCCAGCAGAGTGTTAGGGTTCAAGACTCCCATCTAAACCCTACTGACAACTCATCCCTGTCCTCATCTCATTGCTGACTTGCCTCCAAAATCTTTGGATGTACTGTGTTTGTCTATATTCATGCCCAACATAGAAGCAAACTTGACCCCAAAGCTCATAAGTGCATTTTCCTTGGTTATACCAAAGACAGGAAGGGCTACAAGTGTTATTCTCCCACTGATAAAAGATTCTACCACTCTATGGATGTAAAATTCTTTGAAAAAACTCCTTACTACAGCAACCCTACTGACACTGTCACAAATGGAAACCTGATTGAAACAGAAACACTTCCCTCTTCTCATAGTCCTCTAACTCCAACTGCACCCTCAGTTGAGAAACTTGAGGCTTTGCCAATCCCTATACCAACTCCTAATATTCAGCAACTTCATGAGACTCATCAGCCTCCTGACTCTGAACTCCCTACACCTACTGAACATCAACAACCTACTGATACTCCACAACCTCCTGAACCTGCTGATATACCTCAGCAACCTACTGATACTCCTGAACCTATTGATATTGATAACAGACCCATTGCTGTCCGAAAGGGAAAGAGATCATGTACTGACCACTCTATTCATAATTATGTGTCATATGATCACTTTTCACCTGGTTTTGCTATGTTTACACAGGATTTGGATACTCATTCCATTCTTAAGAATATACAGGAAGCTCTCAAACATGACAGGTGGAAGGCTGCTGTCAAAACTGAAATGACTGCACTTATTGACAACCATACTTGGGACCTCACCACTCTCCAACAAGGAAAGAAGACAGTCAGCTGTATATGGCTATTCACCATCAAGTACAATGTTGATGGTACTATTGACAAGTACAAAGCTAGATTGGTTGCTAGGGGCTTCACTCAAACCTATGGACTTGACTACAAAGAGACATTTGCACCTGCGGCAAAGCTCAACACAGTCAGGGTGCTGATCTCCCTTGCTGTCCAACTTGACTGGCCACTCCACCAATTGGACATCAAGAATGCCTTCCTAAATGGTGACCTCACTGAGGAAGTCTATATGACTGTACCTCCTAGTTTTACCAACACCCACACTAAAGGAAAAGTTTGTAAACTGAGAAAATCTCTATATGGCCTAAAGCAGTCCCCAAGAGCATGGTTTGGCAAACTTACTACTGTGGTTAAAGCTGCTGGATATCATCAGTGCAACTCAGATCACACCATGTTTATCAAAAAAACCAACCAGAGAAGATCCATCCTTATTGTCTATGTGGATGATATCATCCTTACTGGTGATGACCCTACTGAGATCCACACATTGAAGACCCTACTGGAAAAAGTGTTTCAAGTTAAAGATTTGGGCTACCTCAAGTACTTCCTTGGCATGGAAATAGTAAGAAACAGCCAGGGTATATCAGTCTCACAAAGGATGTATGTGCTGGACCTGCTGAAGGAAACTGGCATGCTAGGGTGCAAACCAGCTATCTCTCCAGTAGACCCCAGTAATCCACTAGTGCACGGTAATATTGCTATAAGAAAAGAACAATATCAGAGACTTGTAGGAAAACTCATTTACCTCTCCCATACAAGACCTGATATTGCATATGGAGTTAGCCTTGTCAGTCAGTTCATGCATTGCCCTACTAAGCACCATTGGGATGATGTCTACAGAATACTAAGATACTTAAAGTCCACTCCTGGCCAAGGCTTACACTTCACTAAGTCTACTGAAAGATCAATGAAGGTCTATATTGATGCTGACTGGGCTGGTTGCCATTTAGACAGAAGATCCACCACAGGCTATTGTTCATATGTATGGGGTAATCTTGTCACTTGGAGAAGCAAGAAACAACCTACTGTCTCTAGAAGCAGTGTTGAAGCTGAACTCAGGGTGCTTGTTTTTGGCATTTGTGAAGCACTGTGGCTGAAAAGAGTCCTTACTGACCTTCAGCAACCCCTTCAGCAACCTATATCATCCTCTGCTATGATAATAATTCAGCATTATGCATGGCAGAGGATCCTGTTCATCATGATAAGACAAAGCATATGGACATTGACAGACATTTCCTTAAAGAGAAGATTGATGCCCAGATCATTCAACTTCAATATGTTCCCTCAGCAGACCAGAATGCTGATATTCTCACCAAGGCCATTCCACCGTTTATGTTCAGCAGACTAAGTAGCAAACTTGGCTGTATTGACATATACAACCCAGTTTGAGGGGGGTGTGGAAATATTATATTAATTGTTTATACGTTACTTGTGTAACATGACATATTAATTGTATTGTATAAACAATTAATATATCATAAAGTAACTCTATTTTGTCCTATTATGTAATAGCCGACTCTAGCAATTAATACTAACCGACTCTAGCACTTAATACTCTACTCCTAGAACTTTTTACTTTACTAGGACCTTTCTCATTCATGCTTGTATCTATTTCTACTCATTCTTTTATCATGAATAAACAAGTTGAGTTTACTCAAGTATTATTGCTTTCTCAAACTCCCTTCAGTTTATTGCTTAAACGAAGTCGATCTTGGGTCGATAGGAAAGCGTAGATTTCCTAACAGTGGTAGCAGAGCTAGCTTCAAGCTTAAGCAATAAGCATGTTAATTTGCGTAGTTAATTTTATCGTTCTAATCACGTAATTAAAAGTTGAAAGATTTTTAGATTCGCAAAACGATACACGAAAAGAATAAAAGAAAAAAAAAGGAGATCAAGTGGTGCTCGGCCGACTGGCGGCGGCACCACCACCGTCCGGCGGCCGGAGGTCGGTGGCAGCTTTATGGCTGTCGGCCGGCGGCCTGCCGGCGGGCCACTTCCTTTTGTTTTGTGTATTTTGTGTTTCAATATGGTTCATAGTTGTGATTGGTAATTCCTCTTTTGTTTAGTTGTGTCATGTGGTTTAACCAATGGTTCAAATAGTTTGGGCTATTGGGATGCCACATGGCATTAAAATAATAATGGTCTTTCCAAACTTTGTTTAGAATAGGCCTAGGCCCTTTCAAATATTTGATTGGGAAAAAGCTTAGGCCTAAGCCACTTCTAAAATTTTGATTTTAGAAAGTGGCCAGGCATATTAACCAAAATATTGGCCTTTCCAAATTTTGTTTGAAATAGGCCTAGGCGCTTTTCAAAATATTTGATTTAGGAAAAAGCCTAGGCCTAGACCCCTTTCAAAATTTTGATTTTGGAAAGGGCCAAGGGAGATGCCTTTTGGTTTAGGAAACCAAAGGCATCCCTTTTGATTAGGAATCAAAAAGGAAAGAAACAAAAGAGACTTAATTTTAATTTTGATTTATTTTTGAATAGTTCTAATTAATTAAAATCGGTTTAAAATTAATCGTTAATTTTATTTCGATTAAAATCGTTTAATTAATTAAATGTAAATTAGTTAATTGATTGGATAAAATTATTTAATAGATTAAACGTTAATTGATTAATTAAGATGCAAGTAGTTAAATTTTAATTTTATCTTTTTCATAAGATTTTATTGTATGGATTAGATATAGTAGATATAATATGATTATATGGACGCCGATTGATCATGGACTCGACCGATAAGATAGATATGAATGATTTAATTTTTCTATTGGTTTAAAAATTGTCCTAGGCCGTTATGAAGAACGTGACCTAGTTTATTTTCTGCATTTATCTCATTTCCGTAAGCTCCCTCCGTGTGCGGCGGGTGTATTTATTTTATTAGATAAAATTAAATGTAACAAGAATGGAGCAGAAGATGGAGGCCAAAGAAAGGAGAATAAAGATCCCATTAGAGATGGCGCATTAAAGATCCTATTGGCGGTTGCAGCTATCCTTAGATTGTGAACCCGCAGTTTCGTCAGTTTGTATTCGAAACCGTACCTAGGAAAAGTCCATGATCATACCGGTTACTTTACGTATTTATTTATTTTGTGCTTGTATTTATTTTATATGATACGATAGATGCATAACTAGGCACAATCTAGATGAATGTGTAGGATGTATGTCTATAGAGATAGATACATGATGAGACCGTAATAAATTAATTAAAAGAATTAATTCAAAATTAATTAAGTGAATTAATTCGAAATTAATTAAGTGAATTAATTTAAAATTACTCCCTCAACAAAAAATCGAGTTATAAAATGTCTCCCAATATTATAGTGACGGTGAAGAGCCCTTGTTCTGATCCAACTGATCGGCCCACGTCGGGAGTTGACCTACCTCGGGTATATCGTCATTATCGAGATATGATCGTTATGAGATCTCATGAATACTTGGGTTACAACTCGACTAAGAATCTTGCGGTGATTGGCCCACGTCAGGACCGTCTGATTTTAGAGACATAAGGTTGACTATCACATAGACGATGTGAATTGTCAAAGAGTTGACTAGTCAAACCACTGAAAGTCACGTTAGACGTGATTGGTAAGAAGTACCTACCCGTCAAAATTGATCCGGTCGATCGGCCCACGTCGGGGATCGAGTCAACTAGATAGGATTCCAGCCACTAAAGGATTTTAAAAAATTCTTGAAAGTCAATTGGGAGTAGTTGACTAGTAGGAGCAAAATCATAAACCAAAGACCATCTTTGATTTTGCTTGTGTAAACAACAACACTCTTTTATCTTTATTTTATGTTGTAGTTTTTAGCGAACTTTAATATTTATGTTTTTCTCGATTAGTAAAACCAAATTATGACTGTTTGAGAAACGTTCTTAAGAATGGTTAAGTAAATTTTAAAATAAGCAATGACACGAGCAATCCCGTTATAGTAATTAGTGACAAGGAGACTACATATTTGATGGAGTTCTCCAAGACTTTAATTATTAATGAAAAGCGGAAGCTCAAGATATGATTAAATCACTTGAAATAAGTTTCAACGAATTAATCATATATCGGATACAATCCAAGATGATCATTCTGTCATATGATGACAATTAATTCAAACTTGGATTAGAATGACCACATCAAATTTTGGAAAGGTTGTTTTCAAAATTGTAAGATTTAAGTATTGACTTAATTCTTTAAACATTGCTTAAAGGTTAATTAAATAGTTAATGTTTTGAATACGACTCAAAAGGTTAAATAAATTATTTAATAAACTTTAGATTTTCTTTATGAAGGGAAATTAAAGACATGGCTCTTGTGATCTTTCTTAGGTCTTATGAAGACTACAATAAGAAATATTTTTCAAGAGCTTAAAGGATTAAAAGGGAAGTTAGGGCATGTACTTAAATAGAGAACTTATTGAAGTTTCTATTCTAGGCAAGTGAGTTGAGATAAATCTATCTAAGTTCAAAGTCGACTCTAAGATATATGATATCTTACGAGTGTGATTAAATTAAAAATATTAAATGCAGATATGGAAGGTGAAGCAAACGTTGTGACACTTGCCATATTCTGGATCTAGTAAACTGATAAAAGAACTAAATAAACGTTATTGTGTTCCAGTTCTTATGAAGAACACGAATTCAGTTATTTGTTAGGATTTAGCAGACATATTCAATTGTATGGAATAAATGTTATTCCGATAAAGTTGAAAGGTCACTGAATCTAACATATTAGATTGATTTCACTGTATAGTTGATATAGGTGAAAAATCTCAACTAAATATTTGTATGGCTGTTATCCTTGATTTGTGGTTGTTCTAGGCACAGTCTCTATGGAAGGGAATCGTGTAAACAAACGTCATTCTGATGATGCTGAACCATATGAATATGAATCATGTGGGTTATACGTATCTTATCCAAAGAGGACTAAAATACTCTTTTCAGAAAAGGTTATGAATTCTAGAAAAATAGTCCAAAGCCTAAACATATCGATGTTTGTTGGCTTATGACAATTAATGCCGCAAAGAATTGTTCATTAATCTCTATGACTATTTTTAGAAATAGTTGAATGTACTTATTGAAGTGCATAATTCGGAGAGCCCGAAAAGTTCAAGCTAGTACGAATATGAGATTGATGAGCTACTTAGGAATTAATCTTCAATTGGATTGAAGCAATTAATACCTGAAGGTGTGTTTTAGAAGTCGTCTTAAAAGGAATAAGATTCTTCCCTTGAAGGATACCATCTTTGGGATACGCAATTAGATTGTATTCCCAAAATGGAAACAATACCTTATATGATAAAGGTGTGACGCAAGCCATGCGAAGTATCCCTTACCCGTTTCGGGATAGTGCCCTTATACTTAACCGAGTTCCATAGAAAAAGGGTTGAATAAATTCCATATTAGATATGGAAGGCGATAATGTCGAATCTATCTTAACCGATGATTTGAAGTTGTCATAGGCGAAGTCAGAAAGGCTTGGAGCCTAGTACGACATATGCAACTTTGTGGAATATCTTAGCAAGTACGCCAGATAACGTTTACTTGAACGTGGAGAAAAATGTGTTTGTCTCCAAACATACTGTCTTCTAGAGGAAGTGTTTCTTCCAAAAGAAACAATGGGAGTAGATTTAGATCTCAAAGGTAGTTTGAGAACCACAAGGAGATATTAGCAGACGCCACATAGCATGAGGTGTAGAACACTGCTCAGTGCACACAAAAGTTCTATGAGTCTGCGGATAACCTCAAGCCTGAAAAGGCTACTGGTATGTTCATCTTGAAGAATGAATATCTCACGACTTATGAAAGAATGTTTGAAAGGAAAGATTGAGAGATATGGCAAAGAGCCATAATATCTGAATTAGATTCCATCAGTGACAATCAGGTTATGAACCTAGTCTGTCTTACCTAGAGGGAATGTCCATGTAAGGTTGAGCCCAGTTCTATTCAAACTATGCTTGTTATAATTTCGTATCATGGCTATATGATAGTGTTGATGACGTTGGGCAGAAAGCTCGATGTTCATAGACGATGACATGATATGTAAGCCCACGAGATCCATTTATGGACTCAAACAAGTTTCTCTAGACGATTTCTTTGTTTGATAATCAAAGGAGTTTGATTTAGTCAAAATAAGGATATGCCCAATGTGCAAGATGGATAGTGGGAGTGTGTTACGATTTTTGAGTAAGGTATTAGATATCTCGCTCGGTAATTTCCACCCCATGTCTCAGTCAATTAATGTTTGGTAGTTTAGGGTCTTTACGAAAGCACTTGAATTAGCAGTTCTTATTTTAGAAATAAGAATCTATAATGATAGATTTAACTGCTGTTATATTATAGTTTACCTATATAGATGTGATACTAAAAGTGTTTAGCATAGATCGCGATAGGGGATACTGCTAGCCGATGTTCTCAAGATGTATCTATGTTAGGACGTTAGTCCTAAAGATAAGGTGAAAGATGATGTTTATGAAAGGTTCCCTTCGCTACTGTGATATGAACCATCATAAAGGTAATACCGGATGTTCATAGTCCATGGAGAGTCATGAGCAAGTATGAAAGTAAATCTGGTGAAAGTCGAGAATATCCTTAAACAAGTTAAGGATGGTTTCCTAGTTTATCGAAACTTGGAATCAGATAAATATATTTATACAGACATGTATCCTGAATCATATGAAGGTGAGTGGGAGATACAATCTAGGTTTGCAGTCACTTTGATTAAGTAATACAGTGAGCTGGAAATGTTCTTGGCTATGGGTCACTGTAAATACTACAACTAGGCCAAAACACATTAGTGCCTTGAAGGCTCAGCGGGAGCAGTACATGGATCTAGAAGGTTCATTCCTGAACCTTGTACGGTTCTTCCACCTTTTCTATGTAGCCGATATAGTAAGTGGATTCATTGCTTAAAGCAAGGACCAGGGTCTCGTCATGTGTGTGTTGAGGCGGTTCCTTTGACTTGGTCACTTGGAACATGATATGAAGATAGTCTGAGTCCCCATGGATAGCGATCCGTTCACGGTTAGGGCTAGTTGCGAGTATTACATGAGATTCTTGTGTTTCAACTTGGTCTTGTGTGTGCGAGTGATTGGTTTTAGGCCAAGTGGGAGATTGTTGAAATAGTGTCCTAAACCCAATCGGGTTGGACCGGATCCGACCGGGTCAGATCATTTCTACTATTTCTTTGTGTTTATACATATATTAAAAGACTTTTCTGTTGTCATATATTTGTTCTTTTTAAAGAACCAATTGTGAATTGTTATATGATAACGTCCTTAGTATTAAATTGTGATAGAGAAACCATGATAGGCGATTATGGTTGATGAGATCTCTAATCACTTTAATAAGTTTGATACTTAAATATCTCTAGGCTGATGTACTATTAAACAGGACATTGATAGTATAAGCAGGCTAGCGCGTATTAGATGTCTTCTGCCTTTAAGGGCAGGGATAGATCTCCTCTATCGAAGTGTAGAGACACTTGGACTGTACGTGGACGTGTATTAGTGAATGCATACATTAGACTGACCCACTTACACGGATAAGTGTCACACTATGTGACGGTTGTGTAATTATCCTTAGGACCGGAGTCTACATGGCATCACGGTGTGGATTCATGCTTTGACACTATTGAGGTTTCCCTTAGCCATGGGGCGATCATGCGGTAGTGACTGGGTGTGATTCTGAAGCATGCGGAGTATACATGTTTGGTCATCTGGGGAATCGTGTACCCTATCAGTAGGGGTGATTATCCGAAAGGGCCTTCTTATAAGGAATGTCTTACTCTCGTGAATCTTTGCAAGTGGAAGTAAATGAGTTATTTCGAGAGAGCGTGATATCCAGATTATAAGATACGGTCGTTGATGTTTTGACATTCGACTAACGACTGTATGGATATTATTACAGCGATAGGATTGTAAGTTACACGGTAACTGTTTCACATGAAAGGTAGTAGTCATTGAATTTGACTCTTCCGATGATTAGGGGTCACGGTGTGTTGCTAGACGCTATCCCGTGATCGTTAGGCATGAAGGGCATTTTCGTAATTTGCACTTTGTGTCTACGGCAAACATATTCGGAAGCCTATCGGGTCACACACATATGAACATCTACCCGGATTAGAATGTGGTTATAGTTGATAACCAAATAAGGAAAGTTTTATCTCACGACTATAAAGGTTATAGTGGTAAATGAATATGGTGGTATTTATTTATTTTGAATAAATTAAATACAAGATATTAATTATGTTGATTAATTAAATATACACATAATGTATGTGTGTCGAAATTTATTGTGTATATTGATACACATTGATTTTGCAAATTAATTAATCATAGTAGTATATTAATTAAAGAATATTCCGGATGCCAAATCTTTGGTAGAGGGACGCCATATTCACGCCACTTACAAGTGTATAGGATACATTTGAATTGTGCAATTTAATTAATAAAGATTACCATAATATTAATATTAGCTATTAATTGATTTTGAAAAAATAGATTTATGGTAACAAGATAAAGATATATTCAATATAAGATATTGTCAATATATATCTTGGAAATATATTTAATATAGGATATTGAATATTAATGAGATAAACCAATCAATTATATTTTCCATATTTTACTAGTAAAAGGTTTTCTTTCTCTCCACTCCTATGGGGCACCACTTTTACCTATAAATAGGAAGTGGGTGTCAAGCTCTTTTGTACATCATAATTCCAAGAGCTAATAGTTCTTGAGAAAATAGAGAGCTTCCTAGAAGAGTTTTATGAGGGAGGAAAAGTCGGTCTAGCAGCCGAGTTTTTCTAGTAGCAATCCAATGGTGGATTCCGGCGGGTTGTTCGTGTGGACTAGCGGTAGAGGCCGAACGCTTGAGCGGCTCCATGCATTGCTGCTCTCCTTAGACGGTCAAAGTGTCGATATTTTTGATCAACCAAGGTAACACCGTCTACTAACTTATTTGTTTATTGCTTAAACGAAGTCGATCTTGGGTCGATAGGAAATAAATTTTAAATTCCGCTGCGTTCCTGCGTAGATTTCCTAACAATGCAAACATGAAAATCTTCTTCTAACCTATTCTGGTCCTTTCAAAACTCATCAATTGCCTTCAAACATGTTCTTTCATCCATGGAGATTCCACAGGGGCATGATATGGCTCTAATACCAAATGTTAGTAATGATCCTCGAATATCACTATGGAAGTAAGACGATGCAATGACAATGCCATTGATGCTAAACATCATTGAAATCAACTTAGCACCACTTTACTCTATCTGTGAACGGTAAACCATATCAGGGTAAGGTTGCAACATCTTCTGAAAATTTACCTAGAGTATATGATGTAAACGAACAATATTTTACTATAGAACAAGGCGTGTGCTTAAAAAATTATTGCTCTTGCGCAAATAGTATTTAGGGGGAGAGAAATATATACCTACCATTATCAGTTGATGTGGTGTTCATGGAATGGTTGCTTGTACATCTTTTTTACTGAGAGCAATTGATACTAGGTAACAAATTTTCGCACTTAATTCAAAGAAGACTATCCCTACAAAACCCCTGCTAGGCTATTTTATCACTGAGCTAGCTATGCCTGGTCAAAGGTCACATATAGTGTATTTAATCGGATATGTGGTCATGTGGCGTGGTGTGGTGTGTCTCTGTGTGTGTGGATACATCTGTTGCGGGTGTGCTGACCGAATTCATAACTACCACCTGATTTGTCAACAATTATGATATTTCTATCATATGCATGCTACATGAAGTAATAAAATGTCTTTATTTTAATATATTCTTTTTCTATTGTATCCATACAAAGGGGGTTTAATTATGCATGGAAGTAATGATACAAACACAATTATTCAGTCACAACGAATGATACACCATATTTTTACAATCTATACTTGGAGTTATATATTAACAAGAAAAAAAATTTGCTCGCCTTTTGCTCTTTGAAGTAATTGATTTGTTGAATCTAGAACAGTCTCTAAATATGTCAAGTGAGTGCCCTCCCTCCCCTCTCCAACCCTTGGGAGAAACCTCCCAAACTTACTATTATAAACATATATTTCTCAATTACCATCTTTTCATTATCTTTGGCATGCGTTCCAATTGATACGCTTTCATTATGAAATTATATATATTGTATAAATAATAACATCCTGTTGCTATTGATACAAATGATTAGCCTTATTTTCAAAGGATGATGTGCTATTCACCATATTGTTATTGTTTTTTTATCGAGTGATTTGTAACTATTATCGATCCAAGCTGATTTTTTTGCAATTATGTATGTAATTATGTGTAGAAATTGTGTTTATATGGTGTGACTTTTAAAGGAGAAGTTTTGTTATCAAAATTTGAATGTGAGGAATATGTTTTGGATTTCAAAATTGAATACCAATTAGTATTAGGTTTAATTTGTTGTATGATACATTGAAAAATGATGTATGATGAGAAAAAAAATTTTGCCTTAGAAAGTATGTATGATGAGAAAAACAAATTGCCAAAAAAATGATGTATGATGAGAAAAAAATGGTTATTTGTTTATAAGGACTAGTTTTGAGACTTAATTGGTATTTAGGACACACTTAAAAGATCATTAGTTATATAGACACAATTAATTTATGTTTCCTATAATACCCCTAGGCAATAGCAGCTCTCAGTAGGGGAAGGGGTGTGCTCCCGTGTTTTGATATACGGAGAAGTTTCTACGGTTTTCTTCCCTTGCTCCGGAATGTGTAGATGTCCTGGGTTTAATTAGATGCCCTTCGCAGCTCCTTTCATCGCCAGGACCCTTTCTTCACTGTTGTGGAGCGGAACCCTTCTTTCGACCTCCGGTGATTTGATTTATGGTGTAGTTCTCTGGTGCTGCCTTCAATAATGCATGGGCTCTCTTTGATTCTCTTTGATGCTCCTTCCATCAATGGAGTGGCTGAACCCATCTTCTGAGCTATGGTGTTTTGATTCGGAGAAGTCCCTGATGCTCTTCCCTTGCTTCGGCTTGTGTTGATCGTCACTGGGTTTGAATTCATGTAAAAATTGGGGGTTTTCTCTGTTTTGTCGGATTTGGCTGCTCAATTTCTTGTTTTGAGGATTCAGACTCTTAGATATTGCTTCTTTGGAGGTTGGTTTTCACTGCTCCCCTTGACTCTGTCGGGTAGCTATTATCGGGTTTTTTTAAGAAACTATATGGTTTTCAACCTTCAAAGATTTGGTCTACTGTTGTAATACGATATGAGTTGGCCTCTTCTTTGATTTCTACTACTTCTAATGCTACTGTATTAGAGATTGTCTCCCCTTCACAGTTTGTGTTACCTGCTGCTTTGATTTCTGGAAATGTTGACGTTAATTCTGATTTTGTTGTTACCCATGCTGCTCCTGCTCCTGCTCCTTCTAACTCTTCACTTGTTATCAGGCCTGATCATGTCTTTTGTTAATGTTGGTTCTGATGTCTTTTGCTAGCTGGTGGTGTTTTGATACTTTGGTTATCCATGTTTTCCTTAATCTGAAGAGACTCCTTGTTTTGCACATGTTGAGATGCAACATGAACTGCCTGTGGTAAAAATACTTCCATTGATAAATTAGTTAGCTTAAAGCACTTTTTATGTTCTAACATGGGTTAAGAACCTTGCCAAAGAATATCATTTTGTAAAGACAAAAGTATATGATCTTTTAACCACCATAATATCGACAAATGCTGAATTACTATAGGCCTGAATGGATACAGATTTGTCAAAGGCCTAAATGGATGCAGATTTGTCAAAGGTGTTAGACTTATTTCTGAGTTTTAGTGATGAGTGTCAGACTAGCTGTTATAGTGCAAAGGCAAAAAGATGTCTAGATCAAATGTATAGGTTTATTAGAGTTTGATCTTTGTATAGGTTTGATCAAACAAGCACTGTAATGGTCAGCTGACTTATATCAGGAGACGGTCTAGATCAGTAGGGTAGCTAGGTTAGTAAACTAGTCAGGAACCTGCTGAAGACTGAAGGCTGAGGGCTCAAACTCAGTTAATGAAGGCTAAGGGATCAAACTTAGTAATTAAAGTCAAGGATATGAAATCAAAATTTAGGGAAGTCTGTGATGACCTAAACTGATTCCATATACCTTGTGTACAAGGTCTAAGTTCTACAAGTTGGATGGTGATTGGAACTTAGTTATATGCAAAAAGGTGTAATCTAACTTCATAAATAAAAGTTAGATAAAAGAAGTAAGCTGCATTGTGTTTTAAACATAGCAAATTATGGTTCAAAATTTTACCGATATGTATTCCAAATAGACTCATGAACTACCTGATACATATACCTCGAATTATTCAAGATTACATTGGAAGAAAACAAGGATAAGAACAGCTAACTACCTCTGATTTATCAAACAAATTAATGGTTAAGATTAAAAGGACGTTGGGATGATTGAGGGCCTTATCCAATGGTTACAAGTCAAAGGGTGGATAGACTGCATTCTGTCAAAAAGCAGTCTGACTGTGTCAGTACTATGAACAGTGACAGAAAGCAAGTCAAATAGGACAAAATCTGGAACGGCTATATTTGAATTTCAAATATAAGTCACAAGCATTCCTACCTATAAATAGAGGACTTCTAATTCAGATACAAGTGATGAAAATAAAAAGAAAAACAAGAGTCAATTCTGAGCTGCATTTTCTTATCAAGAAAAACACCCTGCTGAACCTACTGAGCTTAAGGCTTCTGATCCATAGAAAATCTTCAAGTGTAACCTACATTCAAGCTACATCAAGTTTATACACTTGAAGACCGCAAGCTGCTGATCATATCATCCTGATCAAGCTGCTGCAACTGAATCATTTACTTGATTCAATCTTTCTTTTACAAGAATCTACTGAAGACAGTGAAGCATCTTTGGGGTGTGAAAGACTTTTGTTTGTGGTGGAGCTGGTGAAGAGGCAATCCTACCCTTCAAAGACCAGTGGAAGACTTTGGAGCAGCAATCCTACATGTTCCAAGTGTTCAGTTTGTGAAGCCATAGTTATTGGTGAAGGACAAGCAACATAGGAATCTTTGTAATAGCTACATCAAAGATCTCTAGTCAATTACCTCCAACATCACAGGAGAAGAGTGGACCGACGACGAGGATTACACCACCGGAACCACTATAAAATCTCGCCTACTTACTTTCTGCACTTACATTACGCATTTAGTTTATTACACACATCAACCTACTGAATCTAGCAACTGAAATCACACATATACACTACTGAGTATCTAATACTTAGTATCATATTTTACAACAAGTAATAAGGCTTAATTTTTGATATTATTCCGCTGCACAAATTCAGTAAGTTCAATAGTCAGCAGACTACTGAAGGTCAGCAGACTACTGAAGTATCAGCAGGCTGCTGAAGTTGCTGAGTTTGTTAACTCCAAAAGTTTTAAGTGTTAAGTTTATTCACCCCCCTCTAAACTTAACCAAAGCCTTTTCAAGGGACCAACAATTGGTATCGGAGCAGTGCTTCTGTTCTGAAGTAATCCTACTTGTTGTGCTTGTGAAAATACTTTGAAAACTTTTTCAAGTTACTGATTTTCAAAGCTTTGCATCATGGATAACAACCAGTATACTAGAACAATGCTGATGTGTTCTTTAGATCGTTTTGATGAATATAAACGTTGTATGCATGCTTATCTAGCTGTAACACATGATGAAATGATGGATGTACCGACTGATGGCCCACTGGAGATTACCAAAGCAGTAACAGTGAGAGATGAGACACGGTACATTCCAAAACCAAAAAGAGAATGGAATGCTGAAGATAGAAAGAGAGAAAATCTTAACAATATTGCTATTGATATCATATACAGAACTCTGGATAGCAATATGTATATGAAGGTGAAAGATTGCAAAACTGCAAAGGAACTTTGGGACAAGATACAGTTAATCTGTGAGGGCACTGATGCTATCAGGAATAACAAAATCAGTGTGGCCAAAAAGAGGTTTCAAAAGTTCAAAATGCTACCTAATGAAACCATTGAGCAAATGGATTCTAGATTCAATGCTATCCTGGATGAACTTACCCTACTGAGTGTAAGTTATTCAAAAGAATAGATCAACTCAAAAATCTCGGAAGCATTACCTGACAAAGAAGTTTGGGAGATGAAAGTCACTGCCATAGAAGAAATGAGGAAGTTACATGAAGAGGATACCTTCAAATTATTCTCAGATCTTAAAGCTTATGAATTCAACAAGAGATTGGTTCCTACAACTGAAAAGGAAGAACCAAAAACAACTGCATTGGCTGCCAAAAAGTTCAAAATGCTACCAAAAACTTCAGGAGCTCAAGATGATCTGCTGGATGAGATGCAAGAGCAAATTGCCCTACTGAGCAAGAAAATCAGGATAATGAAGACGGAAAGGGCTCTCCCTGAAATTTCACTAAGAAATTCAGTGAAAAGAAGAGGGATGATTCCAGGAAAGACAATGATTACTTGTGTTTCCAATGCAAGAAACCATGACACTTCAAACCTAACTGTCCTGAATTAAAACAAAGTAAGGAACCTGATTATCTTTGCTTCAATTGCAAGAAGCCTGGACATTTAAGACCTGATTGTCCAGACCTACTGAAGACTAAGAGTCAACAAAGAAGACATGGCAAGAAAGCTATGGTTGCTGAAGATGAATCAGGATATGAAGTTGAGTCAGAAAAGGGTAATGAATCTGATGACACGGCACTGGTGGCTGATATGGAAGATTATGCATTAATGGCAAACATGGATGAAACAGAGGAGGTATACAATACTGTATCAATAAACACTCCTGCTGGAAGTGATTGTGAATCAACTTGTGGTTCAAATCCTAGAAATTCTGATAATGATGAAACTTTGGATGCCATCCTTAATCAACCGAGGATAATACAATCTGGTTATGAGATTGTGAAGGCTGAAAAAAAAGCTCTTCAATTAGAAGTTGATAGATTAAATGCTGAATTAAGAATTCTCAAAGGAAAGGAAAAATAAGTTAGACAGAATCAACATAAGCCTGCTGAACATCCAGCAGCTGTTGAGTCTGCTGAACCATCTTGTTCTTCCACTGCATTCAAATCTGGAAGGCCTTATGGTGATAAAACAGGGCTTGGATTTGGAACTCAACAATCCAATAAGAGTGGATCCAGTAAAGTCACTGAACCTAGTACTAGGATTGGTCCTAAGTTTGTGCCTGCACAAGATCCAACTCCCAAAAGGGTTGCTGAGGCAGTGAAGCCTACTAAGAATGCTTCAAAGAGGCAAAATCAGAAGTCTAAAAGGACATTAGTACCTAACAAAAAGGGTAAATCCAAAGGTAGGACTGCTGGACCTTCTAGACCCACTGATAGCAGACCTGCTACCAAGTCTGCTGGACCACAAAAATGGAAAAACCAGAAATATTCCAAGGATAAGAATCCTAAACCCAAAAATGTTAATCATTCTAGAGATACTTATCTCAGGGGGAAAGGTAGATTGTTCCCTACTGATGATGATTGGAATATTCATGCACCTACTGCTAGAAACAGCAAGTATAACCATGCTGCTGGGGTAAAACCTAAGCAATGGAATCAGCAGAGGACTCAGCAGAGGACTTATACAAGGCCTCAGCAGGGACCTCAGCAGAATCCATATTACAGAGCTGTTCCTAACAGACAGCAATCCAATGGTTATACTAATGCTTCTAACAACAGAAATCACTTCAAACAGCATTACATACCAAAAGGCCAGAAAGCATATGTGAATCCTACACAACCAATTGTTAGACCTTATGGATGTGTAGAATACATGTATGAACCAAAGTATGACACTTTTAGGAGAAGACCTTATGGAAACATGCCAGGGGTCATGCTTACCACTGACCATCATGGACCCAAACAGGTTTGGGTACCTAAAATGTATTAACATTGTTTTGTAGGGTGTCTGGTACTTTGACAGTGGATGTTCCAGACATATGACAAAGAATAAGCACTATTTGTCAAACTTTGTGGCAAAGGATGGTCCAAGGGTGAATTTTGGCAACAAGAATACACCTGGATACACAAGAGGATTGCACACTTGTGAGGAATGGACTAACAATCAGGAATGTTGCATATGTTGAAGGACTGGACTACAACTTGCTGAGCACTGGACAATTCTGTGACATGGGATACAAGGTCACTTTTGACAAAAACACATATACTGTCATTAGTGAAAGATGTGATCAAGTTGTGTTGGCTGGAAGAAGACAACAAAACATGTATGTTGTGGATTGGTCTACTGCAGTACCAGAAACATGCCTGATTATGCATACCAAGTCAGAACTTAATTGGTTATGGCATAAGAAGTTGAATCATCTAAAATTTGATGATATCAATCAGTTGGTGAAGAAGAAACTGGTGATTGGTTTACCTGAGATCACATTGAAAAAGGATACTATATGTGATGCATGTCAGCAAGGTAAACAAACAAAGTCAAGCTTCAAATCAAAGACTAAGCAATCAACGAATAGAGTCTTGGAGCTGATGCATATGGATCTATTTGGACCAGTTACACCAACAAGTGTTACAGGAAAGAAGTACACTCTGGTAGTTGTGGATGATTATTCAAGATACACTTGGGTGGTATTTATGAACAAGAAAAGTGAAACACTTCAAAAGATGCCTGAACTTTTGAAGAGATTACAAAATGAGAAAAGTTTGACAGTAGTAAAAATAAGATCAGACAAGGCTACTGAGTTTCTCAATAAAATTATTAGAGAATACTGTGAACAGAATGGTGTACTGCATCAACTTGCTGCTGCTGGTACACCTCAGCAAAATGGTGTTGCTGAAAGAAGAAACAGAACATTAAAAGAAGCTAGGAAGAACTATGATTTGTGAAGCATTGCTACCTGAAAGATATTGGTCTCAAGCAGTTAATACAGCATGATATGCACAAAACAGAACCTCAGTGAACAAGAAGATGCTGAAGACACCTTATGAGATTTGGAATGGAAGAAAACCTAACATATCCTATTTCCATCCATTTGGAAGCAAGTTTTTTAACTTAAATCATAAGGAACATTTGAAGACATTCCAACCAAAATCAGATGAAGGAATTTTCTTGGGATATTCTTCAGTCAACAAGGCATTCAGGGTACTAAACAAAAGGTCATTAAAACATGAAGAAACAATCCATGTTGTGTTTGATGAACCTAAGTTCACTGGTATGGAAAATCAAGCTTGTGACCCTGCTGAGAATCTACAAGTCACTGATCCAGATTGTGTTGAAGTTTTGGAAAGATTCAATGACTTAAAGGTTTCTACTGAACACCCTGCTGGTAATACTACTGATGCAACAACTGAAGCAGTTCAAGGATGTGTTGAACCCCCTGTTGAAGAAACAGCAGACCTACTGAAGATGAGGTTCCTGAGAATCAATTTAACCAGAATCCACAATGGTTAAGGGATCACCCTGCTGAACAAGTTATTGGCAACATACAGCAAGGTGTGAGGACTAGAAGACAATTAGAAGCGTTGTTTACTTGTTTTCTATCTCAAGTTGAACCTAAAGTTGTTGAAGAAGCAATTTCAGATCCAGATTGGATAATTGCTATGCAAGAAGAATTTGAAAGAAATCAAGTTTGGACACTAGTGGAAAGGCCAAATCATGCAAATATAATTGGTACTAAATGGGTATACAGAAACAAATTGGATGAATCTGGTACCATTGTGAGGAATAAGGCCAGACTAGTAGCAAAAGGCTATTCTCAAGCAGAAGGAATAGATTTTGATGAAATATATGCACCTGTTGCAAGATTGGAAGCTATCAGATTATTCTTGGCACATGCTGCTTATAAAAAATTCAAAGTATATCAAATGGATATCAATAGTGCATTCTTGAATGGCATTCTAGAGGAGGAAGTGTATGTTCAGCAACCTCCTGGATTAGAAGTTAAAGATCAAGAAGATAAAGTGTATAGACTCAATAAAGCACTTTATGTCTTGAAACAAGCACCAAGAGCTTGGTATGAGACTCTATCTCAATTCTTGGTGGACAATAGTTTTACAAAAGGCACCATTGATAAGACTCTTTTCAGAATCAATGAAGGGGACAGCACCATGCTGGTATAAATCTATGTTGATGACATATTTTTTGGTTCTGAAAATGAATTGCTATGTGAAAAGTTTGCAAATCTAATGAAGAGTAAATTCCAAATGAGTATGATGGGAGAAATGAACTACTTTTTGGGATTGCAAGTTAAACAGATGAAAGATGGAATCTTCATTCATCAAACCAAGTATACCAAGGAGTTACTGAAGAAGTTTGGTATGGAAAACAGCACCAAGATATCCACTCCTATTAGTACAAACATCAGATTGGATGAAGATAAGAAAGGCAAAGATGTTGATCAGACCTTATACAGAAGGATGATAGGTAGTCTGCTGTACCTCACTGCCAGCAGACCTGATATATCCTTTGTTGTAGGTGTTTGTGCAAGATTTCAATCAAAACCTAAAGAAAGTCATTTAGGTGCAGTCAAAAGAGTTCTCAAGTATCTAAAGGAGACTTTGGGAGTAGGGATATGGTATTCTGATGTGATCCAGCCCAAGCATTATTTGAAGACAATGAAGATGGGCTTGGTTAAATTACAATCATAGTGATTTATTTTGTTTATTTTAGTTTCGGTGTTTTATTGAATAAAACGGCCTTAGGCCCGTGTCAAAAGTTGCCCATATGTTAGTATATTGGGTTAAGTGTTTATTTTTAGCAAATAAATGTCATTTGGGCTTATTAGTTGCAAGTTAGGTCCACTAAATAAAGTGGCGAAAATTACTAAGTAATTTGTCCCACATTGCTTAGGAAGTTATTTGTCTCTTATTTTGTAGCCTATATAAAGGCATTCTACTTGTTCTTTTAGAAGACATCAATATACCTACATTTGAGTGAAATATTATTTGATTAAGCATTGTCTTAATTGTGCACCTTGTGTGTGTGAGGTTCTCTTGGATTGGAGGATCGCCCCCCTTGGAGAACTTATCAACGTAAGTGAGCATTACGTTGTGGCGTTCCCACCGTTGTCTTGGTCTAAGGCGCGGATTTAGCTCCCATTGGTTATCACCAATTTCTTCCTAGGCAAAACAAAGGATTTGATTCGTAAGAATCACATCAGTTGGTATCGGAGCTCAGTAATTGTTGGTAATCAAATATCCCTTTTCGTTTCGTTTTATTTCGTTCATCGTTTTTGTTTTCGTTTCTACAAATCTGTGTTCTTGTTCTTTGTGATTAAAAAAAAAAAAAAAAAACCTAAATCTGTTTCTGCGTTTCTTTCCTGCGTTTTTCCTGTTCTTGTTTTTCGTCGTCTGTTTACCCTAATAAATCATATCCAAAAATTCCAAAAGAATTATATGTTTTAGTTCTTTGTGTTATCTACAAGTTTCATTCCTTGTGATTCTCGAAATTCTCAGTGGAAATCGTTCAAAAAGTGTCAACAAACAAATTTATCAAAATCGTAAAATCCTGTGATCAGCTTCGTATTCTTGTGTTTGTGACCCCTAATACATTCTCAAATCGAAAAGTGGTTAAGATAAAAGTTGTAGATCGTTAACTTTCCTACGACTTTTCTCTTTTGTATTTTTCTAAATTCTCCCCGGAGTCCATTCAAAAAAATTGTTGAAAATTCTGCAGTTTAGATCTACAAACTGCCCTGAAAACCAATGCTTACCTTAAAATCCGTAAAATCTTCCATTTACGTCCAAAAATTCTGATATTTTGCGATTGAATAGAAAACTTCCATATCTAAATTTTATCTCTTTTGTGCAACTTCAAATTCGTAATTTATCATGCCTGAAATCATCTTTTAGCCGAAAATATCACACCTAGGTGTGAAAACTTTCACACCCGTGCAATTCTACGATCATCCATTTTCTTTCCTTCTTTGAGTCCTTTCTTTTCCCAGTTCTTCCTAATCACCTTTAGCAACTTTCCTACACCTCAAGCACTAGCCTAGATTCGTTTTGCTCGTTATTTTGATTTGTTTATAAAAGGGTGCTTTACTTTCCACAAGAGCGAGGGTGAGTGTAAACACGAGTGTCTTGGTGAGGGTTTATTGTCTATCCTATGGAAGACTATAAACATTATGAAGTTTTGAGTAATGAGTATCTTAAAGAGAGATTGGCTGCCCGTGTCAAAGCTTTTAGTGACGAGAATAATGAAAATTTTGAAAGGGTTTATGCGGAGATGGCTGCTATGAGGGCATCCATTCAGAATTTAACAGTGCAAATGGCTAATCTTGCTCATGGTGCCCAACCTGTTGGTGCACAGTGGAAGAGGGAAATTGGCTTACATTCGAAAAATTTTCTGGCTCACAGTAAGAAGGCCAGAGCTTTAGTGGCCGAGAAAAAAGAAGAGATTATTAGTGTTTGTGAGGAGAAGTTGGAAGAGGAGGAATGTGAAAGTGTAGTGGATTTGCAAAGGCCTGAAATTTTAGAAGAGTTGGTAACAAGTGTTGATGAGACAGTTCTCACGACTGAGGCTCATGTTGACCTTCCTGTTGCTGATGTTGTTGTTGTTACTACAGAGACTGAATTGGTCGTTGAGGCTGACGTAAGTCCGATTGAGGTTGAAGTTCGCATGAATGAGGTACAAGATGATTCACTTTATTTTGATGGTGAAGCTGTTGAAGTTTGTGAACTCGGTTGACGTGATGGTGCTATTCAAAACGTTACGGTGTTTACACGATTATTCGATCCGTTCCTCCCGAATTGTAATTCGTTGGATTTCGTTATTGCTAATTTTTATGTTGCTTCCATTTCATTATACGAGAGGAGGACGGATTCATTGTTCACTTTGTTCTATTTTGTTGGTGGTATTCGGTATATGGACCTGCGGCGTATGTTGGTCCAAGGTTTCTATTTGATCCGGTGGTTTCAAGTATCCCTTTGATCGAGGACGAGATCCTTCCCAACCGGGAGGGAATGATGTGATCCAGCCCAAGCATTATTTGAAGACAATGAAGATGGGCTTGGTTAAATTACAATCATAGTGATTTATTTTGTTTGTTTTAGTTTCGGTGTTTTATTGAATAAAACGGCCTTAGGCCCGTGTCAAAAGTTGCCCATATGTTAGTATATTGGGTTAAGTGTTTATTTTTAGCAAATAAATGTCATTTGGGCTTATTAGTTGCAAGTTAGGTCCACTAAATAAAGTGGCGAAAATTACTAAGTAATTTGTCCCACATTGCTTAGGAAGTTATTTGTCTCTTATTTTGTAGCCTATATAAAGGCATTCTACTTGTTCTTTTAGAAGACATCAATATACCTACATTTGAGTGAAATATTATTTGATTAAGCATTGTCTTAATTGTGCACCTTGTGTGTGTGAGGTTCTCTTGGATTGGAGGATCGCCCCCTTGGAGAACTTATCAACGTAAGTGAGCATTACGTTGTGGCGTTCCCACCGTTGTCTTGGTCTAAGGCGCGGATTTAGCTCCCATTGGTTATCACCAATTTCTTCCTGGGCAAAACAAAGGATTTGATTCGTAAGAATCACATCATATTCCAAGGATGGAAGTTTCAAGGTTATATCCTACTCAGATTCTGACTATGCTGGATGCAAAATTGATAGAAAAAGCACCACAGGAACCTATCAGTTAATGGGAAATAGACTAGTTTCCTGGTTTAGCAAGAAACAGAGTTCTATATCAACTTCCACTGCTGAAGCTGAATACATTGCTGCTGGAAGTTGCTGTGCACAAATACTGTGGTTAAGGCAACAATTAAGGGATTATGGAATTGAAGAAAGAGAAATTCCAATTATGTGTGACAACACAAGTGCAATAGCAATCACAGAAAATCCTGTTTTGCACTCAAGAACCAAGCATATTGATGTAAGACATCATTTTATAAGAGATCATGTTGAAAAGAAAGATGTGGTGGTTCTTTATATCCCTACTGAAGATCAACTTGCTGATATTTTCACTAAACCATTGGATAGTGAAAGATTTGCTAAACTAAGGACTGAACTTGGAATTATTAAAGTTGACTGATAATCAGCAATGTACTGGAATTCACCAAGGGGATTAGTCTTTGCTATGTTGGGTGAGCTCACTTAGCAGATTAGTCATTGGTATCAACAATTCCATGTACTTATGTTTGGACAATTGAGAAAATGAGGTTGCCAAGGGGATTGGTCTTTGTCATGTTGGGTGAGCTCACTTGACAGATCACCATTGGTATTAAACTTCATCTTGTATTATCAATTGAACAAAACAAGAAGGAATCAAATATCAGCAAAGTTACACTGTCAGCAAGCCGCTGAAGCATATTTGTCGCAGACTGCTGAACCAACTCTGTTGATGACAAGGCTGTTGAATGAAACGTTACTCAGTCAAACTTATAAAAGTCAAAAAGTAAATGGCGGGATATTTATTCTATCCTTTATAACCATAGTTAACACGATCTAACGGTTACAAACGTTATGGAGAGTTAATGGGCCACGTGTCAGGACCGCATTCACTCAGATTTAATCGTGGTTAATAGCACTGTACACGTTCTGACAGTTTCAACTGCATCTGTCCATATATATACAGCCTATTACACAGAAGATACTCTCTACTCTCAATCTGCTATCTCTATGCATTTACACTGTGTGAACACAGATTTGAGAAATTATTTTCTTCATCTTTTTCTTATAACAATGGCCGAAAAGGATGATGTTCAAATTGGAACAAGTCAAAGTGTAAGAGGTTTTGTTGTTGATGCTAATCAAACAGAAGGTTTGGAGAGTGTGAAGGTTTGGAGAATGTGTTGAATATAAGATTGGAAACAATCTCATACACAAATGTTGTTAGCTTCCGGAGAAATATTGTGACAAGACAAGGAAGAGAAGCATTCACCACCACAGTTAATGCTCATGAGATTGAAATTTCCTCAAATCTACTGAGGGAAGTTTTTGGTTTTGCAGAAGTAATAGATGTTCCAACAAATCCTAAGGAAATGGGATTGTCAAAGATGGATTTTGTTGACAAAATCAAGACCAATAATGCCATCAAATCAATTCCAGGCATTAATGTGAAACACATTAGATTTGAATACAAACTGCTGAGCATGATTAATGCAAAGATTATCTTAGGACTCATTGGGAGTATGGACACTCTATCAGGACCCAAAATAGAACTTCTGATGATTATTTGCAGAAGTATGAAGTTTGATTGGGCTGGATACTTTATCCACTATATGAAGAAGGTTGCAAAAGAAGAAAAAGAAGGGACAAGGAAATCCAAGGCCTTACCCTTAGGATTAATGGTTCAGGCCCTGCTGAATCATTTGAAAATTGTTGATGTTGCACCAGTAAAGATAAATAAATCCAGATACAAGAAAGAGATTGACTATCCTATCCCTGATCTGGATGATGATGAAGAAGGTGTTGATGAGGCTGCTGATAGTGATAATGGTGGAGATGATGGTGATGCTGGTGGTGAGCAGGTTAAGAAAGTTGTTAAACTTGCTGCACCAAAGAAAGTTACTGAGAAAAGAAAGGCTACGGACACAAGAAAAATTACGAACTGTTAAAGCCTAGGAAGACCAGGAAGCAAACAGCTGAGACTGTTGAGTCTACTGAGGGACCAGTAGAGATTGAAGTTACTGAACCTGCTGTAGTTGCTAAGAAGAAGACTGTTGCTGAGGTTTTGAAGGAGCAACAGAAAGAAGCTAGTAGAAAAAGGAAAGTTATTGATCTTGAAGATGATCCACTTTCCAAAAGAATGAAAGAGATTGCCAAAAAGAAGAAACATGGCAAAGGAAAGCAGTTAAGAGTTTTGGAGGCTCAAAGGGAACAAGAAGAAGAAGTAGAGGAAGAAGTAGAAGTAGTAGGAGAGGCTATTGATGCTGAGCCATTAACTATTATCAAGCCTACTGAGGATCTAGAGGTTGTTGTTGAGCAACCTGCTGGAGAATCACAGCAAACTACTGACCCTGAGCCTGCTGTAGAAACTGCTGAATCCTCCTCTGCAAACGATGCTGAGCCTACTGAAACTGCACAAGTTGTTGTTGAGCAACTTGTAGAAGAACCACAGCAGACAACTGAGTCTACACCTGCTGTGGAAGTTGAAAAGTTTGTAGAAGAACCACAGCAAACCACTGAGTCTGCACCTACTGTGGTAACTGAAACACTTGTACAAGACCCTGCAATAGCTCAGGGGGAAGAGCAGTCTGCTGCTAACCCTGCTGATGAGCATATAAGTCAGGAGGAACCAAGTGTGATATAGATGGAGGTAGTAAGAACAAACATACAATCTGAGCAACCTACTGACCTACATGCATCTGTGGAAGAAACTCTGACTCTGCTAGTTGGGACCTTTGGAGGTCAGCAGAGTGAACAAACAGCTCCCAGAAACCAACTATGCCATTTGAAAGATTTGAGAAGAAAAAGAAAGAGGAGTTTGTTGATCCTAAACTCCAACAAGTGGCTGATTATTTTCAATGGAAATTTGGATATTATAAAAGACAAAAGCCTGATGCACAACCAATGACTGATTTTGAAGAATGGGCTTTTGATAAGTTGGGAGTTGAAAATTTGTTGGATCTAGTTGATACCTCTCTGCTGCAATCAAGATTGATGGATATTTTTTATGAACAACAAAAAGAAGAGGGTGTCAAGTTTAAGTACCCCAGAGATGACAGTGATGATTCATCATCATCATCTGATTCTGGTGGTGATCATCCATCAGGTCCAGGAGAAACCAATGGGACTGCAATGTTTAATGAACCAAGAGTGGAGCAGTCCACTGATGCTGGTCAGTCTACTGAGAGACAACAGACTGGACAAATGGATCAGGATTTGGAAAATCTCACCATAAATGAACTGGAGGCACAAATCAATGAGGGAATAGATATTGGTGCAAACAGATTGGTTGGTGAGGTAGATGATTTGTTTGTTGAACAACCTGAGGATCAACAGAATGTTGATTTGGATGAAGAAAGAGTTACTGATATCAGTGAGCCTAGTGTCAGTTCAGAGGAATCTATTCAATATCAATACTGCATTGACACTGAGGACACTTTATCCAAGGCTGCAAATTTTATAAGAAGGATTCCTGATATCAGTGAATTTCAAAAAGAAAACATGGATGTATTCCCTGATCAGGTTATTGTGGCACAAGTGGTTCAGGCTGCTGAGGTTCAGACAGCGCCTGAGCAAAGGTTGGAGATGGAGGTTCAGGCTGCTGAGGTTCAAACAGCACCTGAGCAAAGGTTGGAACAGGAGGTACAGGTTGTTGAGGTACAAACAGCACCTGGACAAAGGTTGGAACAATCTTTGGTTTAGAGGAAACCCCTGCCGTTGTTGTTGAACAGGCTGATGTAGTGGAGCCTACTGGAGACAATGCCACTGTAGGGAAAGATAGTCAGCAGAATGCTGTAATTGATGAGGATGAGGAGCTTGTGGACTATGACTACAGTGATGAAGAATTTCAATTTATGAGGAAGAATCTACTGATGATGAACTAGTGATTGAAGAACCTGCTATTGATCCTATCTTGGAAGAGTACCAAGGACCTCACCCTGCTGGAAGGGATATGACTTATGCCTTGGTGATCAGCAATCAGAGGCAACAATATAATGTAGAAGAGCCTACTGATGAAGCTGCTGGAGGAATGACTGGTGGGGTACCAGCACATGTCCTGGATGAGTTGAGGGCTATCAGGAATGACATGACACAGTTAAGGACTCAACTTGATAGACAGGAGCAAATATTTGAAGAACTGATGAATCTAATGGATAACAATAGAAAGTCTACTGAGACAGTTGCTTCAAACTACACATCTACTCAGTATGCCATTGCTGATCTAACACAAGATGTGAGGGGAATCAAACAGGGCAACACACTGAAGGAGAAATTTTTGAAAGATCAACTTGCATCCATTCATCAAAAGTTGGATAACTTGCTGAGGTACATAGACCTGCTGCACCTGCTGTTGCACCTCAACCTGCTGTACTAGATCCTAAACTCACTGAAAGGATAAATCTACTGGAGCAAACTTTACAAGGAAGGATCACTACAATTGACACTAGGACTGAAATTATTGAAGGTCAAATGAACAATCTAGTGTTAACACAGGAGAGTGTGCATGGCCTGATGTCCCGTTTTGTTGATGATGTCAATAAGGGGGAAGTGCAAACAGCAGAAGCAAAAGAGGCAGCTAGGATTTTTGCAAAGAAAATATGGGAAGCTGATACTAATGCATTCAGGGAACCTGCACCTTGCAGACTTCCACTTACTGATGATCTTCTCAAACTATATAAGAATGTATACAACAACAAAAGAAGACCTTATCATGACAAGGGCTTTCATGAAGGTCTAAACTCATTCTTGAGCTTGAAATTTTGGGAAGCAAGAGTTAAAGCCATGAGGGCTTCAAAGAGAGGAAAAGGTGGAAGAGGTGGAAGAGGTGGAAGAGGTGAAAGGAGTTTGCCTACCACAAATGCAAAAGAGTCACTCAATGAATTCAAGAAAGTTTATATGAGGTTAGGCTTCAGAGTACATCAGATAAATCAAACCCTACCTGAAGCATGGCATTGATGGAAACAAGTGAATCCTCATATTGACTTCTCTCTGATTGAAGATGAATGGATGAGAGATGATCATGGAAATAAGAGCCTATCAAGAACAAGCAGAAAAAGCAAGAGAAGAAAGGGAAAGAAGACAGTAGATCAGCATACTTTACACTGTTTTATATTTGCTGATTCTAGACTGTAATACTTTGAACAAATGATTATAATGAGAAATGACCAAGTTTGTTTTGTTTTTGTTTTAATCTTTTTGCTTTGCTGTTAGGAGAGGGTATTGGCATCATCACCAAAAAGGGGGAAATTGTTGGACTTATTTCTGAGTTTTAGTGATGAGTGCCAGACTAGCTGTTATAGTGCAAAGGCAAAAAGATGTCTAGATCAAATGTATAGGTTTATTATAGTTTGATCTTTGTATAGGTTTGATCAAACAAGCACTGTAATGGTCAGCTGACTTATATCAAAGCAGACTGGTCTAGATCAGTAGGGTAGCTAGCTTAGTAGACTAGTCAGGAACCTGCTGAAGAATGAAGGTTGAGGGCTCAAACTCAGTTAATGAAGGCTAAAGGATCAAACTTAGTAATTAAAGTCAAGGATATGAAATCAAAATTTAGGGAAGTCTGTGATGACCTAAACTGATTCCATATACCTTGTGTACAAGGTCTAAGTTCTACAAGTTGGATGGTGATTGGAACTAAGTTATATGCAAAAAGGTGTAATCTAACTTCATAAATAAAAGTTAGATAAAAGAAGTAAGCTGCATTGTGTTTTAAACATAGCAAATTATGGTTCAGCCTACTGATATGTATTCCAGCAGACTCATGAACTAGCTGATACATATACCTCGAATTATTCAAGATTACATTGGAAGAAAACAAGGATAATGACAGCTAACTACCTCTGATTTATCAAACAAATCAATGGTTAAGATTAAAAGGACGTTGGGATGATTGAGGGCCTTATCCAATGGTTACAAGTCAAAGGGTGGACAAACTGCATTCTGTCAAAAAGCAGTCTGACTGTGTCAGTACTATGAACAGTGACAGAAAGCAAGTCAAATGGGACAAAATCTGGAACGGCTATATTTGAATTTCAAATATAAGTCACAAGCATTCCTACCTATAAATAGAGGACTTCTAATTCAGATACAAGTGATGAAAATAAAAAGAAAAACAAGAGTCAATTCTGAGCTGCATTTTCTTATCAAGAAAAACACCCTGCTGAACCTACTGAGCGGCTACGGATCTAGAGAAAATCTTCAAGTGTAACCTACATTCAAGCTACATCAAGTTTATACACTTGAAGACTGCAAGCTGCTGATCATATCATCCTGATCAAGCTGCTGCAACTGAATCATTTACTTGATTCAATCTTTTATTTTACAAGAATCTACTGAAGACAGTGAAGCATCTTTGGGGTGTGAAAGACTTTTGTTTGTGGTGGAGCTGGTGAAGAGGCAATCCTACCCTTCAAGGACCAGTGGAAGACTTTGGAGCAGCAATCCTACCTATTCCAAGTGTTCAGTTTGTGAAGCCATAGTTATTGGTGAAGGACAAGCAACATAGGAATCTTTGTAACAGCTACATCAAATATCTCTAGTGAATTACCTCCAACATCACAGAAGAATAGTGGACTGACAGGATTACACCACCTGGAACCACTATAAAATCTGCCTACTTACTTTCTGCACTTACATTCTGCATTTAGTTTATTACACACATCAACCTACTGAATCTAGCAACTGAAATCACACACATACACTACTGAGTATCGAATACTTAGTATCATAGTTTACAACAAGTAATAAGGCTTAATTTTTGATATTATTCCGCCGCACAAATTTAAGTTCCGAAGGTCGACAGACTATGCACAAAGTTTGTTAACTCCAAAAGTTTTAAGTGTTAAGTTTATTCACCCCCCCCCCCCCACTAAACTTAACCAAAGCTTTTTCAAGGGACCAACAAAAGGACATGTGTGTACATAATTTTTAGAGATCATAATCATGATGGTCTCACATAAATGGCTTGAATTTGATGTAGATAACAGGGGATGATAATTGAGAAAACAAGATAAACATCACATCAGTTTGTCCAATTTCTGTCTTCATTCCTTCCAGCACAGGTGGATAGCGTACTTTCAACTAGTTGACTGAAGTAGAGTCACTGGTGTATATTTTAGCAATTAGTGAACTGACAAACAAAACATTGAGGGGTTGGGAAATGAGGGACGATGCTCTCAATATTTCAGACATTATACTAAAACGCTTCCATCATTACCTTAATAACATCAAAGTACTTCCAAAACCAAGACTAGCTCGTGCATCAAATCCTGATGCAGTGTCATTGATGTCACTGCATTTACAATTAGAGAATTGATGCAGTGGCATTGATGTCACTGCATATACAATTTGATACACAAATTTGGTAACTTTGTAAAATAAGTCTAGTGGCATTCACAATATTAGGCCTCAATCCGAGTCGATACTCTCTAGGGCTCAAGCTCGACTCGGCTAAAAAAATTTGGGCTTGATCGAGCCATAAAAAGGCAAGATCAAACTCGACTCACTAAATACTCGACTCGGCTCGTAAGCTCGATATTTTCTTAGGATTCTTTTAATTTTAATAAAATATATAACAAGATCGAGCTCGACTCGTCTAATTCTCGACTCGAATAATACTTTTTGAATTATAAAAAAGAATATTTTATAATAAATTTAACAAATATAATTATTTAAATAATTATTTAATAAAGCTCGATTAGCTCGCGAGGTACTCAATTACTATATTTTAAAACTCAAGATTGACTCGGTTAATTATATCAAAAGATATAGCCGTTTGAAGTCAATTTTATGAAAAAAGAAATCAATTTTCTAAAATCAAGTCAAAAAATATCAGTTGTCATCGCGGTGTCGCATCATCAAATGTCACTGCATCGCAGTCGTCTCTGCATCCCTTGGTCACAGCATCGCGGTGTTAGTGCATCGTAGTGTCACTTCATCGCGGTGTCTCTGCATCAGGGGTGGTCACTACATCTTGGAGTCTCTGAATCGGGGTGGCCACTGCATCACGGTGGTCAATGGATCATGAGTGGTCAATGCATCGTGATGGTCACTGCATCGGAGGTGGTCACTGCATCGGGATGGACACTACATCGTGGTGGTCAATGCATTGCGGTGGTCAATGAATTGCGGTGGTCAATGCATTGCGGTGGTCACTGCATCGCGGTGGTGAATGCATCGTAGTGTCTCTGCATCGCGGCGTCTCTGCATCATGATGTCTCTGCATCGAGGGTGGTCACTACATCGCGGTGTCTCTGCGCCGAGGGTGGCCACTGCATCATGGTGGTCAATGGATTGGGGTGGTCACTGCATCGTGGTGGTCAATGCATCGGAGGTGGTCACTGCATCGGGATTGTGACTACATCGCGGTGGTCAATGCATCGCGGTGGTCAAAGCATCGGGCTAGTCACTGCATCGAGGTGCTCAAAGCATCGGGCTAATCACTGCATCACGGTACTCAATGCATCGGAGGGGTCACTGCATCGCGGTACTCAATGCATTGAGGGTGGTCACTGCATCGGATGTGGTCACTACATCGGGGTGGTCACTGCATCGCGGTGGTCAATGAATCGCGGTGGTGAATGCATTGGGGTGGTCACTGCATCGCGGTGTCAATGCATCAAGGGTTGTTAGTGCATTACGGTGTCTCTGCATCGTGGTGTCTCTACATCGTGGTGTCTCTGCATCGGGGGTGGTCACTGCATCGCGGTGTCTTTGCATCGGGGGTTGCCACTGCATCGTAGTGGTAAATGGATCAGGATGGTCACCGCATCACGGTGGTCAATGAATCGCGGTGGTTAATGCGTCGGGGTGGAAAATGCCTCGCGGTGCTGAATGCATCGCGGTGGTCAATGCATCGTGGGTGGTCACTGCATTGCGGTAGTCAGTGAATCGGAGTGGTGACTCCATCACAGCGGGCACTACTTCGTGGTGGTCAATGCATCGGCTGGTCAATGAATCGCGGTGGTCAATGCATCACGGTGGTCAATGAAAAAAAAAAAAAAAATAAACTTTCACCGTCCGAAAAAAAAACGTCAAGGAAGAAAATAAAAAGAAAAATATAAAATATTAAAAAAAAAGGAAAACACAACAACAACAGCGTGAGATTCAAAAAAAATATACGTTCAGCGTGCCTATTGCCCTTTTTATTTATTATTTTTTTATTAAGGGTATTTTGGTCTATCTATCTAATTTGTGTCCTTATAACTAAGTGTTTGTTTTGAGTGTGCTTTTTGCCTAATTATGTCCCCTTTTGAATAATTGTCACAAAATAAATTTGCCGTAGAAAGTTGTCTTAGGATAAAAATAATAATTATCCTGTTGCAATAGCTAATACAAATAATAAATTAATTAATTAAAGAGATTTATAAATTAATTAATTATAGAGACTTTTTTGGGAAAACAAAGTCACACTTTTTGGGGAAATAAAATCACACTTTTAATGTAGTAGAGATATGTTTTTGTTTAGTAATGCAGTTTATGTATTTATCTTTGTATACTGCATAGGGACATACACTTTTGAGAACATGGCAAAACATAGAGAGCAAACATTCATCAAGCCTTCAACTATAAATGGTCAGTACAGGGTATAACAGAAGCCATTGTTCTTCGAAACACACGACACGAGTACTCAACAAAAAAAACATAGACCAATGACCTTAACATCCTAAAATCCTCCCCAAATTGGCGTGATGTGACGCCCCGTTCCCGGATCCGAGTCCTTATCCGGAAACGAACGCCCGGCATGTATAATATTAAATATAATCCAATATTATACATAAGCCTTACGTCATATATCATAAACACAATGCGGAAACGAAACGACTCGGGGAAAAATAAATTCCAAAGACCAACAAAACCAGATTCAATGCTGCACTAAAATCCAAAATGGAAATTGAAACGTCTTACATCAATTCCAAAACAAAAGAAGCTAAACGATCTAGTCTTACAACAAAGGCCACTAAACGAGCCAAACACAAAAAAAAACAACATTCAAAATGAATTAACAACATAGTTTGTAATTAAACTTGAGATAAATAAAAGTCTTCAAAACTTCAACACAAGTTAACTTCGTATCCAAAAGCATCAAACATCTTCGTCATACTCATCTTCATCAAAAACCTGTTCATCTTCTCATCCCAAAACATATAACGGGTAAGTACATACGTACTTAGTAACGAGTAGAAGCTATTGAAATCATGCGTTTTATAACGGAAACTAATCAAACAACAACTTGTTATTAGGCCAAAAGAACATGATCTTACATCTAACTATCACATTATATTCATGGTATAATATGAGGTCCCTAGTGGTTACTAGCTTAGCTTATCTATGTTACAGCATGTTTGCGAGGGCACTACACTTAGTGAGATATGCACTAAGACAAAAGTTGCAACCCTATAGAGATAAATCTCTAGCGGTCCCGAGACAATCAATCACTTTAACTGGCTAGCACTAGAAGCGTCCGGTGAATGACTATTTCGTTCGTGAGGTTGTCCGGCGGTATGATCACTACTTTAACTGGCTTTGTCTAGAATCCGGCAGTGACCATTACCACTTTATCTGGCCAACCAACACATTGCCGATGTTGTACTGTGCCTATTCAAGCTCTCATGATGCTTAATCTTTTATCTAGTCAATTACGTTTATTAAGCGATTAACTAGCCACCTAAGTTCTTTCAGGGCAAAAACTCCCTACTCCCTCTTCTTAGACTCTTAGACTCGAGCTAGCGTTACATACGACATTGATGAACCCTAGTTCATCAAAGCACAAGCCCTTTCATGCCCTTCCGACGGATCCGAACTTCAACTCCCTTTAAGAGTACATCCGGTGCCGAAACTAAACGAATCGGAAGCTCAATCGAAGCTTGTTCGTTCTCATTTAAACTTATCTAAGATCATTAACAAAAAAAAAACCATTCAAGCTAAGCATCAAAATAACACTAGCCACTAAAACCATCGTCTACCAATCATATTTATATATTACGAAAAGAAATAACACAACACAATAAACTAAACATTTAACTATACATTATATAATTATTTCATAATCTTCTCTTCTTCTTTTTTTTGTTTTATTTTTTTTTTTTTATTTTTTATTTTTTTTTCTGGAGACTTTCGGCTATAAGCAGCCTAGCTGCATAGATTAGGTTGATTCTTTCTTTTTTATTATCATTATTCTAATTATTATACAACATTTACACAGCATCCGGAAAATATATACATATACCCTTCTTTTCAAAGGCAACAAAACAAGTACTACTAACAGAGTACTAAAGTACTAAATATGAACAAGAGTAAAATATGTTAAAACCAATACTTACAAGCAAACGGGACGAAAATCGACGAAACAAGAAAACAATACCAACAACGACACAGTTAACTACGGTTGAACACTCATTTACTTTACATTAATCAAAATAAAACATCAATCATTCAATATGAAAACCCCGTTACCTTTGTATAGCGAGCAACACAACCAAACTTATGATTTGGTAGCCAAAAACCTAGCCTTTAACACCAACCTACAAATTGATCAAACCAATTGATCAAACTACGATTCTAATCACAAAAGCTACGAAAGGAAAAACTTTGAACACTCAACTTGTTCGAAACACGTAAATCCAAAATTGATAAAAAAAAAACCTAACCTTTCCCAACAAAACTTATATCAACACGATCCTTGCGTCACGTGGAGCGTTTTTCCCTTGAGAAGTCTGCGCAACCGAGCAACGGATTAGCCACGATTAACAAAAGTTTCTTCTCCTTCTTTTTTTTTTTTCTCACAAATCCGCGCCCCTTTTCTTGTTCTCATGAATAATGAAAGCGTAGAAGTGACTAATGAGGTTTAATTTCCTATTAAACCTCCCAATTATCTTTTATTAAATTAATTCCATAAAAATAAATCTTTTAAATTTCTTTTATCTTTTTCTTTACCATTATTATTTTATTTCTTAACCCTTTAAATATAATATTTGGATTTTCGATAAAAAGACCGAAGTGCCCTTTTCGAAAATCGGGATATTACATTCCTTCCCCTTAAGAGGAGTTTCGTCCTCGAAACTTGAACGTACCCGGAAGATCGACAAACTCGGGAACTCGGTCGTCAACACATCTTCTTCTTCCCATGTCGCTTCACTTGGTGAATGATTGCTCCATTGCACCAAGACCAAAGGGATTATCCTTCTCTTGACTACCTTCTCCTTCCTATCCAGAATCTTAACCGGCTTCTCAACATAAGATAGATTATCTTGAAGCAATTCCGGATCAAACTGAGATTCCACATCCGTAGAAGATAGACACTGCTTAAGCATGGATACATGGAAGACATTATGTACCCTAGACATCGATTCCGGTAACCGAAGTCTATATGCTAACTTTCCAATCCTTTCGATGATGTCAAAAGGCCCCACATACCTCGGACTCAGTTTCCCTTTCTGCCCAAACCTCTTAACACCCTTCATCGGAGAAGCTCGTAGATACACTCTGTCCCCAACTGCAAACTCTAACGGTCTTCTTCTGATATCTGCCCAACTCTTCTGTCGGTCTTGAGCGGCTTTAAGATTCTTCCGTATCAGCTCAACTTTCTCTTTAGCATGCGTAACTAACTCCGGCCCCGTCAATCGCTTTTCCCCAACTTCGTCCCAATAAAGTGGAGTCCGGCATTTCCTACCGTACAAGGCTTCAAACGGTGGCATCCCCAAACTAGCATGATAACTGTTGTTATAAGCGAACTCTGCCACTGAGAGGAAATCATCCCATGATCCCCCTACTTCAAGAACGCAAGCTCTAAGCATGTCCTCGAGAGTCCGGATTGTCCTCTCGGACCGACCGTCCGTCCGCGGGTGAAAGGCGTACTCAAGTCCGTCTTTGTTCCAAAAGCCTTTTGCAACCCTTTCCGAAGTGACTTATGAATCTGCTATCTCTGTCGGATACGATAGATAAAGGCACACCATGAAGTCTCACTATATTGTCCAAATATAGTTGAGTTAACTTCTTAATAGGCATGTCAACCTTACATGGCAAGAAATGGGCTGATTTCGTGAGTCTGTCAACAATCACCCAAATCATTTCATGGCCACTCTTCGTACGCGGTAAACCGGTGATGAAGTCCATCGTGATGTTCTCCCATTTCCATTCCGGTACTTCCAAAGGCTTCAACAAACCTCCCGGCCTTCGTGCTCGCTTTAACTCTCCGGCATGTATCACACTTTGCCACGAACTCGCGATATTCAACTTCATGCCAGGCCACCAATACCTTTCTTTGAGGTCTCGGTACATCTTGGTAGATCCCTGGATGAACCGCAAAGGCAATCTTATGGGCTTCATCCATGACTTGCTGCCTTAGTCCATCAACATCAGGCACACACAAACGATTACCATACCAAAGATGTCCACTCTTATCCAACTGATAACCCACTGTAGGTTTCTCTCGAGCTACGCGCTTCAAATCCACTAACACTGGGTCTTTGTCTTGCTTTGCTCGGATATCATCTAACAACTCTGACCTTGCCATCAATGGCGCAAAACACTGAGCTTCACCTTCCCGTTCAACCACTTGAATCTGCAAACTGTCTAACTGATCGACCACTTCTTGCAAAGTAGTGATAGCATTAACCGGTCTCCGGCTAAGTGCATCCGCTACAACATTCGCTTTACCCGGATGGTATTGAATGTCCAAGTCATAGTCTTTCACAAACTCCAACCATCTTCTTTGCCTCATATTCAAATTCTCTTGAGTGAAAAAGAACTTAAGGCTCTTATGATCCGTGAATATTCTCGCCTTAACTCCATAAAGGTAGTGCCTCCTTGTTTCAAAGCAAAAACCACCGCCGCCAACTCCAAGTCATGTGTAGGATAGTTCTTCTCATGAACCTTTAACTCGCCTAGAGGCGTAAGCTATTACCTTTCCCCGCTTGCATCGAACACATCCCAAACCTTGACTCGAAGCATCCGTATACACGTCATAGTTGTCAAAGACCTCGGCAAAGCTAACACAGTCCGCAGTCAACTTATCCTTCAACGTCCGAAAAGCTTCCTCACACTCCTTTGTCCACTCAAACTTGATGTTTTTCGAGTAAGTCTAGTGAGAGGAGTTGCTATCTTCGAGAAATCTTGTACAAACTTCCCGTAGTAGCCCGCTAAACCCGAAAACTTCTTATCTCTCGTCACCGTAGTAGGTCTAGGCCACTTAGAAACGGCTTCTATCTTCGCGGGATCAACCCGAATTCCATCTCCGAAATTACATGGCCAAGAAAACTAACTTGTTTTAACCAAAATTCACACTTTGAAAACTTGGCATACAATTTCTTTTCCTTTAAAGTCCGCAAAACAATCCTCGGATGCTCCTCATGCTCTTTCTCATCCTTAGAGTATATCAAGATATCATCTATGAATACTACCACAAATTTATCAAGATAAGGCATGAAGACTCTTTGCATTAGATCCATAAACGCGATGGAGCATTAGTGAGTCCAAAAGGCATGACAAGGAACTCATAATGTCCATACCTCGTACTAAATGCCGTCTTCGGTCTATCCGCAACCTTGATCTTCAAGCGGTGATAACCGACCTAAGGTCAATCTTAGAAAACACCTTCTTCCCTTGCAACTCGGTTAAACAAGTCGTCAATCCTAGGCAAAGGATACTTATTCTTGATTGTCGGGTTATTCAAGGCTCGTAGTCGATGCACATCCTCAAACTACCATCCTTCTTCTTCTTCACAAACAAAACCGGTGCTCCCCAAGGCGATGTACTTGGTGAATCACATTCCTTTCTAACATGTCCTTAAGTTTGTAGTTTTAACTCTTTTAATTCAAATTTGGTGCCATCCTATAAGGTGCCTTGGCCGTAGTGTCTTGCTCCCGGGATTAAGCGTATCTCAAACTCTATATCCCCGTCGGGCATATTTCCCGGCAACTCATCCGGAAAAACTTCAGGGAAATCCTTAACTATAGGAGTTTCTTCTAACTTAGGAGTATGCTTCTCTGTGTCCATAGCATAAAGAACATACCCTTCACAACCCTTTTGCAAAGCCTTCATGGCTCTGACCGCTGATATTATCGGATGTCTCTTCTTACTTGGCTTATAAACGTTTCCCTGAAAGGTCTTATCTGACTTACCTGGAACTCTGAAGACCACTTTCTTACCTCTACAATCCACATGAACAAAATTCTTGGATAGCCAATCCATCCCCAGAATTACATCAAAGTCCGTGAAGTCCCAAACTGTCAAGTCGATTTACACCTATAAGTTCCAACTCTAACGTCGACTTGAGGTAAAACTTGTGCAACTTTAGTAACTCTTCCCAAAGGTGTATTGATATTTAGAGGTTTCTCCAACTCCCGAAGTGGTAGATTCAACTTCCTAGCTATCTTAGAAGACACAAAAGTACACGAGGCTCCGAGTATCAAACAAGGCCGACATCGCTAAGTTATCTATGATTATGGTACCTAGCAAGTGGATCAATTTAAGTATAATAAATAACATCATATGCGTCCATATAATATTAAGTATTCATAATAAACACAAACACTTAAAATGTACCTGTAACAACAAGATCATCAGGCTCTTCTGGTTCCACATCAATAGCAAAGACACGAGTAGGTCTGCTAGAAGATCCACGGTTTGCATTCTGATTCCCTCTGTTATCTGCTGGGTTCCGCTGAGATAAGTTCTTAGGACAGTTCCTGGAGAAGTGTCCCGTTTCTCCACAGTTATAGCAACTATTACCTCCTGGTCTGCATTCTCCTGTATGCGTCTTGTTGCACTTAGAACAAACTGCTGGTGAACCACCTTTCTGATTAACTGTTGCCGGTGCTGCGGTCTTCTTGAAGCTCTGCTGCGGTGCCCCACGATTACCACTCTGAAAAGATCCAAACGGCCTCTTATTCCCAATCACAACTGTGGCCTTCTTCCTGAAGGTCTCAACCTCCAAAGCCTTGTTCATAAGCTCAGCCATATTCTTGGCTGTGAACCCCAACATACCTGACTGTATCTCATGCGATAACCCATCCTTGTACAGTGCCATCTTTCTTTCTTCAACTCTCATCAGCTCGGGATAGAACCTTCCCAACTCATTGAACTTGTTGGTATACTGAGATACCGTCAGCTGTGTACTTTGCTTATGCTTTAAGAACTGACTAGCCTTGTCTGCCTGTACTGTTATTGGGAAATACTCGTTGTAGAACATAACCTTAAATCCTTCCCAATCCGTTACTTTTCCATTACTACTCTGAATGGCATCGATCCAAGCTTCAGCTGCCCCCAAGAGAAAATTGACTGCCAACTGGGCCATCTCAGATTCAGGAACATGTATATTCATGCAGGCCTTTTCGAAACTCCTTATCCATTCTTCGGCCTTTGAATGTTCCACATTCCCGAAGAAGTCCTGAACCCTGTTCCTTCTCAGTCTGGTGTACCAATCCACTGGTGGTGCTTGCTCAACTGCTGGTCTAACCGGCGAAGCTTCGAGGGTACACCGGAGGGTATCCATAGGGTATCTCTTGCCGGTGAGGTTGTTGGTATGGGGGTGGTGGATATGCTTGCCGAGGTGGAAACCCCGAGTGAACAGCCCCCCATACGGATGATACCTGCGGTACCGCTGCGCCGTGGCCGAGGCCGCCGATGTGCAACCGAGGGTAGGCATAACCCGATGTCGCAAAAGTATCGGCTCCGCTCGGCGGTGGAGGAAGAACGCGTAGGGGGCGTGGTGTGTAGTCATAAACCGGTGGCGGATAAAAAGGCGATGCGGGTGGACGGCCGTAAATCGGTTGTGACCGCCGTGCTACGGATGGAGGAGGGTATACCGTAACAAATTTGGAGTCACATGTATCGGGGGTATCTCCCCAACCACATCGTCACATACAACGGTGTATCATAGCCGAGCGCGGTTGCTCGCTCAAACGGGAACGTCCCTGTTTGTTGAACACGTCCCACCGGAGCCGACTCCGGACCCGTAGTATTAGCATTCACCCCCGAAACCTCGGGCCGACTAACCGTAGGTCCCCCGCCCTCGCCTCTACCCTCGCCCCTTCCTCTGCCTGCAAACGGATTTCGTGAACTGCCTTCACCATTATCATTGGCATTTGAACCTCTGCGTGTAGTCACCATCCTGTAGAAGAAGAGAAAGGACTCACGGATTACTAAGGGCTCTAAACTCTTATCTCAAGAAAGTCAAGTCCTAAGCAGCAAAGAAACATTGTCTCTGATACCAACTGTGACGCCCCGTTCCCGGATCCGAGTCCTTATCCGGAAACGAACGCCCGGCATGTATAATATTAAATATAATCCAATATTATACATAAGCCTTACGTCATATATCATAAACACAATGCGGAAACGAAACGACTCGGGGAAAAATAAATTCCAAAGACCAACAAAACCAGATTCAATGCTGCACTAAAATCCAAAATGGAAATTGAAACGTCTTACATCAATTCCAAAACAAAAGAAGCTAAACGATCTAGTCTTACAACAAAGGCCACTAAACGAGCCAAACACAAAAAAAAAAAACAACATTCAAAATGAATTAACAACATAGTTTGTAATTAAACTTGAGATAAATAAAAGTCTTCAAAACTTCAACACAAGTTAACTTCGTATCCAAAAGCATCAAACATCTTCGTCATACTCATCTTCATCAAAAACCTGTTCATCTTCTCATCCCAAAACATATAACGGGTAAGTACATACGTACTTAGTAACGAGTAGAAGCTATTGAAATCATGCGTTTTATAACGGAAACTAATCAAACAACAACTTGTTATTAGGCAAAAAGAACATGATCTTACATCTAACTATCACATTATATTCATGGTATAATATGAGGTCCCTAGGGTTACTAGCTTAGCTTATCTATGTTCTAAAGATGTTTGCGAGGGCACTACACTTAGTGAGATATGCACTAAGACAAAAGTTGCAACCCTATAGAGATAAATCTCTAGCGGTCCCGAGACAATCAATCACTTTAACTGGCTAGCACTAGAAGCTGTCCGGTGAATGACTATTTCGTTCGTGAGGTTGTCCGGCGGTATGATCACTACTTTAACTGGCTTTGTCTAGAATCCGGCAGTGACCATTACCACTTTATCTGGCCAACCAACACATTGCCGATGTTGTACTGTGCCTATTCAAGCTCTCATGATGCTTAATCTTTTATCTAGTCAATTACGTTTATTAAGCGATTAACTAGCCACCTAAGTTCTTTCAGGGCAAAAACTCCCTACTCCCTCTTCTTAGACTCTTAGACTCGAGCTAGCAGTTACACAGACATTGATGAACCCTAGTTCATCAAAGCACAAGCCCTTTCATGCCCTTCCGACGGATCCGAACTTCAACTCCCTTTAAGAGTACATCCGGTGCCGAAACTAAACGAATCGGAAGCTCAATCGAAGCTTGTTCGTTCTCATTTAAACTTATCTAAGATCATTAACAAAAAAAAAAAAACCATTCAAGCTAAGCATCAAAATAACACTAGCCACTAAAATCATCGTCTACCAATCATATTTATATATTACGAAAAGAAATAACACAACACAATAAACTAAACATTTAACTATACATTATATAATTATTTCATAATCTTCTCTTCTTCTTTTTTTTGTTTTATTTTATTTTTTATTTTTTTTTTATTTTTTTTTTCTGGAGACTTTCGGCTATAAGCAGCCTAGCTGCATAGATTAGGTTGATTCTTTCTTTTTTATTATCATTATTCTAATTATTATACAACATTTACACAGCATCCGGAAAATATATACATACTAGCCACAAACCCGTGCATAATGCACGGGGTAATAGAACATAAAAAATTTCTTAACAACTAAAAATAAAAGTACACTCATATTTTTCCTTTAAGAAAAAAAATGTTATGAGCCGAAAAATTCCATAACACGGTACAAAATCATTTCATTATGAAATCATAAAGAAGATCGATTGAAACAATACAAATACACATCACATACTATATGTTTCTCAATAACTGTCACTTAAAAAAATTGTCGCATATTATGTGTCATTCTAGAATACAATTACTCAAATATACCTTCAGTCTCATTAACTACTCAAAATCTTTTCGCCTTAAAAAAAAAAAAAGTATTGAATAAAATGCATACATATCCATATCCACAAACTATACTTTAGGTGAGGGGAAAACATGGTTTCAATCACCCAAGAACGGTGCAGTTTATATGTTGCAACATTAATAAGTATTAGAATCTGCCACAGAAGAACACATGCGTTTATTTGTATCTCTATCTCAAAAGAGAAGCCTTAAAGATGGAAGAATCGACTTGAAAGAAATCTTCGGAAGTCAAAATATTGGGGCATTTCAAAATATTCATAACCTTGGACATATCACAATGATACCCAAAAAAAAAGTGCAGCGATTGGATCCTCTATTGTGATTCAATTAGAAGCAACCACGCGCAAAAAAAAAGTATCACAAAACGTCGGTCGTTTTACGCGTTCCTTAAGAATTTCAATTGTCTTCCCAACCTCTTCGAGAAACATCAGCAAAATTACATAGATGGAAACAGGAGGGAACCATGTTCAAGAATCAGTAGAGGGATCCAAAATTCAAGCAGATTATCGTGAGAACGGCTGCGGTGATGAAGAGCCGTGAGCACTGTGGATGCCGATAATAATATGTTCCGAGTGTTTTTTTTTTTTTTTTTTTTTTTTTTTTTTGTTTTGAAAAGATGTTCTGAGTGTTATAAAATTTGGGTCGGGTTATTGGTTTTTTTGCAATGCACGGGACAACATAAAATGGAGAAATTAAGCATTAAACGTAGATGACTACACATGTTAAACACATGTTTGTTTCAACTCAAAAATCGTAGGACAAATATTATATACATGGTATATGTAAATGATAGTTATATTTAATGTAAACATAGTGAATTGTGTAATTATAAGTTTTCAAATGACAACATTTTTGCGCAAAAAGATGCGATTGTAAAACAGAGACATATAACCTTTAAGCCTAATATAGGTTAATGCTTGGCGCAAATTGTTTTCAAGATGGCAGTTAAAAAATGCTTAGACATCTAATGACAATATTCAGGCAATTTCCAAGCATGGCTATCCACAGTATGTCATACATTATTCAAAATCAAAAGATGTTAATTGCACAAATGAATGCATCGCACTCCTTATCTACATGTCTAGATACACAAAAGGGTTAAAGGCAAATTCCAGCTCTGCTGCAATTCAAGGAAGAAAGTTTTTTGAGTCGAACGTTTGAAAATGTAAGAATATTAACACAAAAAGTTACCTGAAGGGTGAGATAGGAAGACATATATAAGATCCCACCAAAACTTTCACCAATATAACATCCCAGCTAAACTCTGGCCATCTGCTGCCCAAAAAGAAAGCATATGATGTATCTATAAACTATCATGCAACTGGCAACATCCTCTGCAAAAAGTCAAAATATATTTGTTTTTTTAAGAACTCATTTCAGTTACAGGTAGATGAAATGACTGTCATTGCTATTATTATTTTTTATACCGATTTTACAGCCCAGATCTTTTGCAACATCTATAATACACGAAGCAAAAGTTTTGAGGCATAACGGACGTACAACATTGGAACGAAAACATTGATAGGTAGGTACAGACTTTGTGGTATGATACATGAAGCACCTGAGTGTCAGATTCCTTTCTCTCTGTCTCATTGTGTAATCATGAACCCTAACATTGGATCATGAAGTACTGTACCCATTCTTAAAAAGGTAGGAAAAATAGGGCAACAGATTTGGAAGCAATTGAAGGAGTAATATATAGGAAGAAACAACATTCAAATAATAAATTATTCCTTTGTGTGGAATGAAAATCATGTGTAGATGCACAATTTCAGCTTGTAAAACATTTCAAACAAAGTATATTCTCTCATGTCAGCCTTTATTCAATTCTGACACATTCATGTATTCCACTTCACCATTAAATTACAAAAACAAAAACAAATTTTTTTAAAAATAGAGAACAATTTAAGTATAACAGCAACACCACATTAAGTTGTTTGCAATGGAATAAATGCTACAAATATGAAGAAGCCCCATGCCCGAATAAGCAAGCATGTGTAAACCTTTTGAAATCCCAAGTAACACAACGACTGGCTAAATACCGAGCTGAGGGTGAAATAGAAACAAAGCACACAGCACGTAGGAGCAATTACTGAAACACACACCGCAAATTTTAAATCGAAAAAAGTTGGGTGTTAGAGAAATATACCGGCAAGAAGGTTGTCCCACTGATTGAAAGCAAATCACTCGGCATAATAAAGAGAGAAAATGAAACCAACGCACAATACTCAATTTTTTTTTGAGGGGTAACAATACTCATTTCTTAAAGAGAGAAATTGAGAAGAGCCCGCTCCCTTAATGATTTTGCTCGCCTTCCACTTGTTCATCTCCGGCGCTGGCTTTCCGTCACTTCAACCTACTCTTCTCTCCTATCCATCTCTCATATCCATTTGCCTGCCTTTAGTATTGGGGGAGAGGTTGATCAATTACTCCCGGACCGCACGGAGTCTTCAGTGCATATCATGCCATAAAGCCAAGTAAAGGTGTCAACCAGAAGGTAAATGAAAAAGAATGAAGTAGAAGCCCAGGCCTAAATCACTTTATTGTTTTGAAAAGCGCTTCCCAAAATACAGAAATGCTTACCAAGCCAGCTCATCAAGCTTCCTGCCCGGTGAAGCTATGTGAATAGTTTAAGTTCTGACAATTGATTAGCAAGAAACATTACTTCATTCATGAAAACCACCACTTCAAAACAATAAAGAGATTTTATGTTGATATCATATACTGCTACACGATTTTATTAATTAGAGAACAAAAAATGCTTAAGTTAGTTTATGCAAAAATATACCAAAATCATGAAAAAAAAAATTATGCATAGTTGTAAGAAATGTATGAATGAAGAAGTAAAAGCATAAATAAAAAAATATGTTTGCTGCACGGCACACATGCTAAAATAACAGAAATCAGTGGCACTATACCGAATCCCTGCTCTTTTATCCCATCAACCAGCTATATGATGAAACAGAGAACCTTCCATCTCCAAAACAGTCCCGATGTGAAAAAAACCTGTCAGTTTAACTAAATTCCAACAACTCTGAGTAAATCACATACTACATTAGTCGCACTAAATCACATCGTATCATGGGGATGAGTATGAAACTGTGATTTCCATATCTATGGAGGAAAAGCAGTTTCAGCGCAATTTCCATATATAGTGTTCCAATCCTGATGCAATAAGATATCCCTGATCATGAAAAGTATCATGTTCCAAAATCATGTTCCAATGCCTGACATATCAAACAATCAATGACTATATAAAACAATGAATGACCCAAAAGTTTATTCCAAAGTTTTCATCTTCAATACAATTTCGCATCTGGGTTCTCAAAAAAGGCATAAATACGACAATTTAACACCACAATTTAACATGAAACTTACTAATGGTGCTTGAATTCAAAATCCCCTTGATGCATAAGTAAAACCTTCAATTCTTTGCTCCATAACCCAAATCGAACTTTCACACACAAAAACTTCCCCAAATTCAGTAATCCTTCTCCACCCGTCTTGCGCAAATCCCATATGTCAATCGAATTTGAAACGGGAAATTGATAAATGATATGTGTATTAAATTCTGATGAATAGGAAGTTTCTTGGAACGACTTTCTCTGATTAGTTGAGATTTGACGGATATGCTAATTGTGATGGAAAATTTCAACTGCACCGATATTCAAGCGTTTATTTATTTTTATTTTTTTTAAAGTTGAAGAGTGAGGCAGTTTAAATAAAAGTGGGATTGTGATAGTTTTTTTGTGGGAGAGGTAGTTGTAGGAGGGGTGGGTTAGTTTTTGGGAAATATGGAGAGGGGAGTGGAGAATGTTGAACTCCCCACTTCCATTCCAACTCCCCACACTTTCAATCCATGATCCGTTTTTTTAATAAAGTTTTTTCTTTTATTTTTAGCGGGTTATCGGGTTTCGAAAATAGGTTTTTCTGTGTTTTTTCAAAGGCAACAAAACAAGTACTACTAACAGAGTACTAAAGTACTAAATATGAACAGAGTAAAATATGTTAAAACCAATACTTACAAAGCAAACGGGACGAAAATCGACGAAACAAGAAAACAATACCAACAACGACACGATTAACTACGGTTGAACACTCATTTACTTTACATTAATCAAAATAAAACATCAATCATTCAATATGAAAACCCCGTTACCTTTGTATAGCGAGCAACACAACCAAACTTATGATTTGGTAGCCAAAAACCTAGCCTTTAACACCAACCTACAAATTGATCAAACCAATTGATCAAACTACGATTCTAATCACAAAAGCTACGAAAGGAAAAACTTTGAACACTCAACTTGTTCGAAACACGTAAATCCAAAATTGATAAAAAACCTAACCTTTCCCAACAAAACTTATATCAACACGATCCTTGCGTCACGTGGAGCGTTTTTCCCTTGAGAAGTCTGCGCAACCGAGCAACGGATTAGCCACGATTAACAAAAGTTTCTTCTCCTTCTTTTTTTTTTTCTCACAGTCTGCGCCCCTTTTCTTGTTCTCATGAATAATGAAAGTGTAGAAGTGACTAATGAGGTTTAATTTCCTATTAAACCTCCCAATTATCTTTTATTAAATTAATTCCATAAAAATAAATCTTTTAAATTTCTTTTATCTTTTTGTTTACCATTATTCTTTTATTTCTTAACCCTTTAAATATAATATTTGGATTTTCGATAAAAAAGATCGAAGTGCCCTTTTTCGAAAATCGGGATATTACACGTGATTAGATTACCAGAACAAAAATGAAGACGGAAAAACAAAGTGCAACACAATTACAAAAACATAAAAGAAAGATAAAAGACCAAAGTACAATGCAACAGTACGAAAAAAATAGTAATAATAATAAAATAAAAAAGCTAATAGAGGGCCGGCCTAACTAGACAAATCAACAACTAAACTTGGCTACTAAGTAAGCGTCTTAAGAAAAATTTAACTCGACTTTTATCACTTTCTGCATAAAATGAAGCAAAAAAGGGCATAACACCGCCAAATAATCCATCACCTTATGCATATCAACCAAATAAGGGCAGAAAGAGGGTACAAGTGGAACTTTCAGAAAGAACAGCAAAACACAGACAACTATAAGCATTACTTGTTATAGTAAAGCATATTGTGCACTGTAAGGATGATAAAAACTTATCGAACATGAGCTTTCTTATCATAGACGGACTTTAACGTAACAGGTATGAAACAAATTAACTTATCAGGGGGAGAATGGCTATTGAATGCCACATGACGTATTATTGATTGAATACATACACGTCAATCATATCTCAAACGAACATGACAATGGAACCTGCATCAGATTTAACATTTTATCTCTTTTAATATCTAACAATATTAGCTAAGAAAAGTAAGTTTCTACAATTGATTGAAAAAATGTTTGGAAATGATTCATCCAATTCAATGATTCCAAAATACTTCAACTTGAGAGTATTTCTTAAGTTGTTGAATTTGACAATAAAAATATGAATAGCACAGACAAGTTACTTTCGCCTTTGGAAATACATTAACAATATTAGCTAAGAAGCAAGGAAATGTTTGGAAATGTTCACCATGTTACTGGCGTGTAGGGAATTAGTACTACGGCTTGAACTGTCTCTTTGAAGGCTACACAGAGAATTGATCTTTACAAACCGGAGACTTTCTTAGAAACTCACATATCTCTTGAATCAACTTTAGCTTTTCTCCATCCACCATTCTTTTGCAATATATCTGCATAACTTCAAGAGCACTTCCATGCTCTAACATATAACATATCATTTCACGCTCATCTTTCAAACCTTTATAACCATAGAATACAACATTCTTTAAGCTATTTGACAAACATCTCAAAACTTATACAAGACCAGTCCAGCTTGAGTGATCATGAGGATCGCTTGTACCTAGCCGCAAAGAATCCTTGCATATATGACAAGAAACACATCAATAGTTATATTACTTATTGTCAATGTTTAATTAACATAATGTACTCTCTCTCTCTGATACACACACTCACACTTTCTAGATGCCTATAACTAACCTGACAACTTATACGAGCTACTAAATTACTTGAGCTTTGAATGAAAACTTGTACCGAGCGGGCCTCCAATTTTACAAATCACTTAAACTCGGTCGACAGACTGATTGTGGCACGGCTAAGTGCCGAGAATATCAAATGTTAGTGATCTTGTGTTTCCACGATATAATATCTTTACATTTTGAATGATGTCAGTAAAAAAAGGGAAAGAAAAAAAAAAAAAAAAAAAGAACGGGAATAACATATGAGCTAATTATCAAGTGCCATTTTGATTCATATATCCGGAGTAGGCAATATAAGTCACAAACATAAGAGTAGAAGTATAATATTGATATACAACTAATTAACACTCCTACAATTACAGAGTAGCTTTTACCTGCATAACATCGAGCAGATAAAGTTAGAAATTTTGCATGCTCAAATGCACGAACGGCTTCAACGATTGAATTGTTAAGGAAATCATGTTCATCAGACCTAAGGAGATCATGTTCATCCAAATCAATATCGAAGTACCGTTGAACCAGAGAGCTTAGACTTTTTCCACAAAGATCTCAGATATACAACCACGTAGCCTGAGGTATTCAAGTGAGGAAGCCTTTAGCTTCAATCTGCTTCTATCCCTAAAATATATATCAAGACGTCTCAAAGAAGCTGAAGATATTATACACATAAAATCATCATTAGCATCGACATCATCATCATCATAATCTCTACAAAAAAGCTTCTTTAGACGTGAAATGAACATGATCAAGCTTCAGGCTTTCAAGTCTTGGAAGGAAAACCACGGTTGCGTCATGAACGAAAGTGAGGTGATTCACCTCCAAAGATTGCAGTGAGTCGCAACTGAAACCACTTATAGGCATTCTCAATATCTCACCTTCACTTGTATGCAGATAAAGCTCACGTACATTTCTTATAATTGCGGCGTCAATCCAGAGAATGACATGGGAAAAAATAGAAAAATGCCAGTCCAAACAAAACTTATTTAGCGGTCCAGCATCAATGAGAAGCAAAACTCTGCGAACAAATCAGACGAATTTCATATTTTCAGCAGAATCCCATTCTATTTCGGGATCATGATAATAGAAATCAAGATTATGGACGGTCACCCATGCAAATTTCCATCTTTTTGAAAAAACGGAGGTCGCTACTGCTTCCTTTGTGGGAAGAAAAGACGGAATACGACCTAAAATGGAGTTTGGCAGATTGCTGATCCTATCAACAACCAAATCAGTGTTGGTGTTTGTTCTAGATTTTTTTACCCACCACCAGTTAGCAACCAGTAAATCCTATCTGATTCAGCTAATTTGAATGAATTAAACAACCAAGACAGGGGAAGAAGGCCGACTCAACCGAGCTCTAGCAATTGAAAATCAAGGTGAAGTAATAGAAATATATTACCGACAGATTGGTGAGCAAACAGAATCGGCTGATGCTGGATAAACAATTGGAATCAAAACAGTTAATGGAGCCCTAATTTAGACTTTCGATGAGGGGAAGCTGAAGAAGCTGTAATACCCGCGTGCTCTGTCGTCCACCACTCCACCTCCTTTCCTTTTTTATTCATTTTTCTTAACTTGCTTAAGTATTTTCTTTTTCTATTTTCTTTTTTGGGGAACTTTTATTAAAAAGGGGCCAAAATGATACGGCTATAATCGAACCAGTTATTTGGAGTTCGAGATTATCTCAAACTAGAACTTGATTTGATTCGATTAAAACCAGCTCGAAATTGAAATCGATTAGAATCGAAGATTAAACGAATAATACTCAGATAATGCAATACTCGACTCGATTACTCGCGAGCAACATCGAATACATGTTTATAAGAATATATAATAAATATTTTATAGAATATTTATACATATATAGATAAATATATGTTATTATGATAGATATGTATATGTATCTTTATAATTTATTGTGAATATAAATATTATATGAAATATTGAAGTTTTAATTTATTTTATATATATGTTGTATTTTGTCGTCTATCAAATATTTTACATTAAAAATATTATTTGGTACTCACGTACTTAAGGGTCGAGTGTATTTGTTTTTTTACACATTATCACCAAACGACGTAGTTTTGAAAAAATAAATACACGGTTAGATGATTTTCACATTTGAGATGTGTCGTTAGATCATTTTACTTGAGAGAATACTTCCTCAAGTTACTTGAGAGGATCCCATTCCACAAAATATATTTTGCTATGTTTAATAAAAAAAAACATATAATAACAATCCGTAATAACATTTTTTGTTATTATAATGTGATAACTTATAATACTCGGCTCGGGTTGTTAAAATTTCCATGAATATCAACTCGAGCTCGAACTTGAACTTGAACTCGAAAAAAAATAATTAGTTGACTCATTTAGAGCAATATTTGATTCGACCCGACTCGTTTACACACCCCTGACGATGCCAAGATTCGTTCCATCCTACGTGGCACCCTTTTAGCGGCTCAACACCGAGCACGGAGAGAGAGACACTGTTAGGTATCCGAGTAGTCGGGTCGGAGTAGCCCACCTGCTCAGCCTGTCCCTTTAGGATCGACCTGGTACTGGTTAGCCTCCGGTGTTTGCGTGTTCGGTACCCGACCTCGCGAGGCCGGCCGTTGCTCGCATCATAGTCGATGATGAGTAACCAACCCTACTGGTCGGCTTAAGTCCCTTTCGGGCTTGCTACCCCACGAGCATAAGAGTCCGAGTTGTCGCCAGCTCGGCTGTAATCTCCGATCTCTGAGAGTCGGTCAAAGGCTTCAAATAGTTCGTCTTAGACCACCTAAGTCGATCTAGGTCAATCTTAATCTCATCTCCCACGTGTGTAATAAACGGATAGTCATGAATGAATCGTGAGTCATAAAGGCTCCTATCTTTATCATTTAATGCGTATATTTTAATAGTATAATTATCGCCTATAATTAAGGGGATAAACGAATCATAATCTTTTCCTTAGGGAACACGGTAATCAAGTGCCCATCTCATACACGTTGAACGCTAACTTTAGGGCACAAGCCTCTCTATATAAACCATCCCTAAGAAACTACGGAGACTTGATTCCAATCCCGTATTGGATACGTAGGCGACTTGAGAAACCACATCTCGAGTGCGATCTAAAACATCTCAAAATTACCCCTCGTTACGTTCTCCATATTCGGGAAGTTTCTTCGATGTCATCAAGAGAAAGAACCATAAAGTTGAAGGGGATGATTTTTGGATCGTCAATTGGCGCTAGAAGGAGGGTCTCTTTTTTATGAGTAATTTGTCTGTAGAAACTACCTGATGATGAAGAGCGTAAGCACCATCTCTGGTGAATACGGCGTGCAGGTCCTGGAAAAGAAGATGGTCGATATTCCGGAACCCTAACACCCTAGAAGAGGCAACGATTTCTCAATGAGGTGGCTTACGACGTTGAAGACCCTATTCCCTTGGTAGTTAGCAGCAGTGGCCTCATGATCGAAGCCTTGATGGCTCAAAATCTAGTAAGACGGGCATCTGTATTGACACCGGAAGTGCGGTTAGTATTTTGTACTATTCTACTTTACTTTTGATGCACCTAAATAGCTTTGAATTAGCCCCAGCCACCGCCCCTTTGATCGGCTTCGCCGAATCGTCGGTATACCCTGAAGGTACTATCGTCCTCCCTACCACCTTCGGCCGACCTCCATTAGGCCGAACTCTTCTAATTAAGTACGTGGTGGTTAAGGCCCCATTCTCTTATAATATAGTTTTGGGACGACCTCCGTTGATAAGTTTTACGAGCCGTGATATCGGTTGCGCATAATAGCCTAAGATTCTTAGCCGATGGAGGCCTAGTAGAGATCGTGGGCAACGTGGATCAGGCAAGAAGTTGCTTTGCGTCCGAAACAAGCAAAGACGTCAGGTCGACACCGATCACCATCGAAGAATTACTGCCTGAAGGCGAAGAAACCTGGTCCTCGGATGATAGAACAGAAGAAATCTGTCTATGGGAAGATCGAGATGACCAAACCATTGCAGTAGGATTATGGATCCCCAACTCACATAAAAGGCAGCTGGTAGCCTTGCTGAAGGAATTCAAAGATGTGTTCGCATGGACTACAGAGGAGATGACTGGCCTATCCCCAGCTTTAGCTATGCATCATTTGAATGTCGATCCGAGCCGGAAACCTGTTTGCCAGAAGAAAAGGCATTTTGCACAATAACGAATGGACGCCGTTAAGAGGGAAGTTACTAAGCTCCTCCAGGCCAACATCATTCGAGAGGTGAGTTACCCAGAGTGGCTGGCAAACCCCGTCTTAGTGAAAAATCCGGACGGTAGTTGGAGGATGTGTGTAGACTTTACTGATCTTAACCAAGCTTGCCTCAAGGATTGTTACCCACTAAGAATTTGCATTCGAGCTAGTTGATTCACCACTGTTTTGTGCTTTATGTTGCAAAGATTGGGCCAATTTGTATCCAGACTTAACTGTGTACACTCCCCTGCTAGAATAGTGCCAAGTTAATTTATCCACATTAGATGACTGACTTATAGTAATGCTTTTTATTGCCTCAATCTCATGTGGTAAAAAGTTTTGTGCTATTAGTTGAAGATCCCAGGCCCCATTAACAATTAATTGATCAACAGATTGAATAGGACCCATATTGCCAAAGGTTGTGACCCTGAAATTTGGTTCAATGGGAATCCAAGGTTGATTCTAGATGTTGATGGAAGAGCCATCCCCTACAGACCATCTGAACCCTTTTTTAGTAGATCCCTGCTAGTAAGAAGACTTCTCCAAAGATAAGAGGGCCTTGCTCCAAGTCCAGCCATAAGAAAAGAAGTTTTCTTATGGTATTTGTGCTTAATAATCTGGCTGACAACTAGAGTTGGGATTGCTTACTAATCTCTAGCATTGTTTGGCCAAAAGGGCATGGTTGAACAGCCCTAGATCCTTGAACCCTAGTCCCCCATGAGTCTTTGGTTTACAAAGCTTGTCCCAGGACATCCAAGCAATAGAATGCTCCACAGAATTCTTCCCCCACCAAAATTTCCTTGTCATAGATAGAACCTCATTAAGTAGCTTCTTAGGCAATAAGAAACATTGCATCACATAGACAGGTATAGCCTGCAAGACAACTTTGATAAGTACTTCCTTTCCAGCTTGAGAAAGGTACATTGTCCTTCATCCATTGAGCTTCTTCCAAATCGTGTCTTTAAGATACTTGAAAACATCATATCTAGACTTCCCAATCATGAATGGTAGTCCTAGATACTTGCCTTTAGAGTTGACAACTGGAATCCCCATTCTCTGAATAATGTTCTCTTTGATATCTTCTTCAATATTCTTGTTGAAGTAGATGTTAGATTTGGAAAGGTTGACTTTTTGACTAGACAATTGCTCATAAGTATGCAAAATGTTCAGAATGGCAGCTAAATTACTATGATCTTCCTTTGCAAATAAGATGTTGTCATCTGCAAAGAGAAGATGTGACAGACAAGGGCCATCTTTTCCAAACCTGAAAGGTGTGAGTGCTCCAATAAGAACTGAATGCTTAATAAGTGCAGAGAAACCTTCAGAACAAATGATGAACAAGAATGGGGATAGGGGGTCCCATTTCCTGATGCCTCTAGTTGGCCAAAACCGTTGTGAGGGTTCACAATTAATAAGAACCTGAAAAGATGCATAAGTGACACATTTCATAATTAATTGGATGAAAGGCAAGGGATAATTCATAGTTTTAAGAACTAGCTCCAGAAAATCCCATTCTACCCTATCAAAGGCTTTCATCATATCCAACTTGATAGCCATTTGCTGTTTGTCATGCTTTCCATTCCCATTTAAAGTGTGAAAAGCCTCAAATGCAGCAATTGCATTGTCAGTTAAGCCTTCCCTTCTGAAAGGCACTTTGTGCGGGATCTATTACAGCATCCAGAGTCATTTTCAATCTATTAGCCAGAACTTTAGAGATGATTTTGTAGATCGTGTTCTTCGAGACTAATTGGCCTAAAGTCTTTTAGGCAAGAACCCTGTGAGATCTTTGGAATTAGGGCAATAAAAGTGTCATTAATTTCTGAGAAATCCATACCATTATTGAGCACCTCCAGAATAAAATGAAGAATATCAGCTTTGTAGAGACGCCGATGCTTTTGTAAAAATATGGCATGCATTCCATCTGGCCCTGGGCTTTTCCTTCCAGGCAAGTTTTTTAATGCTCTGGTAATTTCATCTTCTGTAAAAGGTTCTTGCAGAGATTGAACTTGACTTTCAGAGATTTTATTAAAAGGCAAAATATGCATCAAATCCTGCAATACACCTCTACCATAGGTACCTGCACAAGAAGAAAAGAGGTTAAAATAGTAATCCCTAGCATGGTTTTTCATTCCCTCTTGATCATCAATGACCCTTCCATCCTCAGTTGTAAGTGCCTCAATTTTGTTCTTAGTGAATCTTCTGGTAGCTTTCATATGGAAAAAAGATGTGTTTCTATCACCAGATGCTAGCCAATTGCATCTAACTCTTTGTTTCCAGAAATCCTCCTCCATATTAAGTAAGAGATCCAGTTCCCTCATTAAGGCCTTCTCCTCATTTACATCAAAGTTGTCCTGATGTTGCACATCTTGAAGTTTATCTTGCAAGAGCCTTATCTTCTTCCAAATATTTCCATATTTCTTTGAGCTCCAGCAGCACAAATTGTCCCTTACATCCATTATACCTTTATTAACATCAGTGGCATTCAAATGAGAGTTCTGATTTCATGCTTCTTCAAAAAAAATCTGACACTCTAAAAATCTTGCAACCAGAAAGGATCAAACTTTTTAACAGCCTTTACAGTGTGCTTATGCTTCCTGGTAAAAGGCCCATCAAAAATCAAGATTGGAATGTGATCACTCCTAGAAGAGGAGAGATGATTCACAGTAAAATTTGGAAACAAGTTGATCCAAGAGCTGTCAGCCACTGCTCTATCGAGTCTAGCTTTAACATACCCCCTAGGTCTGCCATTATTCCAAGTATACCTTGCACCCGAAAAACCCAAATCTTGAAGTTCACAGTCCTTCAAAGCTTTCCTAAAATACTCAATAAGATACCTGGATCTAGGAACATCACCAGTTTTCTCATGAAGATGCAATATTTCATTCAAATCACCTGCACATAACCATGGTGATCTTGATACTGCATGCAGCCTTCTAAGAAGATCCCAAGAGAAATGCCTTAAGTGCATGATCACGGTTGCCATAGAAGCCTGTAAAACGAAAGGTTTTGTTATTGAAAGTGACCATGGAGTCAATATGGCCTAATGAGCTTGTTAAAATTTGAACAAGCGTTGTCATTCCAAAGAAGAGAGAGTCCTCCTCTAGTTTCCTCACTGCTAACATGGAAACCAGAGGCAAACCCGAGTTTGATTCTGACAGAGTTCATAGCATTTGCAGAAAGTTTTGTTTCAGAAAGAAAGAGGATAAAGGGAGATGAGTTTTTTACTAGGCACCTAAGATAAGGAACTGCCTTGGGGTTGCCTAAGCCCCTGCTGTTCTAGCATAAGATATTCATTGCTTCTGGTGGAGCTCTCCACCAGTTCCACATTGCTATCCAATTTTGTTTTCTTTCGTGAGCCATTTACTTCTCCATTCTGCTTCCTTTTCCCTAGACATGGTTCTCAGTTTGTTATGTCTTGAAAAGGTCTGACAATTTCCTGTTTCATTCTTTTGAAAGTGCTTGTTTTGGGGTTTTTGGGCATTGTGAGGTTTGGGGTGGGAGAGTTTTCTGTTCTTGTTGCTGGTATAATGGTGTGTTGTTGTTTGGCAGGATGGGTTTTTTCTGGGTTGCATTGCTTCTTTGGTTCAGTATGAGAGGCCTGGTTTAGGAGAGAGGTAGTTTGCTGTGATTCAAATTTTACTAAAGGAACAAGGCAAAGTTGGTTGAGAGCAGGGTTTTCTGAAGGTTGGGCAGAGGTGGTTGATATGGGAACAAGTCTTGATGGTTCAGCAGATGTGCTTTTGTCGTTTGTGTTTTTTGTAGGGCATTGGGTAATGGGAGTACTAGGTTTTGGGGTGGCATCAATGCTTTTGTTTTGATTAAGGTTGCTGATTTTTCCTTGTGAAACGTATTCTGGGTTTTGTGTAGGGGCAGAAGATTTGTGGGTAGATGGGAAATCAGGTTGGATGTGGACTGGGCATATAGGTTCTGTTGAGGCTGGGCTTGGATTTTGGCTTTTTGCTGTTCCTTGGTTAGGGAGCTGGGGCATGTGATGTGGGTGGGAGATGCTGTCAGAGTCAAAAAAAAAAAAAAAGGTGTTTTGTCTTTTGCTTCCATCAAAGGTTGACTTTTGAATTTTTGAATTTTGTGCGAAAGTGAAAGCTTGGAATTGAGCGCCAACATTGAAGATTTTGAATTTTCTTGTTGAGAACCTAGGGAAATGGTTGATGATGAGGGGGCTTGAAGATCCATATCTAAAGGTCTGAACTCTTGGACTAATTTTGAATGTTTTTTCGCGATGAGCCATACCCCAAACTTGAACTTTTTCTCATCTTCTTGGGTGAACTCTTCTGTGGTCAGGGGACATTTTTTAGCAGTATGACCAATGAGGCCACATAAGAAGCAAAAGGAAGGAAGCCTTTCATACCGAAAAAGGCCAAGGCTTGGTAAACGGTTGAGAGGATAATGAAGGTCATTTTCGACTGAGATGGAGAGAAGTTGAGGGAGGGGCTTATCAAGGTGTAAGGATGCCCTAAATCTGAAGGATAAAAGGTTAGTGTTGAGGTCTTCTCTTATTTGAATGAAGCAGCAATCTTTAAGGCCTTGGGCAATTTTCTTTCCTACGGCTTCAGTGTGCAGATGGATTGGTGAGCCGTGAACATTGATCCAGAAGGGTGTTTCTAGAAAGGCTGTACTAGAGCTGGTGAGTTGGGGGTTCCATTGTTTAAGTACCAGAAGGTTGTTGTCGAAGCACCAAGGCCCCTCCAGAAGAACTCTGTTTTGCTCCTCCTGAATATCAAATTGGAATTGATAGAATTTGAAGCTTTGCCTGATGATCTTGAATCTTGAGGTGGACCAAGACTTTTCTATGGCTGGACTCAGATTTTTGATTGGTATTTCTTTTGCACAAACGAACTTGCCCAGGAGGTTAGTTGTTGTTTTTGAGAATTCCATTGGATATATCTTTCTTTGTGACACTAGTGGTGGCTAGATTTGTTTCATGTAGCTTAAGGATTGAAAAGAGCTGTTCCAAGTCTTCTTTTTCCATGGAAATGTTGAAGCAAGCCAAGACGGCTAGAGGGAAACCAGAGGGGATAGAAAGACTTCTAGAAAGAAGGGAGAGAACTCTTGTCTAGAGAGAGATTTGGACGACAAGACTCTTATGTTTGTGTTGGAAATATTATTTATGTTTTGATGATGATTCGTCACGTAATTAGACAAATCACTTACAACCCATGATGATGAAGTCATAACTAACTGTTATAGTGCATAATGGAAGAAGAAGCAAGAAATGGTCTAGAGAAAATGTATAAGTTCTATCTAGAGTCTGAACCTTGTATAGGTTGTTTCAGACAAGCATTGTAATAGAATAGGAACTAGGCGAACAGCTGAGTCACAACAAGAAAACTGAGTCACAACAAGAAAACTGAGTATGCACATAAAGAACAGATGGTTCAAACTCAGTTATGCAAGAACTGAAGAAGATAAGTTCGCTGAGGGTCACAAACTCAGTTGGCTTATCTAGAAGACTGAAGAACTGAGGGACACAGGCTCAGTTACAAAAGACTGAAGAACTGAGGTGGCAAACTCAGTTAGAAGCTGATTAAGTTGTGACTATAAGTCAAGATTCAGGCAAGTCTGTGGTGACCTGAAACTGAACTATAGATCATGTAAAACTGAATAATCTTAAGGACAAAGATTATCAGTTACCAAGAAAAGAAGAAACCGAATGGTGTACTCTGACTTAGTCAATTAAAGTCGATGTTAAGTATACAAGGAACTCGAGTTTTGAAGAAGAGTAGAAAACCGAGTTAAGGCCTTATTTAAGTTTGAATTAACAATACGACAAAGGTCGTACATATGAACATTGGCTAAACGACAAGTGTAACGGCTACAAGAGCTAGTAACCGTTACATCGCCCCTATAAATACACAAGAGAATCACTTGAAGGAAAGAGAGAAGGATCAGAAAAAGAGCTTTACAAGCACATATCCAAAGATCCAGATCCAGAAAATCAGATTATATATATCTAGAAAAAGGGGAAGCCAACGGAATTGCCTTGAAGATTTCAAAGAAAGATCCAGTAACCCATTAAGGGGGAAAGAATGCATCTTGGAGCTACAAAGCCAGATCCAGAAGAATCAGACAGCTCACTGAATTAATCTCTTGATTAATTCTAAACCTAACCTTTGTGAAAAAGGGTTGGTTGTGCATAGTTTGAGGAAAGCAATTCCACCTTTCTTCATTCGGTCGCAACTTAGTTGCCACAGCTGTTGGTGCAGTCTACGGACTGTGTTTGTGTTAGTGGTGAGCTGGTGAAGGAGCAATTCCACCTCCGAAAGATCAGTGTGCGAATGAAAGGAAGCAATCCTACCTTTTTTCATATTGTTAAAACAGTGAAACTAGGGTGTCGTGAAGGACTGTCATTGTGCTAGGATTTTGTAACGGTTATCTCAAGATTCTAGTGATACCTCCTACACCACAGGAGAAGGGGAGACGTACGGGATTACACCACCCGGAACTTCCATAAACAAATCTTGTGTTGATTTACATTATACACTTGTGTTTGTTTTATTTGTTGCATTATCACTCAGCAAACACCAGACACTGAGTCAGCACAGAACTGAAACATAGAAGGTCTAGATTTTTATTGACACGTCTATTGCACAAAGGCTAGTTTTATCCGCTGCCAGTTAACAAGACTAAATATAAGTCAGTATTGACTTATACTCAGTTGAGTTAGCTGAACCCCGCACAAGTTAAAGGACAGGAACAAAACTGAGCTGAGCATCAGTTTGAGTTTGGTAAAAACTCAGTTCCTGGGGTACTACCAGTTCAGAAATGAGAAATGAGAAAGCTTAATTCTCTCATCGAAGAAACTAAAAATAATACTTCAGTAACTAATCCAGCCGGACCCAAAAAGATATGGGTACCGAAGAAAACTAAAAACAGTTTTGCAGGCTTAGTCAGTTCTCAATGCTGAATCCTGAGACAACTGACTTCTAAACAAAACCTGATGAAGGACATATTGGTCAAAAGCAGAAAACTTTCCATCTACCATCTGACGTTTGGGCTGACATGACAAATCACTCGAAGCCACGTGTCAATCTGGGAGAAAAAGAAGTAGATGTACATCCCTACAAAATCCCATTGATTGTGACACGACTCTTATTTGAAAATGATTGCAAAACAAAATCTTGACGAAATCCTGCTCATCCAAATTCAAAGCATTCAAGATTTTCCAAAAGAATCCCTAATTCAGAAATCAATGGAGCAATACAATATTGATGATGGAATCACCACCAGCCTGGACGAATTTTGTCAAAAGTATTCAAACTCCACTCTATCAAAACGGATTGTGAACAAGATCAAGAAGATTTGAGGATTGGAAAACTTGATTGATACAAAAGTCACTACTTTGAGTCCAGACGGCATCAGAAACTTCTACATAAATGCCGAAATCATCAATGATGGAAAAAGCTTCAAAACAACGGTTCAAGATAAGAGCTTTACCGTTGATGAACAGTTGCTTTCACTGGTGTTTGGCTTGGACATAATCGGAGGATCTTCATCTCTTACGTTTGGAAATGAAGAAAAAGGCAAGCTTTGGAGTGTTACTGTTCGGTAAAAACTTGTTTTAAATTTATAATTACCGGAACACCCCAAGTGCAAGGATCGTAGTAAAGGTGTTACCGGGTCGTCCTAAGGGAGTCGAATGTTTATCGGATTAAGGTGCAATTATTATATCGATTATGTCACAATTTATTACCTAAACTAAGGTCTATATTAACTACAATATAAAAACGATGAGTAAAACTAAACTAAAACAGGAAACATGAAAATTCGACTCTGGACGGGCGTTCACTTATGTGGACGGGCGTCCAATTATGATCTAAAACAGAAAATATGCAGAAATAGCAGGTAAAAACTAGGGTTTTCAAAATAACTAAACGTAGCAATTGATACGAACGAATTTGGTTTATCAAATAATTAAGAGGAACGGCAAGGCAACGGGAATCCACCAATCAATCAATTAACCCCAACTAGATTGCGCGCTAAAGATATGATTTTTAGTAATGATCAAATCACGAATTCGATTAAATCTCTCTAATCAATTTCTAGGGTTTCGTTTTCTTTCTCAAGAAAAACTAAACTAGCATGCATAACAAGATCATGATATTGTCTCCAATATCCTACTAAATTAATCATAAACAATCTCTTGAATTATAACTAATTGCATCAATTGAAAAGATCAAAGCTTGAACAATATTCTCATACAAATTCAATCAAAAAGATAGTTTCATCGATCTCTCGATTCAATAAAACATAAACGATAAATCACATCATTCAATTGATGAAAAACCATAAACTTAACTCACTAAAGATGTAGCCAAAAATCCTCTAGTGGGTGTAATTGTTGATTGGTTTCCTCCGTTGTCCTACCGCGAATTGCTTAGCCAACAATCATGTTGGTGATCATGATTGTTGGGATGAAAGAGTTCATCTTCTTCGTGTATATGTGGTGCGGCTGCGGCTCTGATATTAGGTCTCAGCGGCCGTGTTTTCTGATTATTTTTAGGGTTCAGAATAGGCTGCTATATATAGGATTCTGAGTCGGTGCTGTCAAGTCGGCGCTCGGACGCACGTTCAAGGTCCTGGACGCCCGTCCAGCTTGTATGGAATTCTTCGAGTCGGGCCGAGCCCTGAGTGGACGCACGTCCTTTGCAAAATTGGACGCCGGTTCAAAGCAAAATCCTCAACATCCCGAATCAAAATTCTTCCGGTGGATGCCATCCGTAATTCCGACGTGCGTTCGCCTAACTCCCCGAATCGAGATCTTCTCTTGATGGACGCTCGTCCATTTCCTTAGACGCCCGTCCGTGGACGGGACATGCAAACGCTCGTTCGATCGGAACTTCCACCTTCAATTTAAACTCTTCCACTTGAACATCTCTTGAACTTATAAATGCAATGCAAATGTACCTACAACACGATAGAAACACGCAACCGTAGACACATATATACGGATGGAAAATCATCGATAAAAACACGTAATAAGCTCGAGTTTGCTAGTAAATTGTTTCCACACCCATTCTTTCAATATTTCACTTAAACTCATACTTTTCTATAAAAAGTAATAAAATACGAAGAATATTGTTACGGAATAACGCGATAAAAACCATAAGATTCACCGTTAACAACTCCCCCACACTTAGACTTTTGTTCGTCCCGAACAAAACAATCAAAGCTAGCTCACTTTCATGCTATCCACATAGATCCCTAACTCACGTAACAAAAGATACAACAACTATAGCAAGTGATACCAACATAGAGATAGATTCTGTGTGTGTGACAAGCCCTTTTCAATCTTCACAATCCTCTCAAACAAATATCCTCTCAAATAATTTTAATGACTATCCTAGGTATAGGAAGTAATCGTTCCACACACAGTCCTCCCGCGCACTCAGTAGGATAATCCCTACATCATATCATCCGGTTTATACTGGGTATAAGTTCACCGATAACAAAGTCTTTAAGGTTTTTTTCACTTTCTTTTTTTTCTCTTTTCCTTTGACGCACATCAAAATGAGCTCTTACCCGTCATAGTAGAATAGGATGTTTCGGGATAACACCCTACCTTACTCAAATCATAGGGTAGCTTTTCCTGACTGTCGTGAGCTTTTGGTCATCATAGTGGAATAGGACATTTCGAGATAATGCCCTACCGCACTCCAATCATCGACCAGCTTTCGACACACCCATTTATTTACTATTATCTCAACTTCTTTTTTTCAAAAACATTAGTTACGTTTCACTTATCACATTCAAACCTTCCGATATTCACAGTGCACGTTCTGAACTTAGGTGTTACTTCACTGTTACTATTAAGAACAAATCTCTCTAAGATAAATCACTAAAATAGTGAAAGGATACAGTTCAAAATTGTTGCTTCAATATCAAAGGCTTTCGTGAGTGTGAAATAAATACTATCTCAAATCAGTAAAGGCATGCTATAATTATCTCTCAAAGTCACATAAAATCATTGTCAGGAAACAACAACTAGCAAGCCATTTGTTTCAATTACATGCTCAAGATTCACAATTATCCAAGTTTACTTTGAAAATTTTTAAAAATTGTCGAGAAAATCACATTTACTCATTTTCAGAAATATAGCATGATAACATACCCAATTTAGACACCCCCCCACACTTAAATCACATTATGTCCTCAGAATGTGCAAGTAAAAGAAAAGAATACTTAGCTGGTTTCAAAGTGGTTATCGGGCTGTAGGTTGGCAGAGGTCAGGCCGTAGCATGAACGTACCGCTGCAATTCGTATCACGAACAGACAACACTAAAAGTGATAACTGGCAAAAACCGCGCAACAATATCTACAACACTCGACATAGCATATAATCTCGGGGTACAAGGGGTATATGAGTAAACATGTAGGCACATAAAGCATTCACAAATAGGACAGGGATAACCAACACACAAATCACCAAGGTTCTATTCCTAAATCCCAAAAAAACTTAACTAAAAAGTAACTTAAAAGACTAGGCTGCCTCCTAGGAGCGCTTCTTTTATGTCATTAGCTTGACAGAGTAAACCAAGTCAACCTGTATCAGGCCACTTGGGTTTGAGGCTAACCACTTCTCCGTCAGAATCAGAATGACTAGGACGGAAATGGTTTTCGCCACAACAACAAGTCAAGTGCGCGATAAGATCATGAAATTTTTCTCTCCAGACGACACTGACTCTTTTCTTCTTGTTCTTGTTTCGCAGATGCGGCTGAGGTATGCTAACAGGCTCAGGAGCATCGACAGAAGGATCTGTAAGGATAGGGTTAATAATGTCATCATCCACTCCAAAGAAGTCGGATGGAATCTCTTCACAAATAAACGACTGAACCGTTTCATTTCTCTTTTGAAAGTACAGTACTTCAGGCTTTTCCTTGGGTTGCCCAAAGTATTTCTTAAGCCTATGACCATTGACTTTGAACGGCTGATCGCCGTACCCTTTCAACGTAATAGCTCCACCAGGATGAACATCAAGAATCTCAAAGGGGCCAGACCATCTAGATTTGAGCTTACCAGCAAAAAGATGGAGCCTGGTGTTATACAGCAAAGCCATGTCTCCCACTTTGAATTCTCGATCTTTAATCTTAGCATCGTGGAGTGCCTTCGTTCTTTCCTTACTGATTCTCGAATTCTCGTAGGCACGGAGTCGGAACTCATCGAGCTCGTTCAATTGCAATAATCTCTTTTCCCCACAAAGTGTTGTCGAAATTCAAGAATTTAAAAGCCCGTAAGCTCGTGCTCAAGCTCGGCGGTAAATGGCAAGCTTTACCATAAACCATTTGAAAGGGTGACGTACCCATAGGGGTCTTAAACGCGGTGCGATAAGCCCAAAGTGCGTCATCCAACTTCGACTCCGAGTTGGATCTATTGGAATTCACGAGTTTTCTCCAAAATCCGCTTTAGACTTCTGTTGCTCACCTCGACTTGGCCACTGGTTTGGGGGTGGTATGGTGTACCAATTCTATGCTTGACACCATAGCGCTCAAGAATTTTATCCAGTGGTGGATTACAGAAATGCGAACCTTCATCGCTGATAAGGGCTCTAGGACAGCCAAATCTAGTAAAGATATTCTTTTGCAAGAATTTCTTTACAACTTTGTAATCATTGGTTTGGGTGGCTTTGGCCTCTACCCACTTGGAAACATAGTCCACACAGACCAGAATATATTTGTTAGAGCATGATGATGGGAACGGTCCCATAAAATCAATGCCCCAGACGTCAAAAACTTCACATTCCAAGATAGGCCTCAAAGGCATCTCCATCCTATTACTGAGTCTCCCTACTCTTTGGCATCTATCACAGCCTTTGCAAAAGGCTTCAAACATCTTTAAACAAAGTAGGCCAGTAAAAACCAGCTTGAAGGATTTTTGTGACTGTCTTAGGTGCTCCGTAGTGCCCACCAGTGGGACCACTATGACATTGCTCCAAGATATCCAATTGTTCATGCTCCGGAACGCACCTTCTAAGCAACCCGTCCTTGCAGACTTTAAACATATATGGATCTTCCCATACGAGATACTTTAAGTCGCTGAAAAATTTCTTCTTTTCCTGATACGTCATCTCTTCTAAATGCCCACTTGCTAAGTAGTTGACGTAATCAGCATACCACGGCCTAACTGTATCAAGCTTCATCAATTGCTCAGTTGGAAAATCAATGCCTATGTCCTTGGAAATTTTGCCACCCTCATTTACTAGGCGAGACAGGTGATCAGCCACAATATTTTCACTACCCTTCTTATCTTTGATCTCCAGGTCAAACTCTTGCAAAATTAGAATCCATCTGAGTAACCTTGGCTTTGCATCTGCTTTGTCCATAACGTAGCGTAGGGCTGCATGGTCTGTCCAAACCACAACTTGAGAACCTAGAAGGTAACTTCTAAACTTGTCGATAGCAAAAACGACGGCTAAGAATTCCTTCTTAGTCGTGGTGTAATTGCATTGAGCCGGGTTCAAGGTGCGGCTCGCATAGTAAATGGGCCTGAGCTTTTTGTCAATTCTCTGGCCTAAAATTGCGCCCACTGCGTAGTTAGAGGCATCGCACATTAATTCAAAAGGCTTAGTCCAGTCAGGTGCGATTAAGATAGGGGCACTTATGAGCTTATCCTTTAGGCAATTGAAAGCTTCCTTGCATTTCTCATCAAACAAGAACTCAACATCATCTTTCAGAAGGTTAGATAAGGGCTTAGAGATGGCGGAAAAACCCTGAATAAACCGCCTGTAGAAGCCAACATGACCTAGAAAACCTCGTACCTCTTTCACTGTTTTAGGATACGACATCTTTTTAATGGCTTCTACTTTAGCCTTATCTACCTGAATACCAGTACTGGACACCTTGTGTCCCAGAACAATCCCTTCATCGACTAGAAAATGGCATTTCTCCCAGTTAAGCACTAAATTCTTTTCAACACAGCGTTGAAGTACCATATCTAGATTCTCCAAGATCTCATCAAAGCTATCACCATAGACGGAGAAATCATCCATGAAGACTTCCATACATTTCTCCACAAGTCCATCGAAAATGGCCAAAATGCACCGTTGAAATGTTGCTGGTGCATTGCATAACCCGAAAAGCATTCTGCGAAAAGCAAAAGTGCCCGATGGACATGTAAACGTAGTCTTCTCCTGTTCATTAGGGTCGATGGCTATCTGGAAGTAACCAGAATACCCATCGAGGAAACAATAATACTTATGACCACTCAGTCTTTCAAGAAGTTGGTCAATGAAAGGTAAGGGGAAATGGTCTTGGCGGTGACTTCATTCAATCTGCGATAATCAATGCAGACCCTGTAGCCAGTCACAAGGCGTAAAGCTACTTCTTCCCCCTTTTCATTCTTTTCCACGGTAATACCTCCCTTCTTTGGCACAACTTGGGTGGGGCTAACCCACTCACTGTCGGCGATTGCATAGATGATTCCCATATCTAACCATTTAATGACTTCTCTCTTGACAACCTCCTGCATATGCGGATTCAGCCTTCGCTGAAGTTGTCTGACTTTCTTCGCTCCTTCCTCCGTTCAGATTTTATGCATGCACACATCGGGGCTGATTCCTCGGATATCACCCACTTGCCATCCGAACGCGAGGATGTTCTTTTCAAGCACTTTTATCAGCCGTGCTTCTTGCTCGGTCTCGAGTTTCGAAGAGATGATCACGGGTAACTTATCACCATCCTTAAGAAAGATGTACTTAAGGTGTTGCGGAAGTGGTTTAAGCTCCAAGTCAGTAGGTGGTTGCTCAATCTTTGGATTTTAAGGGGCCACCTTTTTCCTTATGGGCTTGAAGTGGTTGGATCGAAGAATACCTCATCTTCCCGAGGCATAACCCCATAAAGGTACTGGATCACATCATCCATAGGGATCCTTCTGTCCGTACCCGCTATCTCCTTCTTATGCTTGATCATCTTTCTCAACTCTTCTTCTTCTAGCTCCTCTGCTAGCTGTTCCCAATCATCAACCTCCCAATGAGTAGTCTCTCTCTCCAGAAATCCACTTCATCCCAACTACCCATCAGGGCTTCCTCTTCTACAGGGTTAAAGTCTTCCTACTGCAGCTCTTTGAAATCATCGTTCATTGCCGGGTATCTCCATGTTTCTTGTTCATTGACAGGCTCAGTGTGAGCGAGTTGTGAAGACGACTCGTCAGTGACTACGGCTGGTAATGAAACAGAAGATGGTCCACGGTCAGCTTGATCTTTAATGTTTATAGCTTCGAAAACACCTATCTACGTTAGCTCTACCGCTTCTTCGAGTTGGCATCTTCTTCGTCCTCATAAATTGCTTCAACGAACGAGATTTCTTCAATCAAGGTTTCCTCGGGACTTTTCCCTCGTGTGAAAGTAACAGATGTATCATCGACTCTAAGCGTAATCTGACCCTTACAGAAATCGATGAGGGCGGCAGAGGTATCCAAAAAGGTCCGGCCGAGAATTAGGGGCATCTCTTTTTTAGGTGGATAGTCTAAGATAACCCAGTCGGTAGGGAAAACCAAGCCTCCAACATGGAGAAGGACATTGGCAACACAACCGGCTGCTGAGCGGCTTGATCGGTCTACCATCTGAAGAGAAATAGGGCGTTCCTGCATTCTTTTATCTAAACCGAGCTTTTTGCAGACGTTCAATGGCATCACATTTATAGAGGCCCCTGAGTCGCATAAGATGTTTTGGAACATGTGGCCTTCAATCTCACAAGAGATCGAAGGTCTCCCGGGATCACCTCGCTTAGTAGCAACTTTCAGTGAAACCATAGAGCAATCTTCTCTTAAAACTTCTTCTGCCATCCCTTGAAGCTTCTTCTTGCTTCCACAAACTTCCTTAAGATACTTGGAGCATTTGGGCATTTCAGTCAATACCTCAGCTAGGGGTATACTCACTTTGGTATCTCTAAGCATCCTCCTCACACCGTCATATTGTCTGCCATGACTGAGGGTATTCTCTTTTTTCTTTGGTGGATAAGGAAGGGTTTTATCATTGTTCATGGCTTGATTTTTTATGGCTTCATCTTCCTTATCTTTCCATCTGACAAACTTCTCCTCCCTCTTCTTTGTCAGGGGTACAGCCACCTGACCCTTCCTCATTTCTCTATCAGAATCACTTTCATCACCCGAAGAATCATCATAAAGCTCCTCCTCACTGTTGCTTCCTTCGGTATTTAACTTCGATTGCCCCTCCCCGAACTTATGGCGTCGGGAGGGGCTACTCGTTTCCCGACATCTTTCCGGGTCCCACCTCGCTTACCACTTCTTAAAGTAACCTCATTCGGCTCTTCGTTCCCATAATCCCATTGAGGTGTGATGGCGGTGCAAACATTGATATCTCGCTTTAGGATTTCTTTCGGTATAACTTGGAAGTTTACCGTGGGGTCCGTTTGCTTGTTGATCCGCCATCCGGCCAACTTTGTCTCTCTATTGTCTTGACACTAGTAGCCAAGGTCTTCACCATGTCTACTAGCTCATCAAACTTATGTTGAGGGACACAAGAGGTGGTTTGGTTATGAGGTTGGTTTTGATTCCAACCACCTTGAGGTCTCGGGAGTTAGGATTGTGAGATTGATTAACCACCCCGGGAGGTGGTCTTTGATAACTTGAGTGAAAGAAGGTTTGGAATTTGATGGGCCGGGTGGTGCATTGGCTTGATTAAGATTGGGACGTTGAAATCCGGAATAATTCGATTCGATTGAAGTTTCGAAGGGTTGGTTATGATTCTCCATTAAATTTACTTCCTCGCCCATCTCATTTCCCTTTGTATTCCCGGGTAATTCAAATCGGCGCCCTTGTTGCTTCTTTGCATTTGTAAATCGGCTAGTTGCTTGCTAATTACCTCCATTTGAGCAACTAACACCTTAGTCTCGAATTGCTCGCAAAGCAGATTCCTTCTTATTCCCACTAACATTGGTCTTCCTAGGACTTGACCACATGTTATTCTTGGCTATAGTTTCGGCTACCCATGTAAGCGCATCATCACCTCCCCCTAGGAATGATCCATGAGCGGTTGAATCAAGGAAGTCTCTATTTGGTTGAGAGACACCTCTCGTAGAATAACTCTAGTAGCTCATGTCTCGTATCCATGGTTGGGGCACTTCCTCATCAACGTGATTTAGTCTCTCCCATGCTTTCCCCACACTATCACCATGAAGTTGTTCAAATGTGGCTATTTCCCTTTTCATGTCCATGATTGTCCCAGGTGAGACAAACTTCAGGGCAAAGGCTCTTTTGACATAATTCTAGGTACGGAGAGAATGATGGGCTAAAGATTTGAACCAACGGTTTGCTTCACCCTTTAGAGCAAACGGGAAGAGTTTTAACTTGACAATCTCAGAATCAACACCAGGATAATGGCCTGCTTCGTAGATTTGAACGAAGGTGGACAAGAAGTCATGAGGATCTTCGTCAGTAGTGCCATGAAAAGAACTATTCTGGACCAGTCCTACCACTCCATTTTTCAGATCGAAGTTCGCTTGCCCCATGTCTGGAGGGTGAATAGGTCTATGCCCTTCCAGAAAGTCTTGGTCAAGATAGGGAGCATAAGGGTCTTGATTTAACTGGTTTAGCTGGTTTTGATGGAATTGTTGAAACTGATTGTTTATCCCAGCTTGTTGATTCTGTTGTTGTTGTATTGCCTGCATCTATTGAAGGATCAGATTCATTTGGGCTTGAGGATCTGGATTTTGAACTTCGTTAGCCATAATGTCTGGATCAGGGAAGAGCTTTCTCCTGAGAATAGATCGCTCAGGCTCGGGATTAAAGATAAGAGGTCCCTTCTTACTCCTGGTTTGCATAAACCAGAAGAGCAGAATGGAAAGAAATCAACCTTAGGGTTGATGAGAACGAATGTAGAGGAAATTAGAGGGTTTAGAAAGAGAGAAGAGAAAAGAAGTGACAATTGAAGAGAGTGAACTGGCGTTCAGTATGAGTGAACTCTGGTTCAAGGGAAATTCTGGAAGTGGACGCTCGTTCGGGTTGCGGGCGGCGTCCGAAGACAAGCGGGGGCGGACGGGCGTTCGAGTTTGGACGCCCGTTCAGACAGTTTCTTAAAAAACTTTATAAAGGCTGCTAAAATCTAAGGCAAATTTAAACTATGAAAAATAAAAATCAAATATGAAAAAAAATATAAATAAAAACAAAAGACAAACTATGATAAAATAAAATAAACGTAACCTATAGATTAGCACCTCTAAGAGTCCGACAACCGTTACCGACTCCCCGGCAACGGCGCCAAAAACTTGTTCGGTAAAAACTTGTTTTAAATTTATAATTACCGGAACACCCCAAGTGCAAGGATCGTAGTAAAGGTGTTACCGGGTCGTCCTAAGGGAGTCGAATGTTTATCGGATTAAGGTGCAATTATTATATCGATTATGTCACAATTTATTACCTAAACTAAGGTCTATATTAACTACAATATAAAAACGATGAGTAAAACTAAACTAAAACAGGAAACAGGAAAATTCGACTCTGGACGGGCGTTCACTTATGTGGACGGGTGTCCGATTATGATCTAAAACAGAAAATATGCAGAAACAGCAGGTAAAAGCTAGGGTTTTCAAAATAACTAAACGTAGCAATTGATACGAACGAATTTGGTTTATCAAATAATTAAGAGGAACGGCAAGGCAACGGGAATCCACCAATCAATCAATTAACCCCAACTAGATTGCGCGCTAAAGATATGATTTTTAGTAATGATCAAATCACGAATTCGATTAAATCTCTCTAATCAATTTCTAGGGTTTCGTTTTCTTTCTCAAGCAAAACTAAACTAGCATGCATAACAAGATCATGATATTGTCTCCAATATCCTACTCAATTAATCATAAACAATCTCTTGAATTATAACTAATTGCATCAATTGAAAAGATCAAAGCTTGAACAATATTCTCATACAAATTCAATCAAAAAGACAGTTTCATCGATCTCTCGATTCAATAAAACATAAACGATAAATCACATCATTCAATTGATGAAAAACCATAAACTTAACTCACTAAAGATGTAGCCAAAAATCCTCTAGTTGGTGTAATTGTTGATTGGTTTCCTCCGTTGTCCTACCGCGAATTGCTTAGCCAACAATCATGTTGGTGATCATGATTGTTGGGATGGAAGAGTTCATCTTCTTCGTGTATATGTGGTGCGGGCCGTCGCTCCGATATTAGGTCTCGGCGGCCGTGTTTTTCGATTATTTTTAGGGTTCGAGAATAGGTCGCTATATATAGGATTCGAGTCGGTCTTTGTCAAGTCGGCACTCGGACGCACGTTCAAGGTCCCGGACGCCCGTCCGGCTTGTATGGAATTCTTCGAGTCGGGCCGAGCCCCGAGTGGACGCACGTCCTTTGCAAAATTGGACGCCGGTTCGGCAAAATCCTCAACATCCCGAATCAAAATTCTTCCGGTGGACGCCGGTCCGTAATTCCGAACGTGCGTTCGGCCTAACTCCCCGAATCGAGATCTTCTCTTGATGGACGCTCGTCCATTTCCTAGACGCCCGTCCGGTGGACGGGACATGCAAACGCTCGTTCAGATGCTGGAACTTCCACCTTCAATTTAAACTCTTCCACTTGAACATCTCTTGAACTCATAAATGCAATGCAATTGTACCTACAAAATGATAGAAACACGCAAACTGTAGACACATATATACAGATGGAAAATCATCGATAAAAACACGTAATAAGCTCGAGTTTGCTAGTAAATTGTTTCCACACCCATTCTTTCAATATTTCACTTAAACTCATGCTTTTCTATAAAAAGTAATAAAATACGAAGAATATTGTTACGGAATAACGCGATAAAAACCATAAGATTCACCGTTAACAGTTACTGCAGTCAACAAAGAGGAGAAGAACTTCATCGGATCCATCTATCAGCAAAAACAAGAATTCGCATTCTTGACGATTCTTCTGACCAAAAATGTCATTGGTCATGCCAGGAATTTCTACACTCTCTCAACAGATAAACTAAAGGTGATATATGCTATTTGGTTTGAAGAGAGATTTGATTAGAACAAATTTGTTCTCAATCAATTGATAAAACAAATTTCAGACGAGAAAGAAAGAGTCAAAGAAAGAAAAGCTACTGGAGAAAAGCTGTTATTGAAAAAGGGATTCACTTTTCCGGTCAAAAGATACTAGATTATTTCTCTATTTCAACATCCACAAAAACAAAAGTGGAACACAAATCGGTGTCCACCTGGAGTGAAGAAAAGGAAGGTTCTTGAAGAAGAATCAAGTGAAGTTTCGATTCAAGTTCAAGTGGAACCGTGAATTTAGATGAAAGGACTCTCGAGAAGACAAAAGAGGACTTGGAACAAATTTCGTAAAAAGAAAACTCGAAGAAGTAATTCAAATTGAGGATGAAAGCGAAGAGAGTGAACGAGAATGAAAGCGAAGAAAGTGAGCTTGGCGAAAGCGAGGAAAGTGGCGAAGGAAGCGAAGGAAGCGAGATTGATAAAACTGAAGAAAGTGAACCTCCAACTGAGATACATGGAGAGTACACTGATGAACAAAGGGAAGCTTTAGAAGATGATGAATTTTGTGAGGCTGAATATGAAAAGAAACTAACAAGTCATGATACTCATTTTTATTATCCTGAGGCCAGTACCTCATCTCAGGCCCATGAAGCATCCACAAGCAAGTCTGCAACTGAAAAATCTCAGCAACAATCAACTGAAACAATTGAAGAAAGATTGGAAGTAGCAAAAGAAATCATCGAAAGCCTGTTACAGACCCTACAGCAGAAACTTTTAAACCTGCATGACCTTGTTGGACGAACTCATTATTCAGGTTTGAACAATTACTCCAACATCATCACCTTACGCAAATTATTTGAAGAAAGCTTTCGCATATCTTCAAACAAGGGGGAAGATGAAGCTAAAGGTGATGAAGCTGAAGGAGATGCTAATGCCGAAGAGGTTTATGCCAGACAATTGGTGGAAGAACAAGATAAACAAGTAGATGCTGATCTACTGACAATTCAACAAGATGGAGAAGGAATTGATGATCTGATCGAGAAGCTAACTATAGAAGAAGATTTTAAGGAAACAAGAACTGAGCAAGATGAAGAAGCCTCAGTTAAAGCCGTGTTAAATATCAGAAAGAAGCTTGTAATGTGTGTCAGATTCCTTGAAAAGTTGAAGACGATAAAAACTGAGGGGGAAGATGAAAATAAACCATAAAGGAAAGCTGAAAAATATAAACTTAATCTCATTTCAGAAGAAGAAGAGAAAATGATGAATGAGAAGATCAAGGAAATTTTAATCAAACTCAAGAATCAAGATAATGAAGAGGCAAATCAGTTGATCGGTGAATATCAAGAAATCAAGCCTAGAGATGGAGAATCCGAAGAAGAAGGAAAAGAAAGAAGACTCCTAGAAACCAAAAGAAGCATTTTCCTTGGAGAAAAGATGTTGGCACTTGAAAAAGAAAAGTTGTAATTCTATTCAGTTTTAACTCAGTTTGTTTTAAACTTTATTCTTGTAATGAATTCAGCTGTTCTAGTTTGTTATCTTAATTTGATTTGTTATGATTTCTTGCATTATTCTTTTATTATTGCTTTTGGGAGGGTTATGATACATCATCAAAAAAGGAGAAATTGTTGGAAATATTATTTATGTTTTGATGATGATTCGTCACGTAATTAGACAAATCACTTACAACCCATGATGATGAAGTCATAACTAACTGTTATAGTGCATAATGGAAGAAGAAGCAAGAAATGGTCTAGAGAAAATGTATAAGTTCTATCTAGAGTCCGAACCTTGTATAGGTTGTTTCGGACAAGCATTGTAATAGAATAGGAACTAGGCGAACAGCTGAGTCACAACAAGAAAACTGAGTATGCACATAAAGAACTGAGGGTTCAAACTCAGTTATGCAAGAATTGAAGAAGATAAGTTCGCTGATGGTCACAAACTCAGTTGGCTTATCTAGAAGACTGAAGAACTGAGGGACACAGACTCAGTTACAAAATACTGAAGAACTGAGGTGGCAAACTCAGTTAGAAGCTGATTAAGTCGTGACTATAAGTCAGGATTCAGGCAAGTCTGTGGTGACCTGAAACTGAACTATAGATCATGTAAAAGTGAATAATCTTAAGGACAAAGATTATCAGTTACCAGGAAAAGAAGAAACTTAATGGTGTACTCTAACTTAGTCAATTAAAGTCAGATGTTAAGTATACAAGGTACTCAGTTTTGAAGAAGAGTAGAAAACTGAGTTAAGACCTTATTTAAGTTTGAATTAACAATACGACAAAGGTCGTACATATGAACGTTGGCTAAACGACAAGTGTAACGGCTACAAGAACTAGTAACCGTTACATCGCCCCTATAAATACACAAGAGAATCACTTGAAGGACAGAGAGAAGGATCAGAAAAAGAGCTTTACAAGCGCATATCCAAATATCCAGATCCAGAAAATCAGATTATATATATCTAGAAAAAGGGGAAGCCAACGGAATTGCCTTGAAGATTTCAAAGAAAGATCCAGTAACCCATTAAGGGGGAAAGAAGGCATCTCGGAGCTACAAAGCCAGATCCAGAAGAATCAGACAGCTCACTGAATTAATCTCTTGATTAATTCTAAACCTAACCTTTGTGAAAAAGGGTTGGTTGTGCATAGTTTGAGGAAAGCAATTCCACCTTTCTTCATTCGGTCGGAACATAGTTGCCACAGGTTGTTGGTGCGATCGCGGATCGTGTTTGTGTTAGTGGTGAGTGGTGAATGAGCAATTCCACCTCCGAAAGATCGGTGTGCGAGTGAAGGGAGCAATCCTACCTTTCTTCATTATGTGTAGACGGTGAAACTAGGGTGTCGTGAAGGATTTGTCATTGTGCTAGGATTTTGTAACGGTTATCTCAAGATTCTAGTGATACCTCCTACACCACAGGAGAAGGGGAGGTGTACGGGATTACACCACCCGGAACTTCCATAAACAAATCTTGTGTTGATTTACTTTATGCACTTGTGTTTGTTTTATTTGTTGCATTATCACTCAGCTAACACTGAGTCAGCACATAACTGATACATAGAAGGTCTAGATTTTTATTGACACATCTATTGCACAAAGGCTAGTTTTATCCGTTGCCAGTTAACAAGACTACATATAAGTCAGTTTTGACTTATACTCAGTTGAGTTAGCTGAACTCCGCACAAGTTAAAGGACAGGAACAAAACTGAGCTGAGCATCAGTTTGAGTTTGGTAAAAACTCAGTTCCTGGGGTACTTCCAGTTCAGGAAAAGTTTTTGGTGACAAGTTTATTCACCCCCCCCCCCCCCTCTAAACTTGTGTTAGCCTTTACAAGGGACCAACAGTTTGTGTTTTTTTTTTCCTATGTTTTTTTTGTCCTTGTTCACTTGGCACCATTTATTGTAGTTGGAATATATGTTTCTAACCTCTTTAGTGTTCTTCATACTATTTTTCATATACTGCAGGGGTGCAAACATTTTGGTGCTGTGAAGTTAGAGAATGGTTATTACAATTATCGGTGTGGGGAGATTTAGTTGACAAGTTAGAGAATGGGTATTTTGATTTTTGCTGTTGTGATACCACGATTGTTTCATTTTGTTGTGGTGGTCTGTCGAGATCATTGTATTAGTATGACTATGTATCAAAATGATTATGCCGATGAAGCATCTTTTTTATGACCATCTTGTACAATATCAACTACAATGGATATGCGAGTCGTTTTTCAAAATATTATTTTATGGCTCACGGTATTGCCAAGGCGATTTTTGGTAAATACAGGGTAAATGTGTCGCTAAAAGCAAAAAAGATTTTTAGCGACACATTTGCCTTGTATTTACCAAAAATCGACCTGGCAATACCGTGAGCCTTATTTTATTACTTTTTGTTTAACTTTTTGTTTATTAAATGATAATCTATATCACATAATCATGAAAAATATAAAAAAAATGTGTTGTGTCAATCGTTGTAACACAACCGTCCATTGTGATTATTTTCCGGAATTGAATTTCGGTTGTTACATATATATATATATATATATATATATATATATATATATATATATGCACACACATGACCCGGATCACAGTAAACGCAATTGATTTATGTGTGATCAACCCGGATCACAGTAAACGCTTTGACTGAATTTGGGTCTTACATCGGATTATGTTGACCAACCCGGATCACAGTAACCGCCTTGACCAAACCTCGGTCTAACATCGATTTATGTTAGATCAACCTGGATCACAGTAAACCCCTTGATTGAATCTGGGTCTAACGTCGGATTATGTGTGATCAACCCTGAGCACAATAATCGCGTAACCGAACCTCGATCTATAATCGGATCACATGTGGTCAACCCCGCAAACAATAATCGCCTTGACCGAGCCTCGATCTTACATCGGATCACGTGTGGTCAACCTCAATCTAACGTCGGATCACGCGTGGTCAATCCCGAGCACAATAATCACCTTGACCGAGACTCGATCTAACATCAGATCACGTTTCGTCAACCCCGAGCACACTAATCGCCTTGACCAAGCCACGATCTAGCGTCAGACCATGTGTAGTCATCCCCAAGCACAATAATCACCTTGACTGGGCCACGATCCACTATGGGATCACATGTGGTCAACCTCCATGCACAGAGCCACGATTTAACGTCGGATCACATGATCGCCTTAACCAAGCCTCGATCTAAAGTGGATCACGTGTTGTCAACCCCAAGAACAGAGCCTCATCTAATGTCGGATCATGTGTGGTCAACCCCGAGCACCGTAATCACTTGACCAATCGTCAATCTAACGTCGGATCATGTGTGGTCAAACCCAAGCACAATAATCGTCTTGACCGAGCCTCGATCTAACGTCGATCACGTGTGGTCAACCCCGAGCACGGTACTATCATTGATCCAGCCTCGATCTAACATCGGATCACGTGTGGTCAACCCCGAGCACGGTAATATCATTGTCCAGCCTTGATCTAACGTCGCACGTGTAGTCAATCCCGAGCACAGTATTCTCTTTGAGCAAAGCCTCGGTCTAACGCGGTTAACGTGATCGCCTTGACCAAGGCTTGATCAAACGTTGGATCACATGTTGTCAACCCCAAGCACAGCACCTCGGTTTAACGTCAGATCATGTATAGTGAACACCGAGCGCCGTAGACCGATCCTCAATCTAATGTCGGATCATGTGTGGTTAACCCCAAGCACACTAATCGTCTTGACCAAGCCTTGATCTAACGTCAAATCACGTGTGGTCAACCCCGAGCACGGTAATCTCCTTGAGCGATCCTCGATTGAACGTCAGATCACATGTGGTCAACCCCGAGCATGATAATCTCCGTGAACGAGTCTCGATCTAACGTCGGATCACGTGTGGTCAACCCCGAGCACGGTAATATCCTTGATCCAACCTCAATCTAACGTCGGATCACGTGTAGTCAATCCCGAGCACAGTATTCTCTTTGAGCAAGCCTCGGTCTAACGCGGTCAACGTGATCGCCTTGACCAAGGCTTGATCTAACGTTGGATCACATGTTGTCAACCCCAAGCACAGAGCCTCGGTGTAACGTCGGATCATGTATAGTCAACCCCGAGCACTGTAATCGCTTGACCGATCCTCAATCTAATGTCGGATCATGTGTGGTTAACCCCAAGCACAATAATCGTCTTGACCGAGCCTCGATCTAACGTCAAATCACGTGTGGTCAACCCCGAGCACGGTAATCACCTTGAGCGAGCCTCGATCTAACGTCGGATCAAGTGTGGTCAACCCCGAGCACGGTAATCTCCTTGAGCGAGCCTCGATCTAACGTCGGATCAAGTGTGGTCAACCCCGAGCATGGTAATCTCCTTGAGCGAGCCTCGATCTAACGTTGGGTCTCGTGTGGTCAACCCCGAGCACGGTAATTAATGTGTTGTATTTTAAGTGGTGATAGACATATATACCCATAACATATAATAAATGCTCTTTTGGAATATGAATGAAATGAATATATAAACATTAAATGTTATGATATGAGTATGTTTGAAAAAATTGTATTAAATGATGTATTGTTTTTCTAAATTGACATTTTTTATGCGACAATTCATTTTAAAAATGTGAACACTTGTTATGGGACGGACTTAGTATTATCGCCTAAAATATCATTTTATTGTTTAGAAAAAAAAAATCATATTCTATGGATTAAAATTGGCGTTACGATTACGACCTTAAAAAATTAGCGCTAACGAAAGCAAATATTTTGCGCTATTTTGAAAAAAAAAAAAAAAAAAAAAAGGACACAGTCTCTTCATACGTGTGATGAACCTCAACCTTATACACCACCCCCTCTTTCTCAAACTCTTCACCCTGCAGCCGGCATTTCTCCCTTTTTGGTCATTCAAAGCAGAAGCTCCAAAGCATTGGGAGAGTAAACAACTAGTAAATATGTTTTATATTTATCAACTCGCAATCATCTCATTAGATCCATCTATTTCCAGCAAATTTCTCAATGTTTACTTTATTGAGGGTCTGATTCTCTTTTATTATTTGTATGATACATCTTGCAGGCGATTTTGCTCGACTGAATCCAATATGTATGATACTTTGCTCACTTTTTCCCTCGGCTTTCTCTTGATGATCATTTCTCTCTGACTGTTCTTTACTTGTTTTTTTTCATGATACTAATAGCAATTAGATACTTTTAAATAGTAATAAATGTTAAAGTTGTGTTGTCTAAGTTGACATGATTTTATTTTGCTTGAAACTTTGAATGACCTGCATTGTAGCAGTGCACATCTCATGGAGTATTTGATGTATGTATGTTGTATGTGATAAAATGTGTGTTACAGATTGTACATCATCAACGGACATCAATGTCTACCAACAGTACGCATGGCCTTTATGGAGAAACCCACGATATTAATTCGGTATGCGTATAAAACTTGTGTGGAAAAAATGAATCTCTAAAACTTGTTGCTTCAGAAAAGCCAACTAAAGTTATGTTGGTATTTTAAGTGCTGCACAGTGTGTGACCTTTGAGAGTGGTGTAGCCTAATATGTAGAGGTGCCTATGACGAAGTTTCATGCATTTGACAACAATAGAAGAGATGAAGACATTCAGTCTTCTTAAGAAAATTGATGCGAAGATGAATACGATGGGTAATAAGATTTGGTTGTTGATACTGATCATTATGCGTGGAAATGGGTTGTGGTGGAAATGGATTGTTTTTTTTTTTTTTTTTTTTTTTCCATTAGTTGGATTAACTTTGTAGTTCCAGAAATTGACCAAATTTCAAATGTGGTGCTATGTTCTCACTTCGTTTATTTAATCTTGTTTCAAATAGCTTTCTGGATTTGTGAATAATTTTCTTTAGCTTAAACACACAATATAGTTTTCTTCGTCTGGTTCAAACATTCTACAGTACAAATTTTGATGTTGTTTAGTATTTAAATCAAATAATATAAGCTAAGCATGTCAAACAATTACAAATATGGCATCTGAAAACGGAATGAAAAACAGCAAATGAATTGGCTCAAACCAGCAAGATTACATGCAAATAGAAATGTTGTAATCTACATTTATAAATGACTCCACTTCTATGGTGGTCTGCATTTTTAAATTCATTTACACCAAAAATATAGATGGAAGCTAATCAGAGCCACCAAAAATGTATCATAAGGTGCTATCTTCTAAGTAGTTCATTCAAATCAGAAATAAGATACAAAACATTGTTTCACGATTAACAGATGGCACAGAACACCCAATCGATAAATGAAAACTTGTAATTATGTTGTGTACGCTATGGCTATATTTCACCCTGTGGACAAAAGCAAGAAAACTAACAAATCAGAAGTTTGGTTTGCAAGTGTAATAAATTCTAAATGATAGTCACTACAAGGAAGACAAAAGCAATAAAGACATAGGTTTTATGACCCATGAACATATCAATTACTCTTGGGATTGCTTTCCAGAACGCAAGTTTTGTAAATGATTCTTCAAGTAAATAATCTAAAGATAAGGACTCGCTTATTAATAACCGACTTCTAGATTACCTCCGGCGTAGGAGCTATTTTGCACTATCCGTTTAGCCAACATATCAAATCAACTGCAAAAGAAAGCGCAAAAAAACAAGCTAAAGCTTCAATGAATATCAAAATTTTCTCAATCAACCACGTGCAAGGTTTCTATATGTAACATCCCGACTTTTCATAAAAAGGTAAAATAGTCATTGGGTGTATTTACTATGACCTAATAATTATTTATCCTATTTATTTAATTAAAAAGGATTTAATTAAAAGGATTTAGTAATTTAATTAATGGGTTTAATTAAATGGCTATAAAAAGAAATAATCTCAATTGTTTCTCATAAGTTACACACGCTATTTCTGAAAAAAATTGGAGATGGAACGGCGGCATAGTGGAAGCAACGCGAAGAAGAAAACGAAATAAAAGGAAGAACCGTGTGATCAATCCGTTTATCTGTTCAAGATGCCGCAGGAGAGAAAAGTGATCAGCACGATGAGACGCAACTTTGGAAAATAACATCTCTCGATTTCGTAAGTTTTCAGTTTAGCCCTAGTTTTCGGTATTCGTAGAGTTCGATTCTTGAAAAATTCGTATTTTTTAATCCGTAGCTCTGTTTCACAGCCATGAGTAGTCAAAACGATCGTCTTGAAGCGTAGAATAATCTAAAAATAGTTTCACAGCAGTAAACCCAGGTAATCTTCAGTTTTACAGGCTTTTTCAGTTTCGTTTTTCTGCAAAGAAATAGGATTTTAGGGTTTCTTGTTGATCACATAGGTTTTGGGGTTGAGGATCAACAGTTGTTGCAGTTGCTTGGAGTTTTTCTTGCGGTTTTGCTGGCAATTAAGGTAAGAGACTCTTCCTATGATCTCAATTATGATTTGTAAAGTTTAGATCATGTTTTAAGATGCGTAGACGCAAGAAAGATGTGCTTTTTCGTTGATCAAAGGATCATAGATGTTTAGATATGTCTCCTACGTTTTACTGTGCTTAATTCGATGTTAATTAGGTTAGAAACGGATTAGAAATCACGTTGTGAAGATTTTAGCGTTTTGGAAAAAACCCAGGCAAACGAGCGTTCGCACTAGGCAAATGGGCGTTTGCGATCATAGCAGCTCAAACGGGCGTTTGCACAAGGCAGACGGGCGTTTGAGGTTAGATTTTTTATTCAGGATGTAGCCATTTTTTATGGACGGGCGTTTGGGGTTAGTGGACGGGCGTTTGATTACGGACGGGCGTCCATAGGATGTCAAACGGGCATTTGACCTGTTTTACCTTGTTTTTATTGTTTTATCGTTTCAGCTTGGTTTCGGGCTTCATAATCATGTTATTATTGTTTTAAACCCTTAATTTGTGATATGATAACATTGTATAAACATAAACAAGCATGAATTGAGCTTCTGATTCGTTCAGTTAAAACACCGAATGTACTCTTAAAGTGAGTTGAAGTTCGGATCCGTCGGAAGAGCATGATAGGCTTGTGCTTTGATGAATTAGTATTCATCAATGTCTGTGTAATTGCTAGGCCTTGTCCGTGTCTAGTGGTCTAGGAAGAGAGTAGTCAAGGTGAGGGAGATTAATTGAAAACACTTAGGTGGTTAGTTAATCATTTTAATAAATACGTACTTGACAAGTAAAAGATTAAACAACATGTCTCTCTTGGATAGGCACCAGTCTATATCGCGATGTGTGTGCTACCTCTGAAGGTGGAAGAACCCGTAGGTCAAAAAAACCACAAGTTCGGGTTACTCAACTGAGGTGTGCGTACTATCGGAATCTACCTATTCTAGACTTCGTGGATATTGGTGTGATCCTCTAATATGTTGCCAAGAGTGTCCCAAAAGTGGATACGCGTAGTGCCCTTGAGTGCGGTTGTAACATAGATAAGTTAAGTAGAAACGTTTAGTCAGTTCATGTTGATGGACATGAAATGAACCCCAGATTGAGTTGGTCACACAAAGATAACTAAACGATTAAATATCTTTTCTTTATAAATTATAATTGTTGTCATAGCTTCTCACTTTTGGTAGTACCTTGTACTTACCTCCTTTGCATTTTATTTTGTATGCATTGTGGGGTGAGAAGACGAACAGGTTGATCAAGTGTAGACGACGGCTTTTGAAGACTTAAAGTCTTGACGGAGCTTCTAGATTATTTTCTTTGTAAAGGTTGTATTAGACTGGTTGTATTTCTTCTCTTAGATTTGTTGTACTTCTACTTTTAAGGCATCGTATTGTATAAGTCTTTGGGTTTTTAATCGTTGTAATCTTAACTATCCATCTTTAGCATGGTTAATTTCTATTCATTGTAGCTTTTATGTTTTTACCCGAGTCTTTTTAGCTTCCGTTTGCTTTTATTTGATACGACGACGTAGAGGCTTGCGTATAATATTAGATTTATTTAATGCTATACGCGCCGAACGTTTCTCTTCCGGATAAGGGCTCGGTATACGGGAGCGGGGCGTTACAGTTGGTATCAGAGAGAAGCGTCCTTTCTATCCTAGGCTTGTTTTCCTTTAAGATAAAAATCCTCTAGACCTTCTAGAACTTGAGTTTGGTGGTAATCCTCGTGTGACTAGGAATCCTTAAACCGTGGTTAAGTTCCACTAGGACCAAGTGAAGAGTCGTCTTAGACGGAGGTTAGGTTGAGTTCACAGTTCACATCTTTCATGTGATCACCTCAGGTTTTGTCCCTTCTAGGATCCTTAGTAGAAACTCTTCCTTCTTTTGAAGTTCCAAACTATAGCTTGTTGCATAGGGTTGTGAAACTCCTTTAAGTAATGCTTTGGGATTGGAGTCTTATGCCTACACTTTAAAGTCGAGGTCCTCTTGGTTGATTTCCTTTTTCCTTTCTTTCCCTATTGAAATCTGTTCACCTTCTCTACACATGAATATCTAAGTTTACTTTTATCTTGGCATAACTTTGTATAGAATGATATTTGATTCAGCTCTACAAGTCCTCCACTCCCTCTTTTCACTATCACTTGGTTGGGTTCATCAACATTCTTTGACCTTTGCTTTGCTTGAGATGGTTCTACACGAACTCCATGTGTAACTCTATTATTTCCAAGTACTCCTCAGTCGTTTCAACTCATAGTGTTAGAGGTCTCTTACTTTGGCACAAACTTTTCATCACCCTCGTGTTTGGATTTACCCAACATGAGTGAATGCTTTTGTTTCCGCGTTTTCTCTTTAACATAAGACTGTCTCTCTATACTCCAAAAATTTCTGCAAATTTTCAGCAAAGTAAATTACTGTCTTATCTACAATTTCTCTTTTTACATCAACTCGATAATCATTATGAATTGTTCAGAAAATTCATGATTACACCGGAACTCTGTCCAGAAAATCTGCAACAGCACCTTCACTTCTTCTTCTGTTTTGAACAGGTTAAACATCTTCAAATGACCTGAATTTTTGATATGTTCCAGAGAACAATTTTATCTACAGCTTTTATTTTGGAATTAAGTTCAGATTCTTTTTCGTTTGATCTCGATTTGCAATTCAACACAGTGTTTATATATCTGGAAATTCTGGCAGCTTGTGCAATTGTCAGAAATAACTGTTTTTGACCTACTTATTTTCATTCAAAAATCCTAATATTTTTATATCACCTGGAAAACTCCAGTATCTAGATCTTTTCTCTTTGGATCGTGCTCAAATTATTCTTTGTTTGTTTTGTACAAATTGATAATATCAGATCCAGAGTAAAAATCTTACACAACAACCTAAAAGGAATTTTCATCTCTTTGACTTAGAGTTTGGGCTAAGAGGGTAGTAAGTTACGACTGTTATGTTTAGGAGTTCCCTGAAGTTTGATCTCTTCCTGAGTTAAACCTTTTAGTAGGATGCCTATAAAGTTAACGTTATAGTTTCTTTTGTAGTGTTAAACAAGAACCAAGATGCTATCCTCCAGCATGCCATGTTTGATGTTCAGACCCTTTTCGTGCCCTTTTATAAATATACCTTTCCTGGTAATTTGTTTCTCATGTAATCCCTTATTTGAGATCTTTAAACTCAACAAATCCTCTCTGCAGTGTTGCACTCCCATCATTCATTTCAAATTTAAATTTGACTAAGCCTTCTGATGTCAGAACATTCTTTTTCTTACTTGTGTTTATTTCCAGCTTCCCTCCTAAGGGTAGTGTTGATTTTGTAATCTTTCCATCTAATACTACTTGTTCTTTCAAGGCATGCATCTCATCTTCTTACCAGTTGGGTCTTTAATCCTACCTTGACGTCCATCTTCAGTTACCTATCTTTAACCTTCTAGCAATTTATGCTACACCAGTTTCAAGCAGACGGTAGTCTTTGCCAAGGTGCCTTCTGAACCCAACTAGCCAACCGACTTTTGAGTTCCTAAACCTTTGATCACCATTTCAGATTAATGTACCTTGTACCCTTCAGTTTTAACTCTCTTTCAGGCCATTTAGAGCCATGAACCGTCACATACACTTTAGACTTTCCACCTTCTGCTTTGGCGTTTCTACTACAATTTTGTTACACCGGTTGAAAGTCTATTTTATTTTAACCATTTCATTTCCACACGGGGAATAACCTCGAGCATTTATTCCTTGGCAGTGTACTATTCCTCTCGAGTAGTGCGTTCTTGAACCTTTGATTTGAATCGTCAATGATTTTTCTTAAACTCTCTTTGGAGGTTTGAAATAATTCCTTGAAATCAAACCTTACCCGATAATTTTTAAGTATCGTTTCCTCTTCATTCAAAATCTTGTTTGCCGCTTACTTATCCAAACTTTGGATATCCCCTTACAATTTCTTGGGGAAAATTTCTATTTCTTTTAAATCTTGAAATAACCTCCCTTTGACTATTGTAAACTCGGACACTTCCTGACAAGCGTTTAATTTCTTTCCGAGACCTTTTGATGTGCTCGTTTTCCCTCCATAGCTACTTCATGTTGAGATGCCTACGTTCTTTTGAATATTTTTTATTCCTTCTGGTGCTCGACCTTGCACATTTACTTTGCTTTTCTGTTGTGTGATGTTTCCCTCTACGGAACTCATGTGAACTGGAGATTTTTCTAGTTCGCCAACATCCATCTTTGTTAATCAAATGATTAACAATCAAGGTCACTTTCTTAATGTTCTCAAGCTCGGTGTTCTATTTTCATACATTGAGAATATCTTCAAGTCCATCTGGTGATGTTCTAACGTCTCCACTTTCTAAAGGCTTATATGAAAGCCTATTACCATTCTTCCAAGTTGCCTCTGAAGTCCTTGTAGACCACCGTATCTTGCAGAATTCCACTCTCTCAAAAGAATTCCATCTGTAAGGTGTTCTTTTGTTGTCCTTCTGGTGGCCATCTTTTGTATTCTGATACAATGCCTCATTCTTCATCCTGGAACCAACTTCAACTTTCCTCGACGTGGAATCATCTTGTTTTGCTTGTAACCCAAGCGACCTTCCTTATTTCAATTGCATCGTACCCTTCCTTGGCTTACCTAGTTGACATACCACCCTGGTACTCAACTTATTACTTCTCAACTTCTTTTATCTTCCAAGCTAACCCTAATTGGCACGAGGATTGGATCCGACCGTCAGAGAGAAAGTATGGCAATGTATGTTCTCCACCCACAGGGAGTCTCAGAAGTCTTTCAGCCGGGATCCTTGCAGTTCTTCAGCAAGCTTGTGGTGCCATGATGGAAGTTGGGATCGAAAGAAGTCAAGTGTGCCAGAAGTGCAGTTTCGACTAGGAAGATTCAGCTTTCCGGGTATAGGTCAGTAGGAGCAATCAAAGAGCGGTAAACCGATGATTGCAAGATTCGAGGCAGTCGATGAGTTTGTAAAAGAAGCAAGACAAAGATCCAGTTGTCTCCGGTTACAAGTGAGTGGCTGGAGCCCAACCAGCCATTCGTCACGAGTTAGATGAAGATGGCAACAGTTGGCATTGGAATCAGCTTTGGGTTCTGAATGCGGAAGATCGGGAAGGACAATGAAGAATCATAACCTCGAGATGACAATTGCAGTTCCTCTCGGAGCGACCAAGAAGTACAAGAATTGGAACAGTACTGCTGGCGATCTTTCAGGAAGATAGAGGTAGAAGAACACGAGTTTATGGGATGAAGTGGAGAGACAACAGAATACGAGACCAGAGTTGATACAGCAAGCCAACAGAAAGATTGAAGTAGATCGTCGCCACCTCGAGATAGCTCAAGACAGGTGGAAGGTTTGGAAGATGAAAGAAGAAGAAGACTGTACGAGTTAGGAGACGAAACGCTTCGCAAAGTCCAGAGTTCAAGTACCTCTCGGTTACATTCGAGTTTCGAGGACGAAACTCCTCTTAAGGGGGAAGGAATGTAACATCCCGACTTTTCATAAAAGGGTAAAATAGTCATTGAGTGTATTTACTATGACCTAATAATTATTTATCCTATTTATTTAATTAAAAAGGATTTAGTTATTTAATTAATGGGTTTAATTAAATGGCTATAAAAAGAAATATTCCCAATTGTTTCTCATAAGTTACACACGCTTTTTCTGAAAAAATTGGAGAGGGAACGGCGGTATAGTGGAAGCAACACGAAGAAGAAAACGAAATAAAAGGAAGAACCGTGTGATCAATCCGTTTATCTGTTCAAGATGCCACAGGAGAGAAAAGTGATCAGCACGATGAGACGCAACTTTGGAAAATAACATCTCTCGATTTCGTAAGTTTTCAGTTTAGCCCTAGTTTTCGGTATTCGGAGTTCGATTCTTGAAAAATTCGTATCATTTATTCCGTAGCTCTGTTTCGCAGCCATGAGTAGTCGAAACGATCGTCTTGAAGCATAGAATAATCTAAAAATAGTTTCACAGCAGTAAACCCAGGTAATCTTCAGTTTTACAGGCTTTTTCAGTTTCGTTTTTCTGCAAAGAAATAGGATTTTAGGGTTTCTTGTTGATCACATAGGTTTTGGGGTTGAGGATCAACAGTTGTTGCAGTTGCTTGGAGTTTTGCTTGCGGTTTTGCTGGCAATTAAGGTAAGAGACTCTTCCTATGATCTCAATTATGATTTGTAAAGTTTAGATCATGTTTTAAGATGCGTAGACGCAAGAAAGATGTGCTTTTTCGTTGATCAAAGGATCATAGATGTTTAGATATGTCTCCTACGTTTTACTGTGCTTAATTCGATGTTAATTAGGTTAGAAACGGATTAGAAATCACGTTGTGAAGATTTTAGCGTTTTGGAAAAAACCCAGGCAAACGAGCGTTCGCACTAGGCAAATGGGCGTTTGCGATCATAGCAGCTCAAACGGGCGTTTGCACAAGGCAGACGGGCGTTTGAGGTTAGATTTTTGATTCAGGATGTAGCCATTTTTTATGGACGGGCGTTTGGGGTTAGTGGACGGGTGTTTGATTACGGACGGGCGTCCATAGGATGTCAAACGGGCGTTTGACCTGTTTTACCTTGTTTTTACTGTTTTATCGTTTCAGCTTGGTTTCGGGCTTCATAATCATGTTATTATTGTTTTAAACCCTTAATTTGTGATATGATAACATTGTATAAACATAAACAAGCATGAATTGAGCTTCTGATTCGTTCAGTTAAAACACCGAATGTACTCTTAAAGTGAGTTGAAGTTCGGATCCGTCGGAAGAGCATGATAGGCTTGTGCTTTGATGAATTAGTATTCATCAATGTCTGTGTAATTGCTAGGCCTTGTCCGTGTCTAGTGGTCTAGGAAGAGAGTAGTCAAGGTGAGGGGGATTAATTGAAAACACTTAGGTGGTTAGTTAATCATTTTAATAAATACGTACTTGACAAGTAAAAGATTAAACAACATGTCTCTCTTGGATAGGCATCAGTCTATATCGCGATGTGTGTGCTACCTCTGAAGGTGGAAGAACCCGTAGGTCAAAAAAACCACAAGTTCGGGTGACTCCACTGAGGTGTGCGTACTATCGGAATCTACATATTCTAGACTTCGTGGATATTGGTGTGATCCACTAATATGTTGCCAAGAGTGTCCCAAAAGTGGATACGCGTAGTGCCCTTGAGTGCGGTTGTAACATAGATAAGTTAAGTAGAAACGTTTAGTCAGTTCATGTTGATGGACATGAAATGAACCCCAGATTGAGTTGGTCACACAAAGATAACTAAACGATTAAATATCTTTTCTTTATAAATTATAATTGTTGTCATAGCTTCTCACTTTTACTAAGTACCTTGTACTTACCTCCTTTGCATTTTCTTTTGTATGCATTGTGGGGTGAGAAGACGAACAGGTTGATCAAGTGTAGACGACGGCTTTTGAAGACTTAAAGTCTTGACGAAGCTTCTAGATTTTTTTCTTTGTAAATGTTGTATTAGACTGGTTGTATTTCTTCTCTTAGATTTGTTGTACTTCTACTTTTAAGGCATCGTATTGTATAAGTCTTTGGGTTTTTAATCGTTGTAATCTTAACTATCCATCTTTAGCATGGTTAATTTCTATTCATTGTAGCTTTTATGTTTTTACCCGAGTCTTTTTAGCTTCCGTTTGTTTTTATTTGATACGACGACGTAGAGGCTTGCGTATAATATTAGATTTATTTAATGCTATACGCGCCGAACGTTTCTCTTCCGGATAAGGGCTCGGTATCCGGGAGCGAGGCGTTACACTATATATAGTTACAACTTGATTAGATCTCTTCAATGTATGTGGAACATTATCCTACAATCATATCTCATGAATCATGAACAAGTAAAAAAACTGCTTATATTTAAAGAACATAAGGCCATGCACAACACCAAGACATGAGCTGCACTTTATCTTGATAAATCACTCATGGCAAACACAACTAACAATGGTAATCTTCTAAATTGACATACCTGGAACACACGCTGGTTCCTGCTCTCCTTTAAACACCACCTACATCTATCAATCAAGTAAAAAAAGACTTCCTTTTGGGTTCCGCGAAGCCCCAAATGGATTTCTCTTTCAATGACGAATCAGTAGCTATAAAATCATAAGAAAGAACGTCAAGATTTCTATTTTTAGATTAAAATTCCACACATTTATTCCAAGTGCAACTTAATTTCATGAAAATAGGCACACTCTTGTACTTTTGGCAGTTCCTTAAAACTTTGACACCGTATTTCTTTCTTAGTCATTCAATTTAGCACACCAACAAAATCCAATATTTTTATAGAGTTTGTCATCAAAGTAAACTAGCAAAAAGGGTAAAACTCAAAAGATCAACCTTCAAGCAAGTTGGCACACCAAAAGCATCCAACTTTTGTACCCATTTAGCATTTCTCTACTCAATCAAAGTCTTACTCCAAGAGAGACAAGAAACAACACAAACTCACTCTATGTATATCTATGCAGAGCACCCCAAAAACCAAAAGAAACCAACTTATCTATACACAAACTATCCCCCATTTTCTACTTCTCAATCAGGTCAGGACTACCGAGCAGATCAAACGGTTTGCGAAACGCGTCTTTCAGAATCGAAATCTGGCCTTCTTTATAAAGCACTTCTTCATCAAGTACTTCAATCTTCTTCTTCAGCTGGTTAACTTCAGATTTCAATAGCATATTTTCTTCACTGTACTTTTTAATCTCTCCCCACATCATATCTCGTTCTTCGGAAACCTTCGGTAAAGTGACCTTTAAGATGTTTAGTTCTTTTGCACAGTCTTGAAGATGATCCTGTAGCTGACTATTACTGACCTCCTTTTTAATCATCTGTGCCAGACATTAGATTAGCATACGTTTTAACGGGATTTTTACCATTCAGAGTTCACAGTACCACAAACTGATTGTTTCAATCGTCATATGAAAAACAAATATGAGTGTCACGTCAAAACAGACTACACCTTCATGACACATAAGCCGACAAAAAGTTTGCTGCTTTTGCCTATAAATACAAAGCCCTATAGCAAAAAGGTAACTGAGTCCAAATTCCCAGATTGAGATTAATGCAAAGACTAATATATCTACAAGGTACAACCCCTGCAGCCCTTTCAAATCTTGAAATTTCATAAGATTCACATTGCACTCCTAACTCATTCACCATACAACTACACATAGACATAAATATATACGCACACATGCACATACACATACACATACACATACACATACAAATATATATATACAATTCTGTAGAGGGGAGAAAGCAGGAAATCCATATTATGGAAACTTCTTTCCAACACACAGAACAGGAGAAACTAACTAAAATGCAAGTGTAAAAAAAATGTCAGTGCCCACAGAAGATGCAAAGACACAGTAGGTTTACCTGAAGTTCCAAATCTTTCATCGTGTGTGTGAGATAAGAAAGTGTATCAAAAGCATATTGCACTTCAGCCTTCAGAATGTCATTGTTCCTAACAGCAGCAGCCAATTCAGCTTGAAGCTGCTCGATATCCAACTCCTTTGAATAAAGCTTCTCACGCAACAGAGTCGTCAATAAAGTCTCTGCTTTTAGCTCGATTGCACAACATCCTATAGCAACGCCATGAGACAGAAGACAAAGAAACATGTAAGATAATAAAAGTTTTAAAAGCACATTCCGGCTCTCAAACAGTAACCATGCCTCAGATTTCAGTTGTGAATCAACAATGACTGGTTGACAGCTTTCATTCCTATCAACGGACTTTTCATGCAGAACCGTAGAAACAACAGATAAACTCTTGGTCAAATTTTCAATTCCTCTGCTAAAACTTTGAAGTTTCACTTCACACTAAACTGACCGTCCAAACCCAGGGCAGCCCGCCCCTGCCCGTCTTTCCCATTTTGGCTCAAATTGGTTTTAATATACTCAAGCAGCCTGGTACAGAGATGGGTACTGTCAACAAGAAACGAAAGTCCTTGGTTTTGCAAACAGCAAATACGATGGCACAGTTCTTGATCTAGCTTGAATGTTAAAAAAGCTCCCTCTTTTCCTAGGTCTTTTAAACGTTGCAGTAGGTTTATGTTTTCAAATCGGCAAGAGTCAGCTTCAAGCCTATAAGATTCAACCTCCTTCCTTAAAGCGTGTTCCAGTGTAGTCAACCGTATTTGCTCCTTACACAACTTTCGAATCTGATTATAAGAGTTTTCTTTGTTCTTTGTTAGAGTTTTTCTGAATCTCCTCACAAAGACAACGTAATCCATCAATAGTCTTCTCTTGTTCGCTACAAGTCAGTGAAAAACTCAAAATGGCTGAAGAAGATAGAGATTTATGAAAAGAAACTTTGATGGCAAGTCGAAGGAGTGAAACGGCTTGCATAGATCGATAAGCAGACTGCAAAGGACTTGTAGCGAACAAGAGAAGACTATTGATGGATTGCATTGTCTTCGCAATCCATCAATAGTCTTCTCTTGTTCGCTACAAGTCCTTTGCAGTCTGCTTATCGATCTATGCAAGTCTTTACACTCCTTCGACTTGCCATCAAAGTTTCTTTTCATAAAATCTCTATCTTCTTCAGTGTTTTCGTCCTTTATTTCCTCCATTTTAGCTGTTTCGCTTTCAAGCTGCTGCTTGGTAGAAGCGATCCTATTCTTGGTATCATATTCCATCTCCCCAAAAGAACAGATTTCCCTTTGCAATGATACGTTTTGATCTTCTGTCTAATTCCTTCTCCAACGCAGACTGTATTCTTTCTCGAGCCTTCGAGTTTGGGAGTCTAGTTCTGATCTAGCAACTTTGAGGTCTTCCGTTAATGAAGTCCTGTCAGAAATCCAATCTTTTAGAATAGATGATATCTCATATGCCAAATCCAATCCCTCTTCCTTAAGGCCTCGAAGTGCACGATTCCGTGCCTGAAAACTGAGCCCATTATGAAAATTCTCGACTTCCAGTTTTTCCAGCTCTTCGGATAAAAGCATGGCCCACCTCTCCGAGTCTTTGAATTTTTTGAATAATTTCAAGTCTACAGGATCTTCATGCTTAGTATTATCACTCATGATATCAGAATTTCCCTTGGGAAATAAGTTCTTGATATAAATGTCCTCAACAGTGGTTGGAAACTCATGATCAGAACTTGAACCTTTCTTTCGTAAATTCCTTGCCTGAGAAAGCCTCTCGATCACGTGCTTAGCAAACAAGGGATCTTCTGCATCGCCTGTATAATCCTTTTGTGGAAATCTATCAGAATTCCCCTTGGGAAATAAGTTCCTGCTATAGATGTCAAGCTTCTGTGGAGAAGTATTAGCAAGCCCGTTATCTCTCCAATCATTTGAGGTAAAATGAAGTTGGGCCGTATTAGTTTCTCTAAAAGATTTAGCCTCGGTTTATGCCTCACATGATTGGTTGGAGAACCCGAATTAGCATGCTGGACTAAGGGGGTGCCTTTGAGGGTTAATTCCCGTTTCAGAACACTTACGAACAGGACACATATCCTTTTCCTTTCCTTGCTGCTGTTCTCCATCTATATAATGGTCACTGGAGCAGTAAGAAGAGCAATCTGATGAATCAAACAACTCCCAAGAAAAAGAACCACTGGGTTTCTCCTGTCTCCAAGAAACTTCAACAGCAGTTGGTTCACTGAATTTTGATGGATGTCTCCTCTCACGAGTAAGGGTACACAGCCTATCAAAAACGTGGATCAGAAAACTTAGATGCAGTTCACAAAATCCACACAAATTAGATACAGTAAACGAATTCAGTGATTAAGGCGCAATAATTACATAAGCATACCAAGCTGTATTGCTCTTCATCTGCTTTTTTGCATCGTAATTGGTGCTACATGAAGGGCCATTTTGATCAAACAGATTACTTGCAGGTCCGAATTCACCACCAGAGATAACAGATGAAGATAAACGGCCACTTCTAAAACTTGGTCTATTAATTATGATTGATTCTGTTAATATTCAACTATTGTATACTATAAAAAAAACCTTTTTATTAATTAAATATTCTGATTATTTATTTATTATTAAAATCAAAATTTCAAAAGTCAAATTTGGTAATTAGTGTGAATTGTAATTCGTGTGAACTGTAATTAGTGTGATTGGAGAGAGGTTGATTATTAGGAAAATAAAATTTTGTAATTAATAGTGTGATTGGAGATAGATGTTACTTATTGCAAAAGCAAATTATGTAATTAGGGCATTATCAAATTTTTTGGATTTTTTTCGTATTCTTCTATTATTTTTGATTGATTATATTCTTATTCAACTATTGTATACTATAAATATCATTATCCCGAGAAATCTAAAAACTTTCTTTTTCCTTACATATTCTATAGTATAGTATTACATGATTGGAGAGAGATTATTTGTTAGGAAAATCAAAATTTAAAAACTCAAATTTGGTAATTAGTGTGAATTTGTTTTTCGTATTTTTCTATTAATTATGATTGATTCTATTTTTATTCAACTATGAAATTAAAAAAATACCTTATTTGCTTAAAACATTTTTTCCTATACACCCCTATTTTTCAAATTTTTTTCCATGCTTATCGCCTTAGAATTCGACAGTGCCGTTCAAAACTAGACTGTACCCGCCTTCTTGACCGCTGAAATTGTCGACGGCACCGCATATAAGTTGGACGGTACCGTCGACAGAATAGGCATTACCGTCCAGAAGACCTTCACATCCATATCTCACTGTGACGATACAGGGTTTCACCCTTCCACGTGTCGTCTGACAGTTAGTTCCCGCGTTACGAGTAAGTACCAAGGCACGCATGTCGATTCCCAGACTTGGGATACGACGATCGACTTTGGGCAGTGTAGGAGGAGAATCCCTGGATCGACCACCGCAAGTCGGTTAGCTCGGTATCGAGGGCAAAGTCCGCACCAGCTACGAAGGCCCATTATCAGCATGATAACTTGGGCAAGGGGCAAGGCCCATGAAGGGTAAATATGATAATAGCTAAGACCGACATAGTATTAAGGTTAGGGCATGCATTATCATTATAAATACCACGTTCCAGGAACTACGTAAGGATTGATTCCTGGACAAATACAGGATACGTAGGCAATCTAAGACAAGCTCTTAGACTCAACCACAAATCTTAAAATCCACAACACGTTCCAAAGGCATTAGGGTTTTGGGGTGTTCATCATTAGATTCATTTAGGCCCGGATTTATTAGGTGACATAATTTGTCATCGTCATTGGCGCTAAAAGGAGGGCCTTCTACTATTGAATACACCAAGATCACGATGCCTCCCAAGGATAAAAACGCCTGGAGAACTAATTCTAAAGACACAGATCAATAGGGCTCGCAGATCTACGAGCACGTGGATCTGGATCCGAAAGAGACCAGGGATCCATTATTGGATCATGTTCATGAAAATCCCCTAAAGGAGAAACTAGGCCTTGCTCCGGAGCATCAGGGTATCGTAGATCAATTGGCAGCAGCTGATCGTGACTTGATGGCCAGAATTATAGCAGAGGCTTTCATGGTTCAGGGTCGTGAGCACAGCAGCAAGAAGGACGCCGCATAAATGGCCAAGCAAGTCCCGGGGATAGAGATCAGTGCCTCGTCGAGCTCTGTGGAGAAAAAGAGGCGTGAGATTCAGCAGAAGCATCAAAGGTTTGATGAGGATAGCACTAGGCAGGAGCTGAATGCTATTTTGGGTAAAAATTAGGTCTCGCTGTGGTTGGAATCGCCTTTCATCAAGGAAATTGAAGATTTTCCTAAACCCCAGGGGTTTAAGATACCAAAGATGGAACCATATGATGGCACCACTGATCCAGAGGACCATCTACACATGTATTTGTCTCAGATGAGGCTGGACGGTGCACCTGATGCAATGCGATGTCGGGCCTTCGATACGTTGCTCGTTGGTCGAGCTAGATAATGGTTCAACAAGCTACGGCCGGGTTCGATCTCTAGTTTTGCTATGTTAGCTCGCAATTTCATAGATGCGTTTATTGTGAATAAGAAGTTTCATTTAAGTGCTACGTACCTCATGAATATGAAGCAACAAAAAGACGAAACTGTGATAAATTATTTGAAGAGATTTAATCTTGAGGCCATGCAAGTCAAGGCGCATATGATCGACTTCTGATCACGGCGTTTGTGGGAGGGATGCGTAATACGAAGTTGTATATGAAGCTTAACAAAGATGTCCCTCGCACTATGGACGAGTGTGTTAATATGGTGCACAGATTCTGTCAAGGGGAAGAGGCAGTGCGTAGGCACACCCAATCCGACTGGATGGATTCAAAGAAGGACACTCGAGGTCCAAATAAGAATCAATCCAAAGGGCAGAGCACCGAAAGCAAGCCGACAGTTTGGGATCGTATCACGGCACCCGTCTCGGATAGTTTGGGAAAGAAAGGAGCCTTACACGATAAGGACTTTATTCCCCTCAATCGTTCTCGGGAGGAAGTATTATCCATTATGATATCGAAGAACATAGCGAAGAAACCGAGACCACTAAAAAGGCCTCGGGAAAAGAGAAATCCAAGAAAGTATTGTGAGTATCACGAGGATATAGGTCATACAACGGATGATTGTGACGACTTGAAAAGAGACATCGACGCCTGTATTCAAGAGGGTAAGCTAGAAGAAGTGGTCGACAGGTCTCAGTGCAACGAGCCCAAAGGGCGCAAAGAGTATAAGAGGAAAAACCCTGGTGAGGATCGAAATCAAGGTCGATATGCTCAGAGACGCAGAGACCGATCACCCCGTCGGGAGCGATCTCCAGATCGAGACAGGTATGTTGATAATCGACCCAATAATTACGTCAATACAATCTTTGGCCCAATTGAGAACGATAAAGACCGAGCCAGTCGAGAGTCAACTGACAGCTCAAGGGATAAGAAGAGACTAAGATTTACAACGGAAGTCGGGTATGGACCTAAAGATGATATTCTTAATTCTCGGAGTCACAGTGAGGGGCTGGTAATTGAGGAGGTAATCAGTCGAACGCGGGTATGAGAGTCTGCATCGACAACGGCAGCGAAGTAAATATCTTGTACTACTCGGCATTTAAGGCGATGAATCTAAAATATGAGAGCGTGGCTCCTTTGGCATCTTCTCTGTTTGGATTCACAGGACAAGCGGTCCATCCCATGGGGTCGATAAGGTTGCTGACGACGGTCGGGGATGGTGAAAGAGGAAGGACCTTCGAATTGAACTACATGGTAGTCAAGGCTCCTTCAGCATACAATGTCATTTTGGGTCGACCTGCTCTATTCGACCTGCACGCTATCATCTTCACTATCCATAATAGCATGAAATTCCTTACCAAGAACGGCTCGCATGAAGTAAGAGGAGACATTGATGCTGCTCGGAGCTGCAACTCCATTGTCATGGATTGGAAAATGGCCGTGCAGAAAGTCCTGATTGAAGAGTTGATTCCGGAAGAAGAAGAGGAGAAGAGTTGGATCTCGGTTGATCCCGTCGAAGATGTTCGTCTCTGGGAAGACGAAAAGGATCAGAGTGTGCAAGTCGGGATTTGGATCCAAACTCAAGAAAAACAGTTACTGGTCGAGCTGCTAATCGAGTTTAGAGATGTCTTTGCGTGGAAAGCTGACGACATGCCGGGACTATGTATAGATATAGCGGTCTATAAGCTCAAGATAGATCAAGCTCGGAAGCCAGTCAGACAGAAAAAGAGGAGTTTCGCACCTGAACGAAACCAGGCTATAGAGAAGGAAGTCGGGAAGCTGCTAACAACCAAGATAGTAAGGGAAATGCTCTACCCTGAATGGCTAGCCAACCCAGTATTAGTCAAGAAGCCCGACGGCAGCTGGCGTATGTACGTGGACTTCACCGACTTGAATAAAACATGTCCAAAGGACTCATATCCATTGCCAAAAATTGACAGGTTAGTAGACATCGACTTCGAAGTGTTTTGTTTTTTAGATGCATATAAGGGATACCATCAGATCTTAATGGATCCTCGAGACGAAGAAAAAACAGCATTCATCACGGAATTCGGCACTTTCTGCTATGTAACCATGCCATTTAGGTTGAAAAACGTTGGGGCTACATATCAGAGAGCGGTCAACAAGATTTTTGCCAAACAGATCGGTAGGTGTATGGAAGTGTACGTAAATGACTTGCTCATCAAGAGTCGATCTATGAAGTAGTACTTGGTAGATGCTCGAGAAGTATTTGGGGTTTTGAGGGAAATGAAGATAAAATTGAATCCGGAGAAGTGCACTTTTGGGGTCCGGTCGGGGAAGTTTTTGGGATATATGATCTCGAAAGACGGGATTCGAGCGAACCCGGACAAGATCGATACTTTGGAAAACATGCCTGCACCTCGAAATATAAAGGAAGTACAGAGACTCACTGGTCGAATGGCCGCCCTCAACAGGTTTTTATCAAGATCCGCCCAGCGAGCTCTACCATTTTTCAAGATTCTCCGTAAGGCCAGTCCATTCCATTGGGACGAAGAGTGTCAGAAAGCCTTCGAGGATTTGAAAGCGTATTTGTCGGAGCTACCCACGCTCACCACACCCCGGGAAGGGGAAAAATTGTTGGTCTATTTGGCAGTATGTGAAGAAGCAGTGAGTGCGGTTCTGATAAGGGAAGGAGTCCGTGGCCAAGTACCGATTTATTTTGTTAGTAAAGAATTGCATGGACCCGAGACCCGATACTCACCAGCAGAGAAACTAGCATTATGTTCGGTACATGCCTCGAGGAAACTGAGGCCTTATTTCCAAGCCCATCCCATTACGGTAGTCACTGACCAACCGTTGAAACAGATCCTAGCAAAGCCCGACACGTCGGGTCGACTAGCAAAATGGGTAGTGGAGATGGCTCAATTCGATATCGACTTCGTGCCCCGGACTGGTTAAGGCCCAGGCCTTGGTTGATTTTCTAGCTGAAGGAATTTCCATCCAACTCGAGCAAGAGAAGCAAAACGCAGAGGAACTGTGGACTCTCTAAGTCGATGGAGCATCAAGGAAAGAGTGGGCAGGGGCCGGACTCCTTCTAATCCGCCCGAAAGGCAAAGAATTCTCCTATGCCCTTCGATTCGATTTCAAAGCGACGAACAACGAGGCTGAATATGAGGCTATGATTAAAGGTCTAAAACTTTCTTTGAAGTTGGGAGTCGAGAATCTATTGGTATATAGCGACTCGCAGTTGGTGGTAAATCATATCGGGGGGGAGTATGAAGCCAAGGAGGAAACCATGAAAAGTTACTTAGTAGTGGTACAAGGCCTCATACCTAAGTTCAAGTCAGTTCAGGTCGAGCAGGTCCCCCGAAGTCAGAACAAGAGGGCCGACGCATTATCTAAACTCGCTTCGAACTTTGTCTCGAGTAAGAAAGTTCTAGTCGAACTATTGACCGATAAAAGCTACAAGGAATCAGAAGTGCAACCGATCACTCAACAGGCAACGCGGTATGGATCCAATCACCCTTTACCTTAAGGACGGAATTCTGCCATCCGACAAGGTACAAGCAAGGAAAATCCGACTTCAATCAGCACGGTATGCGTTCTTCGATTCTATACTTTATCGAAATCTTTTGTAGCACCATGGTTAAGATGTGTATAGAGGAAGTGAGTGCGTATCTCTGGAAGAAATTCATAGAGGAGCTTGTGGAAATCATTACGGAGCTAGGATGCTCGCTCGAAAGTGCAAGTTAGCTGGGTATTTTTGGCCAGAGATGCAGTGAGATGCGAACAATTTAGTTCAGAGGTGTAAACCTTGTTAATTCCACGACAATATCACCCATCAGCAGGCCCAAGAAATGCACGTCATCTTGTCAACCTGGCCTTTTGATCAGTGGGGCATCGACATAGTCGGACCTCTACCTCGAGCTCCGGGTAATTTTAGATACGTGGTCATCGCAGTGGATTACTTCACGAAATGGGTCGAGGCCAAGGCTTTGACAGACATCAGGGCTTCGACCATCAAGAAATTCTTGTGGGTCGATATTTTATACAGATACGGAGTTCCCAAGGCTCTGATCTCAGATCATGGCACTCAGTTCAAAGACCGAAAATTAGAGAATGGTGTGACGAATATCATATCAGTCAGCGCTTCACCTCGGTGGCTCACCCGCAGGCGAGCGGTCAAGTCGAGCAGACAAATCGACAGATCAAGATAGGGTTGAAAAAGAGTCTAGAAGCCGAAGGTCAAGACTGGGCAGCACAGCTTCCGAGCATCCTATGGTCGTATAGGACAGCTCCAAATTCTTCGACATGAGAGGTCCCTTTCTCTCTGGTTTATGGATGCGAAGCGGTAATCCCCACGGAGATCGGTATTTCTTCCCCTCGAGTTCTGGCATACAACGTGGAAACCAACACTCTTGATCTTCGACACGAGAAAGATAATGTTGAGGAGCGAAGGGAAATAGCTTCTGCTCGAATGGCGAGATACAAACAGAAGATCTCGCAATACTACAACGCAAGGGTCAAGTACAAGTACTTCAAAGTCGAGACTTGGTCCTCCGGAAAAATGAAGCAAGTCGACAGTTAGGTACTGGCAAGCTAGACCCGAATTGGGAAGGCCCGTATCAGATCCTAAAGGTTCATCCCAAAGGATCTTACCAACTCGGACGAGCTGATGGAACCACGGTTCCTCGACAATGGCACGCCAATAATCTGAGGAAGTATTACGTTTAATTAAGCTTTTAATCTCGTTTTATTCTCACTTTTATATTTTTTCGCTTTGTAATAAGTCTGTGTGACAGTTTGATCATTATTCTAATAAACATGTCTATTCTCGAGAAGCTTTTATATTTTTTAGGATCTAAAGCCTTAACATTATGCGATAAAAGGCAATACAATCGACAATAGGAAGGGAAAATCCGCAAGTCGGACCCTTCAATATAGCCTAAAGCAAAACGAGCCTACAAGGCAAAAGGAGAGTTCGCAAAGTCGGACCAAACGCCCACAAAATCGACAAGCCAAAAGCAAAACGAGCCTAAGGGGCAAAAAATTCTAAGGCAGAGGCATGGTTCGCAAAGTCGGACCAAACGCCTAGAGCATCGACCTGCCCGTTGCAAAAAGTCCGAGAGACAAAAAATGCTAAGGCAACTAGGTCGATCTCAATCAGACTAGACTCACAAGTGCAATAAGAACCAAAGGTTCATAGTACACTTGGGGGACAACACAATATCGATAAAGCAAAGAGCTAAGGGCCTAAGGCCCGACAAGCAAAGAGTCGATAAAGCAAAGAGCTAAGGGCCTAAGGTCCGACAAGCAAAGAGCTAAAAGACATCGAAATATGAAAGATAGATAATGAAAGAAAAGGAAACAAAACACTACAAAAATCGAAGCAAAATCGATGCATAGTAGTTATACAAATCCAAGTTCAGAACGTCGAATGAAAGTTCAACAAAATTTAAAGAACAACGATTATGAGGGAGAGTCAAGAGGCGGCTCGGAGATAGCTGGGGTCGGATCGGCATCGGAAGTCGGCTCGGCAGCGGTAGCAGAGGTCGAGGGACCATACTTTTGGGCAAGAGATTCCCTCGTTGGAACTCCTCGTTGTACTGGTCATATAATTTCTCCGCCTCTATCTCATAAAATTGCGGCGCAGTGAGCTTGGACACATCGAACTCCGGATAGACGTCCAGAGCTTTGTTCACTGCCAGAGTAAAACCGCCCATCATGGCCATGATCATCACGGTCAAATCTTCATCGAGCTCCTTCGACCTGCGGTACTCGAGGATTGCATCTCTCTTGGCTTCCTCAATCTGGGAAGGAACCTTCTCCAGTTCGACCTTCAGCGCATCCCTCTCTTTTCGAGTCTGCTTAACTTCGTCCAGAGAAGTTGCATGTGCTTGCTGCATCTTCTCGAAGTCCACCGACAGATCGGCCAGGTTAGTATCCAGGACATGATGTTCGCTTCGTGTCTTGGCCAAGTCATTGGCAGATACAGACAACTCGCCCTTCAACTTCTTTATCTCGGCATCCGCCTCTCGCGTGTGAGTCTCCAATTGGGACTCTAAGCCGGCTATAACAACACCTCTTCTTGGCGTTGTCGTCTAGTAGCCTAAGGATTTTCTTCTTCAGATCCTCTTCCACCTCGACAAGCGCTGTCAACCTCTTAGCAGCCTCCTTGCCGAGGTAGTTTGTCTGTCGAGAGAGAGAAATGTGTCATCTAGCAGAAATAAAGGACAGACCTTTATAAAAGTAAGAAAGAGTAAGCGACTTACCAAGCGACACATCTTCCGAAGTGCAGAAGATAGAACCTTGTTCTCCATGGTTGCACATTCATTGGCAGCCCGGTTCATATCGACTTCAGTTTCAGGAGGGGATTCACCGACTTTAGCCTTCTTGGCCTGTCTGTGCTGATCTCTCACCAATTCAAGAAGGGTCGACCTCTTTTTTGGTTGCTGCTCGAGGCTCCCGACACTCCCACCGATATTTGGTGTTGTATCGACCAGGGTCTCGTCATCTTCATCTCGCAACGAACCATAGCGAGTACGTGGAAGCTCAGCAGATTGAGACCGGGCGAGGGGGTGAGCAGCAACCGCAAACTCGACAGCCGCAGTATGTCCTTCGGGCGTCGGCTCAGGAGCGACCTCGACCTGAGAAGAGCTCTCTCCCCCAACAGTCACAGAAGGGGCCACCCGACCCCCGAGTGGCGGAGCTAGCGTACCTTTCGGTTTGGGGACGTGGGCAGGGTCGGAGATGATCGAGAACTTTCCCACTGCAAAGAGAAAAGACAAGGTTAATATCAAAATAATGCCAAGTTATAGATCTCGGAAAAAAAAACACATAGAGAAACATCCTACAGTTCTCTTGATCTTTGGTGTGGAGATTCGCATAGGGCATCGGCCCCGCCTCCTCCAGGTTGGCCATGGCGTATAGAAGGTGCAGATCTCGGGTGGCCACCTCGAAACCAAAGTTATCCATCGTACGGGCCTCTCGAGGGGCGGGATCACTACTCAGTTTATCCGACTTATTTCCCCTCGACCTCCACTGCCCTATGTATGAGTTATCCAAGCCATGACGAAAAAAGAAAAACCTTGGTTTCCAGTCACTATGTGATGAAGGCCCCTTGGACACAAAATCATGTCGGGTTGGCCTCCGTTGGAAGGTATACCATAATTTGTCTGGCATGCCTGTGAATTTGTAGTAATAACGGAAGATGGGGATCGAAAAGCAAACCCCCGCCACTCGACAAGCTATCATAAACCCATTAGGATCCTAATAGCGTTAGGGGATAACTGAGAAACGCTTATCTCGTAATGATTCAAAATCGATATAACAGCCGGGCACAATGGAAACCTCAATCCGCTGGAAAGTGGGCCTCGTACACTGAACAGAACCCTTCTGGGGGCTCATCAGCATACTAGTGTTGACCCGACGGGAGTCGAATTTTAAATTGAGGACCCACAAGACCAAACTTTTGGAAATTTTTTTTAATCTCATCAGAAGAGAGGACGGAGAGACAACCTTTTGGACCATTTCCATCCATCCTGGTGACTAATTTCTTAAATTCCTTAAGGACAAAAGAAGATGTATCTACAGGCTCGCCTGAGAGTGACCGGAGAGGACGATCGGAATGGGTAGACGGCAAAGCTTGATTATGAGAAGGTGTTTCACTACCCTTATTAGATTCTGTAGCACTACTTGACATTTGCAAATGCAGAAAGAAGAGACAGAAACAAGAAGGATGCTTACCTGGAATTTAGAAAGAAGAGACGAAACAAGAAGGATGCTTACTTGGAATTTGGAGTTTATGCAGACGGATTGGCGAAATGATTTCTTCTCTGGTCTCTCCTCCCCTTTTATGCTTGCAAAAATCTTGAAGTGATTTGAAAGGACGTGATTTGAGGGAGTTATAACCCCCCACTAAGCGCAGTAATCAAAGCAGGGGCGTTACGGTTAATGAAAGAGGATGCTTCATTCTTCGTGCAAAATTTACGGCATTAGTGCGTCGTGACGTCACGTCACGATCCTATATTGGCTAGGGTTACAGGCGGCAGTACAAATGTTTCCCACCCAAACAACGACCCAACTCGATGACGATTGAAACGACAGATTTGACCTCGGACGACGGGAGTCGCCTCTCTCAAGTCTGGGGGGCTAATGACGATACATGGTTTCACCTTTCCACGTGTCGTCTGACAGTTAGTTCCCGCGTTACGAGTAAGTGCCAAGGCACGCATGTCCATTCCCAGACTTGGGATACGACGATCGACTTTGGACAGTGTAGGACGAGAATCCCTGGATCGACCACCGCAAGTCGGTTAGGTCGGTATCGAGGGCAAAGTCCACACAAGCTACGAAGGCCCATTATCAGCATGATAACTTAGGCAAGGGGCAAGGCCCATGAAGGGTAAATATGACAATATCTAAGACCGACCTAGTATTAGGGTTAAGGCATGCATTATCATTATAAATACCACGTTCCAGGAACTACGTAAGGCTTGATTCCTGAACAAATACATGATACGTAGGCAATCTAAGACAAGCTCTTAGACTCAGCCACAAATATTAAAATCCACAACACATTCCAAAGGCATTAGGGTTTTGGGGTGTTCATCATTAGATTCATTTAGGCCCGGATTTATTAGGTGACATAATTTGTCATCGTCACACTGTTTTCTCCGTTCAAACTCATATTTTTACGGGTTTTCTCCTCAACCCTTCCGGCAGCCTTCTCCTCCGTCATTCTCTCCAGCATCCTTTTATCATTCATCTTCCTCCTCTCTCCATTAAAGCTACATCCTTTGTAGAAAATGAGGTTTTACCAAGATTCATTTGAAAACAAAATTTTCATCAATCGAAAGCCAACCATGAATCCGGATTGTTGGTTTGAACTTTTCGATCCATCGAAGATTCCGCAATTGAATAAACCTTAGTGTTGCAAAGGTGTGTGATATTGTTTATTTTTCGGTTTTTTTCTTTCTATTATGTTCTCAATTTTTCATTTTTTTTGGTTTGTTGTTGTTATGAACGAATTCATCCATTGAAAACCTTGGTGTTTTGCAAACTTGTGTGTATGCATTTCGATTTTTTTTTAAATTAAGGTCTATATTTTTTATTTTTCAGTTGATTTTTTTTTTGTTTTCTGACCATTGGATATGAATCCATAATATGATCTTAGTTGTTAAAGAATCGAATGTGCTTTGATTTTGTTGTTATTGTTCCGGAAAAGTAGTAATATTGCTTAAACATTATGAACTCAGTTGTTACAAAGTGGAACCTGCTATTGTTTCTAGTGAAGTCCTAATTGGTCTAATTTTTTTTATTCTAGTTTCTTATATAGTTGAATTAGCTGTCACTTCATCCATCTTTTGCTCAAGGCATAATCTGTAACCGGATTCGTGCTAATATTTATGATTTTAGTTGCTACCGAGTTGAAATTTGCTGTCGTTTTGTTGTTGTTTGTGAAAAAGTTGTAATAGAGCTAAAATATTATGATTTTAGTTATTAGAGAGTTGAATTTTCTCTGTCAATTGCTTCCGTTTTGCTCAAGGCAATGATGGAGGCATAATGTTAACACAATATTAAAGAGTTGGTAAGTATACATATAATGGAATTGGCTTTGCAGCTGAATTGGCACGGTATCCCCTATCCAATGTTTGTGTCCAATTTGTTTCATGTCAATTATATAGTCACTGGCATGCTATATGCATATATATATATATATAATCATAACGATTGTTAAAAGCAAGCTTGTAATGATTGTTTATGTTTGCAGACAAAACTTTCTGAGATACTACATCAGTGCAACATGATTAATATGACGGATATTGATGTTAGTGCCAGATTTGCCTTTGTTGATTCTGATGCAATTCGATATCCGCTGCATTGAAAATTGTGGTTGTACAATCCCTTGGTGAAGAGGCTGCATAAGTGGATGTCCATACTTGGAATACTTAGACTCGTGTATAGTTATAATTTTTGTATGAACTCGTTGAAAATGCTCTTTTGTGTTGTGTAACTTGAACGTATGTCCAGTTTTATTTATTTGTTTGTTTGAGAGTAATGTGAAATGCTTTTGTACACTATGTAGCTTGAATGAATGTCTAAATATAAGATATTTAGACTCAACTATACATTTTGTTGCAGCTTGTGAATGATAGGAAAGCTGGTTGTTTGAGGTATATTTTTGCTTATCTATTAAATAAAGCTCCTTTGCGATGGTCCTTGGGAGTGGCTCAGAGACAATTTGTAAACATATTTTTCTCGAGAGCTGATTGTCTTGTGCTTTGTAAAGCGAGAAAATGGGCAAAGCTAGTTGTCCAATTGTTCATGACACAAGAGCCATAGCCTTGGTCCCCTTTTTATTTATTTATTTATATATTTTTTTGATAGCTATTAGCTACATGATGGTCTACATTAATCAAAATGGAACACCGTTAGCCATGTCCCTCCCCTGTGTATTATTTTGGTGTTGTTCCTTCTTGGGGGGGGGGGGGGGGGGGGGGCTAAAGAGGCTGCATCAAGAGGGCATATGTAATGGCTGCTTTGTTCTCCGTTGACTGAAAGTTTTTTGTTTTGGGAAAAATACCTCTTTTGCATTACATAGCTAGCGAATGGTAGCATTGTTGATCATTTGAAATGTATTTGGGCATACATAGTATAAATAATGTAATATTATTGAAAAACTAGATTGATCAAGTACATAGGTTGCTTTCCATACATAGGATCATTATTGACTACATCAGATTCAAACCAACACTTCTAAAGCATACCATATGTTATATTCATTCATCAATCATCAAACTCAAGATGTCATCTCTACATCACATCCAGGGGAACATATGAGCTAAAAAACCATTACTTTTACCAGCTATGTTTTTGTCGATCTTATGTATATTAGGTGACAATATTTGGGTTAGTAGCACAATGTTTGATTCTTAGTTATTTACTTGAATAAGCCAACAAAACAGTTGCTTTTTCAAAGGTGTTTATATTTCAATTGAAAAGCCAAATATATAGTTGCATTATATATTGCAACATAAGGTGGAACACCATTAGTAAGTGGTAATTCTCCTTTGATATCAGATGGTGTAAAACCCTCTATATAATATTACTTCTTTTTCCTTTTTGCATGGCCTTCTGTATTTATCCATCCCACCATGCTTGACTTTTACATGGCCTTCTGTATTTAACCATCCCACCATACATGCAGCTTGAATTTAGCATCATACCATCTTTTGAAGTAACAATTCCTACCCATCCTGTGGTTTGGGATGTTGAAAGTATTATGTTGATAACATGGCCTTGTGTTTGTGAGTACTGCATTTGGAAATTTAGATAATTAGATTTATCGTAACCAGTTACAGATCCAGGAGAAAAAATCAATATAGACCGAATTTGTCTATAATTTATGTTTGTATGTTGGCATTTTAAAGTCTTATTTTGTTTGCTACATGAATGCAATTTGTTCGAGTGGATGTGAATATTTGAAGCTAATGCATTAAGCTGCGTGTGTTTCAGATTCTTCTTGTTTAGCCCTTTGTTGCCTTATTAATAGTTGTTGGTATCGCAAGTTTTACATATGTTCACGAATCCGATATTATGTTAATTTCGTTTAACTCCGTGCATCATGCACGGGTTCATGGCTAGTTGATTAAAGTAACCTTAGAAGTAGAAAAAAAATTGGGTTATAGTGACGTTAGTGTAGTTGGATTATAATAAGGCAACAAAGGGCTAAACAAGAAGAATCTGAAACAAATGTAGCTTAATGCATTATCTTTAAATATTCACATCCACTCGGACAAATTGCATTCATGTAGCATAAGATAAAAGCAAACAAAATAAGACTTTAGAAAGTGAACAAAATGAGTCGTAGAACACACCTGTTAACCCCTACCAATAATCAAGAACCAAAGCATACATTAATCCAATTTTTCTATATCTAATATTACTTCTCACCATTATTGTATTGCTGGCCGTAGGTTACAACTCACATCCTCATCCCCATTTTAGATGAAGGTAAAAGAACAAAATCAAGATGATAAAGATGATTAACTTATGTTCATCCAACTTGCATAATAAAGCTTATTTATAACACCAAAAATCAAGCTCCAACTAAGAGCATTTCATTGTCCTACTTTTCACATTAATGTGTGACATCACATATTCCCCTTCTTTAAGAATTGTTGAAACTTGAAACACTGGGATCCTATTATAGAATTCTAGAGGTAAGCCCCCATGACACTCATATTGATTTCCAAGCCTTTTTCAAGGGACAAGTTCTTCAAATAGTTATAAAAAGTCTCCTAGATGTTAAAATGAGGCATTCAATCTCTTTTATACAGCCTAGCCTTTCCATTAAGTCCTCATTCTATAAATAGGGTAAGGTTCAAATGCAGCAAGTTATAAAATTTACAGAATTTTCAGCTAATATGAACCACCATCAAATTCACTTAATTTTGCACAATATTTAGCAAATGCAGCACACAAAAAAACTCGAAAGGTTCACCTCTCCCCATAAAAAATTGCTTCAAGAAATCGACCATACACCAAAGAATTTAACAATTTTCAAAAAAAGCAGAGAATTTAACAAACAAAGAAAACAGAATTAGAAGATATATAAATTTTTGAAATGGTTTGGGTTTTTAGCTAAACCAAGATAAGACACAATCAAATTCACTTACTTTTCACAATAATTAGCAAAAACAAATTGAATAATACTGTACAGTTTATCACCAATCACAAACTAAAAATTGAATTCGTTCATAAAAAATATAAAAAAACACACTAAAATTCAGAACATAATAGAAAGAAAAAAATTGAAAAAAAAATATCACACACCTTTGCAACACCAAGGTTTCTTCAATGGTGGAATCTTCGATTGACCGAGTAGTTCAAACCAACAATCCGGATTCAATGGTTGGCTTTCGATTGATTAAAATTTCGTTTTCAAATGAATCTTGGTAAAATCTTGTTTTCTACAATGAATATAGTTTTAGTGGAGAGATGAGGAAGATGAATGATAAAAAGGATGCCGGAGAGAATGACGGAGGAGAAGGCTGCCGGAAGGGGAGGAGAAGACCCGTAAAAAAAAGAGTTTGGATGGAGAAAACAGTGAAATGTGGATGTGAATGTCTTTTGGACATCAATGCCTATTTTGTCTCCGGTACCGTAAAAAATGAGGCTGGTGCCGTTGACAATTCAGCGGTCAAGCAGGCGGGTACCGTCCAGTTTTGAACGGTACCGTCGAATTCTAAGGCGATAGGCATGAAAAAAAATTGAAAAATAATGGTGTATAGGAAAAAATCTTTTAAGCAAATAGGGTATTTTTTGAGTTTCCCCTTTATTTAACATGGATTGCATCATCGTCTTCATTATATTTTATAAAAGAACAAACATATTGAACTAAGCCAACAAGGCATCGACTCAGATGTTAGTGTTGTGGTCCTTAATCCGGAGGTTGCGGGTTCGAGCCTCAGTGGAAGTAAAAAGCGTACGTGCGTGTGTAAAAAAACATATTGAACTAAAAGGTGTATTATCACGGTCTTTTTTCGAAATTAAATGAGAAGGTGGTAAAAATGAAAAAAAGAACAAAAAAATGGATACATAAGATAAGTAGAAGAAAATATAAGAAGAAATACGCCCCCCCCCCCCCCCCTCCCACATATTTAATAGCCTCTCCTACAAAGAAACTGAAAAAACCAACCTTGTTGGTAATTCCATCAATTAGACGTCGATCCGTGTAAAAATTCTAAAATAACTTACATTTGAAAACATAACAAGTAATTACTTTGAATAAAAGTATACTTTATGTATATGTAAATAATACTATTGAATACTAATGAAGCAAAATTGGTTTTTATTGTGGATGCGGCAAGTAAAGTTGTTAAACGAAAAGAGCCATTCGCGAACAAACTCATATTTGGCTCGTTAGTGTTAGTAGTGTTTGTTTGTTTGTTTAGCATAATATATGAATCATGTTTAATTTGAACAAGATTATAAGTTCGTTATCTAAATAAAAGAACACGAGCTCGACTCGTGAACGTTTGATTATGTTTGTGAATATGCTTATATAGTTAAATCAATGTATAACCAAACATTAACACATAAGATAATAAGTTATATATCGATTTAATAGATATAATAGAGTAATTTTATATTCTCCCCCCGTTCCAATATAAAAAAATATTGTTTTAATTTATTTGATGGAGTTCTAATTATTATTTTTGAATGGGTGAAGTTATATTTCTAAAACACTATCTATTGTGGTTTTACTATATTTACACTTATTTATTAGGGAACACGAGAATAAAAAGAACATTGTCAAGATTTTTTTTAGTCATTTTTGCGCTAAAATTTAAGCATTCACCCACTTTCTTAACCTGTGTGTTTTAGTCAACTTATTAGTTGTTTTAAAACAGAGAAAAATAATATTAACAGAGCTTCTAATGTGTTTTTGTATAATATTGCTTGCATATTGTTTGTATTAGGGGCTTTTAAGGACAACCTGCTAAATCAACCGTTGCACTTAAAGGGCACCCCAATACATATTTTTAAATATTGTTGTGATTTTTAATGTAGATTTAGAGAGGTTCTTTTAACTCATTTTCGATTTGTTATTTATTTAATTTGACTTGATTTTTTATACCCTAAGGAGCCGAATTCGAGTTGGAAAAAAAAAAGGTACATTTAGTGAGTCGAATTCGAACACAAACTAGAACAAATTTTGTTTTTTTTTTTTTTAACAAACAATTTTTTTTTATAAATAAATCAAACGAACTATCACGAACGATTTTTATGACCTAAACAAACGAGAGTTGTTTTAATAACATTGCACGATCAAGTTTGTTTATGACCTAAACAAACGATTTTATGCCCGTGTTTACAATTACACCATTTGTCTCAAGTTGACTGTCAAAATAGCATTGTTCCTCTCTGTTCTTCTTCATTTGCTTTCCTTTTTTTTTCCTACTCCACACAGATGGTTGTCTGATTATCCGTCACCGGCCCCGCCATTCTGCAAGTAACAAGGATATTTCTAGTTTTGATGGCGTCTTCCTACATGTACCGATTTTCCGTTCAGCAGAGCTAAAGGTCGTGGGTATGCATTAAACAGTGTCGAGGTGCTTAAAATTTGTCTAATTAATTGCTAAATCTACTGTTGTGATTCTTCATCATTATTTTTGATACAATTGTTTTGTATTCCCAACCAATTTCTTGTTGATCTTTCAACTTTACTCTTATTACAGATTGCTCGAGAATTAGGGGCATGAAAATTAGGGCTGTAATGGATGAAATCGCAGCAAAGCAGAGCCTTTTTCCATTGTTTATCTGGTGTTTGCACAACTAATTTCTATCTCGTTAATTGTCTGTTCACTTTCTTTTTACAAGATTTTTCCTCCTAATTACTTCACCAACTCCCCCATGCCCCATTTTGGTGTTTGACAAGCACAAGTTTAAGTAAATCCAGTCAGTTGAACCCGATAGGATTAACCTTTAGCTAACAGTGAAGCAGAGAAAATCTAGAGCCAATGTCAATTAAGAGTCTTGATTTGGTTGATGGGATCAGTGCTTTACCGGACTCCATTTTGGGTTTTATTTTGTCTTTTCTTTCAACAAAGGAAGCTGTAGCCACTGCCTTCCTTTCAAAAAGATGGAGGTTCGTGTGGAGGAATGTTCATAATCTTGATTTCTGTCATGAGGATTGCGTGGAGTCGTATGATTCTGAAAATGAAAACATGAAATTCGTCCAATTTGTTGACCGTGTTTTGCTTCTCCATGATGTTGGATTGCTATATAAGTTTCTTTTGGACTGGAATCATGATCATATTTCATCATCTCTTGTCCATTCATGGATCAACACTGCAGTTACAAGAAAAATCCATGAAATTTATCTGCTTACTGATCTCTGTGATCGACCATTTGAAATGCCTATGAGTGTTTTTAGTTGTGACTCACTACGATCTTTGGAGTTGTATAGCCTTTGTGTTCCTGCCTTAGATGTGGTTTGCCTCCCAAGACTTGAAAGTCTAAAACTATTTTCGATTAGTTTCCACTCTGAAGAAGATTTTGAAAAACTTATAAGAAAATGTCCAATGCTAAATTATATGCACCTAGAAATAGACATTGTCTACATGGAAAATCATGGAATTAATACTGACTTTGCATATGTTATATCTTCACCTTCCGTGAAACGTCTTGAGCTATCTTTCGATTTTGAATCTGACTCACCTGAGTTTGACATTGATAACAGCTTGATGTTAAAAGCTTCCTCACTTGAGTACCTTAAGTTAGATGGTTATATAACTAGGATTTTTGTGCCAAAAAGTCTAAGCTCTTTGGTTGAAGCTGACTTTCTAATTGAGCTGGTTGCGGATGAATTCCCTCCTGAAGAAATTTGCAATTCATTCGTTCAAGCAGTTGATGCTTTTGATTGTGTAAAAGCTCTAACATTATCAGCCGATGCTACGTGGGTAAGTTGCTTTATACTTTTGAAGCATTCATGAGTTTTATACAAATATTAGAGTATTAGACTTCGATTTCTCTCTTTATGAATGTTGTTGCATGCACTGGAAATTTATGCATACACATGGCACTTGATAATTGTGTCATATACTGCTCCTCTTTTTGCCTCTATTTTTTATTTATCTTGACATCATTCAAAATCTAAAGATCACATTATATTATGAGAATACACTATCACTAATAATTGATATTCTCAGGCTCTTAGTTGTGCCACAACTAGCTTGTCGAGTATGTTTACGAGATTGGTGAAACTGGAGACAACAACTTATTGTTGCTATCATAGCTCATTACAAGATCTCATTCAAAACTCGGACAATTTAGAAGTTCTTACAATTCATCAGGTTAGATAAAGGCATCTGAAAATTGCCTAGGAGAGAGAAAGTGTGTACAGTTTCTCTTTATTAAACATCGACAAGTGTAATTGTTGACATGTTTTTTGTGATGGTAGCGATCAAATTGTCAAGATAGAAGCAATCATGCTGATCACTCAACTTGGATAGCTCCCGTAAAAATTCCGAGATGCTTGTCAAACAGCTTAAAGAAGGTTGTACTGGATTCTTATTATGATTATGAGAATGTGCGTGAGATGATACGTTATATGTTGAAGCATGGAAGTGCTCTTGAAGTAATGCAGATATATTGTAGTAGACATAGACCGGACAGCGAAAAGTTAGCGTTTGTTCATGAAATATGTAAGTTCCCAAGAAAGTCTCCGGTTTGTGAAGTTGAAATTTCATATACATATCGGTGAGCAAGGTGAAGACGTTGTAACCCCTCTACTCGGCCATTGACGTGGAGAAAACTTCCAATGATGATAACAGCTTGTCTGTGTGGTAGCCTTATTTGGGATGTGAACTTCAGCAACTTAGAAAACAAACTTTCTGGTGTTTGGAATCGATCAGTGATGTTTATTTGAATTTGTCTATTATATTCAACTTTAATGAGTCCCTTTTCCAATCTGTTGTAGAATATAATGCTGGAAGTATTCAAATGGTACACGTTTCTAGTGGCATCGAGCCATACGTTTGGATTTTTATTATCCTATAATTGGTTGTATCAAGAGAAGTGCACCAGATATGAAGATTGAAGGTGAGGATCAACTTTTAGAAAGTTGATTTTTACCGAAGAATCGACGTTTAAAAGTTTGATTTAGTGTGGTGCATCAATAAAAAACGTTTTGGTACTAATAAAAACTCCCTTTTATTTTTCGTTAATGACTGTCTCTGTTCTGTAATCATTTTGTGTTAATTGCATCATCACAATCATGCATGCACATAATACTTTTTTATTTTCCGTCCATGACAAATTGTCTCTGTATCGCAATGATGTTTGTTTTACTTGCATTAAATTTGTGATCTAAAGGGAACAATTTCATATATAAAAGTGGAACGGCGACCAACCGTGAAAATTTAAAAAAATATACATAAAAAAAATTGTTTTCTACTTTTTCACAATCCCAAATTGTGTGTTAATCGCCAATTTCGTAATAATCATATCAACAAAAACACAAGTCAGAGGTTGATATAAGTCTGGACTAAATATGTTATTGTTCCTTCATCATCAAATCCATAGAGCCATTTCACACACACACACACACAAAATAAAAAAACATTGCCAAAATTTCACATCATGTTGACCGGTGTAATCAATAATAAGACTATTATCCATTCCACCTAGGTTCTGATGGAAGTCACCGGCCAAAAAGTCTTATTTTTATGATAGTAGTTACCAAACGCGTTGAACCCAGAAACATTCCCGGAGAGAATGATGTGTAGTTTCGCACTGATTGATGCATGTTGGACAGACAGATGAATGGAATAGTGATGGATCAACTTCTACTTAGAGTTGTTGGCGTGCTAAATCATTAAGGTTGAACACATTTATATGTATAAAAATAAACAACAAATCATGTTTTTTCAAAATAATGACATGGTAGTCCATTTTGATTGTCTAGGACCACCTTAATATCCATGGCTGGGAATAGTGAAAGGTCGAAGTAGGCATGGCTTCTCGCCTAACAAACCACATGAAAAGGCTATACCGAACCGGCCTTTTAATGGACCAAATTTGGTTCCAAACCGGAAACTAGTAATGTAATATTCTGATTTTCGGAAAATGACAGACGTGTCATTTTACGAAAACGAAACATTAGTATTCTGACTTTTTTTTATTGGGGTTAAGTTTTATGAGATCAATATATATATATTAAGGAAAATCTGATTTTTTATATTAAGGGAAAATAATAAGAAATTATTATTTTTGGGATTATCTATTTAAGGAAAATAAATCCCATTAGTTCCCATAACCAAAAAGAAATCAGAATTTCTTCTAACGTGAGAGAGAGAACGGCGTGAGAGGGATTAGGGCTGAGAGATTTTCTATCAGTTTCTAAGTCGAATCTCAATGGTTTTCAGATCAGAGTAGAGCAATTGAATCGTCATGAAGAGAGCGTCGATTCAATACCAGAAAGCTGAGACCTTGTCAAGGTATGTTTTGAGCCCTAGCTTGTCCTTGATCGAGTTTAATGGATCTAAACTCCTATATTCGTAGTTTTATTGTTATAGAAGCGTGTGGTCGTATCTAATGTATATATGGATTGATCACATAGGTTTCTGTAGAAAAGATCAAGTTAGCTGCAGTTTTTCTGAGAGCTTGAGTTGGAATTTCTTGCTTGAGAGGTAAGAGGCTCTTCCTACAATTTAATTATGGTTTAGAGTAGTTAGATTGTGTTTTGATGCGTTTTTGTATTAAGGTTTATGCCTATGTGTTGTTTAAGGATTTAGGTTTGATTGGGATCTTAAAAGTTACGTTTTTCTAGTATTTTTTTATGATAAAATTCGTGTACATCATTTTTGGAATCGAGTAGAGATCGCTAAGTGTAGGAAATCATATGTTTAGGGTTTTTCCTGCGTTGAATGCGTACGCATTGGCTAGCAATGCGCACGCATTCCTGTTACAGGATTGCCTAGTTTAGTTGCAGCAGGGTGAATGCGCACGCATTCGTGATTCAGGAGGTTCCATCCTTTTCATAGCAGGTACAATGTGCCCGCATTCAAGGGAATGTGCACGCATTGTTGGTTCAAGATCTAAGGAGTTGCTCCCAGCATGAGCAATACGCACGCATTGCATGCAATGTGCACGCATTGGCTGGGCAGTGGCTTTCAGCATGTCTTTGGTCAGGGAAAGTGCACGCATTCCTTAGGGATGCACACGCATTGACCCTAGTCTTAATAAAATGTTGTTTAAGCTATGTTTTGGGTTTTAAACGTTGTTTCATAATCTATTAGCATTAATTAAACTTGAACGCCTCGATTGAGTTTCCGATTCGTTTAGTTTCGGCACCGAATGTACTCTTGTTGGAAATAAAATTTATGTTTTGATGATGATTCATAATTTATTCAGTTGTTATTTTATTTTCCATTGATGAAGTGTCATAACTAGTTGTTATAGTGCAAAGCAAAAAGATGTCTAGATATTGATGTATAGGATTTAATAGAGTCTGATATTTGTTTAAGTTAATCAGACAAGCACTGTAGTAGTTTTAGGATTAGAACTGAGAAAATGAGCAACTGACTTGATGAGACTATGGAAACTGAGTTCACAATTGAAGAATGAGAAAAATGATTCAGAACCTTGAACTGAAGAAGGTAAGTTCGCTGAGGGACACAGACTCGGTTGACTTATCTAGAAGTAGAAGAACTGAGGGACACAGACTCAGTTATTGAAGACTGAAAAACTGAGGATTCAAACTCAGTTCATGAAGATTAAAGCCGAGACTATAAATTCAGAATTAAGGCAAGACTGTGATGACCTAAACTGACTCTATAGATCTTTTATGAAGACCTAAGATACATAAGGACAATGATATTTTAGATGATTCATATGTTATGGTGTACTCTGATTAAATCAATTATAATGAGATGATGAAAAGAGTACTGAGCTTTTGAAGAAGAGTAACAACTCAGTTAGCTCTTAAAGCTGAAACTGACTAGATCACAGAAAATCAGTTTCAAGCTTAAAGTGTGAAAACTGAAGAAAGATCTGACCGTTATAAAGCAAGCCATTTTATTGGACACTCAGAAATGTCATAAAGTACACTGACACACTTCAGTATAAGCGGGACCACCAACGGATACAAGGATTCAAATCCAAACATTCAAATTCATTTAACCGTTGGAGAAACCCCTATAAATAGGTCAATTCTACAACAAGAAGAAGTGCGGAGTTCCAAGAAATAATTTTGTCAAGAAAGATTTTATTAAGGGGGAAAGTGAATCAAAAGAACTCCTGCTACATACTTTATTGAAAGATCAAGAAATCTTCAAAGTGTCCTCAAGCATTCAAAGATATATTAAGATCAAACACTTGAAGAAAAACATAGCTTGAGCAAATCATATATATCAAGAAGAAGAAACGCTCAAATCACAAGTTGAATCATAGTTATTGATTCAAGTCTCAACTTTGGTTTTCATCAAAGGTTTTAGACAGTGAAACACCAAGAAGGTGTGAAGGATAGTTGAGCTGCAGTCAGGAAGACTGTGTTTTTTTTGAGCTGGTGAAGAGGCAATACAACCCTTCAAGGACCAGTGGTGCAAGCAGTTGTAGAGCAGCAATCCTACATGTTCTATAGTTGCCTAGATAGTGAATCTAGGGATTAGCCAAGGACTATCAGTTTAGGACATTTTTGTAACCGAGCTACCTCAAAGAGTTCTAGTGGAATTTTCCTCCACATCACAAGGGAAGAGAGGATTGACAGGATTACACCACATGGAACCTCTATAAATTCTGTCTTACTTATTTACTTACTTTATGTATTTACTTACTTTATTATAGTAGCACTTAGCAAACATAAGAAACTGAGTCAGCACATCACTGCATCTCTCTTTAACAAACTGATAACTCAAGTTTTATAAAAAGGCTTTAATAATCTGATGCCGGTTAACTCAGTTAAGCATAAGTCAGTTTTGACTTATACTCAGCTAAGTTAGCTTAACTCCACACAAGGTTTAGATCAAACTTAATCTGGTTCAAGATTCAGTTTTTGGGTTTTTGGTGACAAGTTTATTCACCCCCCGCTCTAAAATTGTGTCAGCCATTCCAAGGGACCAACAATTGGTATCGGAGCAAATCTTCTACTCTGAAGAGATCTCTGATTAAGTTTATCAGTTTGAAATAACTGGCCATCAGTTATTCCGATACCAACAATTGGTATCGGAGCCGTTCTTCCTTTTGGAGGTGATCCCAAATTGTTACTGCTTCGAGTCTTTAACTTAAGTAATTGGTCATCAGTTAACTCGATAATTTTAAAAGTTTTTCAAAACTGCATCATGGATACACAGCATCACGTTAGAAGTTTAATCAATTACTCATTTTTAAAATTTGATGAATACAAAAGAAAATTGCAGGCTCTTGTTGCTGACACTCAAGAAAGATTAATCGAGACATTTGTTGAAGATCCAATGGTTATCAATAGCTACGAGAATTATGAAAATTTTCCATTAAGTCTTGCTGCACAAGATCACATTGAAAGTGATGAAGAAATCATTATTTTTGGAGTTGAACCAGCTGAGGACAATACTTTATTAAGTAAAGGAACACAAATAGTGCAAGATGAAGAAGTTGTACCTGAGAAATTATCAATCAAACATCATGAGGTAAATGCTTCTACATCCAACTGTCACACTGCCATAAACAATCATGGAAATGCAGATTTCAATGAAACCTTGGACATACTCATAAAGGAATTAGAGGAAATTCAAAAGAATTATGAGATTGTCAAAAAGGAAAAAGAACTGTTGAAAGCTGAAGTTCTAAGATTAAATGCTGAGATCAATTTCATCAAGGCTAACATGGAACTAAGGAGAATTGCCTAGCTGATGAAATAACAAAAGTAATAAATATCACAGACTTATCTGTTGATCCAATTCCTAAAGTTCAGTTCAAACCAGGAAAACCATTTGGAGACAGAACAGGTTTATGGTTTGACAATCAACAATATTCTAAGTTCAGACCTAGTTTAGTTTCACCTAAGTTTGTGGCTGCACAAAAGTTGGGAACTCAGGAAACTGATAAAATTGTTAGAACTGACAAAAACTTAGCACAGCCTCGATCAAAAACTGACAAAACTGTAAAATCAGTTGGTTGGCAATTCACAAACTGACAGAGTCTACAGAAAGACTCAAAGGGTTGAGAAAGGCAAAACTGATCCAAAGTTAGTTAATAGAACATTCAAGTCATATTCACCAAAGAATGACACACATTCACGGAATAATAAATTCATGAGGAAAGGGAGACTCTTTCCTACCGATGAAGACTAGAATAGACCCATGATCACCCAGTCTCACAAAATTTTCAAGAAAAAGACGATCGAGTCGAAACAACAAAGTTTTGTGAAAACTGACTTTACCCAGTCAAAAGGTCAAGAAAGATATGTGAGAGAAATGAAATCAATTTGGAGAAAAATGAATGATCTTGTAAGAAATAAAATTTAGTTTTGATGATGATTCATCTCATTTAAGTATGTGTTTGATTACACCCCATTGATAAAGTGCCGGAACTAGCTGTAATAGTGGAAAGCCAAAAGATGTCTAGAACTGAATGTATAGGTTTTACTAGAGTCTAACAATTGTATAGGTTATATCAGACAAGCACTGTAATAGATAGAAGTGTCGTAAAACTGAAAACTGGAAATCATCTAGAAAACTGGAACTTAACTCAAGACTGAAGTCATACACCTAGAACTGAAGTTCACTCAGAACTGAAGAAGGTAAGTTCACTGAGGGACACAGACTCGGTTGGCTTATCTATAGCTGAAGGCTGAGGGAACAAAATCAGTATTTGAAGAACTGAGGGTCACAGACTCAGTTATTGAAGATCGAAGAGCTGAGAGTTCAAACTCAGTTATGAAGATTTTAAGCCGAGACTGTAAAGTTAGAATTCAGGTAAGTCTGTGATGGCCTGAATTGACTTTATGGATCTTGAAAGAAGACCTAAGTATCAAAAGGACAATGATATCATAGATGATCTTTATAAGAAATGGTGTAATCTGATTCAGTCACATAAAATCAGATAAATAGAGTACTGAGATTTTAAAGAAGAGTAAAAACTCAGTTAATGCTCTAAGTCAGTTGACAAACTGAAAACTGACACACTCAGTATAAAACTGATCAGGAAACTCAGTTTTATAGTCAGCCATCCAAGCAAACTTAAAGTACATTCGAACGTTATAATTCACGGATTTTTATTGGATGATGAACTGACAAGTCAGAACGGTCACTGACACCTGACATATGAAAATGTAGACGTTGATATAATTCGAATTCAAGCAAGATGAACGTTGGACCTCACACTATAAATAGAGGACTTCGCACCAAGGATCAAACACGGAATTAGCAAGATTACAAGCATTTTTGTGCACAAGTCTAGTTCATTCAAATTACTATCATTCTCTGCGGTCAACAAGATCAGATCAAGAATTTCTTCAAGTGTTCAAGCTACACAGAATTTATCCAGATTTCAACACTTTGAAGAACCACAAGCAAGAATCAATTTATTGATTCTCAGCCCAACTTTGATTCTTAATCAAAGGTTAAGACTGTGAAGCAATGCGGTGAAGGATTTGCCAAGGACAGTTGTATCAGCAGTCGGGTAGACTGTGTTTGTGATGGTAGCTGGTGAAGAGGCATACGTAACCCTTCAAGGACCAGTGTTTCAAACAATTGGAGAGCTGCCATCCCACCTGTTCTACAAGTGTTTATATAGTGAAGCTAGGATTAGTGAAGGACTATTGTTTAGGACTTTTTGTAACAGCTCACCTCAAGAAGTTCTAGTGGAATTTTCCTCCTACATCACAGGGGAAGAGTGGACTGACAAGATTACACCACCTGGAACCACTATAATTCTTGCTCTATTTACTTTACACATTTACATTCTGTTATTTATTTTACAACATTTATTATTGTTTATTCAGCATACTGAAACTGATTATTATAAGCATACACAGTTCACAAACTGACATTCACCAGAATTCAGTTTTGCATTACTCAGCTTTTTCTTATAGAAACAACAAGATCCAGATAAAGGCTAAAACTTATATCCGCTTCCGGTTGACTAAATTTTGTAATAAGTCTGTTTGGCTTAAACTCAGCTTTGTCAGCTTAACTCCACACAAGTTAAAACTGAAACTTAATAGTGATAATCTAGTTTTTGGTGACAAGTTTATTCACCCCCTCTAAACTTGTGTTAGCCTTTCCAAGGGACCAACAATTGGTATCGGAGTTGTGTACTTTAACAAGTCATTGTTGAAAACTCACCTGCTCTAATTATCTCTTCTAGTTGTTCTCCTAAAAAAGCTCCGTTTTCCAGTTTCCAGTCTTTGCATTATCCAATTTTCACTCACTCACAATGGATAACAATCAGTATGCAAGACAAATGCTGATGTGTAACATGGATCGATTTGACGAATATAAACGTCGAATACAGGCTTTTCTGGCAGCTACTCATGATGAGATGATGGACGTGCTCACTGATGGACCAATCCAGATCACCCACATGCAAACTGTTGGTGAAAATCAAGTTCGAGTTCCAAAGCCCAAGTCTGAATGGAACAGTGATGATCGCAAGCGAAATAATCTCAACAACGTTTCCATGGACTTTATCTTCAGAACTTTTGATAGCAATATGTACTTGAAGGTTTTCATTGCACAACTGCTAAGAAATGTGGGAAAAACTTCAGTTAGTCTGTGAAGGTACTGACTCAATCAAAGAAAACAAAATCTCAGTTGCAAAGCAGAAGTTTGAGAATTTCAAGATGAAATCTGGAGAGACCGTTGACCAAATGGAGACAAGATTCAGTGCTATCATGGATGAACTGGATCTACTCAAGATTGAATATTCAAAGAAAGAAATCAACACGAGAATCTTGAAGGCCTTGCCCATGTGTTGGAAGATGAAGGTCACTGCAATGGAAGAATCTAGAAGACTTGACATAGAGGATTCCTTTAAAATCTTCTCAGATTTGAAAGCTTATGAATTCAGTGAAGATTTTACAAGCACAGCTGCAATAATCAAAGCTCTGGAAGAACCTAAAACCACAGCACTCACAGCAGCATCAAATGACACTCAAGAAACATCCACAAGTAATCTTCAACAGTTGGATGAGATGGAAGAACAAATGGCTCTTATGATGAGTAGAATTAGAAGGATGAAGAATGGTCATCCAGTAACTCAAAAGTACATCAAGAAAACTCCTGAGAAAAGGAAGGATGATCCTTGTGACTTATGTTTGAAATTCAAACATAACCGTTTTGGATTGTCTCCATCTTGACTTGCTTTTTCTGACTGTTCCTAGGACTGACACTGTCATACTCTTTTTTGACAGTTTTCAGTCTGTCCACCCTTTGACTTGTATCCATTGGATAAAGGTCTGAATCATCCCAACGTCCCTTTAATCTTAACCATTGATTTTTTTGATAAAATCAGAGGTTGTTAGTTGTCCCTTTCTTTGTAATCTTCCAATGTTGCCTTTGATTAAATCAAAATATGTGTTCAGCAGGTTCCTGAGAACATAAGTCTGCTGATATACACATCAGTAAGCTGATCCATAATTTGCTGTGTATAAAAACACTTCAGCTAATTGTCTTTTATCTAAATTTTATATATGAAGTATTACACCTTTTTGGCATATAAATAAGTTCCAATCACCACTTTACTTGTGGAACTTAGACCTTGTACACAAGGTATATGTAATCAGTTTAGGTCATCACAGACTTCCCTAAATTCTGATTCCATATCCTTGATTTTCAATACTAAGTTTGATCCCTTAGCCTTCAATAACTGAGTTTGAGACCTCAGCCTTCAGTCTTCAGCAGGTTCCTGATAAGTCTACTAACTCAGCTACCCTACTGATCTAGACTAGTTACGATGTAAGTCACCGACCTTACGATGCTTGTTTGATCAAACCTATACAAAATCAAACTCTAATAAACCTATAAATTTGATCTAGACATCTTTTTGCTTTTGCTCTATAACAGCTAGTCTGGCACTCATCACTAAAACTTAAAAATAAGTCCAACACAAGGCATAATCTGTAACCGGATTCGTGCTAATATTTATGATTTTAGTTGCTACCGAGTTGAAATTTGTTGTCGTTTTGTTGTTGTTTGTGAAAAAGTTGTAATAGAGCTAAAATATTATGATTTTAGTTATTAGAGAGTCGAATTTTCTCTGTCAATTGCTCCATTTTGCTCAAGGCAATGATGGAGGCAAAATGTTAACATAATATTAAAGAGTTGGTAAGTATACATATAATGGAATTGGCTTAGCAGCTGAATTGGAACGGTATCCCCTGTCCAATGTTTGTGTCCAATTTGTTTCATGTCAAATATATAGTTACTGGCATGCTATATGCATATATATAATCATAACGATTGTTGATAAGCGGATTTTCTACGGTCCGGTTAAACAAGTAAAAACTCGAAACCTTAGCAAAATCTACTTTCTAACCGGCAGTGGACCGGGTCGATTGTAGGATAGTGCTTTAGGAGTCCGAGGTCGAACCCACAGAGATTGGTTTTTGAGTACCACAGTTGACTTAGTGCTCAGTTCAGGTCAAACAGATAGATATGAAGTTATACTATTGTATAAAAGAAGGATTACACTACTCGGAATTCTAACAATTAAAAAAGAGGTATGGCCGAACTACGTTTCAGCGGATTACTTTACCCTCAGAAAGATTGCCCCGGGAATGTGCCTTACTCTACCCTACCGTCTAACGATAACTCATAGAACAAACCCCGTATTGGAATTGGACTCGATGACTAGGGCGTCAATCTAGTACACGGGTAGGTGTCAAGCTACCTTTCAAACCCAAAACTTCTACGGTCCCGAAATCCCGTTCCCACACGTCGCCGCAACATACATTTATAAGCTAAGTGTGTGCAATGGTGAACTAGGTGATCAATCTAGCTCAAAAACGATTCAAACAAGTTTCGAGATATGGATTATTAATTAGAACGTTTATTTACGCACTACACTACCTCCCGGCTCATCAATCTAACGGCGTTTCACCCGCCTTCACATAGTTCAACCATACAAGGAATCTAGCTACTCATAATCGAATCTAAGCAATAAAAACGGAAGAAAAACATCACAACAACAATAGAATAACAAAAGAACATACTTACTTTATTCAACTTGGAGAAGGTACCAAATGTGCTTACAAAAGATCGAATTTTTGCCAAGTGAAAAGTTACGGATCGAAGCTAAAAGTTAGTAGATCAAAGAGAGGATTGAAAGAGGATTCTAATGATATATAACACTTGATCTAACTTTAAAAGATGAAGAAAATCGCCCACAATCTCCAAAACTATCTAGTATTATCGCCTCCTCTTTCTCTCCTTGGCTGCTGTGAGAAAATGAGCAGCCTTATATAGAAAAACCTCTGTCCGTCCGGATGTCCTTGATGTCCGGCCGGACTGTTCTTGATTCTCCAGGTGTCCGGACGGATGCATAGATGTCCGTCCGGATGGCATGCTCTTGTCCGTCCGGATGCTTCCTCTGTCCGTCCGGATGCTGATATGTCCGTCCGGATGGTTATTCTGTCCGTCCGGATGGGTTCTTCATAAAAAAATCTTCCAAAAACCGAGTTGAGTTAGCCGTCCGGACACAACAACTTGTCCGTCCGGACAGCTATTTTGCAGCCCAAATCTTCACTTTTTCACCTCCAACCTCCGTGTTTCGCCTCGGACACGTCCAAACTCATACTTCTCGTCTTTCAGGCTCTCGAGACACCCTAGTCCTGCATCCATATGAAAACAACACGAAAACGCATAACCCCGCAAACTACGGGTGCTCGGGGAAAACGAGTATATAAAATGCTAAAATAAGGTCGAGTTTACGGAAAACCGACAGTCACTCGCCGTGCAATAAATCCTCATTTAATACTCAAGATAGGGTCTAAACTCACCCGAAACATGCCAGAAATGTGATAATCGTGTGCTGAACTGTACAGAAATGTACTGTAAAGTTGGTTCCTATCACCACCACACACTTAGCCTTTACTCGTCCTCGAGTAAATCAGGCGTTCAAACAATACCAAGGAAACAACTTTACGGTACATGCATGTATTTCAAAATATCGAGGTGAAAAGAACTTAGTTAAGTGAATGCATTACTTTGACTCTACTAAATCATGACACGGGGTGAGTGTGTGTTGAATGACGACGACTCATGCTTAATACGATTTCGGGTTTGGAATACCGGACAATTGACTTTACACAATCCTGCCCTTCCTAGAATCTCCACTAATCGGGACTAACCAAGGTTAAACACGGTCCAGCAGGACTTGAATGGTTATAACGTCAGGCTAGGGTAAATTCGGTTAATCGAAAAAGGGTAATTTGGGAAACTGGAGAAAAGAAATACGAGTGAACAAAATCCAAACACGTACCACGTCTTCTTTACCAAACAAAACCACCAAACTCCTTTTTGATCAATTTCAACACTTTGGGGACTATAGGACACTAAGATACCCGAACTCACTACCAAACTCGACTATGTTTCAGGTGTCGTGAGATGAGCTCGAATACTTAGTATCTATCTGACTATCCCAACCCTAACATCATCATTGCTTTAAGCTCATTGCTTTTTCAACCCTTTATTTCTATATACAGCACAGTTATTTGATAATAAATTTTTTTTTTTTGAAATAAAACCCGAGCATCCAGCCCCAATGAGCTCCTCCTCTCCTTATAGCTCTAAAACTGAAGAAACAACACCCCGACTTAACAAAAACATCTCCCCCCACCACACACTTGCCTTGGCAAGTGTGGTTTAACAAAAGACTAAGTCCACTCGTAGGGTCAAATGAAGGGAATGTGACCAAAATAAGGCTCAAGGGTAGGTTTCTGACTAAGTAACGAAACGGCTAATAATGCGAATGGTGGTCAGACCATTCTATCAAGGCTGAGAGGGGCTACGAAGGTCAAAAGTTCGGCTCAGGCTTATTTGGCTAAAGTAGGGTCAAAAAGAACGCCAAATTGTCATCCCGTGTTCCTACCAAGGCCAATCCTTCTATTTCGCCTCGAAACTAGGGGTACAGTGTGTAAAGTAATCGTGATAAGCATAACCGTCGTCAAACGTGTACTAAAAAGTGTTCCGTATCATGACAATATAGACTCACCGTGAGACATTCACAAAAAACTAAAGACCTTTCACCACTCAATTGTGACCAACATGCATGTAACGTGGTGTTAAAATCTTGGAAAATTTTGAAAAACGGCCTAAAAATCGACTCGGAAACGAGTAAAAACCAAGTTTATCACATCACGGCATAATACTTTTACGAACATGCGAATAAGCTAAGTCGTCTCCCCCCTCCCTTTTAAGTGAAGCACCGTCCTCGGTGTGTGAACGAGAAGGAAAAAGAAAGACTTAGCTTATGAGCCTGGCAAAACGGCGCGGTCAAGTCCCGTAACGGTCGTGAAAGTAGTCCATCCCGAAACCCTAATCATTGAAAACATCCAAGAAATACATGCACGGGACATGGTCCGCGTGCCAAAACATAAAATATGGGGGATTCCGGGGATAAAAAAAAACGACCTCGTCACGTCAGAAAACTTGAACAAGTATGTCACAAAGATAGTCAAATATGATTCAAACATACAAAAGCAACCAATCCACAAATCCAAGAAAAGTCACAGAAAGTATGAAAAGGTGAAAAAGTAGCAACAAAGTCATCTCAAAACAAACTAGAAAGAAAGGGGACATGTCCAATAAAAACAGGGGGTGACAATCTAAGGAACGACGCAAAAGGAACAGCATAAACTCTACGCGCTCGTCTGATCCTCGGATGTAGGCGGTACTGTGCCTGCAGCATCTGTAGACGTAGTAGGAGGAGGCTCAGAAGTCGAAACTGGAGTGGCCTGGGATGTCGGAGCTGGAGTAGTCTGAGATGGGCCAGCCTCATCCACTGGAGCAGAAGCAGCAGCTCTAAAAGCTGTCTCAACCGCATCCTCCTCGAGACAAATCGCTATGGCCTCCTCGAGAACCGGTGCAAACTCGTAAGATCGGGTGTCTAAAGGAAGCTCTGGCATAGCCGGTACAAGTGTCCCAAGTGCCTGCAAACCCTGAATAACTGTGTTCATCTGCACCCTCTGTCGGTCTAACATCTGACGCACCCCATCCATCAACAAATAACGATTTCGAGCGGCGATGGGGATGGTAGGAATAAAACCAGATGCAGTCTCCGCTACTGGCTCGGTAACAGGTTCCGGAACCCTTGGCTCTACTGGCTCATTTTCACCCTCGACAGGTAACTTCCCCGGGCCTGACTCGTGCTGAGGACTCAAGGAAACGGGCTTCTTCAGATAACGTTCATCCTCGTCGTACTCCTTCACCCCGGCTTGCAAACACAACCCATTCAACAGATGAATACACATGAGCTTCGTACGTTGATCCTTTCGAGTTCTGGTAAGCTCTCTGTATAAAACCCGGCCAACATCAATTGGTATCTCAAAGTGTAGCGCATACAGCATCGCCAAATCTATCATGATGAACTTGTGAAAATTATCCTTTGGGAGTAGGCGATTCTGTACAAACCGAGCCTTAACCTTCCAGTCCCGAGAAAAATTAGTCGTCTTAAGCATATACCGGACATCAGTGGCCCCATGGGGTCTCGTGGACCAAGGAATCGCAGGGCTGATTGCTAACCGAAGCTCCTCAAACGGATCCTCTCCCTTGTCTTGCTTCTCTTTTATAACATCTAGGTAATCCGTAGCGACAACCGGAGCCTTGTAAAAAGCAGAAATAGCCTTAGGGGTGAAAGGCACATCCACATTTCTAACTCGAACTACACCCGTGTCAAGGTCCACCTCACTCAAATTGGCCAAAAACTCCCGGGCCAACGTGTAATTCGGTTTCCTCAAATTGAAATCCGGAATCTTGACAAAATCAACCCACTTCCGCTTTATCAGATTGTCCCGGAAGCTCTTCTCAACCTTTTCCATGTCGACCTCCCTTTCTAGGATCTCTCTCCCCTTAAACCTCATCCTAAAAGCCAGTTCCGCACTATCATTAACGAACCTCTCTCGATAGGGCACAACTCCCCCAGGTGCCTTCCTAGCCGTAGCTTTCAAATCTGAAACTCGAACCCTCTCGGGAGTCACCACTTGACCTCCCGGGGCTGTCCTAACCTCACTAGGCCGCCCCGACGGCAGCCCACTTGCTTGCACCCGCGATCGTTTCAATCGTACTAGACTTGGCCCGTCTCGGGTCTACTAAAGGTACCTCCTCATCATCAGAATCATCGTCTGAATCCCCATCAGTCTCATCTACCAAATCTCCATACAAGGGCCTTTTCCTAGCCTCTCTAACAGGTCTACTCTCCCTGTCTCCACCTATGACTAAGGGCTGATTCAACGAATCAACCGGAATATCCTCGAACCTTTTCTTTTTCTGAGGGGGTTCTACAGCCTTCCCCTTACCCTTTCCAGTCGTAAACTTGACTTTAGGAGCCATTCTCACACAAACTGAACCAAAACAAACCACCACAAACAACACAATCAACCCAAAACCGCAATCCAAACCGTAATCCAAAATAATCAAAACCAACAACCAAACCAGCCCAAAACAACCATGCAGACGTACGTAGCCACAACACCCAACACCGCCAACAATAACAATGTAACAACCAAAAACGAGAAAAAGAACAAAATCAGTAAAAGCTCGATCGAGGCTCGACTCGAAAAATCGACCCCGAGAAAAAGTTGAAGAAACTCAAAAAAGTTTGTTGATACTTACCAAAATCGGTGTCAGGAGTGCAATGGTGCAGTCGGAATCCCCGAACGATCCACGAATAGCCCAAAAATCGGATTTTTTGTAACGGAGCAACACGAAGGTGAAATCCTTGATTCTCCAAAATGAGTGTTTGTTTGGTGATTTTGGTTGGAGAATCGAAGAGAGGGGGTGGTAAGGTGATTATAGCAACGAAAATGGATGAAAACGGTGAAGAAATAAGGATTTGGTGGTTTGGGGTGGAGAGGGGCGGTTATCGGCTCGGTTTCTTTGAGGAGGGAAATGAAGAAGAAGGGAAAGAAAATCGATGGTTATAGGGGGTTCTGAGGGTGTCCGGACGGACAGGTTTCTATCCGGACGGACAGGGAAGAACTGTCCGGACGGATGGAAATGCTGTCCGGACGGACAGGTGCTCTGTCTAGACAATAAGAAAACCAGTGATATATCCGGACGGATGGGTATTTGTGTCCGTCCGGACAAGGGTAAAAACAGGGGCAAAGTGATTTTTTTAGCATGAAGGCCCCTCGGGATCATCCGGATTCAATCCTCAACACCAAAACACAGCAAAACAATTTCAAAACCAGCAAAAACACATGAAATGATGGGTTGCCTCCCATTGAGCGCCTTTGTTTTATGTCGTTGGCTCGACATAGTGACTTATACTATATCGGTTTTTTCAAGATTATACTACCGATACGAGCGAGGAAAACGAGGTGTAGAAAGAGAAACGAACGGTGAGTTATAAGGTGAAAATGTCATGCATTGGAGTCCATGACGGGACTAAACACTTGGCTTCCTCTATCTTAGGATCCTCCAAAATTACCACTTCGAGAGCTTCATCAAACGGTAACTTTTCATACTTCTTCAAACGAAGGCCATTTGTGATTGAAGTCCCATGCTTGGGGTGCTTTATTTCTACAGCCCCTGAATCAAAAATCCTCTCAACTGTGTAAGGTCCCGACCATCGAGACTTCAACTTTCCCGGGAAAAGATGCAAACGAGTATCATACAACAGAACCTCATCTCCTACCTCAAACTTCTTTGGCTTTATCAATTGATCGTGGAGAAGCTTAGTTTTCTCTTTGTATCTTGCCGAACAATCATAGGCTCGTAGTCGAAACTCCTCCAATTCAACTAACTGAGCCATCCTTCTCTCTCCACTAAGAGTCTCGTCCATATTTAACTCTTTAATAGCCCAATGCGCTCTATGCTCAACTTCCACTGGTAAATGACACGTTTTTCCAAAGACAATCATGTACGGCGACATACCAATTGGAGTCTTGAATGCGGTTCTATGAGCCCAAAGAGCGTCATCCAACTTTTTAGACCAACTCTTAGAATTTCTATCAACAGTTCGTTCAAGAATCCTTTTAATACCTCGGTTTGAAACCTCCACTTGGCCACTCGTTTGAGGGTGATAGGCCGTTCCCAACTTATGAGTCACCCCATACTTAAGAAGTAGCTTATCTAAGTCTCTATTCGCAAAATGAGTGCCATTGTCAGAAATGATAGTTCTAGGTACTCCAAACCGTGTGAAAATGAACTTTTTTAGAAACTTAATGACCACGTGTCTGTCATTAGTGGGGGTTGCAATCGCTTCCACCCACTTCGAGACGTAATCACAAGCTACCAAAATGAACTTGTTGCCAAAAGAAGAAGGATAGGGTCCCACAAAGTCTATTCCCCAAATGTCGAAAACCTCACAAACAATGATAGGTCGTTGAGGCATCTCATTTTTCTTAGAAATTCTCCCCGAACGTTGACACGCGTCACAGGTTTTTACATAAGCATAGGCATCCTTGAAAATTGTCGGCCAATATAGCCCGCTTTGCAAAACCTTCAATGCGGTCCTTTGTCCCGAGAAATGGCCCCCGGCCTCTCTATCATGGCAAAAGGATAACACGCTCAATCTCTCGCCCTCAGTTATACATCTCCTCAGAACGCCATCAGCACACAATCGAAACAAGTAGGGATCCTCCCAAACGAAGTATCTAGCCTCACTCACTAACTTCCTCCTCTGATTCTCATCTAACTCCGACTCGATAAATCCACTTTCCAGGTAATTCACTATCGGTGCAAACCACGGAGCTCCCTCCTTTCCTTTCTTCAGAAAATTCCCTCGTTTTTCCGGTAACATAGTGTCTACAACAAAAAGTCGCTCATCCGGAAACGAGTCATCTATTTCAACCCTTTCTGATTCGTCACCCTCAACTGGCTCAATCCGACTAAGATGATCGGCTACCACATTCTCACAACCTTTACGGTTTCTAATTTCCACATTGAACTCTTGAAGGAGCAAAATCCATCTCAACAAACGCGGTTTCGCATCCTTCTTAGCGAACAAATATTGCAATGCGGAGTGGTCCGTATGGACAATCACTTTAGACCCCACCAGATAGGATCTAAACTTGTCGAAAGCAAAAACTACTGCCAACAATTCTTTCTCAGTCGTGGTGTAGTTCTGTTGAGCCGGATTCAAGGTGTGACTTGCATAATAAATCGGTCGAAACAACTTATCCACCTTTTGTCCTAACACTGCCCCTACTGCCAAATCGCTAGCATCGCACATGACCTCAAACTCTTGCTCCCAATTTGGAGCTATCAAAATCGGAGCCTCAGTCAAAAGCTTCTTAATCTCCTCGAAAGCTTCCACACACTCATCATCAAAAGTCACATTTACTCCCTTCTTCAATCTAGAGGTAAGAGGTGTAGCCTTTTGGGCAAACTTAGGGATAAATCTACGATAAAACCCCGCATGCCCCAAGAAAGATCTTAACGTTTTCAAACTAGTAGGCATAGGCAACCTAGAAATAGCATCTACCTTAGCCCTATCAACCTCTATCCCCTCAAATTTGAAACCTTATGACCTAGGACAATTCCCTCGGTCACCATAAAATGACACTTCTCCCAGTTCAAAATCAAATCGGTCTCCTCACACCTAGCGAGCACCCTATCTATATTGGTCAAGCATGCATCAAAAGCTGTCCCCAAAACTCGTAAAATCATCCATAAACACCGCCATACACTTATCAATCAAATCGGCAAAAATGGCAAGCATGCATCTCGAAATGTCGCGGGTGCGTTACACAACCCGAAAGGCATTCTTCGAAATGCAAAGGTGCCATAGGGACAAGTGAACGTGGTCTTTTCTTGGTCATTGACATCGATGTGAATCTGATAATAACCACTAAATCCATCGAGGAAACAATAAAATGCATGACCAGCGAGCTTATCTAACTCTTGATCAACAAACGGGAGTGGGAAATGATCCTTCCTAGTCTTTTCATTCAACATGCGAAAATCAATGCAGACTCGATGACCGGTAAGAACAGGCGTACCGAAAAGACTCACCTTGCTCATTTGTTAGCACCGTAATGCCGCCCTTTTTTAGGTACCACCCGTGTGGGACTCACCCACTCACCGTCCGAGATGGGGTAGATGATGCCCAACGTCAACATCTTCACCACTTCCTTTCTTACCACTTCCAGTAAATGCGGGTTCAGTCTCCTTTGCGGTTGACGCCTCGGTCTCGCCCCATCCTCGATGATGATTTTGTGCTTACATATGTCGGCACTAATCCCCTTGATATCCACCATTTTCCATCCAAAAGCTCGTTTCCTCTTCTTCAAGACTTGAACTAGCTTTACTTCCTGCAAGGCTGTCGGTGAAGCAGATATAATAAGCGGAAGTAAATCACTACCTTCAAGGAAAACATATTTGAGGTGTTGAGGAAGCGGTTTCAACTCCAAATCTGTCGGTGGTTCCTCAATGGATGGCCTTGGCATATCCTCTGGCGAACCGAGATCCAGTTTCTTAGTCCAGCTGGCTTCCATGAACTCTCCCGCCTCGAGATGCATGGCATAAACTCGCATCACCCGGCTGTCGTCAGTCACCTTGCATGATTTCATCAAACATTTCTCCAGTGGTTCCTTGTGCCCCTGCAAATTCACATTCTCCAAAACACACGGGTGGATAACATCTATCGAGAAACAATCATTCATCTCATTCTCAGGGTGTTTCATGGTTTTGTAAACATTAATCTTAACACTATCTTGACCAACTCTTAAAATTATATCCCCCTCTTAACGTCTATCAAGGTCTCCCCAGTATTTAGGAAAGGCCGACCTAACAAAAGAGGTGTCTTAGAATCAGAGTCCATATCAAGAACCACGAAATCAACTGGAAACACAAATTTATCAACTTGAACCAACACATCCTCGGCTACTCCTAGCGGTGTCCTAACTGACCTATCCGCCATTTGTAAGGTCATGCCCGTTGGTTCTAATCTCCCTAAGCCCAACTTATCATAAACTGACTTTGGCATCAAACTAACCGATGCCCCCAAATCGCAAAGCACATTTTTGAAAACGAGTCTCTCCTATGGTTATCGGGATAGTAAACCGCCCCTATCTTGAATTTTGGGAGGGATTTTATTCTCAAAAATGGCGGAACATTCATAACTCAACTGGACCATCTGTTGCATTTTCTCTTTGCTTGAAAGCATATTCTTTAAAAACTTGAAATATGATGGGATGTTAGCAATGATATCCAACATTGGCATGGTCACTTCAAATTTCCTCAACATTTCTAAAAATTTGGCTTGACTTTGGGTCAAGACCTCCTTTTTTGTTGTTTTGGGAGGAAATGGTAAAGTGGTCACGTCAAAACCCGGGGGAGGAGGGGGAATTTTACCTTTACTACCTTTAGGCCTGAGTGGTGGCGATGGCTCTTCTTCTTTAAATCAATGATTATCGTATCCGACTTTGGCCTCGACGCTTCTTCCCACTTTCGCTTGTATTCTTCCACTTCCCTTTCCAACCTCGAGATTCTTTCTTTTTCAGCCCTTTTTTCAACATCCTCATCAAAACCTTCTTGCTCACCCAACGGCCCTTTGTAATCACAAAATTTCTCTTTCTCGGAGTTTGGCGTCATCTTCTCAAGTTCTCGACCTTGTTGATCCGTTTCTTTACCGCTTCGGGTGACTACCGCACAAATATCTTTCGATTCCTTGGGGTTTCTCTCCGTGTTACTAGGCAGCCCCGTACTCAAAGGCGGTTGAGATCTATTCTCGGTCAACTGACCCATCTGAATCTCCAAATTCCGTATGGCCGCTCTCTGTTCAATCACAAGCTTATTCAACTGATCAAGCCCTTCTTCCGAAAACTTCTTTGACTTCCCGGACTACCCCCTTGTTGATTATTGGAGCTGTTTTGCTTATGGGCATTCGGATGTTGGTAAGTCTCAGAATTTTTGTTCCCGGCTTGTTGAGTATTCTGTTGGTTGCTGCCTTGTTGCCCTTGCTCTTGACTCCCATTATCTCTATTCTGATTATTGCCCCATTGGCTTTGTCGATTCTGACCCCAACTCTGATTACTTGAATTTTGATTTTGACTTTCATAACCTTGGTTGTTTTTTGATGTTGTCGACCCCAACTACCTTGATTATTCTCTCTCCAACCACCTTGGAAATTCTGAGGGTTCTCTTGCTCTCTATTCTGATTCCAACCTCGGTTGCCTTGGCCTTGATTATTTTGGTTCCACCCTCGGTTGCCTCGGTCCCAATTTCCTTGGCCACCTTGATTTCCTTGGTTCCAATTTTGGCCTTGCTGGTTGTTATTCCATGAATTCCCAAAATTCTGGTTCCTCCAATTATTCCCAGCATTGTTGTGATTCCAGCTTCCTTGGTTGTTGTTGCCCTGATTCCAATTCCCTCCAGAATTATTTCCAATGTAATTCACATCATTCGGTTGCATCTCTTCTTCCATGCCAAGTCCCATTGATGATTCAAAATCTTGATAGTATGGTGGAGCCTGCGAGCTTGGATTATTACCCCACAGATTACTTAGATTCGCTGGCCCACCAAAACTCTGTTGTTGCCCAAACTGAGGGTTCTTCCCGGGACTTTGTTGACTACTACCACTCGAGCTTCCCACTCCCAATCTGTTGAGTGCGGCTACCAACTCTTTGTTAGTAATACCATCCGCAACGGAAGCGATTTATGGATCTAGATCTATATAATATGCGTAATAAAACAACTAGATCTATTCTACAAGGGGATGTAGATCATACCTCTTGAATCTCTAAATTCAAGTTGAAGAACCGCAAAGGATGAATGTGAAGATGTGAAGAGCACCACGTCTTCCGATCGTGTGATCCAAGCAATTCCCGGTGGAAGGAATTCTCGACTCGAACCCTTCCGATATGCTACCGGAAAAATCTCCAAGATTTCTCCCCAAATCTCCCTTGGCCGAAATTATTTTCTTCTCTCTACTATAGGGAGAAGTCGAAATTTATGTGTGTGTTGAGGCTTGGGAGAACTCTCTTTATATAGGAGAGTAAAACTTAGCCTCCAAGGATTTTTATTTATCAAACAAAATAAATCCTTTAATAAAAGATAATTCCATAATATCCTAGAACAAATCTAGAATAATATTTATCTTTATTATTTACCATAAATATTTTATGCACATGTCTTATTAATCACAAGAAAACTAATTTCTTGTTCCAAAAATAAGAGGGGGGGCGCCACTTTTAATTCATGACCTAGTCATAATTAATTTTTGGGCTATAACACAATTGGGCCAAGTTTATGAAAAATGTCTTTTCCACATATTTAATTATTTAGCCCAACTAATTTAATAGTCCACTAAACAATTAATTCACATATCGTTTTAATAAAGTCCAACAAGAACTAAATTAATATTATTAGGATTCGACGTCCGAGAATAGCTATGCTATATTAGGAGGCACGTCGGGGACCATGGACTAATAATCGGCGGCTCCGATAAATCAAATAAATAATTATAGAATAATTATATTCGATAAATCAATCACGGGAATATGCCACCATAATCCCGTGATCGCACTCCTCCGATTATAAGATTATATTTATCTCCTCACGAGAATAATAATAAGCGTCCATTGATATAATCATTACATATGGATTAAAATCCTCCATAGATCGTTCATTCTAAATCGGGAAGTTACCGTTAACCCTTTTAAGAACCTCTTATCCTTATTTACCATTAACCCCCTAGTGATCAATTAATTCATACAACTCACTGGTAGCTAATCAGTGTAATATGAACTCGTACGATCGATCAGTTTCTAGGATTAACAAATAAGGGAACTGCCTATCTACTTCCATAAATGGAAGGAATGGATTCCGTATCTGTGATAACACAGACTACTCACTCAATCCAGTACAATGCCAAGATGGGGTAATTCAGACCACAGACTCAGTGTAATCCTTAACCGTCAAGTCAAACTTCATACTGATTCAAGCAGTTGACTGTGATCACCTCAGGATTAAGATATATCCATAAATATGATCATCCATTGATTCGATAAGACTTCTCGATTACGGAATTATATCGTGAACTCTAATCAAATCGGTCCAGCCCTATATGATATATCTATCATATATAAATGCCCCATTAGGTTCTCTTAACACCTAACACTCTTCTACCACTGCAACTGGTTGTGGCTGAGACACACTTGCTATAGGTTGTTGAGGAATCGGCTGTGGGACCGGCTGTGGTGTCTGTCGAGGTAACTGTTGAGGACAAGCCGACCTACTCGGATTCGAACAAAACTGAGCTGAATGATTACCTCCACATAACTGACAAACCTGTAATGCTTCTTCCATTTTCTTCACCTTGGTTTGCAGTGCCAACAACTCATTGTGTGCAGCTGTCTCTTTGTCCAACTGTTCTTCAAGTGCCTTGACAGTTTGGTGAGACTCATTCGGGTTGTCTGTCCCTGAACTTGAGACCCATTCATCATCCCTTTCAATTGCATCATTGATATGTTGCATAGCCAACTCGGGATCAATCCTTGTCAAACCCTTTCCACTTGCCGCATCCAAAAGATTTCTATCCGACTTATCCAAGGCTCGATAGATTTTTATGACTTGTTCAACCGTACTCAAATTGTGGGGAGGGCACTTTTTCATCAAAGCTCTGAACCTCTCAACTGTCTCTTTCATAGTCTCTCCTTTTCTCCCACTAAAGTTATGAATTTCACGCTTCAAATCTTCAATCTTTGCCGGAGGAAAATACTTTTTCAGAAAAACATCGGCCACTTCCGCCCAAGTAGATAGGGAGCCATTTGGTAAGGTATTAAACCATGTTTTTGCAGCCCCTCTCAAAGCAAACTGAAACATCATCAATTTGAGTGCCTCCTCGGTCACTCCATTATACTTCAATGTCGAAATTATTTGTAGGTAATTGTCCAAAAACTCATTAGGATCCTCATTCCTTTGCCCATAGAAAACCGCATTCTCACTGATAAGATTTATGACATTTTGCTTCGGTTCCATGTTGTTAGCATGGACAGCGGGAATTCTGATTGGATTGTGGCCAGTCCCTTGGTATGGAGTAACCACATAATCTCTCGCTGAAACAAACCCTTGATTGGCAGGTGGGTCATTCTGTTGCTGTTGATTCGCGTTATTCTGATTAGCTTGAAGAAGCTGATTCTGTGCCGCTAATTGTTGAACCAACTGAAGTAAGTGCTGATTGTCCTGACCCAGTGCTTGTTGTTGAAGTTGTACATTCCCTTCCAAGGAAGGATCGAACAAATTCCTCCCATCTGTCCTTGCAACCAAAGGAGGATTTCTTTCACGTGGAGGAGGGGTGTTTAGATGGCCCAATCCTCCAACTTGAGATGTATCATCACCATTCAACCTATCTCTTCCGCTTGTCCTCATACTTTCTTCCTCTCGAAGAAGAATGCGAAGCTTCTTGTCCGTCCACGGTGTCCAGCCGAGGCGGACGATCTTTTTCTCAATTGGCTTGCGTGCCTATCAATCTCCGGGTAGAAAGGCTCTAGAGGAGTCCCAGAACTCCGGGTCATACACTGCAAGTCAAATCAAACAACAAGAAAACAATAAAAGAAAACGACCTAAGCCCAAGCTTGCGGTCAACTTTTGTGATATCAAAGCGTTACCAATCCCCGGCAACGGCGCCAACTTGATAAGCGGATTTTCTACGGTCCGGTTAAACAAGTAAAAACTCGAAACCTTAGCAAAATCTACTTTCTAACCGGCAGTGGACCGGGTCGATTGTAGGATAGTGCTTTAGGAGTCCGAGGTCGAACCCACAGAGATTGGTTTTTGAGTACCACAGTTGACTTAGTGCTCAGTTCAGGTCAAACAGATAGATATGAAGTTATACTATTGTATAAAAGAAGGATTACACTACTCGGAATTCTAACAATTAAAAAAGAGGTATGGCCGAACTACGTTTCAGCGGATTACTTTACCCTCAGAAAGATTGCCCCGGGAATGTGCCTTACTCTACCCTACCGTCTAACGATAACTCATAGAACAAACCCCGTATTGGAATTGGACTCGATGACTAGGGCGTCAATCTAGTACACGGGTAGGTGTCAAGCTACCTTTCAAGCCCAAAACTTCTACGGTCCCGAAATCCCGTTCCCACACGTCGCCGCAACATACATTTATAAGCTAAGTGTGTGCAATGGTGAACTAGGTGATCAATCTAGCTCAAAAACGATTCAAACAAGTTTCGAGATATGGATTATTAATTAGAACGTTTATTTACGCACTACACTACCTCCCGGCTCATCAATCTAACGGCGTTTCACCCGCCTTCACATAGTTCAACCATACAAGGAATCTAGCTACTCATAATCGAATCTAAGCAATAAAAACGGAAGAAAAACATCACAACAACAATAGAATAACAAAAGAACATACTTACTTTATTCAACTTGGAGAAGGTACCAAATGTGCTTACAAAAGATCGAATTTTTGCCAAGTGAAAAGTTACGGATCGAAGCTAAAAGTTAGTAGATCAAAGAGAGGATTGAAAGAGGATTCTAATGATATATAACACTTGATCTAACTCTAAAAGATGAAGAAAATCGCCCACAATCTCCAAAACTATCTAATATTATCGCCCCCTCTTTCTCTCCCTGGCTGCTGTAAGAAAATGAGCAGCCTTATATAGAAAAACCTCTGTCCGTCCGGATGTCCTTGATGTCCGGCCGGACTGTTCTTGATTCTCCAGGTGTCCGGACGGATGCATAGATGTCCGTCCGGATGGCATGCTCTTGTCCGTCCGGATGCTTCCTCTGTCCGTCCGGATGCTGATATGTCCGTCCGGATGGTTATTCTGTCCGTCCGGATGGGTTCTTCATCAAAAAATCTTCCAAAAACCAGTGAGTTAGCCGTCCGGACACAACAACTTGTCCGTCCGGACAGCTATTTTGCAGCCCAAATCTTCACTTTTTCACCTCCAACCTCCGTGTTTCGCCTCGGACACGTCCAAACTCATACTTCTCGTCTTTCAGGCTCTCGAGACACCCTAGTCCTGCATCCATATGAAAACAACACGAAAACGCATAACCCCGCAAACTACGGGTGCTCGGGGAAAACGAGTATATAAAATGCTAAAATAAGGTCGAGTTTACGGAAAACCGACAGTCACTCGCCGTGCAATAAATCCTCATTTAATACTCAAGATAGGGTCTAAACTCACCCGAAACATGCCAGAAATGTGATAATCGTGTGCTGAACTGTACAGAAATGTACTGTAAAGTTGGTTCCTATCAATTGTTAAAAGCAAGCCCTTATGTAATTGTAATGATTGTTTATGTTTGCAGACAAAACTTTCTGAGATACTACATCAGTGCAACATGATTAATATATATGACGGATATTGATGTTAGTGCCAGATTCGCCTTGGACTGACATTTCAGTCTCCTTTTTGACAGTTTTCAGTCTGTCCACCCTTTGACTTGTATCCATTGGATAAAGGTCTGAATCATCCCAACGTCCCTTTAATCTTAACCAATGATTTGTTTGATAAAATCAGAGGTTGTTAGCTGTCCCTTTCTTTGTAAGCTTCCAATGTTGCCTTTGATTAAATCAAAATATGTGTTCAGCAGGTTCCTGAGAACATAAGTCTGCTGATATACACATCAGTAAGATGATCCATAATTTGCTGTGTATAAAAACACTTCAGCTAACTGTCTTTTATCTAACTTTTATATATGAAGTATTACATCTTTTTGCATATAACTAAGTTCCAATCACCACTTTACTTGTGGAACTTAGACCTTGTACACAAGGTATATGTAATCAGTTTAGGTCATCACAGACTTCCCTAAATTCTGATTCCATATCCTTGACTTTCAATACTAAGTTTGATCCCTTAGCCTTCAATAACTGAGTTTGAGCACTCAGCCTTCAGTCTTCAGCAGGTTCCTGATAAGTCTACTGACTCAGCTACCCTACTGATCTAGACTAGTCTGCCGATGTAAGTCAGCTGACCTTTACAGTGCTTGTTTGATCAAACCTATACAAAATCAAACTCTAATAAACCTATAAATTTGATCTAGACATCTTTTTGCCTTTGCTCTATAACAGCTAGTCTGGCACTCATCACTAAAACTTAAAAATAAGTCCAACACAAGGCATAATCTGTAACCGGATTCGTGCTAATATTTATGATTTTAGTTGCTACCGAGTTGAAATTTGTTGTCGTTTTGTTGTTGTTTGTGAAAAAGTTGTAATAGAGCTAAAATATTATGATTTTAGTTATTATAGAGTCGAATTTTCTCTGTCAATTGCTCCGTTTTGCTCAAGGCAATGATGGAGGCAAAATGTTAACACAATATTAAAGAGTTGGTAAGTATACATATAATGGAATTGGCTTAGCAGCTGAATTGGAACGGTATCCCCTGTCCAATGTTTGTGTCCAATTTGTTTCATGTCAATTATATAGTTACTGGCATGCTATATGCATATATATAATCATAACGATTGTCAAAAGCAAGCCCTTATGTAATTGTAATGATTGTTTATGTTTGCAGACAAAACTTTCTGAGATACTACATCAGTGCAACATGATTAATATGACGGATATTGATGTTAGTGCCAGATTCGCCTTTGTTGATTCTGATGCAATTCGATGCCGCTGCATTGAAAATTGTGGTTGTCCAATCCCTTGGTGAAGAGGCTGCTGTAACGCCCCTTTCCCGGACACCGAGTCCTTATCCGGAAAGAGCGCTCGGCACAAATATTATCAAATAAAATTCAATAATATATGTAAGCCTTACGTCATACATCAGAACTAAAACGACGCGGAAGATAAAACGACTCGGGACAACAAAAGACAAAAGATCGAACACATGGTTTTCAATGCTGTAAAACTAAATCCAATAAAGAATACTAAACCAACCAACGTCTAATCCAAAAGAATTCAAACGGGACTAATCCAAAAGAAAGACAACAACGTTTGAATTGAACCAACAACATTATTGGAAGAATCAAAACTAAAAGAACTAATTCTTGAAGAGCTCCATCTCACACGTCCTCGTCAAAGAACTCATCAGCATTAGCAACCTGTTCATCTTTTTTGGGGAAAGAGAAAGACAAACACAAAGTAACGGGGTAAGTACATAAGTACTTAGTAACGCGTAGAAGATCGTACAACGTCAGTCTCATAAAGAAATAAAAGCAACGCCGTCTTTTATTAATTCATTCCGTTATTAACCCTAGTTAACTATCATACTGTGTTCATAGCACAACATGAGATTCCAAAGGTATCTAGCATAGCTCAAGTTTGTTACATCATGAATAACAAGGGCACTACGCCTAGTAATAGGATGTACTAGGACAACTGGGTGCAACCTACTTAGAGACTCGCTCTAGTAGCCCCGGGAATATCTGAGTCCCGATGGTGTGATAACCGGCAGAATGTACCAGACGCTTTATGTTAGGTGTGATGCCCCGAAAGACAATTTTGTAATTGTTTTATTTAATAAATGAAATGACATTATTATTCATATTTATTATTCTCATAATCACTGATGTGACAATAGTATTTACACTACAGAAAACCCTAAAGTATATCGTTTATGTAATCACTTAACTCAGTGTATGGTATATACACGGGAGGATTGAGTTAGTGAAGATGTACTTAAAATACAATTAGCCCGTAGTGAAGTTAATCGAGAGTATCGGGTCTCTCCTTTAACGTGCTATTAATGCGCCCGTAACACAATAGGTGTGATTGTCTTATCCGGACTTTCGGTTAAGAGAACCTAATGGGGCATTTATATATGATAGATATATCATATAGTATTTGGACCGATTTGATTAGAGTTCACGATATAATTCCGTAATCGAGAAGTCTTATCGAATCAATGGATGATCATATTTATGGATATATCTTAATCCTGAGGTGATCACAGTCAACTGCTTGAATCAGTATAAAGTTTGACTTGACGGTTAAGGATTACACTGAGTCTGTGGTCTGAATTACCCCATCTTGGCATTGTACTGGATTGAGTGAGTAGTTTGTGTTATCACAGATACGGAATCCATTCCTTCCATTTTTGGAAGTAGATAGACAGTTCCCTTATTTGTTAATCCTAGAAACTGATCGATCCATGGAGTTCATATTACACTGATTAGCTACCAGTGAGTTGTATGAATTAATTGATCACTAGGGGGTTAATGGTAAATAAGGATAAGAGGTTCTAAAAAGGGTTAACGGTAACTTCCCGATTTAGAATGAACAGTCTATGGAGGATTAATCCATATGTAATGATTATATCAATGGACGCTTATTATTATTCTCGTGAGGAGATAAATATGATCTTATAATCGGAGGAGTGCAAATCACGGGATTATGGTGGCATATTCCCGTGATTGATTTATCGAATATAATTATTCTCGTTCGTAAGATAATTATTTATTTGATTTATCGGAGCCGCTGATTATTAGTCCATGGTCCCCGACGTGCCTCCTAATATAGCATAGCTATTCTCGGGCGTCGAATCCTAATAATATTAATTTAGTTCTTGTTGGACTTTATTAAAACGATATGTGAATTAATTGTTTAGTGGACTATTAAATTAGTTGGGCTAAATAATTAAATATGTGGAAAAGACATTTTCCATAATCTTGGCCCAATTATTGTGTAATGGCAAAATTAATATTGACTAGGTCAATATGTTGAATTTCGCCCCCCCTCATTAATATGGAACAATAAATTATTTTCTTGTGTATTAATAAGACATGTGCATAAAATATTTATTGGATAAATATTTATGGTAAGAAATAAAGATAAATATTATTCTAGATTTGTTCTAGAATATTATGGGATTATCTTTTATTTAATAGGATTATTATAATTGATTTTCCATTAATTATTAAATCCTTGGAGGCTAAGTTTTACTCTCCTATATAAAGAGAGTTCTCACAAGCCTTATACAACAATGTAATTTTCGACTTCACCTCTTAGAGAGGGAAGGAATAAAATTCGGCCAAGGGGATTAAAGGGAAATCTTGGAGATTTTTCCGGGTAGCATATCGGAAGGATTCGAGACGAGGATTTCCTTCCACCGGGAGTTGCTTGGATCACACGTACGGAAGATCGTGGTGCTCTTCACATCTTCTTGCAATCTTTCCATTGCGGTTCTTCAACTTGGATTTTGAGATCCAAGAGGTATGATCTACAACCCCCTTGTAGAGTAGATCTAGTTATTTTATTACGTGTAATTTATAGATCTAGATCCTTAAATCGCTTCCGCTGCGGATGATATTACTAACAGTGGTATCAGTCGCCAAGGTGATCTATATTTATACGTATAAAATATTAGATCTAGGAGTGGTAAAACATGTAGATTTTTGTCTCAATTTTTTTTGGGGGCCGATGCATATGTTTAATTTTTATGCTTATGAATGTCGTGGTTGAAGAGATGGATTGGGGTTGGCACTGTTTACCCGTTAGATTTATTGTAAACTCGTATAAACGATGAAAATTCGTCCATATGAGTATAGGAAATTATGTAATTCTTTTTTATTGCAATTTTAATTTCCAGAAAATAGATCTGTTTAGTAGCTGTTTAGTTATTTAGTGTTTCCCGTTGATTGAGCCGTTGAAACGACGATCCCTCCGGTAAGAATCAAGATTGGAAGATGATGAACAATTCCACAAAATTTGGCGTCGATCGGAGTCCGTTTTGATATCCGTTCATTGCTGTGTAATATCCCGATCTTTGGATAAAGGGCAATTCGGTCTTTTAATAAATCGGAATATTATGTTCTTTTGTTTTTAAAGGTTTTATAAAAGAAAAAGGGGGATAATTAAGGAATTATATAATAAATAGGAAAATTTGGGATGTATAAAAAGGAAATAATCCTAAATTAACCTAATCACTTTTGTCAAAAAAAAAAAAAGAGAAGGGCGCATCTTTTTGAGGGGAGGCCGCAAGTTTCAAAAAAAGGGAGAGGAGAAGCTTTTGAATCCCAAGGTTAATCCGTCGTTCGTTTGAGCAGATTCATCAAGAGAAAAAGGATCACCGCTACGGGAGGATCGTTTGGATACCAACAATCCACTAGAACCGTTAACGTTTGAGGTTAAAGGTTTAACCTTTTTCAAAGCTTTGGTTGCGTGGATCGTTGTAGCTCGCAAAATCAAGGTAACGTGGTTTTATTATCGTATGGCTAAGTTCTCGTAAGGTTGTAGGCAATTTGTTGGTTTTTTCGTTGTTTTTTAATCGCTAAAAATCGAGTTTTGGGTGGTATATGGGTTGGAGATCGCGAGAGAAAAGTTGCAGGAAATCGGGAAAATCCCAGATGGACGGGCGTCTGGCAATGCAGACGGGCGTCCGGTCCCTCTGCAGTGTGGACGAACGTCCAGTTCTCTTGGACGGGCGTTCAGAGTGAAGTTTTGGATACAAGATTGAATGGAGTTTGGGTGAACGGGCGTCTGGCCTAATGGACGGGCGTCTGCTTCCTCTGCAAATTGGACGGGCGTCCGGACTTCCTGGACGGGCGTCCAAGGGGCCGTTTTCATACGGGATGTGATGGCTTGAAGGTGGACGGGCGTTCAGTCTTTTGGACGGGCGTTCAGTCTTTTGGACGGGCGTTTGGTCTGTGTCTCTCGTTTTCTATTGTCTTGTGATGTCAGCTTGCTTCTCAGGCTTTATAACATGATTTTTTCTTGCTTAACCTATGTGACAAAGCTCGAACTAGCTTACGGTGCGTTTAGTTCCGGCACCACATGGATTCCCTAAAAAGATGAAGTGTGGGACCACCTTTGGAAGCTTCGGATTTGCCTTGTGCTTCGATAAGCTAGAGTTTATCGATGTACGTATGCTTGCTAGGACTGTCCGTGTCTAGTGGTCTAAGTATGAGAGTAGGAGGTGTAAGGGAGCTTATTTGAAAACACTTAGGTGGCTAGTTAAACATCTAATCAAACGTATGTGTTAGATTAAAATCTTAAACATCATGCAATGCTTGGTAAGGCATAGTACAATATCGCGATGTGTCCTACGACCGGACAAAGTAGGCTTGTACCCACGCCGGTCAATCGATTGGCCGGATAAAGCGTACGGTGCACTCGCCGGTCATCACACTATCGGGACTCAGATATTCCCGGGGCTACTAGAGCGAGTCTCTAAGTAGGTTGCACCCAGTTGTCCTAGTACATCCTATTACTAGGCGTAGTGCCCTTGTTATTCATGATGTAACGAACTTGAGCTAAGATAGAAACCCTTGGACCTCATGTTATGCAATGAACATAATGTGATAGGTAGTTAGGGCTAATAACGGAAAATGAATTAATAAAAGACGGTATTGCTTTTATTTCTTTATGAGGGCATGGTTATACGATCTTCTACACGTTACTGAGTACTTTTGTACTTACCCCGTTACGTTATCTTTGTCTTTCCCTTTCCCCAAAGAAGATGAACAGGTGGTTACCGCTGATGAGTTCTTTGATGACGAGGACGTTTGAGTTGGAGTTGAAGGCTTAGATCATTTAGTTTGTCTCTTTTAAAACAGTTATTTCCAGTTTTGAACAATGTTGTTCTTTCTTTTGGTTTAGTTATCTTGTTGATCTTTTGGATTGAATTCTGGATGTTTAGATCTTTTATTGGATTTAGTTTTCTTCACAGCATTGATTACCGTATGTTTCGATCGTTTGGTTTCCCGAGTTGTTGAGTTGTTTTATCTTCCGCGTCGTTTGATCTTTGATGGATGACGTAAGGCTTGCATGTATTATTGAGTTTTTATTTGATAATATATGTGCCGAGCGCTCTTTCCGGATAAGGACTCGGTGTCCGGAAACGGGGCGTTACAGTTGGTATCAGAGAGAAAGGTTTTCCTTCTTTGTGTAGGACTTGATTTTTCTTTAAGATAAGGTTAGAGCTTTAGTAACCCCTCTCTTTCTTGGCTACAGGATGGTGCTTACTAGAGGAGGAGCTAGTTCGTATAACGCCGAGGCGGATAATACCCGGACAAGTAACGCGAGAGGCGGATTTTGCGAGGTTGTGGTTCCGAGAAGGAGGAGGAGTGGACCGGCTACTCGGGTTCCTCCGGTCACTCAAGTGAACAACCCCGGTCATGGTGGAAATCAAGGACCAAGTAATTCTGTTAGAGGTCGAGTGGAACAAGCGGGTCCTTCAAGGTTTAGCACCCGCGTACCAGTTTCTACATCAGCCCCAAGGACCACCACTTGGACCGAGTTGGGACTTTCTAACCCACCGGCCAGTCAGTTCTTCAGTTATCCACAGGTATCCATGTTTCCGTCTACACCGTTGAGTTTCACTCCTCAGCCGACAGTTCGACCTCCACCACCACCTAGATCGAGTTCTTTCGTAGCACACGGCTACACCCGGCCGCAGCGAGTTATCGAATGCCCCACCGGTACGGCGGCGGTTTCGGCATCGGCGGTTTGGGGGTTACGATAGACCAACGGACCGGTATGAGAAGGTGAAGAAGCACGGGGTACCGAGTTTTTCGGTAATGTTGAGCCGGCGGCGGCGGACTTGTGGCTTCGTCGTTTTGAAAAGGCATGCGAATCATGAGGGCCCCCAGAATCGAATGGGCTCCGTTGGCAGTATCCTTGTTGGCAGGTAATGCAGAGAGTTGGATGGAGTCTTATGAGCAAGCTAATCCTAGAATCACAGATTGGGCGGAATTCAAGAATTTGTTCTATCAGGAATACTTCCCTAGAACGGCACAAAATGCAAAGGCCAACGAGTTTCTGAGTTTAAAACAGGGAAGAAATACTATAGTGACACAGTACTCGCAGAAGTTTCACGAGCTGGGCAGGTTCTACCCCGAGATTATGAAGAGTGATGAAAAGAAGATAGACAAGTTTATGGAAGGGTTGTCACATGATGTGGCAAAAGGTATGCTTGGAGATAGACCGACGAGTATGGCAAGCGTCATGGATAGAGCATTGACAGCGGAAAGGTTTGCCAACAGGCCGACCGTTGTAGTTGGGGACAAGAGGCCATTCTCAAATTTTCAAGGAGGTAATAGAGGGCGCCACAGCCAGAATGTAAAGAAGTTAGGAAGTTTAGCAATGAAGAGTTCGACAAGTGGGACGCCACCGGTTTGTGCTAAATGTAACAAGGCACATACAGGAGATTGCATGGCTGGTAGCTTGAATTGTTTCCACTGCGGGGAAGCAGGACACTACGCGAGGGCGTGTCCTAAGAAGCTATCACAGGGCAATCAGGCAGGAGGGTGAAGTAACCAGCAGGGTAGTCGTCCTACGGGTAGCAGACCGGTTCGTATCTTTGCAGCAGATGCAGAACCAGAGGAGCTAGATGACCTTGTGGTGACAGGTACTTTTTCAGCGTTTGTGTTTCTTATAAATATTTAATATGATATAGCGCGCATATGATATTACATATTTATACGTAAATTGATTCACTTTTAGGTACCATAATCATAGATAATCTAGCGAGTTTCGGCTACTGTTTGATACCGGAGCTTCGGGAACTTTTGTTTCTTCAAACATAGTCAAGAAGTTAAACCTACCGCTTAAGGAGTTGGAGAGACCCTTGAGTATATCCACCCCTTTGGGCCGAGTCACCGGATGTGCTCAAGTCACACCCTCGGTCGACATTAGAGTTGGGACTTACAAGTGCCAGCATGCCCACGACGGTGTTGGATTTCTCAGACTTTGATGTTATCCTAGGTATGGACTGGTTGTCTAAGAACCATGTTTATTTGGATTGCAAAGGCAAGAGAGTAATCTTTAAAGTTCCAGGAAAATCCGCTAAGACTTTTCAGGGTACCGTATACAAGCCTAGCAAGAAACAACATCCGATCATCTCAGCAGTTAAAGCTTTAAAATCCTTGAGGCAGGGTTGCCAAGGTTTTGTGGTGTACGCGCTAGATAAGGAAAAGCTCAAACCCGAGTTAGGAGAGACTCGTGTAGTTAAGGACTTTCCTGAAGTTTTCCCGGAAGATTTGCCAGGACACATGCCTGATAGGGCCATAGAGTTTGAGATCGAGTTGATCGCGGGAGCTTCACCGTAGCTAAAGCGCCATACGGGATGGCACCGGTCGAGTTGAAAGAGTTGAAGATTCGGCTTAAGGATATGTTAGAGAAAAACATCATCCGGCCAAGTACATCACCGTGGGGAGCACCGGTTTTGTTTGTAAAGAAGAAAGATGGGAGTATGCGCTTGTGCATCGATTACGAGAGAGTTGAATAAAGCGACAATCAAGAATAAGTATCCTTTACCAAGGATTGACGATCTGTTCGGCCGGTTGCAAGGTAAGAAGGTGTTCTCTAAGATTGATCTTAGGTCCGGTTACCATCGGTTGAAAATCAAGGTGTCGGATATACCTAAGACGACCTTCGGTACGAGGTATGGACATTATGAGTTTTTGGTCATGCCGTTTGGACTCACTAATGCTCCATCAAAGTTCATGGACCTAATGCAAAGAGTTTTCATGCCTTATCTCGACAAGTTTGTGATAGTCTTCATAGACGATATTTTGGTATACTCTAAAGACGAGAAAGAGCATGAAGAACATCTAAGGGTAGTACTACAAACCTTAAAAGAGAACAAGTTGTATGCCAAGTTTTCCAAGTGCGAGTTTTGGTTGGATCAAGTCAGTTTTCTTGGACATATAGTTTCTGGAGAAGGTATTAAGGTAGATCCAGCAAAGATAGAAGCTGTCTCTAAGTGGCCTAGACCGACATCAGTAACAGAGATAAGAAGTTTCTTGGGTCTGGCAGGGTATTACCGGAAGTTTGTAAAGGATTTCTCGAAGATAGCTACACCTCTTACGAGACTTACTCAGAAGAACGTCAAGTATGAGTGGATTGATGAATGTGAGGAAGCCTTTCAAACTTTGAAAGAAAAGTTGACCACAGCTCCTGTGTTGGCGTTACCGGAGGTTTTTGATAATTATGATGTTTATACAGATGCATCGGGTCAAGGTTTGGGTTGTGTTTTGATGCAGTCAGGAAAGGTGATTGCTTATGCGTCTAGGCAGCTAAAGGTGCATGAGAGGAATTACCCTACACACGACTTGGAGTTGGCAGCAGTGGTGTTTTCTCTGAAGCTTTGGAGACACTATTTGTATGGTGTCAAGACAAGGATCTTCACGGATCATAAGAGCCTTAAGTTCTTCTTTACTCAGGAGAATCCGAACATGAGACAAAGAAGATGGTTAGAGTTTGTGAAAGACTACGACTTGGACATTCAATACCACCCGGGTAAGGCGAATGTCGTAGGCGATGCACTTAGCCGGAGAGCGGTTAATGCTATCACCACCTTACAAGAAGTTGTGGATCGGTTGGATAGAATGCGAGATTGAAGTGGTTGAGCGAAGGATGCAGACCAGTTTATGGCGCCATTGATGGCGAGGTCAGATCTGCTAGATGAGATACGGTTTAAACAAGATAAGGACCCAGCGATGGTTAATTTGAAGCGAGTGGCTCGAGAAAAGCCTACAGTGGGTTATCAGTTGGACAAGAGTGGTTATCTTTGGTATGGAGACCGTTTGTGTGTACCAGATGTGGATGGTCTAAGAGAGAAGGTTATGGATGAGGCTCATAAGATTGCTTTTGCGGTTCACCCCGGAGCCACTAAGATGTATAGAGATCTCAAGGAAAAATACTGGTGGCCTGGTATGAAGTTAGGGATCGCGAGTTTGTGGCGAGATGCGATACATGTCGAGGGTGAAAGCGAGAACATAAGAGGCCGGGAGGTTTGCGAAACCTTTGGAGTTACCGGAATGGAAATGGGAGAATATCACGATGGATTTCATCACCGGTTTGCCTAAGACGAAGGGCGGTCATGACATGATTTGGGTGATTGTGGATAGACTTACCAAATCAGCCCATTTCTTGCCGTGTAAGGTAGACATGCCTATAAAGAAGTTCGCTACTATGTACATCGACAATATAGTGAAGCTTCATGGTGTGCCTTTATCTATTGTATCCGACGGGGATAGTAGATTCATCGGTCGCTTTTGGAGGTCGCGAGAAAGCTTTTGGAACGAAGGGCGATTTGAGTACGGCGTTTCATCCTCGGACGGATGGGCGGTCCGAGAGGACGATTCGGACTCTTGAGGATATGCTTAGAGCTTGTGTTTTGGATGCCGGAGGTTCATGGATAGATTACCTCAACTTGGCGGAGTTTGCTTACAATAACGGTTACCACGCAAGTTTGGGAATGCCACCTTTTGAGGCCTTGTATGGTAGGAAGTGTAGGACTCCACTTTATTGGGATGAAGTGGGAGAGAAACACATCACCGGGCCGGAGATGGTTCAGCAAGCCAAGGAGAAGGTCGAGTTGATACGGAAGAATCTGAAAGCTGCACAAGATCGCCAAAAGAGTTGGGCCGATGTTAGAAGGAGACCGCTAGAGTTCGAAGTTGGGGACAGAGTTTACCTTCGAGCGTCTCCAATGAAGGGTGTCAAGAGGTTTGGTCAGAAAGGAAAGCTAAGTCCAAGATACGTTGGACCTTTTGATATCATCGAAAGAGTTGGGAAGTTGGCTTATAGGCTACGGTTGCCAGAATCGATGTCTAGAGTCCACAATGTCTTCCACGTATCAATGCTTAAAAAGTGTTTATCAAAAGTGGATGTGGAATCTGAGATTGATCCGGAGGTGTTACAAGACAACCTATCTTACGTGGAAAAACCGATCAAGATTTTGGACAGAAAGGAAAGAATAATCAAGAGGCGAATGATCCCGTTAGTGTTAGTGCAGTGGAGCAACCATGCACCGACGGAAGCCACTTGGGAAGTGGAAGCGGACATGATAGACGAGTTCCCAGAGTTCCCTCATCTTCCGGGTATGTTCTAGTTTCGAGGACGAAACTCCTCTTAAGGGGGGAGGAATGTAATATCCCGATCTTTGGATAAAGGGCAATTCGGTCTTTTAATAAATCGGAATATTATGTTCTTTTGTTTTTAAAGGTTTTATAAAAGAAAAAGGGGGATAATTAAGGAATTATATAATAAATAGGAAAATTTGGGATGTATAAAAAGGAAATAATCCTAAATTAACCTAATCACTTTTGTCAAAAAAAAAAGAGAAGGGGCGCATCTTTTTGAGGGGAGGCCGCAAGTTTCAAAAAAAGGAGAGAGGAGAATCTTTTGAATCCCAAGGTTAATCCGTCGTTCGTTTGAACAGATTCATCAAGAGAAAAAGGATCACCGCTACAGGAGGATCGTTTGGATACCAACAATCCCTAGAACCGTTAACGTTTGAGGTTAAAGGTTTAACCTTTTTCAAAGCTTTGGTTGCGTGGATCGTTGTAGCTCGCAAAATCAAGGTAACGTGGTTTTCTTATCGTATGGCTAAGTTCTCGTAAGGTTGTAGGCAATTTGTTGGTTTTTCTGCTGTTTTTTAATCTGCTAAAAATCGAGTTTTGGGTGGTATATGGGTTGGAGATCGCAGAGAAAAGTTGCAGGAAATCTGGGAAAATCCCAGATGGACGGGCGTCTGCCTATGCAGACGGGCGTCCGGTCCCTCTGCAGTGTGGACGAACGTCCGGTTCTCTTGGACGGGCGTTCAGAGTGAAGTTTTGGATACAGGATTGAATGGAGTTTGGGTGAACGGGCGTCTGGCCTAATGGACGGGCGTCTGCTTCCTCTGCAAATTGGACGGGCGTCCGGACTTCCTGGACGGGCGTCCAAGGGGCCGTTTTTCATACAGGATGTGATGGCTTGAAGGTGGACGGGCGTTCAGTCTTTTGGACGGGCGTTCAGTCTTTTGGACGGGCGTTTGGTTTGTGTCTCTCGTTTTCTATTGTCTTGTGATGTCAGCTTGCTTCTCAGGCTTTATAACATGATTTTTACTGCTTAACCCTATGTGACAAAGCTCTGAACTAGCTTCTGGTGCGTTTAGTTCCGGCACCACATGGATTCCCTAAAAAGATGAAGTGTGGGACCCTTTGGAAGCTTCGGATTTGCCTTGTGCTTCGATAAGCTAGAGTTTATCGATGTACGTATGCTGTAATCGCTTAGGACTGTCCGTGTCTAGTGGTCTAAGTATGAGAGTAGGAGGTGTAAGGGAGCTTATTTGAAAACACTTAGGTGGCTAGTTAAACATCTAATCAAACGTATGTGTTAGATTAAAATCTTAAACATCATGCAATGCTTGGTAAGGCATAGTACAATATCGCGATGTGTCCTCTGACCAGACAAAGTAGACTGTACCCACGCCGGTCAATCGATTGGCCAGATAAAGCGTGTGGTGCACTCTGCCGGTCATCACACTATCGGGACTCAGATATTCCCGGGGCTACTAGAGCGAGTCTCTAAGTAGGTTGCACCCAGTTGTCCTAGTACATCCTATTACTAGGCGTAGTGCCCTTGTTATTCATGATGTAACGAACTTGAGCTAAGATAGAAACCCTTGGACCTCATGTTATGCAATGAACATAATGTGATAGGTAGTTAGGGCTAATAACGGAAAATGAATTAATAAAAGACGGTATTGCTTTTATTTCTTTATGAGGGCATGGTTATACGATCTTCACACGTTGCGAGTACTTTTGTACTTACCCCGTTACGTTATCTTTGTCTTTCCCTTTCCCCAAAGAAGATGAACAGGTGGTTACCGCTGATGAGTTCTTTGATGACGAGGACGTTTGAGTTGGAGTTGAAGGCTTAGATCATTTAGTTTGTCTCTTTTTAAACAGTTATTTCCAGTTTTGAACAATGTTGTTCTTTCTTTTGGTTTAGTTATCTTGTTGATCTTTTGGATTGAATTCTGGATGTTTAGATCTTTTATTGGATTTAGTTTTCTTCACAGCATTGATTACCGTATGTTTCGATCGTTTGGTTTCCCGAGTTGTTGAGTTGTTTTATCTTCCGCGTCGTTTGATCTTTGATGGATGACGTAAGGCTTGCATGTATTATTGAGTTTTTATTTGATAATATATGTGCCGAGCGCTCTTTCCGGATAAGGACTCGGTGTCCGGAAACGGGGCGTTACATGCTGCAAAGAAGCTGCTGTAACAGAAAAACGCAGGATTCACAGAAACCCTACCTGTGACTTCCTAGAATTTCTGAGAGAGTTTGAACCGTTGAATCGCAAATCCAACCGGTCAGATCGATAAATATGGAGTTTTTGATGTGGCATAAAAATTTCAGGTCGATCGGGTTTCATCTCGACTCCCGATTGGCTCCGGAAAGTAACTGATACGCTGCAGTCAGAGACAGATGCAGCATCAAGATGGGCGGCTCACTGAAGAAAATGGACAAGTCAAAACTCAGATCCAACCGTCCATATTGAAGCCCGAGGAATGAAGAACAGGTCTGGAAAGTTTCGTCTCGATCCGAGTTCGTTTAGTTTCCCGATCATCGAAGAATTTGAACAGCTGCAGATTATGTTAGAACGTAGTAAACCCTAGTTAGGGTTTGGTTATTTATTTTCTAATAGGTTAGATACGGGGTACCAACAATCCATCTCGGTGTTTAAATTTTCCGCACATTATTTTTTATGTGTTTGATCATAAAATAGATATAAAATCGGAATTGCCATGACATTCATCATATCATAAATCCACTCCATGGATACATGTAGAATTTTAATTTTGGTAATTAAAATAGGCATGTATACAAACTCGTGTAATTAGTTGAAATTTAATTAATACGTGGTAATTAATTAATTTAGTAACTAATTAAAGATCCGAGGACGGGTTATGAAATCGTTAAGCCATTTGGTGTGTGTTCTCGGTGAACCGCCTTAAAGCCCAAACGAGATCACGTTTTCGATTCGTAGTGTCTACGAGATTGAATGATGGTAAAAGAACAATAAATCTTGGATAAAAACGGTTCGCTTATAGGTTGGGTGGTCAACTGAGCTAGGCTCGACCGACTTAACCCTCCTAGTGTGATGTATGCACGGGGGTCCGGCAAGACTAAGCCACACCGGTGAGCGGAGGGTGATTCCTTCTTATCTCAACGGGGCCGTCTTGACCCGATTTCGTCCGACTATCACATATGTTCCAACGAATAGGACGGGTAGGCTTGCCTACGTTACCGACACCATTCGGAATCCTTGATTTGATGTGCTTTTATGTTAACATCAAAAAGACGTGGTTAGTTAACCCACCACCACTTCCAAAATATTGAGTGGGAGCGGGGGAGGCGACGGCCAACCCCACGGCCTCTACTATAGATACAACGTAAGTGAGAGAAGGGTGACGCCTCGCGGCGCTTTGATTTCGTCCCCCTACGGATGGTGTTCACCCCTATCAACATTCATGGCTTGGTCTCCGAAAGGATAGGATTTCTGGGTACTCGTCGGGTCACTGACCTATCCTACGACGGCACACTCGGGGCGTACCTAAGAGATCCGATATAGTAGGTCACACTCATAAAGGATTTTTTTGGTAATATCTAGGCTAAAAAAGGAAGGTAGTCAATGAATAAAGGGATGTTCGATTCTCGTGGGATGTTTGATTCTCACAAGTTATTCATTGATGAGATTGTCTCGATTTAACCGTCATCTCTTTGACCTACCCTACGGCGGCACTGAGATGCGAGGTTAAAACCTTGGAATGGTAGAGTAGACTTAATTTTAGTTTACAATTCCTAAAATAAATATAGTAGTGTTAACTTGAATTAATATATGTCATTTTATTTACAGCATTATATCCCTTACTAAATTGCTTAAAATTTATAATTGACTAGTATTGACTTCGTTAAAAAGTGGAAAGTAACTAGGACGTTGAACTAGTTAATCGACAATGCAATTAATTTTCGGAAGAGATATTTTTCTCGAAGCCTTTTAAAAATCGAGTGACATATAGGTATGTCACTAGTGTCATTCGTGTCAAACGGAAGACAAACTTAGTTTGATCAAAGGTGATTTCGGACTTTGAAATTCTTGTAGTGAATTTTGAGTGTGTAGTGATTACATGAGTAATTTTCTAATTGAAAAATCGGAAAATCATGAAGTATTACTAGTTGGACGATATTTGGAATCGATGAACTAGTGGGAGCTTTATGATTTGTTGTTTTTCTAGAACATTAGAAAAGTGTAACTGACTACACACGTAACCGTTCTAATTGAAAAACCGGAAAGTCATGGAATGTTTCTAGTTGGACGATATTTGAAATCGATGAACTAGTAGGAGTTCTATGATTTGTTGTTTTTCTAGAAACATTGGAACTATGTACGAGATTTTTTTCTAAATCGAAAAAATCGGAAAATCATAAAAATAAAGCATTGCTCGTTAGACGGTATTTGGAACCGATAAACTAGTGGGAGCTTTAATGTTATGATTTATTGTTTTTTCTGGTATATTAGAAAATCCGAGAAGTCCCGACGAGTATCACTCGAAATAGACATCCCACGGTTCAAGAGTAGTGTCTACTCAAACGAACCGCTGGTTCAAGACTGTTTCCATTCACGGAAAGTCAAGAATGGGAGAATATGTCTAAAAGTGTTAGTCATCTAAACTGAGAAAACTTTAAGGCTGAACCAAAAAATTAATTAACTGACAATCATAGGATAAGGACAGTGATTTTGGATCACCAACCTATGAATCCTTGGAGATTTTCTCGAGCTAAGTTCTTTGGAAGAACAAGGTAGCAGTGCATTTAACGATTAAAAGAGTAAACCACGGGGCGTTAATTTTAGCTAGAATAGTGGGAGTGATATAAGGAAATGAATCTCGGATTCAATCCTTGGATATCGCGGAAAAATTATTTTCTTGTTTAAGATTCGTTGGAACGAATGGATTTACCTTCTATTCGATAATTTGTTTGTCGTATAGAAAGTGAATATACCATTTGTAGTACGAATCCAAGACTCGGACTTTTGTTTGATAAAGTCAAAAACCACTTAGAACTGCTGAAATATGTATATAAAACACATCTTAAGAACTATTAAAAGCAATTGGTTTCTATATTTAGATAAACGCTTCTTCACAATCCATAGTTAGTGCATAGTCCCTAAAAGACAAGACCTGAAGACTGGCTCAGGGTGATTCCTTTCTCCCAGTCTGGTTAGATTGTCTAAATGGTTCAATGACTAAGTTTCCTTTCAATCGGGAAAGGATAATGGTTATAAAGAAGTAACATAGCTTGTTCATGACGACCTTTGGGGTCTGATGAAAGATACGAGCTAGTAGGAGCTTCCGAGTAGTGACTTCTTGTCTGATAACTATTCAAACACTCCGGAAAGTTTATCCAAAATATTTTGAGGTTTCTCTGTTTTCAACAGAGATAGATTATTCTATACTCGGAATAGGCCATTCATAGTCCTCGAGACTGATGCTCAGCCTGCCTCATTGTGACATGTTCTCACTAAGTAAGAAACCGTTAAAATTGCCTTATATAGTTTTAGATGTGCTACAATACACTGCTTAACTCAATAGAGATATTGGAAGCGAAATAACAGTTTACATTGAAATGTAAGACCGAGAAGTCTACCTAAAATATGCTTTGGAATTTATGGATAAGGTGTGGATTCGGTTCACCCCACTTCCATAAATATAAGCATTTAGCACACGGTGCTTGAAGGTAAGACTAGGAATTTCGTGCATACGTTCGTTCAATGACCATTCGTGATATATCTTTTAACCTATTGAGTATAAAGGTTAGATTCTTGAAATCGGGAAGGGACAGTTATACTGTTGCATCCTTTCTGATAGAGTCCATGAACAGCAAAACCTTGAACCTTGAAGTACGTTTACTCAAGGTAGTTACTAACTGATTAAAATCAGACCACATCCAACATCGGTTGTTGGTGATAACACTAAGTACTACTAAACTAGATCAGAATTTCGATCCACCCAGTAAGTATTGGGAGTATGGTTTATCCATTACCCATTACGGTTTCTGCGGACTTTGTAGTCTGAGGATCGATTGATTACCTATGGCTCTTTTGTGAGCAGTATAGGATTCGGATAATAGAGGTTGGTTTAATAGCCATAGCCCTGTGAATGGAGTTTGGTACTCCAGAGCTGTTCATACTCTTGTAGAACCACCTGAGCGTCTCAGGCCCAGTGGGAGTAATTGGATCTACACGGAAAAGAGTAGAATGAGTTCGGTATTGCATGATTTCGTTCAAAAGCAGAAAATAGGGGTGATTCCCTGAGACTTTCTTGCCAAACAAACGGAGTCTGGATTCATTCGAAACAAAAGGGTATTGCCTTATGAACTTCTGACAGGATGATTGTCAAAGCTTATGTCCTTTTGTGGATAAAAAGCAAACCTCTCGGTCATTGGAAGTCATATATTGCTACAATATGTGGATTTGACCAGAATATTGATAAGTCTTTTGTAGACTGGATATCAATTTTAGTACATTAGTGAATATATACATACATTAGTGTTTGTGAAGGATAACACTGCACCAGTTGGAATCAACATGGGTGTGTTATCTGAAGTCAGAATCTGACAATGCCACAATTCTCTACAACAGAGATTTGGACAACATCCTAAAGAGTTTGACTGGGTCGAATTCATTAGAATCAGTCACTGGTTTCCCATCCATCTTATTGGTTAAGATGATGCATCTGTGTATGCAACATTCAACGAGGAAGTTCTACCCTATGCCTCAGGAATGACTCTCTAAATCTTCGGATCAAGAGAAATGGGATAGATTCTCTTTCTAGTAAGAGATGGTCAGGTTATTGAACGTCAACTTTGATCGAATCTTAGATTCGGCGGTTAACAAAGCAAGTTTAGTATGTCCTTTAGTATCTTGAGAGAACGAGGAACAATATGCGGACATACTAATGTGTGAACTTGGATATGTGTGATACACTGATTTTGACTTTGAGTCAGATTGAGGATGATCGTTAAGTCGATCTCGGGCTCAGTGTTTACTAAGTACCACATGATTAGTTGGACCGGTAACGTTTCGATTCTATGGATCGTCTCGAGCCGACAACCTGACTAATCATTAAGACCCATGACATTTAGATGTAGGTGCTCCCCGAGTCACTGACCTATCCTACGACGGCATACTCGGAGTGTGCTTTGGAATCTGAAATGGTTATGATATGCTTAATGGGTACTAGAATACGGGATGGGTCTCCATTGCTTTAGAGCAAGTGGGAGATGTAGTTTGTTGTATTTTAAATAATAGGGTGTGCTCTAAAACAATTAATCACATGCTTTCGTGCAAGTGGGAGATTGTTAGGTGTGATGCCCGAAAGACAATTTTGTAATTGTTTTATTTAATAAATGAAATGACATTATTATTCATATTTATTATTCTCATAATCACCGATGTGACAATAGTATTTACACTACAGAAAACCCTAAAGTATATCGTTTATGTAATCACTTAACTCAGTGTATGGTATATACACGGGAGGATTGAGTTAGTGAAGATGTACTTAAAATACAATTAGCCCGTAGTGAAGTTAATCGAGAGTATCGGGTCTCTCCTTTAACGTGCTATTAATGCGCCCAAAACACAATAGGTGTGATTGTCTTATCCGGACTTTCGGTTAAGAGAACCTAATGGGGCATTTATATATGATAGATATATCATATAGGGCTGGACCGATTTGATTAGAGTTCACGATATAATTCCGTAATCGAGAAGTCTTATCGAATCAATGGATGATCATATTTATGGATATATCTTAATCCTGAGGTGATCACAGTCAACCGCTTGAATCGGTATAAAGTTTGACTTGACGGTTAAGGATTACACTGAGTCTGTGGTCTGAATTACCCCATCTTGGCATTGTACTGGATTGAGTGAGTAGTTTGTGTTATCACAGATACGGAATCCATTCCTTCCATTTTTGGAAGTAGATAGACAGTTCCCTTATTTGTTAATCCAAGAAACTGATCGATCCATGGAGTTCATATTACACTGATTAGCTACCAGTGAGTTGTATGAATTAATTGATCACTAGGGGGTTAATGGTAAATAAGGATAAGAGGTTCTAAAAAGGGTTAACGGTAACTTCCCGATTTAGAATGAACAGTCTATGGAGGATTAATCCATATGTAATGATTATATCAATGGACGCTTATTATTATTCTCGTGAGGAGATAAATATGATCTTATAATCGGAGGAGTGCATTCACGGGATTATGGTGGCATATTCCCGTGATTGATTTATCAAAAATAATTATTCGTTCGTAAGATAATTATTTATTTGATTTATCGGAGCCGCTGATTATTAGTCCATGGTCCCCGACGTGCCTCCTAATATAGCATAGCTATTCTCGGGCGTCGAATCCTAATAATATTAATTTAGTTCTTGTTGGACTTTATTAAAACGATATGTGAATTAATTGTTTAGTGGACTATTAAATTAGTTGGGCTAAATAATTAAATATGTGGAAAAGACATTTTCCATAATCTTGGCCCAATTATTGTGTAATGGCAAAATTAATATTGACTAGGTCAATATGTTGAATTTCCCCCCTCATTAATATGGAACAATAAATTATTTTCTTGTGTATTAATAAGACATGTGCATAAAATATTTATTGGATAAATATTTATGGTAAGAAATAAAGATAAATATTATTCTAGATTTGTTCTAGAATATTATGGGATTATCTTTTATTTAATAGGATTATTATAATTGATTTTCCATTAATTATTAAATCCTTGGAGGCTAAGTTTTACTCTCCTATATAAAGAGAGTTCTCACAAGCCTTATACAACAATGTAATTTTCGACTTCACCTCTTAGAGAGGGAAGGAATAAAATTCGGCCAAGGGGATTAAAGGGAAAATCTTGGAGATTTTTCCGGGTAGCATATCGGAAGGATTCGAGACGAGGATTTCCTTCCACCGGGAGTTGCTTGGATCACACGTACGGAAGATCGTGGTGCTCTTCACATCTTCTTGCAATCTTTCCATTGCGGTTCTTCAACTTGGATTTTGAGATCCAAGAGGTATGATCTACAACCCCCTTGTAGAGTAGATCTAGTTATTTTATTACGTGTAATTTATAGATCTAGATCCTTAAATCGCTTCCGCTGCGGATGATATTACTAACACTTTATCTAGCCAATCGATTGACCGGCGTGGGTACAGTCTACTTTGTCTGGTCAGAGAACACATCGCGATATTGTACTATGCCTTACCAAGCATTGCATGATGTTTAAGATTATTAATCTATCACGTACGTTTGATTAGATGTTTAACTAGCCACCTAAGTGTTTTCAAGTAAGCTCCCTCGCATCTCCTACTCTCTTTCCTAGACCACTAGACACGGACAAGGCCTAGCAAATACACGGACATCGATAAACTCTAGCTTATCGAAGCACAAGGCAAATCCAAAGCTTTCGACGGTCCCACACTTCATCTTTTCAGGGAATCCATATGGTGCCGGAACTAAACGCATCAAAAGCTAATTCAGGGCTTTGTCACGTAAGGTTATGCAAAAATGCGCTATTATGGAGCTTGAAACACATAACAAAGAAAAACAAAGATCGAAACGGTCCCCGTCCGGACGGATAACTTTTCGTCCGTACGGACGGCTCTCCTTTCGCCCTCGGTCCGATGCGAGAAATAGCCGTACGGATAAGCAACTCATCCGTACGGATGGACCCACACTCGGTCGACCGAATGGATAGGCTCGGTCGACCGAGCCTCTCTCTTGCACCCGTTACACGTTTTTCTTGCACCAAAGAGGACAAGTTTTACGCACTCGCGTTTTCTACTCAATTTCAACCCAAACTCGTCTTAAACAAATTAAAACCATGAAAAAAACAATCATACAAATTGCTCTACCACTTTACGAAACCTTAATCATACGATAAGAAAACCACGTTACCTTAGTTTGCGTGGTACAACGATCCAAACTACCAAAGCTTTGAAAAAGGTTAAACCTTTAACCTCCAACGTCAACGGACCTAAGGATTGTTGGTATCAAAACGATCCTCGTCTCGCGGTGATCCTTTCTCTCTTGAGACGTCTGTTGAAAAGAGCAACGGATTAGCCTCGAAAAGCGAAAGCTTCTTCTTCGTTTTTTTCCCTCAAAACTGCGCCCCCCCTATTCTGCGTCCCTCTTCTTTTTTTGTCAAAAACAACTAGGTTAAAATTAGGATTAGTTTTCCTTTTATAATCCCAATTATCTAATTATTTTCCTTAAAAAGAAAAAAAATCCTTGTTTATCCCTTTTTCTTTTTCTTATATCTTTTAATTAAATAACATAATATTCTGATTTTTTGCTAAAAGACCGAATTGCCCTTTTTTCGAAAATCGGAATATTACATTCCTCCCCCCTTAAGAGGAGTTTCGTCCTCGAAACTAGATCGTACCTGGTAGATGAGGGAACTCTGGGAACTCGTTGAACATGTCCGCTTCCACTTCCCAAGTGGCTTCCGTCGGTGGATTATTGCTCCATTGCACTAATACTAACGGGATCACTCATCTTTTTATCATCTTCTCTTTCCTATCCAGAACCCTTATCGGCTTCTCCACGTAAGAGAGATTATCTTGCAACACTTCCGGGTCAATCTCAGATTCCACGTCCACTTTAGATAGACACTTCCTAAGCATCGATACATGGAAAACATTGTGGACTCTAGACATCGACTCTGGTAACCGAAGTCTATAAGCCAACTTCCCAACTCTTTCGATGACCAGCAAAGGTCCTACGTATCTTGGACTTAGCTTTCCTTTCTGTCCGAACCTCTTGACACCCTTCATTGGAGACGCTCGAAGGTAAACTCTATCCCCGATCTCAAACTCTAACGGTCTTCTTCTAACATCGGCCCAACTCTTTTGACGATCTTGAGCAGCTTTCAGATTCTTCCTTATCAACTCGATTTTTTCCTTGGCTTGCTGAACCATCTCCGGCCCTGTGATATGTTTCTCTCCCACTTCATCCCAGTAAAGTGGAGTTCTACACTTCCTACCGTACAAGGCCTCAAAAGGTGGCATTCCCAAACTTGCATTGTAACTATTGTTGTAAGCAAATTCAGCCAAGTTGAGGTAATCTATCCATGATCCTCCGGCATCCAAAACACAAGCTCTTAGCATATCCTCGAGAGTCTGAATTGTTCTCTCTGACTGCCCATCGTCTGCGGATGAAACGCTGTACTTAGATCAGTCTTCGTCCCAAAGGCTTTCTGCAAACCCTTCCAGAAGCGACTGATAAATCTACTATCCCTGTCAGATACAATAGATAGAGGCACACCATGAAGCTTCACTATATTGTCGATATACATAGTAGCGAAATTCTTTATAGGCATGTCCACTTTACATGGCAAGAAATGGGCTGATTTTGTAAGTCTATCCACAATCACCCAAATCATGTCATGACCGCCCTTAGTCTTAGGCAAACCGGTGATGAAATCCATCGTGATATTCTCCCATTTCCATTCCGGTACCTCAAGGGTTTCAGCAAACCTCCTGGCCTTCTGTGTTCTGCTTTCACTCTCTGGCATGTATCACACTTTGCCACAAACTCCGCGATTCCTAACTTCATACCAGGCCACCAATATCTTTCCTTGAGGTCTCTATACATCTTAGTGGCTCCTGGATGTACCGCAAAAGCAATCTTATGAGCTTCATCCATAACCTTCTCTCTTAGGCCATCCACATCGGGCACATACAAACGGTCTCCATACCAAAGATGACCACTCTTGTCCAACTGATAACCCACTGTAGGTTTCTCTCGAGCTACTCGCTTCAAATTATTCAACACAGGGTCTTTATCTTGCTTAGCCCGAATCTCATCTAGCAAATCTGACCTTGCCATCAATGGCGCCAAATTCTGAGCTTCACCCTTCCTTTCAACCACTTGAATCTGCATCCTATCCAACTGATCTATGACTTCTTGCAAGGTAGTGATATCATTAACCGCTCTCCGGCAAAGTGCATCAGCTACAACATTCGCTTTACCCGGATGGTATTGAATGTCCAAGTCGTAATCTTTCACGAACTCCAACCATCTTCTTTGTCTCAGGTTCAGATTTTCTTGAGTAAAGAAGAACTTAAGACTCTTATGATCCGTGAAGATCCTTGCCTTGACACCATACAAGTAGTGTCTCTAAAGCTTCAGAGCAAGCACCACTGCTGCCAACTCCAAATCGTGTGTAGGGTAATTCTTCTCATGCACCTTTAATTGCCTAGATGCATAAGCAATTACCTTTCCTGATTGCATCAAAACACAACCCAAACCTTGACCCGATGCATCCGTATATGCATCATAGTTACCAAAGACTTCCGGTAATGCTAACACAGGTGCTGTGGTCAACATTTCTTTCAAAGTCTGGAAAGCTTCCTCACATTCATTGGTCCACTCATACTTAACGTTCTTTTGAGTAAGCCTCGTGAGAGGTGTAGCTATCTTAGAGAAACCCTTTACAAACTTCCGGTAGTACCCAGCTAAACCCAAGAAACTTCTTATCTCCGTTACCGATGTCGGCCTAGGCCACTTAGAAACGGCTTCTATCTTCGCTGGATCCACCTTAATACCTTCTCCAGAAATTATATGCCCAAGAAAACTAACCTGGTCCAACCAAAACTCACACTTAGAAAACTTGGCATACAATTTGTTCTCCTTTAAGGTCTGTAGAACTATCCTTAGGTGTTCTTCATGCTCTTCCTCCTCCTTAGAGTATACCAAGATATCGTCTATGAAAACTATCACAAACTTATCGAGATAAGGCATGAAAACTCTTTGCATCAAGTCCATGAATTTCGATGGAGCATTAGTGAGTCCAAACGGCATGACCAAAAACTCATAATGTCCAAATCTCGTCGAAGAATTTGTCTTAGGTATATCCGACACCTTGATCTTCGGTGATGATAACCGGACCTAAGGTCAATCTTAGAGAACACCTTCTTACCTTGCAACTGACTGAACAGATCATCAATCCTTGGTAAAGGATACTTATTCTTGATTGTCAGTTTATTCAACTCTCTGTAGTCGATGCACAATCGCATACTCCCATCCTTCTTCTTCACAAACAAGACCGGTGCTCCCCACGGTGATGTACTTGGCTGGATGATGTTTTTCTCTAGCATCTCCTTAAGCTGAGTTTTCAACTCCTTCAACTCCGCTGGTGCCATCCTATAAGGTGCTTTAGCCACTGGTGATGCTCCTGCAATCAATTCGATCTCAAACTCTATGGCCCTATCAGGCATATGTCCTGGCAACTCTTCCGGGAAAACTTCGGGAAAGTCCTTGACCACACGAGTCTCTCCTAACTCGGGCCTATGCTTTTCCTTATCTAATGCATAAACAACGAAACCCTGGCAACTCCTCTTCAAAGCTTTTAGGGCTTTAACTGCTGAGATAATCGGATAACGACCCTTGCTAGGCTTGTATACGTTGCCCTGAAACATCTTAGCTGATTTTCCTAGGGCCTTAAAGATCACCCTCTTACCTCTACAATCCAAGTAGACGTAATTTTGGACAACCAGTCCATACCCAAGATGACATCGAAATCCAAGAAATCCAACACCGTCAAAGCATGCTGGCACTTGTAAGTCCCAATTCTAATATCAACTTGGGGTGTGACTTGAGCACATCTAGTAACTCTGCCCAAATGTGTGGTTATACTCAAAGGTCTCTCCAATTCCTTAAGAGGTAGGTTTAACTCTTAGCTATCTTAGAGGAAACAAAAGTCCCCGAAGCTCCAGTATCAAACAGAGCTGAAACTGCTAGATTATCTATGATTATGGTACCTAACAAGTGAATCAATTTAAGTATAAATATGTAATATCATATGCGCGCTATATCATATTAAATATTTATAATAAACACAAACACTGAAAAGTACCTGTCACCGTCATCTAACTCTTCCGGTTCTGCATCTGCTGCGAAGACACGAACTGGTCTGCTACCTGTGGTACGATTACCCTGCTGGTTACCTCGTCCTCCTACCGGATTACCTTGAGAGAGCTTCTTAGGACACGCTCTCAAGTAATGTCCCACTTCCCCACAGTGGAAACAACTCACGCTACCTGCCATGCACTCTCCTGTGTGTGTCTTGTTACACTTAGCACAAACCGATGGTGTCCCACTTGCTGAACTCTTCGTAGCCGGATTTCCTGTCCTCTTAACATTCTGTTGCGGTGCTCCTCTGTTGCTTCCTTGATAATTTGAGAAAGTCCTCTTATCTCCAACTACAACCGTTTGTCTACTGGCAAATCTCTCCGCAATCAAAGCTCTATCCATGATGCTCGCCATGCTCGTAGGTCTATCTCCTAGCATGCCCTTTGCCACCTCGTGTGACAATCCTTCCATGAATTTATCAATCTTTTTCTCTTCACTTTTCATGATCTCAGGGTAGAATCTGCCCAACTCATGGAACTTCTGGGAGTACTGAGTTACTGTAGTATATCTCCCTTGTTTCAAACTCAGAAATTCATTAGCCTTTGCATTCTGTGCTGTTCTAGGGAAGTATTCCTTGTAGAACAGATCCTTAAACTCTGCCCAATCCATGATCCTCGGATTAACCTGCTCATACGCTTCCATCCAACTTTCTGCATTCCCTGCCAACAAGGATATGGCTAAATGAGCCCACTCAGATTCTGGAGCTTTCACATTTCGCACGTCCTTTCAAACCCACGAATCCATAAATCTGCTGCTGCTGGCTCAACATTACCAAAGAATTCTGGCACCCTATGCTTCTTCATCTTATCATACCAATCCACTTGCCTGTCGTAGCCCCCAAACTGATGATGCTGTACCGGCTGCTGAACTGGTGGAACATTCTGATACTGTGGTTGAGGCTGCTGAACCTGCCGTTGGGGGTGAGTTTGCTGTGGATAGGTGTAGACAGGTGCTATAAAAGTATCAGATCTAGGCGGTGGTGGAGGTAGAACCGTTGGCTGAGGTGTAAAACTCAGTGGTGTGGGGGAAAACACTGATGCCTGTGGTCGACTGAAAAACTGACTAGTCGGTGGCACAGCCGCTTGCTGAGGTTGCACAGAAACGGTTGGGAAAGTACTCACCGGTGGATGAGAAAGTCCTAATCATGTCCAACTTGTTGTCATTGGAGGCACAGACACTCCTGATGTTACTCCTGCTGAAGTAGTGATAACCGGTAAGTTGGGGTTAAACTGTGAAGGACCCCCTTGTTCCACTCTTCCCCTGACGACAATGCATGGTCCTTGCTTCACCCCACGCATGATGTTGCTCACAGACGGGGTGTTCACTTGAGAAACTGTAGGGCTCTGGGTAGCTAGTCCACTTCTTCTCCTTCTCGGAATCACAACCCCGGTAAATCATGCCTTAGTGCTACCCGTCGGGGTGTTAGCCGCCTCGGTGTTATTCGTATTAGCTCCTCCTCTAGTAAGAACCATTCTGTAACCAAGAAAAGAGAGGGGTTACTAAAGCTCTAACACTTATCTTAAGGAAGAAATCAAGTCCTACACAGCAAGGAAAACCTTTCTCTCTGATACCAACTGTAACGCCCCTTTCCCGGACACCGTGTCCTTATCCGGAAAGAGCGCTCGGCACAAATATTATCAAATAAAATTCAATAATATATGTAAGCCTTACGTCATACATCAAAACTAAAACGACGCGGAAGATAAAACGACTCGGGACAACAAAAGACAAAAGATCGAACACACGGTTTTTCAATGCTGTAAAACTAAATCCAATAAAGAATACTAAACCAACCAACGTCTAATCCAAAAGAATTCAAACGGGACTAATCCAAAAGAAAGACAACAACATTTGAATTGAACAAACAACATTATTGGAAGAATCAAAACTAAAAGAACTAATTCTTCAAGAGCTCCATCTCACACGTCCTCGTCAAAGAACTCATCAGCATTAGCAATCTGTTCATCTTCTTTGGGGAAAGAGAAAGACAAACACAAAGTAACGGGGTAAGTACATAAGTACTTAGTAACGCGTAGAAGATCGTACAACGTCAGTCTCATAAAGAAATAAAAGCAACGCCGTCTTTTATTAATTCATTCCGTTATTAACCCTAGTTAACTATCATACTGTGTTCATAGCACAACATGAGATTCCAAAGGTATCTAGCTTAGCTCAAGTTTGTTACATCATGAATAACAAGGGCACTACGCCTAGTAATAGGATGTACTAGGACAACTGGGTGCAACCTACTTAGAGACTCGCTCTAGTAGCCCCGGGAATATCTGAGTCCCGATGGTGTGATAACCGGCAGAATGTACCAGACGCTTTATCTAGCCAATCAATTGACCGGCGTGGGTACAGTCTACTTTGTCTGGTCAGAGAACACATCGCGATATTGTACTATGCCTTACCAAGCATTGCATGATGTTTAAGATTATTAATCTATCACGTACGTTTGATTAGATGTTTAACTAGCCACCTAAGTGTTTTCAAGTAAGCTCCCTCGCATCTCCTACTCTCTTTCCTAGACCACTAGACACGGACAAGACCTAGAAAATACACGGACATCGATAAACTCTAGCTTATCGAAGCACAAGGCAAATCCAAAGCTTTCGACGGTCCCACACTTCATCTTTTCAGGGAATCCATATGGTGCCGGAACTAAACGCATAAAAAGCTAATTCAGGGCTTTTCACGTAAGGTTATGCAGTAAATACGCTATTATGGAGCTTGAAACACATAACAAAGAAAAACAGCACTGAAACGGTCCCTGTCCGGACGGATAACTTTCTGTCCGTACGGACAGCTCTCCTTTCTGCCCTCAGTCCGATACTGAGAAATAGCCGTACGGATAAGCAACTCATCCGTACGGATGGACCCACACTCGGTCGACCGAATGGATAGGCTCGGTCGACCGAGCCTCTCTCTTGCACTTGTTACACGTTTTTCTTGCACCAAAGAGGACAGTTTTCTGCACTCTGCGTTTTCTACTCAATTTCAACCCAAACTCGTCTTAAACAAATTAGAACCATGAAAAAAACAATCATACAAATTGCTCTACCACTTTACGAAACCTTAATCATACGATAAGAAAACCACGTTACCTTAGTTTGCGTGGTACAACGATCCAAACTACCAAAGCTTTGAAAAAGGTTAAACCTTTAACCTCCAACGTCAATGGACCTAGGGATTGTTGGTATCAAAACGATCCTCGTCTCGCGGTGATCCTTTCTCTCTTGAGACGTCTGTTGAAAAGAGCAAAGGATTAGCCTCGAAAAGCGAAAGCTTCTTCTTCGTTTTTTTTTCTCAAAACTGCGCCCCCTATTCTGCGTCCCTCTTCTTTTTTTGTCAAAAACAACTAGGTTAAAATTAGGATTAGTTTTCCTTTTATAATCCCAATTATCTAATTATTTTCCTTAAAAAGAAAAAAATCCTTGTTTATCCCTTTTTCTTTTTCTTATATCTTTTAATTAAATAACATAATATTCTGATTTTTTGCTAAAAGACCGAATTGCCATTTTTTCAAAAATCGGAATATTACAGCTGCATAAGTGGATGTCCATACTTGGAATACTTAGACTCGTGTATAGTTATAATTTTTGTATGAACTCGTTGAAAATGCTCTTTTGTGTTGTGTAACTTGAACGTATGTCCAGTTTTATTTATTTGTTTGTTTGAGAGTAATGTGAAATGCTTTTGTACACTATGTAGCTTGAATGAATGTCTAAATGTAAGATATTTAGACTCAAGTATACATTTTGTTGGTTGGACTTAAGTGGAAAAGATGTTTTGCTTTACACAGCTTGTGAATGATAGGAAAGCTGGTTGTTTGAGGTATATTTTTGCTTATGTATTAAATAAAGGTCCTTTGCGATGGTCCTTGGGAGTGGCTCTAGAGACAAGTTGTAAACATATTTTTCTAGGAGCTGATTGTCTTGTGCTGTAGAAGCAGAAAATGGGCAAAGCTAGTTGTCCAATTGTTCATGACACAAGAGCCATAGCCTTGGTCCCCTTTTTATTTATTTATTTATATATATTTTTTGATAGCACATGATGGTCTACATTAATCAAAATGTAACACGTTAGCCATGTCCCTCCCCTGTGTATTATTTTTGTGTTGTTCCTTCTTGGGGGGTGGCTAAAGAGGCTGCATCAAGAGGGCATATGTAATGGCTGCTTTGTTCTCCGTTGACTGAAAGTTTTTTGTTTTGGGAAAAATACCTCTTTTGCATTACATAGTTAGCGAATGGTAGCATTGTTGATCATTTGAAATGTATTTGGTCATACATAGTATAAATAATGTAATATTATTGAAAAACTAGATTGATCAAGTACATAGGTTGCTTTCCATACATAGGATCATTATTGACTACATCAAATTCAAACCAACACTTCTAAAGCATGCCATATGTTATATTCATTCATCAATCATCAAACTCAAGATGTCATCTCTACATCACATCCAGGGGAACATATGAGCTAAAAAAACCATTACTTTTACCAGCTATGTTTTTGTCGATCTTATGTATATTAGGTGACAATATTTGGGTTAGTAGCACAATGTTTGATTCTTAGTTATTTACTTGAATAAGCCAACAAAACAGGTTGCTTTTTCAAAGGTGTTTATATTTCAATTGAAAAGCCAAATATATAGTTGCATTATATATTGAAACATAATGTGGAACACCATTAGTAAGTGGTAATTCTCCTTTGATATCAGAGGGTGTAAAACCCTCTATATAATATTTCTTCTTTTTCCTTTTTGCATGGCCTTCTGTATTTTTCCATCCCACCATGCTTGACTTTTGCATGGCCTTCTGTATTTAACCATCCCACCATACATGCAGCTTGAATTTAGCATCATTTGAAGTAACAATTCCTACCCATCCTGTGGTGTGGGATGTTGAAAGTATTATGTTGATAACATGGCCTTGTGTTTGTGAGTACTGCATTTGGAAATTTAGATATTTAGATTTTTCGTAACCAGTTATAGATCCAGGAGAAAAAATCAATATAGACCGAACTTGTCTATAATTTACGTTTGTATGTTGGCCTTTTAAAGTCTTATTTTGTTTGCTACATTAATGCAATTTGTCCGAGTGGATGTGAATATTTGAAGCTAATGCATTAAGCTGCATGTGTTTCAGATTCTTCTTGTTTATCCTTTGTTGCCTTATTAATAATTGTTGGTATCACAAGTTTTACATATGTTTTTCACGAATCCGATATTATGTAAATTTCGTTTAACTCCGTGCATCATGCACGGGTTCATGGCTAGTTGGATTAAAGTAACCTTAGAAGTTGAAAAAAACTTGGGTTATAGTGACGTTAGTGTAGTTGGATTATAATAAGGCAACAAAGGGCTAAACAAGAAGAATCTGAAACAGGTGCAGCTTAATGCATTAGCTTTAAATATTCACATCCACTCGGACAAATTGCATTCATGTAGCATAAGATAAAAGCAAACAAAATAAGACTTTAGAAAGTGAACAAAATGAGTCGTAGAACACACCTGTTAACCCCTACCAATAATCAAGAACCAAAGCATACACTAATCCAATTTTTCTATATCTAATATTACTTCTCACCATTATTGTATTGCTGGCCGTAGGTTACAACTCATATCCTCATCCTCATTTTAGATGAAGGTAAAAGAACAAAATCAAGATGATAAAGATGATTAACTTATGTTCATCCAACTTGCAAAATAAAGCTTATTTATAACACCAAAAATCAAGCTCCAACTAAGAGCATTTCATTGTCCTACTTTTCACATTAATGTGTGACATCACATATTCCCCTTCTTTAAGAATTGTTGAAACTTGAAACACTGGGATCCTATTATAGAATTCTAGAGGTAAGCCCCCATGACACTCATATTGATTTCCAAGCCTTTTTCGAAGGACAAGTCCTTCAAATAGTCATAAAAAGTCTCCTAGATGTTAAAATGAGGCATTTCAATCTCTTTTATACAGCCTAGCCTTTCCATTAAGTCCTCATTCTATAAATAGGGTAAGGTTCAAATGCAGCAAGTTACAAAATTTACAGAATTTTCAGCTAATATGAACCACCATCAAATTCACTTAATTTTGCATAATATTTAGCAAATGCAACACACAAAAAAAAACTCGAAAGGTTCACCTCTCCCCATAAAAAATTGCTTCAAGAAATCGACCATACAACAAAGAATTTAACAATTTTCAAAAAAAGCAGAGAATTTAACAAACAAAGAAAACAGAATTAGAAGATATATAAATTTGTGAAATGGTTTGGGTTTTTAGCTAAACCAAGATAAGACACCATCAAATTCACTTACTTTTCACAATAATTAGCAAACGCAAATTGAATAATAATGTACAGTTTATCACCAATCACATACTAAAAATTGAATTCATTCATAAAAAAAATATAAAAAAAAACACTAAAATTCAGAACATAATAGAAAGAAAAAAATTGAAAAAAAAATATCACACACCTTTGCAACACCAAGGTTTCTTCAATGGCGGAATCTTCGATTGACCGAGTAGTTCAAACTAACAATCCGGATTCAATGATTGGCTTTCGATTGATTAAAATTTCGTTTTCAAATGAACCTTGGTAAAATATTGTTTTCTACAATGGATATAGCTTTAGTGAAGAAATGAGGAAGATGAATGATAAAAAGGATGCCGGAGAGAATGACGGAGGAGAAGGCTGCCGGAAGGGGAGGAGAAGACCCGTAAAAAAGAGTTTGGATGGAGAAAACACTGAAATATGGATGTGAATGTCTTTTGGACAGCAATGCCTATTTTGTCTCCGGTACCGTCCAACCTATCTGCGGTACCGTCGAAAATGAGGCTGGTGCCGTTGACAATTCAGCGGTCAAGCAGGCGGGTACCGTCCAGTTTTGAACGGTACCGTCGAATTCTAAGGCGATTGGCATGAAAAAAATTGAAAAATAAGGGTGTATAGGAAAAAATCTTTTAAGCAAATAGGGTATTTTTTGAGTTTCCTCTTTATTTAACATGGATTGCATCATTGTCTTCATTATATTTTATACAAGAACAAACATATTGAACTAAGCCAACAAGGCATCGACTCAGCGGTTAGTGTTGTGGTCCTTAATCCGGAGGTTGCGGGTTCGAGCCTCAGTGGAAGTAAAAAGTGTACGTGCGTGTGTAAAAAAAACATATTGAACTAAAGGTGTATTATCACGGTCTTTTTTCGAAATTAAATGAGAAGAGGGTAAAAATGAAAAAAAGGAACAAAAAAATGGATACATAAGATAAGTAGAAGAAAATATAAGAAGAAATACGCCCCCCACCCACATATTTAATAGCCTCTCCTTCAAAGAAACTCAAAAAACCAACCTTGTTGGTAATTCCATCAATTAGACGTCGATCCGTGTAAAAATTCTAAAATAACTTACATTTGAAAACATAACAAGTAATTACTTTGAATAAAAGTATACTTTATGAGTATGTAAATAATACTATTGAATACTAATGAAGCAAAATTGGTTTTTATTGTGATGCGGCAAGTAAAGTTGTTAAACGAAAAGAGCCATTCGCGAACAAACTCATATTTGGCTCGTTAGTGTTAGTAGTTGTTTGTTTGTTTGTTTAGCATAATATATGAATCATGTTTAATTTGAACAAGATTATAAGTTCGTTATCTAAATAAAAGAACACGAGCTCGACTCGTGAACGTTTGATTATGTTTGTGAATATGCTTATATAGTTAAATCAATGTATAACCAAACATTAACACATTCGAAAATAAGTTATAAATCGTTTTAATAGATGTAATAGAGTAATTTTATAGTCTCCCCCGTTCCAATATAAAAAAATATTGTTTTAATTTATTTGATGGAGTTCTAATTATTATTTTTGAATGGGTGAAGTTATATTTCTAAAACACTATCTATTGTGGTTTTACTATATTTACACTTATTTATTAGGGAACACTAGAATAAAAAGAACATTGTCAAGATTTTTTTTAGTCATTTTTGCACTAAAATTTAAGCATTCACCCACATTCTTAACCTGTGTATTTTAAGTCAACTTATTAGTTGTTTTAAAACAGAGAAAAATAATATTAACAGAGCTTCTAATGTGTTTTTGTATTCTAATGTGTTTTTGTATAATATTGCTTGCATATTGTTTGTATTAGGGGCTTTTAAGGACAACCTACTAAATCAACCATTGCACTTAAAGGGCACCCCAATACATATTTTTAAATATTGTTGTGGTGTTTAATGTAGATTTAGAGGGATGCTTTTAACTCATTTTCGATTTGTTATTTATTTAATTTGACTTGATTTTTTATATCCTAAGGAGCCGAACTCGAGTTGAAAAAAAAAAAACATTTAGTGAGTTGAATTCGAACACAAACAAGAACAAATTTTTTTTTTTTTGAACAAACAATTTATTTTTATAAATAAATCAAACGAACTATCACGAACGATTTTATGACCTAAACAAACGTGAGTTGTTTTAATAACATTGCACGATCAAGTTTCTTTATGACCTAAACAAACGATTTTATGCCCGTGTTTACAATTACACCATTTGCCTCAAGTTGACTGTCAAAATAGCATTGTTCCTCTCTGTTCTTCTTCATTTGCTTTCCTTTTTTTTTTCCTACTCAACAAAGATGGTTGTCTGATTATCTGTCACCGGCCCCGCCATTCTGCAAGTAACAAGGATATTTCTAGTTTTGTTGGCGTCTTCCTACATGTACCGATTTTCCGTTCAGCAGAGCTAAAGGTCCCGGGTATGCATTAAACAGTGTCGAGGTGCTTAAAATTTGTCTAATTAATTGCTAAATCTACTGTTGTGATTCTTCATCATTTTTATAGATACGATTGTTTTGTATTCCCAACCAATTTCTTGTTGATCTTTCATGATCGAGATCCAGATGAAACGAATAAATAATCGGGTCTTTCTTGCTCTAGGATTATACAGAGAATAGTTATTGTTTTTCTTATGGACTGAACTTAGAGAATAAGTTGCCTACGTATCCAAATATGTATTTGGAATCAAGTCCAACCATAGTTCAGGCGGTTATTCGTGATACTGGGGTTAGTGGGAGGTTACATAAACCCCCACGTTTAGCATGTGGTCGCAACCGTTCTTTTACTCCAGATGAATATGCCTCTGGTCTGGTTACCTCTGGTCAGAGACCTGCCCTGGCATGATCAGCCTACTTCCTCTGATCAGGGACCTGCCCTGGTCTGGTCAGCCTGCTTCCTCTGATCAGGGACCTGCCCTGATCAGATCGCTTCTTCTGGTCAGGGATTTCCCCTGGCCTGATCAGCACACTCCTTCTAGTCGTAGTGGTTCCCAGATAGTGTATAGCCATGTCCTGTTCCGCCAGCTCGCTTTACACCTGCTTGACACGTGGACTGATCCGGGTCACCCCCAATGAAAGCCCCCCAGATCTTAATCGATCAGGTCCAGCTGTTAAAATGGATTAAGATATGAAGCTCAAGTTTTTCCACGTGTACCGTCCAGATGGCTCATCAACTCTTGTCTCGGTTAACTCAAATGTCATCATAATTGCACACGCTTTGTCTTTTCGATCGATGCGTAATCCAAGTGTCCCATCTCTTGGCTAAAGGCTATTAAATCTATTAGATTCGGCAAGCTCCCATCATTATTTATAGCTGCAGACTTCCGATTTGGAAGATTTGCTCCTTCAATTAACAAGTAAGTCTTCTTCGTCTTTGTGTGATTGTTTCCTTTTTTTACTCCTTATGAATCCAAGTCAACCTGAAATATCCAATCCCGGTGAAAATCCTCTTTTCTCTATTCTTCCCCCTCATCTGATTGCTTCTATTGTTCCTTCCCTTGTCGAATCACCTCCGACTGAGTACAATATTTCCGGTTTATCTGCGCCCATACGAGCATTGAGGAGGACCTTCGAGACCAAGAAAATGATGGCTTGCCATGGGATTGACTCCAAATTAAAGGATTCAGATATCACAGATATCTGTGATAGGTTTGGGATAAACAAGAATACTTATGCCCCTATCCGACCTGCGCCTGGAAAGAGTGCCGCTGCTCCTCCTGCTGGGTACTGCACTGTTTATAAAGAACAGTTTGAGTGCGGTCTCAGATTTCCTCTTCCTCCAGCCTTCCTGGAGATACTCCGATACTACGATTTGGGGCTTGGTCAGATAGTTCCTAATAGTATAAGGGCCATTACTGGTTTTTTAATTTGGTGTAGGTGTTTTGTGACCCCTTTCTCTTTATTACTTTTTAGAACCTTTTACCAGTGCAAACAAGTTAAGAAAAACCCTGGCTGGTACTGCTTCTGTAGGAGAACTGATAACTTGAGTGGTGTCCGATTGATTAAGAAAACCGACCAGTCCTTTTCTGATTGGAAAAACACTTTTTCTTCATTAGGCACAACACTATTAGGGATCTGGGCAAGTGGAACACTTCCACCAAGAACAGCGATGTGCTAGAGAGCAAAGCGAATAAGAAGTTGTTAAAGGATATCAGCGAGTCCCCGATTGATTTGGGTCTGAAACAGTACAGCTCTAATCTGATTGATGCTGCTCATTTGGAGACTGCTGGCCCAGAGCCTTATGTTGAGTTATCGGAGGAGAGATATAATTTAAGTAGGATCTCTTATTTTGAGCATTTATGTTTTCCTCCTGTGGCTTATTCTAACTTTTTGTTGACATTTGTAGTGGCAAGCTTCACCGACATCATCCAAATTGCTGATGAGGCTTCACCTCCCAGAGGTCAGGACGCATCCGGTCCTGTTGTCAATCCAGATGTACCAGATCATAATATTGTGCTTGTTGATAGTCATCCAATTGAGCCCTCAAACGAGATTGATCAGGCTGATGGTGACTCGAGGAGACCAATGACTATCGGGTGGTTCCTCGCAATGCTTTGACAGAGAGTACAAATGAGACCAGACGTGCCTCAAAACGCATCAGATCTCAGGACCGAGCTGATAAGGATGCTGAGACTTCAGAACGTCATCAGGGAGAAAGATATGATTGGAGAGAGTGGTCCAATCAAGATATATCGACATTTGTAAGTGTTTCATTTCATAGATAATAACCTATCTTCTTTAAAATATATAAACTGAGTGTGTACCCTGCCTTCTCTGTTAGGGGGCTAAACTGGGTAAGGAAATTTTGTCCATACTGAGAAGTTCTGGTAAAGCTGAGGAAGACTTAGTCAACTCTTTATCAGAATGGAAAGCTAAGTATGAAGATTTATTGAATACTTCTGCCGCTGAGAAACTGGCTTTATCCGACGAGCTGAAAGCCAAAAATGACGAGTTCCAGACTCAATTAGCTATGGCCACTCAAGTTAAAGCCAAACTGGAAGAGATGGTAGCTACCCTTGAGAAAGAGAGAGACACTCTGAAGAGTAGGCTGCCTGAGCACATTGCTGAAGCCCTTGATAGCTATAGGAGATCTGATGAGCTTGCTGATAATATCAAGATGTTGTTTGCCCCAATTATTTGGTTTGGGTACTCCTCAGCCATTGAGGATATGAAAGCCACTGGTCTCAATGTTGATGCTACCACGCTTTCTCATGCGGGCTGGAACAGAAGCGATGAGTCTCAAATCTATGAGACCAGATTCAAAGAGTTTAGAGATGGGGTGGATTTGGTCTCTAAGTATGGCAAGAGGCCTCCACCTGTTCAAACTGGCTCCTCATCTCAATCTCAAGTTCCCCCAAGTTCCAAGTGAAAACATTCAGCCTGTCCTGTACTTTAATTTTGATTTCAAACATTGTATTTCTTGCTGTTGTTGTCTTTCAACTTGGTTATCTTTATGAAAGTTTTTGGTTTTTGGTTCCATCTTTGCTGCCATTTCTATGACTTGTTTGCATAATTCTTGCAACTTGTTGTGTTTGCCTTTGTGCCTTGTAGTGTATCCCTTCATTATGCTCTGTTCCCCCCAGTATGAAGTGTGATTTGCTGTGTAGACACGTCATAGTGTAGTTATTCCCAGACTTAATCTGATTTTTAAGAAATGAATTTTCTCTTTGAAGAGTTTTCGACCTGGCTTGAGGTCTAAAATAAACGATCTGACTTTTCAAACTTAACGAATTTTTTCTTTTTAAGAGTTGTCGACCTGGCCTGAGGTCTAAAATAAACGACCTGACTGAGGTCTAAAAAGTGATCTGATTTTTCAGACTTAACAAATTTTCTCTTTTTAAGAGTTATCGACCTGGCCTGAGGTCTAAAATAAACGACCTGACCTGAGGTCTAAAAAGCGATCTGATTTTTCAGACTTAACAAATTTTCTCTTTTTAAGAGTTATCGACCTGGCCTGAGGTCTAAAATAAACGACCTGACCTGAGGTCTAAAAAGCGATCTGATTTTTCAGACTTAACAAATTTTCTCTTTTTAAGAGTTATCGACCTGGCCTGAGGTCTAAAATAAACGACCTGACCTGAGGTCTAAAAAGCGATCTGATTTTTTAGACTTAACAAATTTTCTCTTTTTAAGAGTTATCGACCTGGCCTGAGGTCTAAAATAAACGACCTGACCTGAGGTCTAAAAAGCGATCTGATTTTTCAGACTTAACAAATTTTTTCTTTTTAAGAGTTATGACCTGACCTGAGGTCTAGAAATTTACGACCTGACCTGAGGTCGTGAAGCGGTCTGATTTATCAGACTTGATGAATGTTCTCTTTTAAGAGTTATGACCTGACCTGAGGTCTAGAAATTTACGAACTGACCTGAGGTCGTGAAGCGGTCTGATTTATCAGACTTGATGAATGTTCTCTTTTAAGAGTTATGACCTGACCTGAGGTCTAGAAATTTACGACCTGACCTGAGGTCGTGAAGCGGCCTGATTTATCAGACTTAGAGAATTTTCTCTTTCCAAGAGTTTAACAATAGGAACATAATACAGCAATTCAACATAATCAAGAACTTTAAAAAGTCATAGTGCATAATAGTTTACAAGATAAGATGACAATCACTTGCTTTAAACATAAAACTTCTTCAAATTAATTGCATTCCAGCTTCTAGGGATGGTCTTCCCTTTGCTATCAGCCAATTGATATGCCCCCTTTCCATGTACCTTGATGACTTGGTAGGGACCCTCCCAGTTAGGACTGAGATTTCCACTTGGTTCCTGCCTGCTGACCTCATTTTTTCGTAACACCAGATCTCCAACCTTAAAATAGCATTGTTTCACCTTGGAGTTATAATACTGGGAGATCTGCTGCTTATACTTAGCCATTCTGATCAAAGCAATATCCCTTTTTTCCTCCAGCTCATCCTTAGTGTGCCTTATTTCCTCTTCTTGGATCTGGTCATTATGTAGCGTTGTTCTGGGGTATGGCAATCCAATTTCTGCTGGAATAACAACTTCACACCCATAGGCCAATGAGAATGGGGTTTCATGTGTTGACATGTTTGGGGTAGTCCTATAAGCCCAAAGAATGTTTGGGAGATGCTCTACCCAGTGCTTTCCCTCTTGCTCCGGACCTCTTTTTCAAACCAAGCTTGATCTCGCCTCGTTAGTTTGTTCCACTTGACCATTTGCTGGGGATGACCAACGAGAGGTGAAATGCTGTTTTATGCCCAACTCTGTACACCATTCCTGAACTTCACTGTCTTCAAATTGGGTACCGTTGTCTGAAATTATAGTATTTGGTATCCCGTACCTGCATATCAGATTCTTCCACAAGAATTTTTGGATCTGTTTGGCTGTGATAGTGGTTGATGGTTCAGCCTCCACCCATTTGGTGAAATAGTCAACGGCCACTACTAGGAATTTATAATTTCCTGGCGCTGTCGGAAGTGGCCCCACCAGATCGACACCCCATTGATCAAAGGGCCAGGCTGCAATGACTGGAGTCAAATTTTCAGATGGTCGATGGGATAGATTACCATGAACTTGACATGACCTGCACGCCAAGACTAATTCCTCTGCATCTTGTTGCATTTTAGGCCAGTAATAGCCAAACAACCTGCACTTCCTAGCTAATGCCCTTGATCTCATATGGTTTCCACAGATCCCAAGATGAATTTCCCTCAATAGGTAATTGCCTTCTTCCATAGTAACACAGCGTAACCAAGGAGATATGAATGACTTCCTATACAAAATATCATTGAATAAGGCATACCTATCAGATAAGCGCTGAATTTTGCGAGCTTGATCTCGGTCCTCTGGTAACTGGCCGTGTTTTAAATATGCTACAATGGAATCCATCCATGTTTCCCTTTGCGTGACCGGCTACGCCTTTGGTATTTCATAGCTACGCTGATTTAACTGCTCGATCAGAACCTTCTTGTCTGATAAGAAATTGGAAGCCAACTTGGACAGGGCATATGCTCTGGTATTTTGTGATCTGGAGACCTGCTCCACCTGTACTTCTTGAAGCTGGTTTATGATTGATTGGGCCAGAGATAAATACTTCTTCATAGGTTCCTCTTTTGCTTCATAATCTCCCCTGATGTGGTTTACTACCAGCTGAGAGTCACTGTAAACTTTGAGCTGCTTAACCCCCAGCTTTAGATCTAAGTTCAAACCGGTAATTAGTGCTTCGTACTCAGCTTCATTATTGGTTGCCTGGAAGTTAAAGTGTAAAGCATAGGGGAACTCTTCACCCTTTGGACTTATGAGGAGGAGACCTGCTCCTGACCCATTTTTGCTGGATGCTCCATCAACAAACAATTTCCATTGATCTGGTTCTTTCGTATTCACTTGTTGATCGATAGAGATTGATTTCTCTTCGGCCAGGAAATCTGCTAGGGCCTGAGCTTTCACGGCTATTCGTGGTTTATATTCTAGATCGTAACCTACCAATTCTACAACCCATTTGGCTAAACGACCCGAATTATCTGACCTGCTCAATATTTGCTTCAATGGCTGATCGGTCAAGACGTTGACTGGGTGACTCTGGAAATAAGACCTCAGTTTCCTGGTCGCGTGTACTAATGCTAGCACTAACTTTTCCGCATCTGAGTACCTCACTTCAGGTCCATGTAAAGCTTTGCTTGTGTAATAAACCGGCTTCGAAATGTGTCCTGTTGCCTAACCAATACAGCACTAACAGCTTCATCACAAACTGATAGATAAAGGTACAGAACCTCTCCTTCCCGAGGGGAGGTTAGAGTCGGTAACTCTAACAGGTAATTTTTCAGATCATTAAAGGCTTCTTGACAATCTGTCCCCCAATGAAATGGTGAAGCTTTTCTTAAAATCTTGAAGAAAGGCAGTGCACGCTGTGCTGAACGTGAGAGGAATCTGTTCAATGCTGCTAGTCTTCCTGTTAACCTTTGGACCTCCCTAATATTGGTAGGAGGTGACATCATTTTCAAAGCATCCAACTTGTCCGGATTGGCCCGGATTCCATCTTTAGAGATCATATAACCCAAGAACTTTCCAGATCTGACCCCGAATGTGCACTTCTTTGGGTTCAGTTTCATCTTAGCTGCTCGAAGCACCTTGCAAACTTCTCTCACGTCTTGTAAATATTGATCTAAAGACCTGCTTTTGATCAGTAAGTCATCAACATAGACCTCCATAGACTTGCCTATCTGATCGTGGAAAATTCGATTAACTGCCCTCTGGTATGTGGCTCCTGCATTCTTCAGCCCAAACGGCATGGTCACATAATAATATGTGCCAAATTCTGTGATAAAGGCCGTTTTCTCTGCATCTTTTGGGTCCATGAATATCTGGTGATACCCTTTATACGTATCCAAGAACCCGAAAATCTCAAAACTCACAGTCGAATCCACCAGCCTGTCAATTCTGGGTGAGGTGTAACTGTCTTTAGGGCAAGCCTTATTTAAATCCGTAAAGTCTACACACATTCTCCATGATCCATCTGATTTCTTTACTAGGACCGGATTGGCAAGCCATTCTGGGTTAACCACCTCCTTGACAATTCCTGCTTGTTTCAACTTGGCAACTTCCTGTTCGATGACTGAGATCCTTTCTGGTGCAAAATGTCTCTTCTTTTGACGAACTGGGGGTCTGTTCTGATCCATATTCAAACTATGTACTATGAATTCTGGCGATAACCAGGCATATCATCCGTCTTCCATGCGAAAACATCTCGATATTCTCTGAGCAGGTCTGTTAACACCTTTTTATGGGGGTTTGGAATCCACGAGCCTATGCTAACCACTGATTCGGTTCCTGGTTCTCCCATCAGAACAGACTCGGTCTGATCCGCAGTTGCCCAAGTCTTCTCTTCTTCCGGCAATAACTCTTCAAGAATTACCTGTTGAACCAACTGTTTTTCTCCAACTATGGATGTGTAACAGCTCCTGGCTATTTCCACATCTCCTTTAATTTCAACCGATCCAGAACCGACTGGAAATTTCATACTGTTGTGGGCTGGTGAGATAACCGCTCTCAGATAAATGATTGCTGGTCTCCCCATGATGACATTGTACGCTGAAGGTGCTTTAACCACAATATAATTTACCATGAGGGTCCTGCCCTTAGGTAACTTACCATAAGTTGTAGGTAAGGTGACCATGCCCATAGGATGGATAGGCGGGCCAGCAAATCCGAACAGTGGTGTAGATACTGGTGTTAAACTGGAATCTTTTAACTTCATGGCCTGGAAAGCCCTGTAATACAAGATGTTAACAGCACTTCCTGTATCAACACAAATTCTTTTCACCCAGTTCTTGTTAATTACGGCCTCGATGACCAACCCTTCATTGTTAATGATCAGCGGTAGCGGATCCTCTGGTCCGTACCTCACTTCTCCTGATACCTTTTGACGTTTACCGAATTCCGGTCTTGATCCGTTTGACCTGCTAAGCTTGTTTCCTTCTCTTGATATGTCCGCCTGGGACCTCCCATGATCGTGTTAATTGTATTTATCGGACGGTTATCGATTTGTCCATCCTGATCTGGGGATGGATGTCTCTGCCTTCTCTGTTCGTTGTTCCTACCCCTCTCGTTCTGGTATGGTCCTCTCCTAAATTCTCTGCGCCCCCTGGGCTGTTCGTTACGAGATCTGTCCACAACCTCATCAAGTTGTCCTTCCATGACTGCTGCATCTATGTCCCTGATTAACTCCCTGCATGACTCTGTATCGTGACCAACATCCTGGTGGAATTTACAGAACTTGGCCTGATCTCTCTTTTCTCTGGGTCCCTTCATAGGAAATGGAGTTCTGGCTATGCCTTTACGTTCCATGATAGCGAGAACTTGTTCTCGTGATCTGTTCAACGGAATCATTTCTTTGTCCTGCAAAGCACCTCTTTTGCCCAGTCTGTCAGTTATGGGTGCCTGCACCCTATCCCAGACTGATTTACGCTTCTTGTCAGATTTCTCATCTGTCTTTCCTTTCCTGTGATCTCCTTTCTCCAATTCGCGCTTTGCACGATTAGCTTCTTCACCCTGACAATGTTTGAAAGCGATTGCCAAACACTCTTCCATGGTTCTGGGGTTTTTGCCATTTAACTTAGCGTGTAGCCGCCCTTCTCGTAGCCCTGCTACGAATGAGGCTACCAGAGATCGGTCATCCACATCAGCCACCTGGGTTGATTCTGCATTAAACCTCTTTATGAATTGTAGAACCGTTTCGTCAGACTTTTGCTTGATAGTAAGCAAATGAGTGCTGTTTATTTGGAACGGTCTCGAATCGATAAACATACTCATGAATTTCTTAGTTAAAACTGTAAAACTAGTGATGGACCTGGATGGTAACTTGTTAAACCAATCCCTAGCCCTTCCAGAAAGGAGTGCGGGAAAAGCTTTACATTTCATTTCGTCAGGAGCATTGTGTAACTGCATATGCGCTATGTACTGATGCATATGATCATACGGGTCTCTGGGTTCCGTCATAGGGACTGATTTTGGGTATCTTGAACCCCTTGGGACGGGGGCATGCTTCAATATACTCTGCAAAGGGCGAAGCAAGATGGAATTCATCCTCCTCGTCATCTAACATTGCATCTAACTCGGCTCTTGCAGCCTCATCAGCGTGACGGGCTTTGCTCTTAACAACTTGATCACTGGATTCTGCAACTTCCTTATGACCACCCCGGTTTTCTGAAGATACTTGCTTTTCTTCTCCAAAAGTGTCTACCTTTTCCTTCCCTTTTCGTACACTTTCAAAAAGAACCTGAAAATCTTCATCTCCCATGGTTTTTAAAGCATCCACTAGGAGTTGTTTCGCCATTTCCTTAGTATTTGGCTGATCTTGCGGTTGCTTTTCTGGGTTTCGCTCTTGGTTTTGATCCACAGTTTCCGGATCATGTGAAGAACCTGCTAAATCTTTCCCTTGTTGATTCATTTTAGGTGGCATGTTCGATCACTCTGCAATTCCCGGCTAGAAACAAGAAATGGCCCTCCTTCTAGCGCCAATGATCGAGATGCAGATGAAACGAATAAACAATCGGGTCCTTCTTGCTCTAGGATTATACAGAGAATAGTTATTGTTTTTCTTATGGACTGAACTTAGAGAATAAGCTGCCTACGTATCCAAATATGTATTTGGAATCAAGTCCAACCGTAGTTCAGGCGGTTATTCGTGATACTGGGGTTAGTGGGAGGTTACATAAACCCCCACGTTTAGCATGTGGTCGCAACCGTTCTTTTACTCCAGATGAATATGCCTCTGGTCTGGTTACCTCTGGTCAGAGACCTGCCCTGGCATGATCAGCCTGCTTCCTCTTATCAGGGACCTGCCCTGGTCTGGTCAGCCTGCTTCCTCTGATCAGGGACCTGCCCTGATCAGATCGCTTCTTCTGGTCAGGGATTTCCCCTGGCCTGATCGCACACTCCTTCTAGTCGTAGTGGTTCCCAGATAGTGTATAGCCCTGTCCTGTTCCGCCAGCTCTCTTTACACCTTCTTGACACGTGGACTGATCCGGGTCACCCCCAATCATTTCAACTTTATTCTTATTACAGATTGCTCGAGAATTAGTGCATGAAAATTAGGGCTGTAATGGATGAAATCGCAGCAAAGCAGAGCCTTTTTTCCATTGTTTATCTGGTGTTTGCACAACTAATTTCTCTCTAATTTCTATCTCGTTAATTGTCTGTTCACTTTCTTTTTACAAGATTTTTCCTCCTAATTACTTCACCAACTCCCCCTGCCCTATTTTGGTGTTTGACAAGCACAAGTTTAAGTAAATCCACTCGGTTGAACCCGATAGGATTAACCTTTAGCTAACGGTGAAGCGAGAGAAAATCTAGAGCCAATGTCAATTTAAGAGTCTTGATTTGGTTGATGGGATCGTTGCTTTACCGGACTCCATTTTGGGTTTTATTTTGTCTTTTCTTTCAACAAAGGAAGCCGTAGCCACCGCCTTCCTTTCAAAAAGATGGAGGTTCGTGTGGAGGAATGTTCATAATCTTAAGTTCTGTCATGAGGATTGCGTGGAGTCGTATGATTCTGAAAATGAAAACATGAAATTCGTCCAATTTGTTGACCGTGTTTTGCTTCTCCATGATGTTGGATTGCTATATAAGTTTCTTTTTGACTGGAATCATGATCATATTTCATCATCTCTTGTCCATTCATGGATCAACACTGCAGCTTACAAGAAAAATCCATGAAATTTATCTCGCTTACCGATCTCTCGTGGTCGACCATTTGAAATGCCTATGCGTGTTTTTAGTTGTGGCTCACTACGATCTTTGGAGTTGTATAGCCTTTGTGTTCCTACCTTAGATGTGGTTTGCCTCCCAAGACTTGAAAGTCTAAAACTATTTTCGATTAGTTTCCACTCTGAAGAAGATTTTGAAAAACTTATAAGAAAATGTCCAATGCTAAATTATATGCACCTAGAAATAGACATTGTCTACATGGAAAATCATGGAATTAATACTGACTTTGCATATGTTATATCTTCACCTTCCGTGAAACGTCTTGAGCTTATCTTTCGATATTGAATCACCTGAGTTTGACATTGATAACAGCTTGATGTTAAAAGCTTCCTCACTTGAGTATATACCTTAAGTTAGATGGTTATATAACTAGGATTTTTGTGCCAAAAAGTCTAAGCTCTTTGGTTGAAGCTGACTTTCTAATTGAGCTGGTTGCGGATGAATTCCCTCCTGAAGAAATTTGCAATTCAATCGTTCAAGCAGTTGATGCTTTTGATTGTGTAAAAGCTCTAACATTATCAGCCGATGCTACGTGGGTAAGTTGCTTTATGCTTTTGAAGCATTCATGAGTTTTATACAAATATTAGAGTATTAGACTTCGATTTCTCTCTTTATGAATGTTGTTGCATGCACTGGAAATTTATGCATACACATGGCACTTGATAATTGTGTCATATACTGCTCCTTTTTTTATTTTTATTTTTTATTTATCTTGACATCATTCAAAATCTAAAGATCACATTATATTATGAGAATTCACTATCACTAATAATTGATATTCTCAGGCTCTTAGTTGTGCCACAACTAGCTTGTCGAGTATGTTTACGAGATTGGTGAAACTGGAGACAACAACTTATTGTTGCTATCATAGCTCATTACAAGATCTCATTCAAAACTCGGACAATTTAGAAGTTCTTACAATTCATCAAGTTAGATAGAGGCATCTGAAAACTGCCTAGGAGAGAGAAAGTGTGTACAGTTTCTCTTTATTAAACATCGACAAGTGTAATTGTTGACATGTTTTTTGTGATGGTAGCGATCAAATTATCAAGATAGAAGCAATCATGCTGATCACTCAACTTGGATAGCTCCCGTAAAAATTCCGAGATGCTTGTCAAACAGCTTAAAGAAGGTTGTACTGGATTCTTATTATGATTATGAGAATGTGCGTGAGATGATACGTTATATGTTGAAGCATGGAAGTGCTCTTGAAGTAATGCAGATATATTGTAGTAGACATAGACCGGACAACGAAAAGTTAGCGTTTGTTCATGAAATATGTAAGTTCCCAAGAAAGTCTCCGGTTTGTGAAGTCGAAATTTCATATACATATCGGTGGGCAAAGTGAAGACGTTGTAACCCCTCTACTCGGCCATTGACGTGGAGAAAACTTCCAATGATGATAACAGCTTGTCTGTGTGGTAGCCTTAATTGGGATGTGAACTTCAGCAACTTAGAAAACAAACTTTCTGATAGAAGTCACCGGCCAAAAAGTCTTATTTTTATGATAGTAGTTTCCAAACGTGTTGAACCCAGAAACAATCCCGGAGAGAATGATGTGTAGTTTCGCACTGATTGATGCATGTTGGATAGACAGATGAAAGGGAATAGTGATGGATCAAATCCTATTTAAAATTGTTGGCGTGCTAAACCATTAGGGTTGAACACATTTATAGTTGTCTTATATATATAAAAATAAACAACCAATCATATTGTTTCAAAATAATGACATGGTAGTCCATTTTGATTGTCTAGGACCACCTTAAAATCCATGGCTGGGAATAGTGAAAGGTCGAAGTAGGCGGCATGGCTTCTCGCCTAACAAACCACATGAAAAGGCTATACCGAACCGGCCTTTTAATGGACCAAATTTGGTTCCTAACCGGAAACTAGTAAGCACTTGCCACAGAAAATTTAGCACGAGTTGTAATTGAACCGATCTAACTCACACTCGACTCGTAAATGAGTTTGACTCAATTCAATTTTTTTTTTCAAGTCTAAACTCCAATCAAGGTATTCGAATAATCAATCAAGTTGAACTCGAGTTTGTAAACATAATAATTGTGTAGTTCGCCAGTTAATCGGGCTTTATTTAATTATTATTTAATTAATTGTATATACCAAATATTAGATAATATTTATACAATTATTGATTCTGACCCGTATCGAGTTGTTTTGAGTATTGAAACAAGACAAATTTGATCCTGACATATTTAATAAAAAAATTAAAAATATTCTAGATAATTACTCGAATTTACAAGTCAAGTCAACGTATATAAAAAAACAGTGTTCGATACAGCATTTTCTTTAACTCGATCGACATGTTTTGGGCTTGGGTGCTTTTAATCGAATCAAGTTTCGAGTTTGAGTTTTTTTAGTCAATATCGACTTAAATCGACTCGATTTTGGTTATATATAAAAAAAAACAAATTCTACTAATTTCCCCCTTTTTTCCTAGTTTTCTATTAGCCATTTCTTACCACTTTAGGAAATAAAAAATTTACTAGAAAGAAAAACAAATAATCTAAAAAAAGAAAAGGAAAAAAATAAAATGAAAGAAAAAACAAAGCTACCAGGACATCGTTCATGGAGCTTTTGGGAATTATGTTTTCCGAAGAATTAGCACTGCAATTGGATGCGACTGAGCAGAATCTCATTTCATAATTTCTCCGGTATCCAGTAATTATTCTGCTTTTGCTCTCCAATTTGTCCGTAATCTATCTATACTTTGCCTTAATTTACATTTGCAAATTGCAATAAATCGAGTCAGTAGTTATTCATTTCAGCTGAATACAATAAGATTTGATTGCTAGTTAATGATGAAGCGAAGAAAAACTAGTATAAGTCTTGATGATTCTTCCGATATTGAAGAAAACGACACTCTTGATTCGGTTGATAAAATTAGCGCTTTGCCGGACTCGATTCTTGGTGTTATCCTGTCTTTTCTTCCAACAAAGAATGTTGTAGCTACATCCATTCTTTCAAAAAGATGGAAATCCGCATGGTTGACAATCCGTAATCTTGATTTCTGTAATGAGGGTTGTACTTGGAAAGAACCGGCTGACGGTGAACAAACAAAATTTGTAGAATTTGTTGACCGTGTTTTGCTTCTCCATGATTCAGGGATTTGGTATGGAAACCTTACTGTATATTATGCCATGTCAGTTTATGGATCATCTCCGCAATTTCAAGGAATGTTCATGAGCTTGTTGTATGTGTTAGCCCTCATGTTGTACAACATCCTGGTGCTCCCGAACTCTTTGAAGGGCCTATAAGTATTTTCAGCTCTGACTCACTGCGATCTTTGAAGTTGAATGGCGGCATTTTTTTCCCTGCCACAAATGTGATTTGCTTTGCAAGACTTGAAAGTCTAAGACTTGTTTCAGTTTTTTTCGAGACTGAAGAAACTTTTGAAAGACTTGTAAGCAAATGCCTATTTCTAAATTATCTATACCTTTATATGTGCAATGTACACATGTCATTATATTCTGGGCATGATGATTTCACATATATAATATCTTCAACTTCCTTAAGACGCCTTGAAATGGACCATTTCATGTGTAATTCAGATCCTCCTGAGGGTTTGTTTTGTTGCAGCCTGAAGTTAGAGGCTTCCTAGCTCACTTGAGTACCTCAAGGAAGGTTTTAAAATTGAGATTTTCGTGCAAAAAAAGTCGAAGCTCTCTCGTTGAAGCTAACTTCGATTTTCAGTTGCTTGAAAACGATTTCACTCAAGTCAATGTTTGCAATTTACTCGATGAAGCAGTTCATGCTTTAGAATGTGCAAAAGACATAACATTATCGGGTGATGTTATGTGGGTAGGTTGTTCTATTCTCTAGGAGCATTAATGAGTTGTATATCCATATAAGACTTCTACTCTTTTGATAATTAGCTCATATGTCTTTTTCTTTTCTTCTTGTCAACCTTCAAAATCTAGAGATGACATTGTGGAGATACGTGGTCAATAACATTTGATGTTATGATCAGGCTGTTAGTTGTGCTACAATTAGCCTGTCGACAGAGTTTAAGAGATTGGTGAAATTGAAGACAAGAAGTTTGTCATGACGGATCGATCAAGAAGTGATGGTGATTATGAGTAAAGATAAAAGATAAACAAGTAAACAAACACAGAAACAAGAAGAACACAGATTTAACGTGGTTTCCGGCAACGTGCCGACTACTCCACGGACAAACGAGGATATTTTATTATCACGAGAAAGTTACATTATTTAAAATTAAAACAGACGGCTATTTATAGCCTTAGGAATTCAACCCTAACTGACTAAACAGCCAAACAAGACAATGACTGAAATACCCCAGAAGTAACTTTATCCAAATCGAAAAACCTTGCAGACGTGTTCTCCAAGTATGCTGACAACCAATCTCAGTAGACTATTCATCAACAGCCCAAACATCAGCAAGTTGATCAACCTTGCTGATCTGCCCCAGCTGAACACCAGATACAGCAGTAACCTTCATGCCCTGCTAACCACCACAGTTTCCACACAGACTCTGTTGAACATCACACTCAGCTGACCAGACTCAGTAGCATAGTTTAAGTCACCATTACAAATCTCCACCTTGACTTCCAACTTGATGCAAACTGACCAGATGCACAACCAAGTGCCAGATTTCCTCTTTGTCTTCAGATTTGAATACCTCAGCCGACCCCCACTTTCAGCTGAGTATTCACAGATAAAATTAACAGCTTTGGATATTCAGCAAGTCCAGACACAACTGAAACTTGCCCCTTGGAACTGGTTTAGTGAACATATCAGCAGGATTCACATCAGTGCTTATCTTCTCCACTTTAACCCTTATCTCATTAATGTCTTAGAAAATGATACCTAACATCAATGTGTTTGGTTCTCTCATGATGAACCTGATCCTTAGCCAAGCATATTGCACTAAGACTGTCACAATACACCCTGGATTGATCTTGATGCAGACTCAGATCATTGACTAGCCGTTTTAACCAGATTGCTTCATTTGCTGCTTCTTTCAGTGCCATGTATTCTACTTCAGTAGTAGATAATATCATTGTACCCTGCCTTCCAACTTACCATAGAGCCACCCAAAGTAAACACATACCCAGTCATAGACCTCCTGCTATCCACATCAGTAGCATAATCAGAATCATAGTACCTTGTGACAAAACATTGAGTACCACCTCCATAAATGAGTCAATTATTAGATGTACCCCTAAGGTACCTAAATATCCTTTTCACTGCTTTCCAGTGTTCCTTTCTAGGTTGAGCTATAAACCTACTGACAACACTGACTGCCTGAGCCAAATCAGGCCTAATACGGACCATGGCATACATTAAACTGCCCACTGCACTAGCATATGGAACCCTTGACATGTATTCTTCCTCTTCAACTGACTGTGGAGCAAACACAGCAGACAGATGTAGATTTGGTGCCATAGGAGTATATATAGGTTTGGCTGCTGACATGCCAAAAAACGTGGATACTATCTTTTCAATATACCCCTACTGAGACAAGAACAGCTTCCCCTGCTTCCTATCTCTATAGATCTCCATCCCCAAAATTTTCTTTGTATTCCCTAAATCCTTCATCACAAATTCAGCCTTAAGCAGATTCTTCAGATCTTGAATATCAGACTTTTTCACAGCAGCTATCAGCATATCATCCACATAAAGAACCGGATAGATGACTGAACCATCCTTCAACTTGTTGTGATAAACACAACAATCATATGGACTCATGCTATAACCCTGTTGAATAATATAACTGTCAAACTTCTTATACCACTGTCATGGGGCCTGCTTAAGTCCATACAAGGACTTCTTCAACTTGAAAACATATCCTTACTTACCAGGAACTCGGAAACCCTTTGGCTGAGTCATATATATTTCCTTATCTACATCTCCATGTAGAATAGCTGTCTTCACATCCAATTGCTCAAGTTCAAGATTTTGATGTGCCACTATTGCTTATAGCACCCTAATGAAAGTATGTCTGACCACTAGAGATAATATCTCTTCATAATCTACCCCCTCTTTCTGATTGAACCCTCTTGCAACCAAACGTGTCTTATATCTGATGCCCTTAGCAGATGTCATTCCTTCTTTTTTCTTGAATAACATTTGCAGCTGACCACCCTTCTATCATATGGTTGTTTGACCAGATCCCAAGTCCCATTCATCTGAAGTGACTCCATTACTTCTTGATGTGATCCGGTTCATGCTCGGAGGATACATCATTCATGCTATTTATGAATATTATTTAATTAATTAGGAGTTGGTTTTATTTTATATTGGATTTTCAACACTTTATTTATTTGTTCTTTTATTAGCCAATAGGAACATTTCGTTTCTGGCCAATAGGAAGTAGGCGCATTTTCTAGTGGGATTTTCTCCCACATTGCTTTTGTCTTTCTAGTTCTTTTGGTTGTAAGCCTATATAAGGCAAACACTAGCTTTTCATTCTTTACACACACAATTATGATGATATAAAATTTGGCTTCTTAGCTTTTATTGAAGTCTTCTTGACTTTGATTTATCACTTGCGAGTGAGTGTTCTCTTCGTTGTAGGGAATCTCAAAAATCACATGCGTGTGAGAATTTTCTTTGTCGTAGAAAGTTCAACCCTTTGAGGATTTACCAGCATTGTGAGCGATTGTTGGGCGTTCTCTGCCTACGATTTAGTTGGATTACTAGGTCTAGGATCATTAGCTCGACATTGTTCCCCTTAGTTACTTTCTGGGTAAAATATCGGATCTGATTCCAACCGGAATCACATCAGTTGGTATCATAGCTCAGCAACTTCGGTGAGCAAATATCCCCGTTTTATTTTTTTTCTTCCCTTTCTTGTTTAATTTCGTTTCTTAGATAAAAAAAAAAGAAAATTTTGATCGTACTTGTTCATTCTGCATATTCTTCGTTGACTACCACAATTGTTTTACCTAATTGTTAGCCAATTTGTTTGTCCAGCAGCTTGCCGTCCCAACACCAAAATCAACCTAGTTTACCTAATATTGTTTTGTTTTTCTTGCTTATTTAATTGCAGCAGTCGGCTACAATTAAAAAAAAAAAAAAAATTTCCCAGCCAAATCTTGCTTGATCTCGTTCCTGTTCTTATTGACAAAATCGAATCCTTTTTCCACCTACATCCTTGCTTGTTGATTTAAAAAAAAAAAAAAAAAAAAACAAAGGCTAGAACGTGTTATTGATTCTTATTCATCAGCTTTATTCATCCCCTTTGGGCCGGCTGTGACCCAAAATAAGGGTTTGACCTAGTTATATTTTTATTCCTTTCCCAAAGAAACGAGTTTATATATATATATATATATATATATATATATATATATATATATATATATATATATATATATTCGACAAAAAAAAAAAAAAGCCTCTGTCACACCCCCGGTGTGACACTTACTGATTTTCAACAAAAAAAAAGGGGTTTGCATAATTACGAGAATTTTCACACCCGTGAAATTTTGCAATCATCCGAATTCATTCCGTCTCTTGAATCCTTTCCTTTCTTGCCTTTAATAGTCGCATTTAGCAACTTTTCACACATTATCCCACTCAGTCTCATACCTTTCAACATATTCTCGGTCTGAAAACCTAGTGTCCCTCTAGAGAGTCGGTTTTGATTGCTATTTACTTTTGCTTGCTCTTCTGGTTCATTTGACAAGGGTACTTTACGACTTTGAAAGAGGGGAGTGTAAACACGAGAGTTGTGAGGATATATATTATTTTGGTCATGGATTACAACATATTTTATTCACATTGTCTTATTCGGGATAAGGAATATGAGTTCTGCATTGATCACGATGAAGAGACGACTTTCGTTAGTAATGCGATGGTTAAAGAGTTGGACTTGCTGTCTTATAGGCATCCTCGTCCTTATTACGTTCATACTGGAAGTCGTCGGGTTCAGGTTACAAGACAAGCGTGGGTTCCCGTTGAACTTAACGGTTATAAATCTGACATGTTATGTGACGTGTTTCCAATGATAGGTGAATCTATAGTTTTCGGACAGGCATGGTTAAGTGAGTATAAAGTCAGGTATAATTCATCCCGTACTTGGTATTCATTTTATGGTATGGGCCAGAAGTATGTCCTTGACACGAGACGTGGTTTAGTTGTTAAGGAGGTAAATGAAATTGTGGAGGCACGATTCAAGGAGCAGGTTGGGACACAGAACGCTGAATTGACACGACAGTTCGAAAAAGTGAAACAGGAGGTAGATGATGCCATACATACGGCAGTGAAACCTTTACGTGAAGACATACGTGAAATTCGTGAGGCACTTGCTACTTTGTTGGCTGCTGCAAACCGAGGTGATGATAGGGGAGGTAGAGGAGCTAGATGTGGTAGAGGTGGTCGAGTGCTGTGTCAAAAGGAGGAGGCTGAGAGGATGGTGGAAGAGAGGTCGAAGAAAGAAGAGCATAGGAAGCAAGAAGCCGAACTAAAATCAAAGAAAGCATTTGACTCGCTTTGGGAGGATTACAAACAACGGTGTCTTGTAGTTGACGTTGAAAACAAATTGACAGAGGCCAAGAACACACGGTTTGTGGCCACTTGCCCTACTGTTGAGGAGTTGCCTTCTCCCATTGAGGCTGAGGTAATTACACAGGTAGATGCGTTGGTTGATGTTCCTGATGAGCATAGTGAGTGTGTTGTCACTTCTGAGGTTGTATGTGCTGTTCATGATGGTACAGAGGTTGAGATCGCTGTTGAGAATGCGGAGGCAACCATGCTCACCATTGATCCACCTTTGCATTGTGTTGCCCCAGCATTTTCTTTACAAGTACATGCTCCTTTTGTTGGAGGCGTTGACAATGTTGCCAAGTCGGCTGGGTCACTTGCGCACTTAAAAGATATACAAGCAGCACATATTTATCATGATCCATTTTTGGTGCATTGTCGTCCTTTCGATTTTGTGGTTGCTGATTATTATGTTGGCCCTGTTCGCTTGTACACGAGGCTGGTTACTAATTAAAGTGTTCACATCTTTACTTTTCCTGGATGCACTTCACTTTGAGGGCCTACTCACATATGTTCGGCCACGCTTGCTATTCGATCCAGGTGGATTCGAGGACGAATCCTTTCGAACCGGGAGGGAATGATGTGATCCGGTTCATGCTCGGAGGATACATCATTCGTGCTATTTATGAATATTATTTAATTAATTAGGAGTTGGTTTTATTTTATATTGGATTTTCAACACTTTATTTATTTGTTCTTTTATTAGCCAATAGGAACATTTCGTTTCTGGCCAATAGGAAGTAGACGCATTTTCTAGTGGGATTTTCTCCCACATTGCTTTTGTCTTTCTAGTTCTTTTGGTTGTAATCCTATATAAGGCAAACACTAGCTTTTCATTCTTTACACACACAATTATGATGATATAAAATTTGGCTTCTTAGCTTTTATTGAAGTCTTCTTGACTTTGATTTATCACTTGCGAGTGAGTGTTCTCTTCGTTGTAGGGAATCACAAAAATCACATGCGTGTGAGAATTTTCTTTGTCGTAGAAAGTTCAACCCTTTGAGGATTTACCAGCATTGTGAGCGATTGTTAGGCGTTCTCTGCCTACGATTTAGTTGGATTACTAGGTCTAGGATCATTAGCTCGACATTGTTCCCCTTAGTTACTTCCTGGGCAAAATATCGGATCTGATTCCAACCGGAATCACATTCTTCTCCCATGGAAACAAGCCATTGGGATGCCTCAGAACATGTCACAGCTTCCCTATAAGTGTTAGGTTCAAAACCATCCATTTCTTAGCTACCTGTAGTGCATATCCAACCATATCCTCCTCAAACCCATATCTCCTTGGGGGTCTGATATTGGTCCTCCTAGCTCTGCTGAAAGCCAAACCCTGCTGACCAACATCAGCTATTTGAGTATCTGTTGACCCTTGTTCAGCAGACTGGTTTGGATCCAGCTCTAGATCTGCTGACTGTTGACTATCCCATGCTGAGTCTTTCAATTCAGCAGTCACTATTTGAAACTCCTCCTGTTTGTCAACCTTCTCAGTTTCAGATCTAATTTCTGATTCAGATATGGCTCTCACAGATGAGTTAAGCATAGTATTTTCATAATCTTGATTTTTGTCATGAGGATTGCATGAAGTCATATGATTCTGAAAATGAAAACATGAAATTCATCCAATTTGTTGACCGTGTTTTGCTTCTCCATGATGTTGGATTGCTAAAGTTTCGTTTGGATTGAATCATGATCATATTTCATCATCTCTTGTCCATTCATGGATCAACACTGTAGTTACAGGAAAAATCCTTGAAATTTATCTGTTTACTGAGCTCTGTGATCGACCAATTGAAATGCCTATGAGTGTTTTTAGTTGTGACTCACTACGATCTTTGGAGTTGTATAGCCTTTGTGTTCCTGCCTTAGATGTGGTTTGCCTCCCAAGACTTGAAAGTCTAAAACTATTTTAGATTAGTTTCCACTTTGAAGAAGATTTTGAAAAGCTTATAAGCAAATGTCCAATGCTAAATTATATGCACCTAGAAATAGACATTGTCTACATGGAAAATCATGGAATTAGTACTGACTTTGCATATGTTAAAAGCTTCCTCACTTGAGTACCTTAAGTAGAAGGTTTTATAACTAGGATTTTTGTGCCAAAAAGTCTAAGATCTTTGGTTGAAGCTGACTTTCGAATTAAGTTGGTTACGGATGAATTCCCTCATGAAGAAATTTGCAATTGAATCGTTCAAGCAGTTGATGCTTTTGGTTGTGTAAAAGCTCTAACATTATCAGCCGATGCTACGTGGGTAAGTTGCATTTTGCTTTTGAAGCATTCATGAGTTTTATACATATATTAGAGTATTAGACTATGATTTCTCTGTTTATGAATGTTGTTGCATGCATTAGAAATTTATGCATACACATGGCACACACTTGATAATTGTCTCATATATTGTTCCTTTTTTCTTTTTCTTTTTCTTTTGTAGCTTGACATCATTCAAAATCTAAAGAACACATTATGTTGTGAGAATGCACTATCACTAATATTTGATATTCTCAGGCTCTTAGCTAGCCACAACCAGCTTGTTGAGTATGTTTATGATATTGGTGAAACTAGAGACAATAACTTATTGTTGCTATCATAGCTCATTACAAGTTCTCATTCAAAACTCAGACAATTTAGAAGTTCTTACAGTTAACCAGGTTAGATAGAGACATATGAAAAGTGTGTCTAAGAGCGAGAAAGTGTGTACAGTTTCTGTTAATTAAACATTGACAAGTGTAATTGTCCACACGTTTTTTTGTTATGCCAGCGTCCAAATTATCAATATATAAGCAATCATCATGATCACTCAACTTGGACAGCTCCTGTAAAAGTTCCGAGGTGCTTGTCAAACAGCTTAAAGAAGGTTGTACTTGATTCTTATTATGATTACGAGAATGTGCGTGAAATGACACGCTTTTTGTCAAAGCATAGAAGTGCTCTTGAAGTAATGCAGATATATTGTAGTAGACATAGACCGGACATTGAAAAGTTAGTGTTTGTTCATGAAATATGTAAGTTCCCAAGAAAGTCTCCGGTTTGTGAAGTCGAAATTTCATATACAAATTGGCGAGCAAGGTGAAAACGTAGTAACCACCCTACTCGGCCATTGACGTGGAGAAAACTTCCAATGAAGATAATAGCTTGTGTATGTGTGGTAGCCTTAAATTTTTTTTTGTGTGTGTGTGTGTGTGAACTTCAGCAACTTGAAAACAAACTTTCTGATGTAAGTATTTTGGAATCGATCGGTGATGTTTATGTGAATTTGTCTATTATATTCAACTTTAATGAGTCCCAAACTTCGGTGTTATTGGGTTTTAGTGAAACACCCCATCGTTGATTAGACAAATTATATTTTTTTCGATAATCAAATGGTGTTAAAACCGTCGTTGATTGACAATTTTTTTTTATGTAATGAAATGGGTTAATATAGCTAAAACCCAATAACACTGAAACACCCATCGTTGATTAGACATTTTTTTTTTGTTGATAATCAAATGATGTTAACACCGTCGTTTATTGACAAATATTTTTTTATGTAATGAAATGGGTTAATATAGCTAAAACACAATAACACCGAAACACCCAATTGTTGATTATACAAATTATATTTTTTTCGATAATTAAGGTGTTAACACCGTCATTGATTTTTTTTATATATATATATATATATATATATATATATATATATATATATATATATATATATATATATATTACATAATTTCAATACATAAAAAAAATTGTCGATCAATGACGGTTTTAACATCATTTGATTATCGAAAAAAATATAATTGTCTAATCAACGATAGGGTGTTTCGGTGTTATTGGGTTTTAGTTTAAAACCCAATACCACCAAAATAGTTTAAAACCCAATAACACCGAAACCAGGGGCGGAGCCAGGATTATAGTTTGGGGGGCGGAATTCTAAAAATTAATTGTCATGGAAAAAGTGTTTAATTATTTTTTCCGTAGATACATATAAGAAATTTGTTGTAGGTTTATACAGATGTGAAAGTTTTTTTAGTAATATACAAATGTGAAAGTTGTTGTGGGTTTATATTATAAAAAGACATTGACTATATTGTTTTTCATATTAATAATTGACGATAAAAAAACAATCTAAAGATTAACAAAGTAAATAAGTTTACAAATTTTCGGATTGTCATATCAATTATCTTTTTAAAATGTTCAGAAATCTTGAGAAAATAAGTGTTGAAACTTTGAGTAAAAAAAAATTAAAAATCTGAAGTTTAATATAGTAAACTTGGGAAAAGAAGTGTTGAAATTTTGAGTAAAAAAATGAAGAATTTGGAATTTAATATAGTAAACTTTGAGTAAAATAAAAAATAAAAATGCTTCCCAAAAATAGGGAGGAAAGAGGATTCGAACCAACAACCTTCCGCCTTCACTATCAACACTGGACCACTACACCAGATACGCAAATTGTACTTTGTAAGGAACATATAATATATATTACATCAATTGCAACATATTACCGAGTAGGAAGGCTATTTTAGTAATTTCTCGGAAAATTTAAGGGGGGGCACGAGCCCCCCCTTGCCCCTCTATAAGTCCGCCCCTGACCGAAACACCCCATCATTGATTAGACAAATTATATTTCTTTCGATAATCAAATGTTGTTAAAACCGTCGTTGATTGACAATTTTTTTATGTAATGAAATGGGTTAATATAGCTAAAACCCAACAACACCAAAACACCCATCGTTGATTAGACAATTTTATTTTTCTTTTTTCGATAATCAAATGATGTTAACACCGTCGTTTATTGACAAATGTTTTTTTATGTATTGAAATGGCTTAATATAGTTAAAACCCAATAACACCGAAACACCCAATTGTTGATTATACAAATTATATTTTTTTCGATAATTAAATGGTGTTAACACCGTCGTTGATTTTTTTTATGTAATGAAATTGGTGTAATACACACACACACACACACACACACACACACACACACACACACACATATATATATATATATATATATATATATATATATATATACTAGTCAATTTTATTGCAATCAGTAAGCGAGAATGAAAGAAAATCAAAATGATATATCTTGTACATAAGTAATAAACTCGATCCTACACAATAACATCAATCATAAGTTGTCACAATGAAATACTATATAAAACCCACAACGACCAAGCTTTATCATCCACAATGACCAAGCCACTTAATCTTAAGTACCTGAGGAAAGTAATTGAAGATTTTCTTACGACGTAAAAAGATATAATGATATCGAAGCAATAACAATATAGACTATTAAATATCACAAAAATTAGGTTTTAAATATAAGTTATTATGACTCAAAAAAAATTACGTTGTATGTCTTTTCTTTTATGAATGCATTTGAAAGTATGAGCACAGGCCTCACCCCAATCTACTTTCAGTATGAATGCAGTTTCTGGACGTTCTTTAGACAAGGGCGTTGGTGGAGCGTGTAGCACGAATGTGTAAAAATGACCCAACAATTTATTTATGTACTGATCAAAACGCTGACGTCCATCAACCTATACCATTGAAACATTTTTTGATTTATCATATTTCAGCAAAAAGAATCAACTCGGGTTCGACGTTTAATTGTGAAGCTAAGTGATAATGTTTAGACATCGCTTATTAGAGTTCAATACAATACGTCTAAACTAACTGTAGTGACAAATAGTCACACATTCAAGAGTTAAAGAAATATCCACAGAAACATTATTCTCAAAAAAAAAAAAAAAACTTGGCAATGCAACAAAAGTACATGAAATTAAGGGAAGCATTCAGAATAATTCACTGTCATCACATCATAAAAACATTTTATAGTTCTTGTCTATTTTATCTCTAGCATCACTACCTGCTACTTCGGTTGCCTTTTGTAATATTTTCCTGTAAATATTTTGCAACCCGTAGAATGATAAAATAGAATCACTCATAAACAAAGAAATTAAGAAGTAGATAGGTGATTAGATGAAGCAAATATATGATTGTCATTACAATTTAACAAATGACAACTATATTCTTAACAAACACTTTGAAACACAAAAGAAACAAAGATTGGTTAATAAGAAAAAAAATGGTGATAACTCACTAATCCTTACCTCCTATGTTAAAGACAATCATAAGATTCCATGAAAACACCATCTTTCTTGTCGGGTGTCCCCTTCCTTCCGTACGTTGTCGTTGTTATCTTCGTGAGATTCCTATCATTAAAGATAAAAATAAATCATATGCATCGTTATTGCGATCGAGTTATGAAGTGGATTCAAGAACAATCTTGATGTTATGCAAAAAACCAAAAAAAAAAAAAACTAACACATGCATTATAAGGATAATGCATGTAATTCTGAATAAACATAGCAATATTGAAGATCCTATGTATAAACAATTTGTGGTAAGACATTGTGAAACTTCTAAACATTAATGAAGTGCGTAACGAACATTACTTTGCGATAAACTTTCCGATCAAATTACGCTTACATGTATTAATACTTTTGTCCACTTAGCTTGATAACTATCAAACAAAAATATATGAAACGTCTCTGTTACAAACAAACAAAAACAAAAACAAAACAAAAAAAAAACCATAGAAAAAAACAAATCATGGTACTATTTTCACCGTTACACATTATTTTTCTTTTCCGTAACATCATCTAGCTACATTCTTTGTTGAATAAATGATATTTTAAACAAAATGATATAATAACTACCGTAACACAATAATGTGATCCATCATGAAAATAATGATACAGAGAAAATAATGATCAAATGAAATGGTAGAGGCAAAGAAGACATTGTATACAAAGATTTATTTTGTTCTAAAATCGACACATGTACCTCGTATTGTTCCCTTGTTGTGTATTCAATAGAATTTCATATACTTTTTTGACCTCAAATTGAAACATGAATAATTACCATAAAAGAATATAATCATTGAAAATAAGTAAATAGATCATATATCTATATATATATGTATAGACTTACCTTCCAACATTTAGTGGAAAATGTGAACAAATCTAGAAAGATGATGTAATGCCAAATCCGTGGAAAAGGAAGAGAAGGAAGCAACAGAAACCCAGCATGATAACATTTAGAAAGCTTTGAATTGGGAAAAACAAATCTACAAAAAAAGCTAATAATAATAATAAAATAAAATCACCTCAAAAAATATGTCGTATGATGAAGTTTGGTCGAATGGATGGAGCCGCTGAGGTTCAAAATTTCTAAACCATAAAAAACTGATCGACTAAAGCAGCACATCATAATTAAAAGCTTGCTAATGAAAATTTACCAAGCAGGCTAATTAAATATAAACATATGAACCGTAGTAAAATCAAGTGTAGAACATATATTTTCAAATGAACAAAATGGGATCCATTTGTACACCAAATACTGTTGTTGTGATAAATATCCTTGGATCCCCCATTGATCAATTTGCTGGTACACCAAATATTACATTAATATCCGATGTTTATCACAACAATAACCGAGACTGACATAAATAAGTAGTTCAATTTGGAAGTCAGAACATAAGTAAGATTAAGGAATAAACTATACCAGAATTAAAAATCAGAAATAATCATCATCATTTTTCCTTATGTATGAATCGAAAATATTGGAATGCTCAGGAAGAATATACCTAAGCAAGTAATAAAAATGACATCCATAAACTATTTACCCCACAAAATTACATCGATCTTCCTTTTCCCGAAACTCAATTTGCCTCCACGCCGGCTTCGATACCTGTTTCCAAAATGTATTATAAATCCTAAATGCTTCCAAAAAGAACTTACAGGAAAACAAAATAGAGAAAAATTATTAACAAACCTCTTCTCATTTGACTAACCGAGCAAGAACCTTAACGAAAAATCTTCACATTTCATCTTGTTCTGTCGTCGTGACTTTTCTGAAAACAAAAAACGAAAAAAAGTTAAGACTAACCAAGCACATATGGATGAACATGGAAAGAACAATAATAAAAAGAAAATTTATTGCATTCTTCGCAGTGCAAGGGTGATTTTGGAGAAGATGACATTTAGCTCTGAAATTGAAAAAATTAAGAAATGCACCACCGATAGCAAGTTCTGGTTTGAAATTTGAACTGGAATAGTGATAGTGATTAGAAATTGTCATAAATGATTGTCATAAATCATTATTGACCGGTGATTTTTTTAGCAATAATTGGGGGTTGAAGAAACAAAATGATTGCGTTATTATTTTCACGTGTTGTGAGTTTTTTTTTATATATAGTTTTTTTTATTTGACATGCCTAGGTTTTTTCGGGTTTGGAGCGGGTCAAATATAAGATATTTAATATTTGAAGATGTTATTAAATATCACAACAATAAATAATTGTAGTAAGACGATTAATGGAAATGCTGTGATTTATTTAAGGTCCTTGGGTATATCGTCGTTATCGAGATATGATTGTCATGAGATCTCATGAATATTTGGGTTACGACTCGACTAAGAATCTTGCGGTGATTGGCCCTAGTCAAGACCGTCTGATTTTTGAGACAAGGGGTTGACTATCACATAAGATGCGAATTGTCAAAGAGTTGATTAGTCAACCACCAAGAGTCACATAGAGATATGATTGGTAAAGTGTTACCTACCTTTCAAATTATTCCGGTTGATTGGCCCTCGTCGGGAATCGGGGTAACTAGATGGGATCTTGGCCACTAAAGAATTTTTGAAAGATTCTTGAAAGTCAATTGGGAGTAGTTGACAAGTGGGAGCAAAATCATAAACCAAAAGACCATTTTTGATTTTGCGTGTATAAAAAACAACACTCTTTTATATTTATTTTAAGTTGTAGTTTTTAGCAAACTTTTATATTTATGTTTTTATTCTCGATTAGTAAAACCAAATTATGATTGTTACCTTTTGAGAAACGTTCTCGAGTATGGTTAAGTAATTTTAAACCTTTTAAATAAGCAATGATGCGAGCAACCCCATTATAGTAGTTGGAGACAAGGAGACTACATATTTGATTGATTGCTCCAAGACTTTAATCATTAAGTCATACGATGACAATTAATTCAAACGTTGGATAAGAATGACCACATAGAATTTTGGAAAGGTTGTTTCAAAATTGTAAGATTTAAGTATCGACTTATTTCTTTAATCATTGCCTGAAGATTAATTAAATAGTTCATGTTTTGAATGTGATTCAGAAGGTAAAAAAACTATTTAATAAGCTTTAGATTTTCTTATGAAAGAAAATTAAAGACATAGCTCTTGTGATCTTTCTTTAGTCTTATGAAGACTACACTAAGAAATATTTACAAGTGCATAAAGGATTAAAAAGAAATTTAGGGCATGTGTTTAAATAGAGAAATTATCGAAGTCTCTAATTCTAAGCAAGTATGTTGAGATAAATCTATCTAAGTTCAAGTCAACTCTTAGATATATGATATCTTACGAATATGATTAAATTATAAGGATTAAATACGGAATACAGAAAGATACGGAAAGGTGAAGCAAACGTTGCGAGATTTTCAGTTTGTATTCTGAGTCTAGTAACTGATAAAGGAACTAACTAAATGTTATTGCGTTCTAGTTCTTATGAAGAACACAAGCTTAGTTGTTTGTTAGGATTTGATAGACATATTCAATTGAAAGGAATAAATGTTATTCCAATTAAGTTGAACAATCATTGAATCTGACATACTAGATTGATGTCACTATATAGTTGATATAGGTGAAAAATCTCAACTAAGTATTTGTATGGCTGTTATCCTTATTATTTGTGGTTGATCTAGACATAGTCTCTACGGAGGAGAATCGTGTGATCAGATAATGTCTGAACCATGTGATTACAAATCACGTAGGTAATACGTATCTTATCTAAAGATGACTAAAATACACTTTTAAGAAAAGGTTATCAATTCTAGAAAAATTGTCTAAAGCCTAAACATACCGCTATTTGTTGGCTCATGACAATCAATGCCACAAATAACTTTTTTGTTAATCTCTATGACTATTTTTAGAAATAGTCAATTGTACTAGTGAAGTGCATTATTTGGAAAGCCCAAAAAGTTTGAGCTAGTACGAATATGAGATTGATGAACTACTTAGGAATTAATCTTCAATTGGATTGAAGTAATTAATACCAGAATGGTGTTTCAAAATATGTCTGAAAAGGAATAAGATTCCCCTTCAAGGATACCATTTTTGGGATACACAATTAGATTGTGTTCCTAAAATTGAAACAACACTTTATATGATAAAGGTGTGACGCAAGCCATGCGAAGTATCCCTTACCTATTCCGGGATAGTGCCCTTATACTTAACCGAGTTCCAAAGAATAAAGGTTGAATAAATTCAATATTAGATATGGAAGGGGATAATGTCGAATCTATCTTAACCGGTGATTTGAAGTTGTCATAGGCAAAGTCAACAAGGCTTGGAGCTTAGTACGGCATATGCATCTTTGTGGAATATCTTAGCTAGCATGCCGGATATTATTTACTTGTCCGTGGAGCAAAATGTTTGTCTCCAAACATGTTGTCTTCTAGAGGAAGTGTTTCTTCCAAAAGAAACAGTGGGAGTAAATTTAGATCTCAAAGGTAGTTTGAGAACCACAAGGAGATATTCAACCATATGAGCGAGAGCAGACACCACATAGCGATGAGGTGTAGAACAATGCTTATTGCATACAAAAGTTCTATAAGTTTTTGGATAACCTCAAGCCTGAAAGGGCTGCTGGTGTGTTCATCTTGAAGAATGAACAACTCACGACTTATGAAGAAGTGTTGAAAGGCACGATTGAGAGATATGGCCAGGAGCCATAATATCTGAATTAGATTCCATCAGTGACAACCATGTTGTGAACCTAGTCTGTCTTACCTAGAGGGGATGTCCTTGAAAGGCTGACATGGATAGTAATATGATTACCATAAGGCAAAAGGGTACGGGGTGTAAACCTTTGTAATTATCTTTATGCTGCCAGATGAGCCCAGTTCTATTCAGACTATGCTTGTTATAACTTTGTATCATGGCTATATGATAGTGTTGAAGACGGTGGGCAAACAGCTTGATGTTCATAGACGATAACATGATATGTGAGCCCACGAGGTCCATTTATGGACTCAAACAAGTTTCTCTAAGACGATTTCTTTGTTTGATAATCAAAGAGTTTGATTTAGTCAAAGAGGGGATATGCCCAATGTGCAAGATGGATATTGGGAGTGTGTTACGATATTTGAGTAAGGTATTGGATATCTCTCTCGGGAATTATCACCCTATATCACAGTCAATCAATGTTTGGTAGTTCAAGGTCTTTACGAAAGCACTTGGATTAGCAGTTCTTATTTTTGGAAATAAGAATCTATAGTGATAGATTTAACTGCTGTTAGTTTATAGTTTACCTATATAGATGTGATGCTAAAAGAGTTTAGCATAGATCGCGACATAGGATACTGCCAGCCGGTGTTCTCAAGATCTATCAATGTTAGGACGTTACACTACAACAAATTAGCTTTTTAGAGACCGGACCTTTAGGGACGACATTTGTCGTCCCAAAATATAGATTATTAGGGACGACATGCCGTCTCTAAAGATCGGTCAACGTTCGATTAATTAAATATGAGAAATTTAAATATTTAGGGACGATTCTTTATTTTTTGGGACGACAATGTCGTCCCTAATAATCATTAAACTTCCCGCCCTTCCACGTGGATTCCAGAGTGGCAAATTTTACCCGGGAAACTTTTAGGGACGACAAAGTCGTCCCCGTTTTTAATTTTTTTCCCACCCAAAATTTCATGAAATAATTCGAATTTTTATTTATTTAATAGAGACGACATATGTCGTCCCTATAAATGAAATTTTTATTAAAAACGATTTTTTTTATTAAAAATTATATTTAATATTTAAAATTCAAATTTTTAACCTAAAAATTATATTTAATATTTAATAATTATATTTTTGTATCTAAAAATTATATTTAATATTTTAAATTCACTACTCGTTAATCAATATCGAGTTTGAAATCAACATTTGACTTATAAGTAACGAGATTGAGTTTTAATTTACTACTTATTAATCAATCTCGATGTTGAATTCAACATTTGACTTAAAAGTAACGAGCATCGGGTTTGAAAATCACTACTCGTTAATGAATCTCGAGTTTGAAATCAACATTTGACTTATAAGTAACGAGTCTCGAGTTTGACTTATAAGTAACGAGCCTAAAGGTTTTGAAAATCGTAATCATTAATCAATCTCGAGTTTGAAATCAACATTTGACATATAAGTAACGATCCTCGGGATTGAAGACCAAGTACTCGTTAATCAATCTCGAGGTTGAAATGAACAATGGACTTATAAGTAACGAGCATTGGAGTTTGAATTTACAACTTCTTAATCAATATCGAGTTTGAAATCAACATTTGACTTATAAGTAACGAGCATTGAGTTTGAATTTACTACTTATTAATCAATATTGAGTTTGAAATCAACATTTGACTTATTATTATCGAGCATAAGGGTTTGAAAATCAATATTGATTAATCAATCTCTAGTTTGAAATCAACATTTGACTTATAAGTATCGAGCCTAAGGGTTTTGAAAATCAGTAATCATTAATCAATCTCGAGTTTGAAATCAACATTTGACATATAAGCTAGTAACGATCCTCTGGATTGAAGACCAGTACTCGTTAATCAATCTCAAGTTTGAAATGAACAATGGACTTATAAGTAACGAGCCACAGATTTGAAAATCACTAATCGTTAATCAATCTCGATGTTGAAATCAACATTTGTCTTAAAAGTAACGAGCTTTGGGTTTGAAAATCATTACTCATTAATCAATCTCGAGTTTGAAATCAACATTTGACTTAAAATTAACGAGCCTAAGGTTTGAAAAGCACTACTTGTTAATTCAATACCGATCAATCAATCTTGAGTTTGAAATCAACAATTGCCTAAGTAACGAGCCTCGGGCTTGAATTCAATAATGATCAATCAATCTCGTGTTTGAAATCAACATTTGACTAAGTAACGAGCATCGACTTGAATTAAATACCGATCAATCAATCTCGAGTTTGAAATCAACAATTGCCTAAGTAACGAGCATCGGGTTTGAATTCAATAATGATCAATCAATCTTGAGTTTGAAATCAATAATTTCCTAAGTAACGAGTCTCGGGCTTGAATTCAATAATGATCAATCAATCTCGAGATTCGAAAGCGATTAAGTGATTTCAAACCGATATCTTTACTTACGTACGTGCCTTGATAGTACTATCTACTATAGATCGTCGTTCGTTATCGAGCGATTGATTTGAATCTCGGGGTTCGTTAACGAGCGATTGATCTCAATCCCGAGATTCGAAAGCGATTAAGTGATTTCAAACCGAAATCTTTACTTACAGACGTGCCTTGATAGTACTATCTATTATAGATCGTCAGTTCGTTATCGAGCGATTGATTTGAATCTCGAGGTTCGTTAACGAGCGATTGATTTGAATATCGGGGTTCGTTATCGAGCGATTGATCTCAAACCGAAATCGATTAAGTGATTTCAAACCGATATGTAATTTATATAATTATATTGATACTATAAATATATATATAATATTGAATAAATAATATTAATAATATGTTTTAAAAAAAAAATATAAAACTTTGTTGGGACGACATTGTCGTCCCAAAAAACTCTTATGTCGTCCCTAATAAGTTAATACCTAAACTAAGTCGGGCAGCCCCCTTCTTCTTCTTTCTTTTCTTTCTCCTTCAAAATTCGACTTTAAGAAAATCCCCCCCCCCCCCCCCCCCCCCCCGATCTCAATCCCGCCCTCCCCTCCTCCGGTCACCACCCCTACCCCCACTCTTCCTCTCGGTCACCACTCCTTCAACCACCCGCCCCCTCCTTCCTCCGGCAAGCGCAGCCGCACCAACAACTCCTCCGGCGCCTAGCCGCACCAAATGTGTCCTCCGCCACCGCTTCCGGCCGCCGCCATAGCTCTGGTAAGGCTTTTTTTGTCACATTAATTGCTTTTATGTTATTTATTTTGTTATATTTTGCAAACTTTTTTAATTTTGCAATGTATATATAGATGCACCTCCACAGCCGCACCTCCACTCGATTTTTTTTTAGATAGAAGAAAGTAGTAAGCAATTCTGTTTGAAAATGTTCCATGTTGATATTGATATTGATATTGATATTGCTATATTGACTTGTTCTTTAACAAACACCTCCCACGAGTTTGAAAAATCCACTTAAAACGTGAAATAACCATAAATGTAGTGCTCTTATAGTCCGAAAAATCGAGTATAAGAGATTATATATTGCCCATGAGGAGGAAAATAAATCAAGTAAAGGATTAGTTCTTACGAATGATTGATGTATTTTACTTGTTGTTTTAAGTTAATAATGTCTAGAGGCTTACATGCTTTGAGGTGGAACAACAATGTAGTCAATCATAAGACTACGGGATTTATGATCATCATTTTGGTATCACTTTATCTTAGCTTAGTTTCACCTTTGGAATCTCAAGTGCATCTACTTTATCTTAGCTTAGTTTCACCTTTAGATTCCCGCCACCTTTGTTTGATTGACATATGATACTCGGTGTGCGGCTATACTTACCTAACTTACTTTGCCGCACTTTTTTACGCTTCCGAAGAAGGTGTTGTAGTTACTCGGCTTAGCAAACAAAGAAATTGCTTGAGGTCGTGTAGTTAGAGGTGCTACCGCAAATCTCAATAGTTGGGGATCTATTGCAAACCCCGTAGTTACGAGATCTACGTAAAATCTCGCTTTCCTTGCACATGTAGAATCTATGCAATACTTTGCCTTATAGTTGATAGCTTGTATTTAAATTGTCTATTAACACTTAACACGTATGAAACTAGACATGACCTTGTGCCTAAAAATGAGATACTAACTTTTTCTTGTGCCTTAATGAAATGGTTTACAACCTGTGTTGAAAATTAAGGTTAATGTGTTGATGATTTTAGTGTAGAAATCGGAGTTTAGGTTAGTTATTTGATTTGGGATTGAAATGGTTTACAAGTATGTGCTTATTGATAAGCATAACATACAAAAGGTCCTCAAAGGGTGCTGTTCCTACCCAAATGCAAAAATGGTACTGGGTGGTCTTTGTGATCAAAGACCATCGATTAGTTATTATGAGCGTTGACCTTTTGACCCTGTGTTTCATAGTGCGTTGATAAACCTTGTGCATGGTGCAATTTTTTAGATGGACAAGTCATGGCTATATATCGATAGAGTAAAACCCGAGTTTGCAAAAGGGTTGACAAACCTTCAAAGAATATGCACGACAATTCCTAACCGGTGAAGGTACGGTTCGTTGTCCATGCGCAAAGTGTTGTAATACCACTTTGCAAACTTTAGATGAAATGTATGATCACTGTTATTCTTGGGGGTGGTCACGTGGGTATGATACATGGTTTTTGCATGGTGAAAGCGAGCAATCATCCCGTAAACGTGCACGAAGACCCGAAATTGTTGTTGAATCCGAGACGAAACGGGACCGCTTATTAATGATTTTATGGGTGGAGACCCGGAAGAAGAAATCTTACAACCAGAGGATGATGACAAGTATGAAGAACTCATCTCCGCATTGCATGAACAAGTTTATCCGGGATGCGAAAACTCATCGCTCTTGAAGTTTTTAGCGGACTTAATGCACATCAAAGTGTTGTATAAGTGGCCAAATGAGAGTTTTGACGTTCTTTTAAAGAAATTGAAAGAAGTTCTTCCTAAAGGGTCAAATTTACCTGATTCATTCTACAAGGCAAATTCTCTTACGAACAAATTGGGCCGGGGTATGAAAAAATCGATGCATGCTTGTACGATTGTTGCATTTACTATAAGGAAAATGCTAACTTACGGTCATGTCCAAGATGCAAGACGACCCGTTATAAGGAGTCCAAAGGGATGAAGGTACCTCACAAAGTGCTTCGCTATTTTCCATTAAAGAATTGTCTAAGACGTTTGTTTGCTTCCCGTCACACACAAACTCACCAATGACATGGCACAAGACGGGACGTTCTACCGATGAGGATGTTATGAGACATCCAAAGGATGGTAAGGAATGGAAAGAATTCGACGAGCAACATCCCGACTTTGCAAGCAGTAACCTAGAAATGTACGTCTCGGCCCTTGCTACGATGGTTTTTGTCCGTTTGGTACTTCTAGTCAAACATACAAAGATGTGGCCTCGTCCTAACACAAGTGTTGAATCCGGCACCATGGGTTGTCAACAACGAACCGTATAAGTATATGTGTTTACTTATCCCAGGACCATAATCTCCCGGAAAGGACTCGGACGTTTATTTGAGGCCTTTGATTGATGAATTGGAAGAACCGTGGTCAAAAGGGGTAGTTGTACGTGATGCTTCTACAAATACCACCTTTAGGGCCGCGAGTTGCCGTTATGTTTACCGTGAACGACTTTCCCGCCCGTAGTTATTTCTCGTGATGGAGCGGTCAAGGATATAAAGCATGTTTAACTTGCAATGATGACACACCTTCGGTAGGGTTAGATAGTAAGATTGGATATGTTGGACATCGTAGATGGCTTCGGGAGGACCACCCAATGCGAAGGAATAAGGGATTTAATGGAGAAATCGAAACATTAAGCCGTCCACTTGAGAAAACCACGGAGGAGGTTATGCACCAAATTAGTAACCTACCCGATGTTTGTCGTGTAAACACAAAGAGTATGGTGGTAAAAATATTAAGCGTCCATAATCTTGTTTGAATTGGAGGAAAGACACCATACTTAATAGGTTGCCTTACTGGGGATCGAAAAAACTCAAGTACAATCTAGATGTTATGCATATTGACAAAAAGGTCTGTGACAGCATATTGAATACGGTATTGGATGTTGATGGAAAGACCAAAGACACTATCAAGGCACGTAAGGATCTGGAAAAAATGAACGTCCGACATGAACTACATCTGACTCGGCTGGCCAATAATAAGTTTTTAAAACCGCGAGCCTTGTTCACATTGTCACAATCAGATCGGACAAAATTTTACCAATTCTTATTACATGTTAAGTTTCCGACGGTTTTGCGGGAAACCTACGAAAGAATTTTTGTGGAAAAGACAAATTGACCGGCCTAAAATCTCACGATTGTCATATCATACCGCAGATCGTTACCCGTCGGGCCGCGTAAGTTTTTGAAGAAAGAGATTTCGATACAATCACCGATCTAAGTGATTTTTTCGTACTAATTTGTGCACGCACGTTGAGGGTTAGTGAATTGGAGAAAGCAAAAGAGAAGATCCTGGAAATCTTGTGTACACTGGAAACTATATTCCCCCCGGCATTTTTTGATATTCTAATACATGTGATTATGCACTTGCCTGAAGAGGCGATTAGGGGTGGACCAGTTCATTTGAGATGGATGTACCCAATCGAACGTTATTTGGGTAAGCTGAAAAAGTACATTAGGAATCGGGCAAAGCCAGAAGGATCGATTGCAGAGGGATACCGGTCTAACCAAACCTTGACATTTATCTCATTGTATTTCTCGGGATTATAGACAAAATTTAATAGGCCCGAAAGAAACTGGGTTGAGAATGAAGATGCAATTAAGAACAATATATCTGTCTTCAAGACTCCTTTTCGATCAATGGGGGCAAAAACAATCTTGTCACTTGATGCTGTTGAGAGAGAGAAGATAGAGTGGTATGTGTTGCAAAACTGTGCTGAGATCGATAAATACCTCATGTAAGTGGCAAAACTGTATTGACAAAATATTTAGTTTTTAGAATTTCAATGAACCTAAATATTCTATACTTCTACATGTATGGCTCGTAGAACATCGTGCATATCTAGCAAGGACTTGCACATTACAGATGCTAGAGAAACAACACCGTGCAACCTTCCGTAAATGGTTCTACTCTAAGGTACAGATGGTGTCACATTTATTATGTAGGTGAACATTTATAACCATTATACGAACTCTTATGTATGTATACTACCTACACAGATGGTGTCACAACATCGACATGATCGCTCACACTTGAAAGCCCAACTATTAGCATTGTCCACTGGCTCTTTTTCCTCGGTGCAAATCGTTCAGAGTTGCGTGATGAACGGTGTTAGATTCAATACAGAAAAGCGAGATAGCTCACGTATAACTCAAAATAGTGGGATTGCTGTCAAAGTGCCAGAAGACACTATGTGGTATGGGGTTTTAAAAGACATTTATGTAGTAGGTTATCCACGGGAGAACAATGTTGTTCTTTTCAAATGTACATGGTTCGACACTAGCCCGAATAAGAGGGGTGTCAGAGTGTATAAGAATAGAACAAGTATAAACACTAAAAACACATTTTACGAAGATGAGCCATTCATTCTTGCTTCACAAGCCGAAAAAGTCTTCTACATAGATGATTTGTATAATGGATCCGGTTGGAAAGTTGTTGAGCATTTCCAACACCGTCATATCGTAGAGGCTCCAACTATTGACACCAATGTTGTTGATGATTTGGTAATTGACGAAACAACGCACGCAAATTTCCAACTTTTTGTTCAACTTCCACGAGCGGATGAAGCCTTATACATGAGTGCAAATGAGATAGAATCGCATGAACATGATGACAATTACGATGATGATGTTGATAACGACATCGATGCTGACAAATATGCTTCGTCAGATGATGAAGATGTTGATAACGACATCGATGATGACGTGACATACGACCCGAACGCACCAAATGATGGTGAATGATTTGAAGCTATGTAAACCTATCAAACGAGTCATTTTTGTGATGAATGTTGTCTCTTGAATATCTTATTTGTAATGAAACACTGCTTGTTTAGTTTAAGATTTGGATATGTAAACCTATCAAAACTAGTCATTTTTTAATGAATGTTGTCTCTTGTATTTCTTATTTGCAACGAAACACTGCTTGTTAGTTTAAGATTTGGATATGTAAACCTATCAAACTATTTTTTTAATGAATGTTGTCTATTGTATTTTTTATTCACAACTAAACACTGTTTGTTATATTTGGATATTAAAACACTAGGCCTAACCCCGATTGTTTTATTCAAAAGTTATTTACATGGCTTGTGCTGGGTCTGCCGGTGGTTCGCGTCCACCACATCAAAATCCGAATAGGATACCGGCTGATTGTGAGAACGGTATGTAATATTCTTTTTTTTTCATTCTATTCAAATTTTATAATTACCGTTGTACATTTTTTCATTCTATTCACATTTTATTGCAGATGAGTATCCTGACCAATTCATCGTTGAAGATGCCGAATTGGAGGCCTTGGAAAGCCGTAAGAAGAGAGGGCAACGCGGCATCGCAAGGGGCTTTCCCTTGAGAAAAAAAAAAGAAACAGGGGGTAAACAAACTCCCAATAGTATGGCATCCACGATTTCCTAAAATGCGGAATGATGTTGGAAAATACCACGGAAAACTATCATCCGCTTTAGGAAAGGCAATAAGATGCCATATTAGACCTTATTTTCCAACTTGGCGGGATGTTGATAAACAATCGAAAAATTTACTCTTCGAGGAGATGAGGGTGCGTATTTTTATAATTAACACTTCCAAGTTGTAAATATATATATATATATATATATATATATATATATATATATATATATATATATTGTTTTTCGTGCACATTTTGATAATATTGAACCTGAACATCGGCACGCCGTGCTTGAGAGCGCCGGCGTTTTGTACAAAAGATGGAAAGGAAGGTTAAGCACGTATGTAAAACAATGGGAACAAGATCATGGGGACAATGAAGTGTCTTGCCCACGACATCGAGATGTCCTATTGGATGAGGATTGGGACAAGTATTTAGATTATTTCTATACACCTGAGTTTCAGGTAAATCAATAATCGATAGGTCTATATAAATTATCTATCTTGTGTATATGACTTTTGTTCTTCCTTTTAAACAGGAGAAATCAGAATTGAATACCCAAAATGCTCGTGGAAACAAGAAAGGCACACACGGGCGAAAGACTATCGACCAACGCCGTTATCAAGGCATACAAGATGTAAGTAACGTAAACACACGAAAACAAAAAATACTTTGATAACTAATAACATTTATATCTTTATATTTTTTATATTTTAATTTTAATAACTAATAATATGTATTCTTATTTGAAAGAATGATACGGTTATCGGCGAGAATGTCATTGAGCGTGATCCCATAGATCTATGGGCGGAAGTGCGTCGACATGCGGATGGGACATGGGTTGATGCTCAAGCCGAAGATGACCATGTAAGTGATCGATATTTTTTTCTATATATATATACATACATACACAAGCTATACATATAAGTGATATTTTATATATATATATATATATATATATATATATATATATATATAGCTTTTGACATACTTTTATTATTTGTGGTATAAATGTAGAGAATGTTGGAGTATTATCGCTCCATCATCGCTCCAGACCCCGAAGAAAGCCGACTCAAGAAGAAGAAGATATGATTTTTAGTAGTGCGTTGGGAGAGAGGCGCGACTACTATATTGGATGCGGGCCTCGGATGGCCATTTCACGAGCATCAGGATCGTCCATACCATCCTCATCCAGTTGTGCCACTTCATCATACCGTGATTTGAAGTAGATGGATCGAAGAAGAAGTTGGCAAAGTTGGAAAAAGCCAAAATGAAACAAAAGACTATGCTAGACTTCTTTTTCGCCCACTACAACAAAACAAATAATACAACGTTAGGCATAGATGATGATGATGATGATGATGATGGTGATGAGGATGGTGATGAGGATCAGGGCGATGGTACACACGATGGATCACAAACATAACTTATAACTTTGTTTTAAATATTTTGTTGGTTAACCGTACGTTACGATGGAATTTACGATTTTCATATTATTATTATGTTTATTCATCCCCTAGCTAGTAGTTTTGGTTCATTTGGATGATTTTTGGTTCATTTGGATGATTTTGTTATTCATGTTAATGCTGCGTTTCGATTTTTCGGCTAAAAAAAAAAAAGGGACGACATTTGTCGTCCCTAAATCCCCAGAAAATTATTGCCGATCATTAGGGACGACATTTGTCGTCCCTAATATTATTATTATTTTTTTAATATTCCATTTTCGGAAATTAAATTAAATTTATCGTAAATTTTTTAGAGACGACAATGTCGTCCCTAATAAAAATTAAATTATTTAATTTGTTTTTTGTGAAATAATATAAATTAATTTCGGCATTTAATATTAGGGACGACATGTCGTCCCAAAAAATAAACGCCACGTCAGCGTTGAATAAAAAATTTGCCACGTCAGCAATGGATCTTTAGGGGCGACATGTCGTCCCAAAAAAAAATCCTCCTATTTTTCGAGACGAACCTTTAGGGACGATACATTAGGGACGACATGTCGTCCCTAAATGTAAAAGCGGGACGACAATCGTTTATTAGGGACGACATTTTGTCGTCCCAGAAAAGCGTAATTGTAGTAGTGTTAGTCCTAATGATCAGGTGAAAGATGATGCTTATGGAAGGTTTCCTTTGCTACTACGATAGGAACCATCATATAAGTAATGCTAGATGTTCATAGTTCATTAAGAGTCATGAGCAAGTATGAAAGTAAATCTGGTAAATGTCGAGAATATCCTTAAGCAAGTTAAGGATGGTTTCTTAGTTTATTGAAACTTGGAATCAGATAAATATAGTTATACAGACGTACATCCTGAGTCTTATGAAGGCGAGTGGGAGTTACAGTCTGGGTTTGCAGTCACTTTGATTAAGTGATACAATGAGTTGGAAATGTTCTTGGCTATGGGTCGCTGTAAATTCTACAACTTAGCCAAAGCACAATAGTGCCCTTGGAGGCGCAACGGGAGCAGTACATGAGTCTAGAAGGTTCATTCTTGAACCTTGTACGGTTCTTCCACCTTTTCTATATAGCTGATATAGTAAGTGGATTCATTGCTTGAAGCAAGGACCAGGGTCTCGTCGGAGATTCATGTGTGTGTTGAGGCGGTTCCTTTGACTTGGTCATTTGGAGCATGATATGAGGATAGTCTAAGTCCCCATGGATAGCGATCCGTTCACGGCTAGGGCTGGTTGCGAGTATTGCATGAGATTCTTGTGTTTCAACTTGGTCTTGTGTGTGCGAGTGATTGGTTTTAGGCCAAGTGGGAGATTGTTGAAATAGTGTCCTAAACCCAATCGGGTTGGACTGGATCCGACCGGGTCGGATCATTTCTGCTATTTCATTATGTTAATACATACATTAAATGGCTTTTCTATTGTCATACATTTGTTCTTTTAAAAAACCAATTATGAATTGTTATATGATAACGTCCTTAGTATTAAACTGTGATAGAGAAACCATGATAGACGATTATGGTTGATAAGATCTCTAATCAATTTAATAAGTTTGATACTTAAATGTCTCTAGGCTGATGTACTATTAAATAGGGAATTGATAGCACGAACAGGCTAGCACGTATTAGATGTCTTCTGTCTTTAAGGGCAGGGATAGATCTATTCTATCGAAGTGTAGAGACACTTGGACTATACGTGGACGTGTATTAGAGAATGTGTATATTAGACTGACCCACTTACACTGTTAAGTGTCACACTATGTGACGGTTGTGTAATTATCCTTAGGACCGGAGTCTTCATAGCATCACGGTGTGGATTGTCATGCTTTGATACTATTGAGGTTTCCTCTAGCCATGGGGCGATCATGCGGTAGTGATTGGGTGTGATACTGAAGCATGTGGAGTATACATGTTTGGTCGTCTGGGAATCGCGTACCCTATCAGTAGGGGTGAATATCCGAAAGGGCCTTCTTATAAAGAATGTCTTACTCTTGTGAATCTTTTCCAAGTGGAAGTAAATGAGTTATTTCGAGAGAGCATGATATCCAGATTATAAGATACGGTCGTTGATGTTTGACACTCGACAAACGACCATATGGATATTATTACAACGATAAGATTCTATTTACACGGTAACCGTTTCACATGAAAGGTAGTAGTCATTGGATTTGACTCTTCCGATGATTAGGGGTCACGGTGTGTTGCTAGACGCTATCCCGTGATCGTGGGCATGAAGGGTATTTTTCGTAATTTATACTTTGTGTGTACGGCCAACATATTCGGAAGCCTATCGGGTCACACACATATGAACATCAAGTCGGATTAAAATATTGTTATAGTTGATAACCAAATAAGGAAGAATTTATCTCATACTATTAATGTTATAGTGGTAAATTAATATTGTGGTATTTGTTTATTATGAATAAATATAATATAAGATATTAATTATGTTGATTAATTAAATATACACATAATGTATGTGTATTTTTTTGAAATATATATGTATATACTAGTAGGAAACCCGTGCGATGCACGGAGAACGTTAAATTTAAAAAGTAAACATCGAAGAAAAATTACATGTTATGTAAAAAGGTTGTGTTTAAATAGATGGAATGACAATCTATTAATAACCAATATATGGCTTTTGTTATGTATATAAATAATGAAATGATATGTGTTTTTTTTGGATGTGTGCAACGAAGCACACACGTGAATTGTTTGAATGAGTAAATGATAACACGTGATGTTGACATATGACCTTCATCTTGGATATTATGATCTGGAAATGCAGGAACAATTTCAGCGCAATCCGAATCGGATGAATGGAAATCAAGTATAAATAAGACAATAAGATACAATAATTTAAGGTAAATAGAATTAATGTGATTTAGCTATACGGATTAACGATTTAACTATAAGGATTACAGTAACATACAAAGATTACATGTAATAAAAATGTCAACAAACTGCATTAAGGAAGAAAGCATGAAGGGGAACATCGTAGACTCATCATCTGAAATAACGACACGTCGCCTTTTGGAGCCAATTGGTTGGTAAATGTACGAGTCCATACCGTGGGAAATAGGTTTGAGTACAGTAGTAGGTGTTACGTGATATTCTGAAAGAGATGAAAATTAAACAAAAATCTGTTTAAGTTCAGAAAAAGTAAGTATTAGGTATATTTGTTGAAGCAATTTAATGAATATATATTTTAATTAGATAATAAGTAAATTAAGTAAGTTTTTTATTATTTAATTAATTATGTGGTTGTATGTAATTAAGTTTAGTTAGTACATAATTATATAAGTTTGGTTATTAGTACATAAACATTTAAGTATTTGTAAGTAGTATAGTGATTTTAATTATGATATACTATGGATACTTGTTAAGTAGTTTGTTTAAATATGTGTATGTCACACTAAGAGTTTGATTTTATAAGTATGTGAAATGATATTTGTCATGACATAACTTTAATAATAATGTCACATATGAGTTTGTTATTACTACAATTTTTTGTTTTAATATCTTCCGGGTGTGGGTCGGGTCAATTGGCCTAGCGGGTCAATTGGCGGTTTTTAACTATGAAATATTAATATAGATATATATATATTATTATTATCAAATACTTAATTTTATTAAGGTGTGCCCTTAAACTTTTATTCGGCCCTTCGGCCTTTTGCCCAAACCATAAAACCAAGCCCATCTCCTTTTATGTTTCCAGCATTTTTCTAAATATTTTTATCTTGGCCCTTTAGCCCAACACCCCAAGCCTTTACATGAATATGACATTAATATATCAAAAAACCTGCTCCAGTATTGTAGTACATGAATTCTGCCGCCCCCCACTTCAATTTCCACCTCCTTGTGTATCCTCCACCCGTCCTTATCCTCCTCTCCTTGACTCCATTATCATTTCTGGAAAGAGTCCCTCTCCTTTATTGTTGTATTTCTCCAAATTGTCTCTTTTCTCTGATAATATGAAAAGCTTCCCTGCTATGTGAACCAAAATCATCTCATTTCTTCTTTCTGAATAGAAAGGAAGAACCTTTCGGTTCTATGCTCTTCTCTAACACATGAGTTAGCTCTCAGTCAAAGCTCCCTTTCTGTATACTCTGCAACTTGAGTATCAGAAACTCTCTTTCCTGCTGACCGATCCCGTTCTAGCCGTTCTGGTGCCTTGAAGGCGGTAGCATGAAGAAAGGTCGAAGCTTTATTGACTCTTCTGCAAACCTAAGGTCTATGACGAAGAAGACAAATGGTGAGGCCGGTGATGAGCTTTATCTGAGGCCAATTATGTTCGATTAACATCAACAAAGCATCCGTGAAGTCTCAATTTCCATTTCAGGGAAGTTTCATTTTCTTTTACTGTTTCTGTCTTATCCGAGTGCCAAAGATTTTCTCTTTCAGTGATTAGAATGCTTAATTGAATTGCATGCTTCAGATCTATGCCTAATATTTGATTTAGTTCTAAATCCGGATTGCATGTTCTTTTTGAAGGCTGAAATTTTGATTTACTCATTAAATTGAAATTTTACATAACTGAAATGTGTACTTGCTAAATCTGAAAAGTCTATGTTAAAGATGTGATCTTTAATTGAGTAAAATAGTTAATAAGTTAATGAATGCTTAAGGGTCTAATAAGTTCGTTAGAATTAGTATGCGTGATGATGACGATGATAAATTTGCAATTTGATTATTAGTGTTGGTTGAGGATGTAAAAGCTTGATGATGAAAGTAATGTATGAAGAGTTCTTTGTTGTATAATAATTCATTGTGTTCTTTCTTTTCAATTTCCATTCCAAGGGAATTTAGGTCTGTAATCTGTATTTGGGAAAGACATGACCAGTTGGTCTGTCAGAGAAGAAGAAAAATTTAAACGGAAAGAAGAAGATAAATAGAAGGGCAGTTATGTCTTTTTATAACTTTAATTAAAAAGTTTCCCTGGCTTTAATTTTGTAGCTCTGTTCATACCAGCTCCCTTAGGGTGGCTGTAGTGGCTTGTTTTTAGACTCCCTTTTATTGACAACATCCAAAAAATAGATTAAAGTTAAAACAATTAGATGTAATAGATCACTTTTTCCGAAACTATTCATTACCCCCGTCAACTTTGCAGTCGTAAAGTGCAAGCATTGGTCGATGTCCATGAAGTCCAAACTTAACCTCAAAAAGGGTGTTATCACTTTCTCTGTCATAGCTTGGCCCACCATTTTCCTACTTTATCATATAATAATAATTAAATAGTATCTAAAAAATAATTTTCTAATAAATGTCAGTCTACTTTTCCTAGAAACCATTACGGCAAACTTTTTTTTAGTATTTACAGTTGAGCCTATTTAGTATTTACATGAAATTTATGCTTGAAAATATATCGCGACAGGTGTGTATGTTTGTTAAACTGTTATGAGATTAGTATGAGGGAGAGTAAATGGTAGCATAACATGTTGGTAAGGGAAAGTAAGTTGCATTATTGAAAAATGAATGCGTAGGAAGTAGTTATACTGGAATGAGTTGGTGCCGGTTAGAGAGCAAAAAATACCAAAAACAGAGCAGGAAGATGTATCTGCAACGGAAGGAAAAAGTTATGTGTCATGAATGTACCAACTGTGTTTATTTGTAGGCTGTACATGTTGCAAGAGGTCTTGAATATTGAGCAACTGCTGCAGGGGGGAGTGATAGTTGATGCTAATGTTGGAAGAAACGGTGAAATATTGGAATGATCATCCCGTGTATTGTAAATGAGAAGAAAAAGATTGTAAGTGATTAAGAACTCACCAGTGGCTGTATTGTGGAAGTAATTCAAGTGATATTTGTGAGGTGTAATGTGTATTAGTGAGTGTTTAAAAGGGGTTATGGCATAAGTTTTGAGAGTTGTGCGTGGAAGAGTGGGGTAGTGGGAAGGCAGGAGGTTGTTTTGGGTTTTAAGTTTTATTTATTTGTTTTTTTATAAATAAAATTCCCAGACGTGGAAGAGTGGGATAGTGTGAATGTTTAGTTTTTTTTTTGTTTTTTAATATACTCCCAAACGTGGGTTAGAAATTGTATGAATTAGTTTTATTTTTTTATTTTTTAATATACTCTAAACGTGGGTTAGAAATGTGTGAATTAGTTTTATTTTTTATTTTTTAATATACTACACGTTGTTTAGAAGGTGGCTTTTGTTTTATTAATTTCCCGGACGTGGCTTAGAAGTTGGCTTTTGTTTTATTAATTTCCGGGTTTGGGTCGGGTCAATTAGCAAAAAACAGGTTAATTGGCGGTTTTTTACTTAGAAATATTAATATAGATATATGATATACATGTATTTTGTAAATTAATTAATCATGGTATTATATTAATTAAAGAATATTCCGGATGCCAATTAATTTGGATAAGGGGCGCAGTTTTCATATGTATTAGATACATTTGAGTTGTGCAATTTAATTAATAAGATTATCATAATATTAATATTAGATATTAATTGATTTTGGAAAAATAGATTTATGGTAATAAGATAAATATATATTCAATATAAGATATTGTCAATATATATCTTAGGAAAAATATTTAATATAAGATATTGAATATTAATGAGATAAATCAATTAAAGGGATTTTCCTTATTTTATTAGGAAAATGTTTTCTTTCTCCCTGATCTACTAGGAAGCTAATCCCAAACAGATTGGGAGACATAAGTGACGTCACTCACCCTATATAAGAAATGGGTTGGCTAGCTCTTTTGATCGTCATAATTCCAAGAGCTAATAGTTCTTGTGAAAAAATAGAGAGCTTCTTCCGGAGAGATTTAGAGAGAGAGAAAAGGCTGGTCTATCAACCGGATTTTTCTAGTAGCAATCCATGATAGGATTCCGGCGGGCTGTTCGTGTGGATCACCGGTAGAGGCCGAACGCTTGGGCGGCTCGGTGCATCGCTACTCTCTTTAGACGGTCAAAGCGTCGATCTTTTAGATCAACCAAGGTAACCGTCTACTAGCTTATTTGTTTATTGCTTAAACGAAGTCAATCCTGGTTAAAAGGAAATAAATTTTAAATTGCACAGCGTTCCCGCATAGATTTCCCAACAGTTTGCACACTGAAAGAGATGTTTTTTGAGTACAAGGCTGTTGAGGGCGAACAACTCTTTATGGGAAACTCTGCTTCTGCAAAGGCTGAAGGTGTGGGAAAGGTCATACTGAAGATGACTTCTGGCAAAGAACTTACACTAAAAAAATGTGTTGTATGTTCCTGACATGTGCAAGAACCATGTTTCTGGTGCTCTTCTAGTGAAGAATGGATTCAAGATGGTCTTTGGAGGGGGTACTTGGTAGATGGTATGTTCAAGATGAATGAAATGACTGTTGTAACCCAAAACTGTTGTGCTAAAAAAGGCTAATAAGATGACTACTGCTTATGTTTACTTGCTTGTGTCTTCTTGTTTGTGGCATTATAGATTAGGACATGCTAATTATAAATCGATTCGAAAGATGATGAATCTATATTTAATCCCAACGTAAAATTTGATCCTAATCACAAATGCCAATTATGTGTTGAAACTAAGTTAGCTAAACCACCGTTTCCAACGGTTGAACGGAACACGGAACCTCTAGATTTAATTCACACTGATCTATGTGACTTAAAATTTTTGCAAACTAGAGGCGTTAAAAAGTACTTTATTACTTTTGTTTATGATTGTACCGGATATTGTTATGTTTATCTGCTGAGAAGCAAATGCGAAGCTCTTGAAGATTTTAAGGATTATAAGAATGAAGTTGAGAATCAACTTAGCAAACGGATAAAGAATGTCCGTAGTGATCGTGGTGGCCAATATGATGCACCGTTTAATGAGTTTTGCTCTGGCACCGGCATCATTCATCAAACGACAGCACCATAGACACCTCAATCAAACGGAATTGCTGAGCGCAAGAACCGAACTCTAAAAGAGATGATGAATGCTATGTTTATTAGTTTGGGTTTACCTCAGAACTTGTGGGGGGAAACTATCCTCTCAGCAAATTCCATTCTTAATAAGATCCCTTCTAAAAAGAAAGATGAATCCCCTTATGAATTATGGAAAGGTCACAAGCCTAACTACAAAATCATGAAAGTGTGGGGGTGTTTGGCTAAGTTGAAAGGTAAACCAAAGCAAGTGAAGATAGGACCTAAAACCATTGATTGTTAATTCATTGGATATGCTCTCAACAGTAGTGGCTATAGGTTTCTAGTACATAAATCGGGCGTCCCTGATGTACATGAAAATGTCATCATCGAGTCTAGGAATGCTGTGTTCTTTGAGGATATATTTCCCTTTAAGGAGAAAGAGAAACAAGAAGCAAGCATAAGCAAGCGGACTTATGAGTCTGAAGAGGAGGGTGATCCTCAAGAACCTAAGGACCTCGTCGTAGTAAGAGGGCTAGGACTTCCAAGTCCTATGGTCCCGATTTTTGACCTATATGGTAGAAAACGAACCTAGGACGTATGTTGAGGCTATGTCTACTCCAGAAGCTCCTTTATGGAAAGAGGCTATAAATAGTGAAATAGATTCCATCATGCAAAACCACACTTGGGAGTTGTTTGATCTTCCGCCGGAAAATAAACCACTCGGGTGCAAGTGAATCTTCAAGAATAAGTTAAAGGTTGATGGTTCTATCGATAAGTACAAGGCTAGGTTGGTGGCCTAAGGGTTCCGACAAAAAGAAGGCCTTGACTTCTTTGATACTTACTCACCAGTTATGAGAATCACTTCTTATAAGGGTTCTCATTGCTATAGTTGTTGTCAATAACCTCGAAATCCATCAAATGGATATGAAGACTGCCTTCTTGAATGGTGAGTTGGAAGAAGAGATTTACAAGAAACCACCCGAATGGTTTGTTGTTCTAGGGTAAGAGAGCAAGGTGTGTATACTCGTTAAGTCTTTGTATGGGCTTAAACAAGCTCCAAAACTGTTGGTCCATTGAAAAGGCTTTGATTAAGTTTAGAGGGGGGAGGGGAGGGGGTGAATAAACTTAACACTTAAAACTTTTTGGAGTTAACAAACTCAGCAACTTCAGCAGCCTGCTGATACTTCAGTAGTCTGCTAACTATTGAACTTACTGAATTTGTGCAGCGGAAATATATCAAAAATTAAGCCTTATTACTTGTTGTTAAATATGATACCAAGTATTAGATACTCAATAGTGTATGTGTGTGAATTCAGTTGCTAGATTCAGTAGATTGATGTGTTAGATAAACTAAGTGCAGAATATAAATGCAGAAAGTAGTAGGCAAATTTTATAGTGGTTTCAGGTGGTGTAATCCTATCAGTCCACTCTTCTCCTGTGATGTTGGAGGAAATTCACTAGAGATATTTGATGTAGCTGTTACAAAGATTCCTATGTTCCTTGTCCTTCACCAATAACAATGGCTTCACAAACTGAACACTTGGAACAGGTAGGATTGCTGCTCCAAAGTCTTCCACTGGTCCTTGAAGGGTAGGATTGCCTCTTCACCAGCTCCACCACAAACTGTAACATCCCGACTTTTTGTAAAAGGGTAAAATAGTCATTGGGCGTATTTATTACGACCTAATTATTATTTGTCCATTTATCTAATTAAAAAGGATTTAATTAAAAGGATTTAGTTATTTAATTAATGGGTTTAATTAAATGGCTATAAAGAGAAATAATCCCAATTGTTTCTCATAACCTACACACGCATATTTCTGAAAAAAAGAGAGGATGGAACGGCGCTGAAGAAGAGCAACGCAGAAGCAGAAAACGAAATAAAAGGAAGAACCGTGTGATCAATCCGTTCATCTGTTCAAGACGCCGCAGGAGAGAAAAGTGATCAGCGCGAGGAGACGCAACTTCGGAAAATAACATCTCTCAATCTCGTAAGTTTTCAGTTTAGCCCTAGTTTTTGGTATTCGTAGAGTTCGATTCTTGAAAAATTCGTATCTTTTAATCCGTAGCTCTGTTTCGCAGCCATGAGTAGTCAAAACGATCATCTTGAAGCGTAGAATGATCTAAAAATAGTTTTACAGCAGTAAACCCAGGTAATCTTCAGTTTTACAGGATTTTTCAGTTTCGTTTTTCTGCAAAGAAATAGGATTTTAGGGTTTCTTGTTGATCACATAGGTTTTGGGGTTGAGGATCAACAGTTGTTGCAGCAGCTTGGCGTTTTGCTTGCCGTTTTGCTGGCAATTAAGGTAAGAGGCTTTTCCTATGATTCCAATTATCGTTTATAAGGTTTAGATCAAGTTTTAGGGTGTTTAGATGATAGAAAGATGTGTCTTTTCGTTGATCAATGATCATCGATGCTCTGATATGATTAGATATAATTTTCTGTGTTTTACTATGTTTAATTCGATGTTAATTAGGTTAGAAACGATTCAGAAATCGAGTTGTGATGATTTTAGCGTTTTGGGAAAAACCCAGGCAGACGGGCGTCTGAGACCCTAGTAGCTCAAACAGGCGTTTGTGTTAGGTGTGATGCCCGAAAGACAATTTTGTAATTGTTTTATTTAATAAATGAAATGATATTGTTATTCATATTTATTATTCTCATATTCACCGATGTGACAATAGTAATTACACTACGGAAAACCCTAAAGTATATCGTTTATGTAATCACTTAACTCGGTGTATGGTATATACACGGGAGGATTGAGTTAGTGAAGATGTACTTAAAATACAATTAGCCCGTAGTGAAGTTAATCGAGAGTATCGGGTCTCTCCTTTAACGTGCTATTAATGCGCCCGTAACACAATAGGTGTGATTGTCTTATCCGGACTTTCGGTTAAGAGAACCTAATGGGGCATTTATATATGATAGATATATCATATATGGCCGGACCGATTTGATTAGAGTTCACGATATAATTCCGTAATCGAGAATTCTTATCGAATCAATGGATGATCATATTTATGGATATATCTTAATCCCGAGGTGATCACGCTCAACCGCTTGAATCGTATGAAGTTTGACTTGACGGTTAAGGATTACACCGAGTCCGTGGTCCGAATTACCCCATCTTGGCATTGTACCGGATTGAGTGAGTAGTCCGTGTTATCACGATACGGAATCCATTCCTTCCATTTACGGGAAGTAGATAGACAGCTTCCCTTATTTGTTAATCCTAGAAACCGATCGATCCATGGAGTTCATATTACACCGATTAGCTACCTAGTGAGTTGTATGAATTAATTGATCACTAGGGGGTTAATGGTAAATAAGGATAAGAGGTTCTAGAAAGGGTTAACGGTAACTTCCCAATTTGTCTATGGAGGATTAATCCATATGTAATGATTATATCAATGGACGCTTATTATTATTCTCGTGAGGAGATAAATATAATCTTATAATCGGAGGAGTGTAGTCACGGGATTATGGTGGCATATTCCTGTGATTGATTTATCGAATATAATTATTCTGTTCGTAAGATAATTATTTATTTGATTTATCGGAGCCGCTGATTATTAGTCCATGCTCCCCGACGTGCCTCCTAATATAGCATAGCTATTCTCGGACGTCGAATCCTAATAATATTAATTTAGTTCTTGTTGGACTTTATTAAAACGATATGTGAATTAATTGTTTAGTGGACTATTTAATTAGTTGGGCTAAATAATTAAATATGTGGAAAAGACATTTTCCATAATCTTGGCCCAATTATTGTGTTATGGCAAAATTAATATTGACTAGGTCAATAGTTGTAAATTTCGCCCCTTGCTTATTATTATGGTACAAGAAATTATTTTCTTGTGTATTAATAAGACATGTGCATAAAATATTTATTGGATAAATATTTATGGTAAGAAATAAAGATAAATATTATTCTAGATTTGTTCTAGAATATTATGGAATTATCTTTTATTTAATGGGATTATTATAATTGATTTTGTATTAATTATTAAATTCTTGGAGGTTAAGTTTTACTCTCCTATATAAAGAGAGTTCTCCCAAGCCTTAGACACACAATTAAATTCGACTTCTCACCTCTTAGAGAGAAGAAGGAAAAATTTCGGCCAAGGGGTTTAAGGGGAAAATCTTGGAGATTTTTCCGGGTAGCATATCGGAAGGATTCGAGACGAGGATTTCCTTCCACCGGGAGTTGCTTGGATCACACGTACGGAAGATCGTGGTGCTCTTCACATCTTCTTTCTTTTCTATTGCGGTTCTTCAACTTGGATTTTGAGATCCAAGAGGTATGTTCTACAACCCCTTGTAGATATAAATCTAGTTATTTTATTACGTGTAATTTATAGATCTAGATCCTTAAATCGCTTCCGTTGCGGATGGTATTACTAACAGTGGTATCAGTCGCCATGGTGATCTATATTTATACGTATAAAATATTAGATCTAGGAGTGGTAAAACATGTAGATTTTTTGTCCCAATTTTTTTTCTTGGGGCCGATGCATGCATATTTTTTTATGTTATGAATGTCTTGGTTGAAGAGATGGATTGGGGTTGGTACTGTTTACTCGTTAGATCTATTGTAGCTCCTTTGTTTAGTAACAATTGAGCATAGGAATTGTATTTTATTTATGTCAATTTTCGAAATTTATATGTAAAAGTAGCATCTTTTATTGTAATTTTGAATATACGGGCTAGAAAAGATGAAGATCTTGCTGGAAAATTGAATATCAAGGCGAAACCCAAGGTATGAACGAGGAGAAACGGATAAAATTTTATTAAAAACTGCTACAGGACTTTCTGCGACGCTGAAAAGCGTCGCTATAAGTCCTGTTTATAAATAAATGCATGCGGCTAGGGTTTAATAATGGGGCTGCATGTAAAATTTTTTTTTTAAACCTAATTTTTTTTTTTTTCATACTGCCGTTTGGCAGAAAATGGAAAATATTTTTTTTGGAAAATAAACAAAAAAAAAAAAAAAAAAATTATTTTTTGGAAAATAATTTAATGCAGCCGCATAAGCATAATAACAATTTTATTTTTTTTGGATTAATTATAATAAATTGGATTTATTTAATTAAAAAGGCCTTCTCTCCTCTCGGGTGTTCGTGGTTCGTGATCCGGCGGTTCGAGTTCAAGATTCGAAGATCAAGACTCGAAGACATAGATATGTAATTTATTTTTCCTAGGATAGATTAGATACGGGGGTACCAACAATCCATCTCGGTGTTTAAATTTTCCGCAATTTATTTTTTATGTGTTTGATCATAAAATAGATATAAAATCGGAATTGCCATGACATGCATCATATCATAAATCCACTCCATGCATACATGTAGAATTTTAATTTTGGTAATTAAAATAGGCATGTATACAAACTCGTGTAATTAGTTGAAATTTAATTAATACGTGGTAATTAATTAATTTAGTAACTAATTAAAGATCCGAGGACGGGTTATGAAATCGTTAAGCCTTTCGGTGTGTGTTCTCGGTGAACCGCCTTAAAGCCCAAACGAGATCACGTTTTCGATTCGTAGTGTCTACGAGATTGAATGATGGTAAAAGAACAATAAATCTTGGATAAAAACGGTTCGCCTATAGGTTGGGTGGTCAACTGAGCTAGGCTCGACCGACTTAACCCTCCTAGTGTGATGTATGCACGGGGGTCCGGCAAGACTAAGCTACACCGGCGAGCGGAGGGGTGATTCCTTCTTATCTCAACGGGGCTCTCTTGACCCGACTTCGTCCGACCGTCACATATGTTCCAACGAATAGGACGGGTAGGCTTGCCTACGTTACCGACACCATTCGGAATCCTTGATTTGATGAGCTTTTATGTTAACATCAAAAAGACGTGGTTAGTTAACCCACCACCACTTCCAAAATATTGAGTGGGAGCGGGGGGGGAGGCGACGCCCAACCCCACGGCCTCTACTATAGATACAAGTAAGTGAGAGAAGGGTGACGCCTCGCGGCGCTTTGATTTCGTCCCCCTACGGATGGTGTTCACCCCTATCAACATTCATGGCTTGGTCTCCGAAAGGATAGGATTTCTGGGTACTCGTCGGGTCACTGACCTATCCTACGACGGCACACTCGTGGCGTACCTAAGAGATCCGATATAGTAGGTCACACTCATAAAGGATATTTTTGGTAATATCTAGGCTAAAAAAGGAAGGTAGTCAATGAATAAAGGGATGTTCGATTCTCGTGGGATGTTTGATTCTCACAAGTTATTCATTGATGAGATTGTCTCGATTTAACCGTCATCTCTTTGACCTACCCTACGGCGGCACTGAGATGCGAGGTTAAAACCTTGGAATGGTAGAGTAGACTTAATTTTAGTTTACAATTCCTAAAATAAATATAGTAGTGTTAACTTGAATTAATATATGTCATTTTATTTACAGCATTATATCCCTTACTAAATTGCTTAAAATTTATAATTGACTAGTATTGACTTCGTTAAAAGTGGAAAGTAACTAGGACGTTGAACTAGTTAATCGATAATGCAATTAATTTTCGAAAGAGATATTTTCTCTTAAGCCTTTTAAAAACCATAGTGACATACAGGTATGTCATTAATGTCATTCGTGTCAAACGGAAGACAAACTTAGTTTGATCAAAGGTGATTTCGGACTTTGAAATTCTTCTAGTGAATTTTGAGTGTGTAGTAATTACACGAGTAATTTTCTAATTGAAAAATCGGAAAATCATGAAGTGTTACTAGTTGGACGATATTTGGAATCGATGAACTAGTGGGAGCTTTATGATTTGTTGTTTTTCTAGAACATTAGAAAAGTGTAACTGACTACACACGTAACCGTTCTAATTGAAAAACCGGAAAGTCATGAAATGTCGCTAGTTGGACGATATTTGGAATCGATGAACTAGTGGGAGTTCTATGATTTGTTGTTTTTCTGGAAACATTGGAACTATACGATTTTTCTAATCGAAAAAATCGGAAAATCATAAAAATAAAGCATTGCTCGTTAGACGGTATTTGGAACCGATAAACTAGTGGGAGCTTTAATGTTATGATTTGTTGTTTTTTCGGTATATTAGAAAATCCGAGAAGTCCCGACGAGTAACACTCGAAATAGACATCCCACGGTTCAAGAGTAGTGTCTACTCAAACGAACCGCCGGTTCAAGATCGTTTCCATTCACGGAAAGTCAAGAATGGGAGAATATGTCTAAAAGTGTTAGTCACCTAAACCGAGAAAACTTTAAGGCCGAACCGAAAATTAATTAACCGAAAATCATAGGATAAGGACAAGTTGATTTTGGATCACCAACCTATGAATCCTTGGCGATTTTCTCGAGCTAAGTTCTTTGGAAGAACAAGGTAGCAAGTGCATTTAACGATTAAAAGAGTAAACAACGGCGCTTAATTTTAGCTAGAATAGTGGGAGTGATATAAGGAAATGAATCTCGGATTCAATCCTTGGATATCGCGGAAAAATTATTTTTCGTTTAAGATTCGTTGGAACGAATGGATTTACCTTATATTCGATAATTTGTTTGTCGTATAGAAAGTGAATATACCATTTGTAGTACGAATCCAAGACTCGGACTTTTGTTTGATAAAGTCAAAACCACTTAGAACCGCCGAAATATGTATATAAAACACATCTTAAGAACTATTAAAAGCAATTGGTTTCTATATTTAGATAAACGCTTCTTCATATTCCATAGTTAGTGCATAGTCCCTAAAAGACAAGACCTGAAGACTGGCTCAGGGTGATTCCTTTCTCCCAGTCTGGTTATATTGTCTCAAAGGTTCAATGACTAAGTTTCCTTTCAATCGGGAAAGGATAATGGTTATAAAGAAGTAACATAGCTTGTTTATGACGATCTTCGGGGTCCGATGAAAGATACGAGCTAGTAGGAGCTTCCGAGTAGTGACTTCTTGTCTGATAACTATTCAAACACTCCGGAAAGTTTATCCAAAATATTTTGAGGTTTCTCTGGTTTTCAACAGAGATAGAGTATTCTATATCGGAATAGGCCATTCATAGTCCTCGAGACTGATGCTCAGCCTGCCTCATTGTGACATGTTCTCACTAAGTGAGAAACCGTTAAATTGCCTTACATAGTTTTAGATGTGCTACAATACATCGCTTAACTCAATAAAGATATTGGAAGCGAAATAACGGTTTACATTGAAATGTAAGACCGAGAAGTCTACATAGAATATGCTTTGGAATTTACGGATAAGGTGTGGATTCGGTTCACCCCACTTCCATAAATATAAGCATTTAGCACACGGTGCTTGAAGGTAGGTCCGGGAATTTCGCGAACACGTTCGGTCGTTGACCAATCGTTATATATCTTGTAGCATTGAGAAAAAGGTTTGTTATAAGATTCTTGAAATCGGGAAGGGACGCTTATACCGTTGCATCCTTCCGATAGAGTCCATGAACAATAAAACCTTGAACCTTGAAGTACGTTTACTCAAGGTAGTTACTAACCGATTAAAATCGACCACATCCAACATCGGTTGTTGGTGATAACACTAAATACTACTAAACTAGATCGAATTTCGATCCACCCGGTAAGCAAGTATGGGAGTATGGTTTATCCATTACCCATTACGGTTTCGCGGACTTTGTAGTCCGAGGATCGATTGATGACCTATGGCTCTTTTGTGAGCAAGATAGGATTCGATAATAGAGGTTGGTTTAATAGCCATAACCCCGTGAATGGAGTTCGGTACTCCAATTCGTTCATGCTCTTGTAGAACCACCCGAGCGTCTCGTGCCCAAAGTGGGAGTAATTGGATCTACACGGAAAAGAGTAGAATGAGTTCGGTATTGCATGATTTCGTTCAAAAGCGTAAAAATAGGGGTGATTCCCCGAGACTTTCTTGCCAAACAAACGGAGTCCGGATTCATTCGGAACAAAAGGGTATTGCCTTATGAACTTACGACAGATGACCGTCAAGGCTTATGTCCTTTTGTGGATAAAAAGCAAACCTCTCGGTCATTGGAAGTCATATATTTCTACAATATGTGGATTTGACCGTAATATTGATAAGTCTTTTGTAGACCGGATATCAATTTTAGTACAAGTAGTGAATATATACATACATTAGTGTTTGTGAAGGATAACACCGCACCGCTGGAATCAACATGGGTGTGTTATCTCGAAGTCGAATCCGACAATACCACAATTCTCTCGCAACAGAGATTTGGACAACATTCTTAAGAGTTTGACTCGGTCGAATTCATTAGAATCATCACATCGGTTTCCCATCCATCTTATTGGTTAAGATGATGCATCCGTGTATGCAACATTCAACGAGGAAGTTCTACCCTATGCCTCAGAATGACTCTCTAAATCTTCGGATCAAGAGAAATGGGATAGATTCTCTTTCTAGTAAGAGATGGTCATGTTATTGAACGTCAATTTTGATCGAATCTTAGATTCGGCGGTTAACAAAGCAAGTTTAGTATGTCCTTTAGTATCTTGAGAGAACGAGGAATAATATGCGGACATATTCATGTGTGAACTTGGATATGTGTGATACACTGATTTTGACTTTAAGTCAGATTGAGGATGATCGTTAAGTCGATCTCGGGCTCAGTGTTTACTCTTGTGTTGAAGCTATTGCCCGGAGGAATCCAAGCAACGCCAACTCGACTTTAACTAGTTGGGTGATTAGCGGCTTTTGTAGTAGCTAGAGAGGCGATATAGCTTAAGGATTTCCTTTTCATATCCGGGAGTGATTCTAGATTTGGAAGCCGATACCACATCATTGTGCAAACGATGAAGGGGTAGCTTATAGGATTTTCGAAATCACTAGAGGTCAAAAGCATATTGGGAAAGTACCACATGATTAGATGGACCGGTAACGTTTCGATTCTACGGATCGTCTCGAGCCGACAACCTGACTAATCATTAAGACCCATGACATTTAGATGTAGGTGCTCCCCGAGTCACTGACCTATCCTACGACGGCATACTCGGAGTGTACTTTGGAATCTGAAATGGTTATGATATGCTTAATGGGTACTAGAATACGGGATGGGTCTCCATTGCTTTAGAGCAAGTGGGAGATGTAGTTTGTTGTATTTTAAATAATAGGGTGTGCTCTAAAACAATTAATCACATGCTTTCGTGCAAGTGGGAGATTGTTAGGTGTGATGCCCGAAAGACAATTTTGTAATTGTTTTATTTAATAAATGAAATGATATTGTTATTCATATTTATTATTCTCATATTCACCGATGTGACAATAGTAATTACACTACGTAAAACCCTAAAGTATATCGTTTATGTAATCACTTAACTCGTGTATGGTATATACACGGGAGGATTGAGTTAGTGAAGATGTACTTAAAATACAATTAGCCCGTAGTGAAGTTAATCGAGAGTATCGGGTCTCTCCTTTAACGTGCTATTAATGCGCCCCGTAACACAATAGGTGTGATTGTCTTATCCGGACTTTCGGTTAAGAGAACCTAATGGGGCATTTATATATGATAGATATATCATATAGGGCTGGACCGATTTGATTAGAGTTCACGATATAATTCCGTAATCGAGAATTCTTATCGAATCAATGGATGATCATATTTATGGATATATCTTAATCCCGAGGTGATCACAATCAACCGCTTGAATCGCATGAAGTTTGACTTGACGGTTAAGGATTACACCGAGTCCGTGGTCCGAATTACCCCATCTTGGCATTGTACCGGATTGAGTGAGTAGTCCGTGTTATCACGATACGGAATCCATTCCTTCCATTTACGGAAGTAGATAGACAGCTCCCTTATTTGTTAATCCTAGAAACCGATCGATCCATGGAGTTCATATTACACCGATTAGCTACCAAGTGAGTTGTATGAATTAATTGATCACTAGGGGGTTAATGGTAAATAAGGATAAGAGGTTCTAAAAGGGTTAACGGTAACTTCCCGATTTAGAATGAACAAATCTATGGAGGATTAATCCATATGTAATGATTATATCAATGGACGCTTATTATTATTCTCGTGAGGAGATAAATATAATCTCATAATCGGAGGAGTGCCACGGGATTATGGTGGCATATTCCCGTGATTGATTTATCGAATATAATTATTCGTTCGTAAGATAATTATTTATTTGATTTATCGGAGCCGCCGATTATTAGTCCATGGTCCCCGACGTGCCTCCTAATATAGCATAGCTATTCTCGGACGTCGAATCCTAATAATATTAATTTAGTTCTTGTTGGACTTTATTAAAACGATATGTGAATTAATTGTTTAGTGGACTATTAAATTAGTTGGGCTAAATAATTAAATATGTGGAAAAGACATTTTCCATAATCTTGGCCCAATTATTGTGTTATGGCAAAATTAATATTGACTAGGTCAATAGTTGTAAATTTCGCCCCTTGCTTATTATTATGGTACAAGAAATTATTTTCTTGTGTATTAATAAGACATGTGCATAAAATATTTATTGGATAAATATTTATGGTAAGAAATAAAGATAAATATTATTCTAGATTTGTTCTAGAATATTATGGGATTATCTTTTATTTAATAGGATTATTATAATTGATTTTGTATTAATTATTAAATCCTTGGAGGTTAAGTTTTACTCTCCTATATAAAGAGAGTTCTCCCAAGCCTTAAGACACACAATAAATTCGACTTCACCTCTAGAGAGAGAAGAAGGAATAAAATTCGGCCAAGGGGTTTAAGGGGAAAATCTTGGAGATTTTCCGTGTAGCATATCGGTTGGATTCGAGACGAGGATTTCCTTCCACCGGGAGTTGCTTGGATCACACGTACGGAAGATCGTGGTGCTCTTCACACCTTCTTCTTTCTTTCTATTGCGGTTCTTCAACTTGGATTTTGAGATCCAAGAGGTATGTTCTACAACCCCTTGTAGATAGTAGATCTAGTTATTTTATTACGTGTAATTTATAGATCTAGATCCTTAAATCGCTTCCGTTGCGGATGGTATTACTAACTCGGGATGTAGCTGTTTTTTGCAGACGGGCGTTTGGGGTTTAGTGGACGGGCGTTTGGGTACGGACGGGCATCCATAGGATGTCGGACGGGCGTTTGACCTGTTTTACCTTGTTTTTACTGTTTTATCGTTTCAGCTTAGTTTCGATCTTCATAATCATGTTATTATAGTTTTAAACCCTTATTCATGATATGTTAACATGGTATAAATTAAACAAGCCTGAATTGAGCTTCTGATTCGTTCAGTTAAAACACCGAATGTACTCTTAAAGGGAGTTGAAGTTCGGATCCGTCGGAAGGGCATGATAGGCTTATGCTTTGATGAATTTGCATTCGTCACTGTCTGTGTAATTGCTAGGCCTTGTCCGTGTCTAGTGGTCTAGGAAGAGAGTAGTTAATGTGAGGGAGATTAATTGAAAACACTTAGGTGGCTAGTTAATCACCCTAATAACTACGTACTTGACTAGTAAAAGGTTAAACAACATGTCTCTCTTGGATAGGCACTAGTATATATCGCGATGTATGCCTACCTCTGAAGGTGGAAGAACTCCGTAGGTCAACAAAACCCTAAGTACGGAGGGACTCCACTGAGATGTGTGTACTATCGGAGTCTACCTTTTCTAGACTTCGTGGATATTGGTGTGATCCACTAATATGTTGCCAAGAATATCCCCAGCTTGGATATGCGTAGTGCCCTTGAGTGCGGTTGTAACATAGATAAGTTAAGTAGAAACGTTTAGTCAATTCATGTTGATGGACATGGAATGAACCCCAAATTGAGTCGGTCACACAAAGATAACTAACTAAACGATTGAATAGCTTTTCTTTATAAATCTTAATTGTTGTCGTAGCTTCTCACTTTTACTAAGTACTTTGTACTTACCTCCTTTGCATTTTCTTTTGTATGCATTGTGGGGTGAGAAGACGAACAGGTTGATCAAGTGTAGACGACGGCTTTTGAAGACTTAAAGTCTTGACGAAGCTTCTAGATTATTTTCTTTGTAAAGGTTGTACTAGACTAGTTGTATTTCTTCTCTTAGATTTGTTGTACTTCTACTTTTAAGGCATCGTATTGTATAAGTCTTTGGGTTTTTAATCGTTGTAATCTTAACTATCCATCTTTAGCATGGTTAATTTCTATTCATAGTAGCTTTTATGTTTTTACCCAAGTCTTTTTAGCTTCCATTTGCTTTTATTTGATACGACGACGTAGAGGCTTGCGTATAATATTAGATTTATTTAATGCTATACGTGCCGAACGTTTCTCTTCCGGATAAGGGCTCGGTATCCGGGAGCGGGGCGTTACAGTTGGTATCAGAGAGAAGCGTCCTTTCTATCCTAGGCTTCTTTTCCTTTAAGATAAGAATCCTTTAGACCTTCTAGAACTTGAGTTTGGTGGTAATCCTCGTATGACTAGGAATCCTTAAACCGTGGTTAAGTTCCACTAGGACCAAGTGAAGAGTCGTCTTAGACGGAGGTTAGGTTGAGTTCACAGTTCACATCTTTCATGTGATCACCTCAGGTTTTGTCCCTTCTAGTATCCTTAGTAGAAACTTTTCCTTCTTTTGAAGTTCCAAACCGTAGCTTGTCGCATAGGGTTAAGTGAAACTCCTTTAAGTAAAGCTTTGGGATCGGAGTCTTATGCCTACACTTTAAAGTCGAGGTCCTCTTGGTTGATTTCCTTTTTCCTTTCTTTCCCTATTGAAATCTCTTCACCTTCTCTACACGAATATCTAAGTTTACTTTTATCTTGACCTAACTTTGTAGAGAATGATATTTGATTCAGCTCTACAAGTCCTCCACTTTCTCTTTCACTATCACTTGGTTGAGTTCATCAACATTCTTTGACCTTTGCTTTGCTTGAGATGGTTCTACATGAACTCCATGTGTAATTCTATTATTTCCAAGTACTCCTCAGTCGTTTCAACTCATAGTGTTAAAGGTCTCTTACGTTGGCACAAACTTTTCATCATCCTCGTGTTTGGATTTACCCAATATGAGTGAATGCTTTTGTTTCCGTGTTTTCCCTTTAACATAAGACTGTCTTCCCCTACTCTAAAAATTCTGCAAATTTTCAGCAAAGTAGATTACTGTCTTATCTACAATTTCTATTTTTACATCAATTCGTCAATCATTATGGATTGTTCAGAAAATTCATGTTTATACCGGACACTCTGTCCAGAAAATCTGCAGCAGCACCTTCACTTCTTCTTCTGTTTTAAACAGGTTAAACATCTTCAAACGACCTGATTTTTTGATATGTTGCAGAAAAAACTGTTATCTACCATTTTCCTTTTGGAGTTAAGTTCAGATTCTTTTTCGGTTGATCTCGATTTGCAATTCAACTCAGTGTTTATGAATCTGGAAATTCTGACAACTTGTGCAATCGTCAGAAATAACTGTTTTTGACCAAGTTATTTTCATCCAAAAATTCCAATATTTTTATATCACCTGGGAAACTCTATTATCTAAATCTTTTATCTTTGGATCGTGCTTAAATTCCTCTTCGTTTGTTCTGTAAAAATTGATAATGTCAGATCCGGAGTAAAAATCTTACACAGCAACCTAAAAGGAATATTCACCTCCTTGACTTAGAGTTTGGGCTAAGAGGGTAGTAAGTTACGACTGTTATGTTTAGGAGTTCCCTGAAGTCTGATATCTTCCTGAGTTAAATCTTTTAGTAGGATGCTTGTAAAGCTAACGTTATAGTTTCTTTTTACAGTGTTAAACGAGAACCAAGGTGCTATCCTCCAGCATGCCATGTTTGATTTTCAGACCCTTTTCGTGCCCTTTTGTAAATATACCTTTTCTGGTAATTTGTTTCTCATGTAATCCCTCATTTGAGATCTTTAAACTCAACAAATCCTCTCTGCAGTGTTGCACTCCCATCATTCATTTCAAATTCAAATTTGACTAAGCCTTCTGATGTCAGAACATTCTTTTTTTTTTCTCTTGTGTTTATTCTCAGCTCCCCTCCTAAGGGTAATGTCGATATTGTAACTATTTCACCTAATGCTGCCTGTTTCTTTAAGGTATGCATATCTTCTTTCACTGGTCAAATTTTTAAGCCTATCATGACATTCCTCTTTAGTTACTTATCTTTAACCTTTTATCAATTTTTGCTAAACTAGTTTCAAGCAGAAGGCAGAATTTTTCAAGATGCCTTCCGAACTTATTTAGCCAACCGACGTTTGAGTTCCTAAACTTTTGATCTCTATTTTAGGATTATTGCACCTTGTACGCTTCAGTTTTAAATCTCTTTCGGGCCATTTAGAGCCGTGAACTACCATATACATCATTTTGACTTTCCACTTTCTGTTTTGGCATTTCTACTACAATTTTGTTACACCGGTTGAAAGTTTATTTTATTTTAACCGTTTCATTTCCACACGGGGAATAACCTCGAGCATTTATTCCTTGGCAGTGTACTATTCCTCTCGAGTAGTGCAACCTTGAACCTTTTAAATGAGTCATCAATGATCGTTTAAACTTCCTTTGAAGGTTTGAATTAATTCTTTGAAATCAAACCTTACCCGACAATTCTAAAATGTCATGTCCTCTTCACTTAAAATCTTGTTTGACGCTTAATTATCAAAACTTTTGATTTTCCCTTACAATTCCTTGAGGGAAATCTCTATTTCTTTTAAATCTCGTAATAACCTCTCTTTGACTATTGCAAACTCGGACACTTCATGACAAGTGTTTACTTTCAGTCTGAGACCTTTTGATGTGCTCGTTTTCCCTTCATAGCTACTTCATCATGAGATTCTTGCTCTCTTTTGATTTCTATCTTTCTAGTCCTTCTGGTGCTCGACCTTGCACCTTTACTTTGCTTTTCTGTTGTGTGATGTTTCCCTTACGAAACTCATGTGAACTGAAGATTTTTCTAGTTCGCCAACATCCATATTTGTTAATCAAATGATTAACAATCAAGGCCACTTTCTTAATGTTCTCAAGCTCGGTGTTCTCTTTTCATACATTGAGAATATCTTCAAGTCCATCTGGTGATGTTCTAACGTCTCCACTTTCTAAAGGCTTATATGAAATCCTATTACCATTCTTCCAAGTTGCCTCTGAAGTCCTTGTAGACCACCGTATCTTGCAGAATTCCATTCTCTCAAAAGAATTCCATCTGTAAGGTGTTCTTTTGTTGTCCTTCTGGTGGCCATCTTTTGTATTATGATACAATGCCTCATTCTTCATCCTGGAACCAACTTCAACTTTCCTCGACGCGGAATCATCTTGTTTTGCTTGTAACCCAAGCGACCTTCCTTATTACAATTGCATCGTACCCTTCCTTGGCTAACCTAGTTGACATTCCACCCTGGTACTCAACTTATTACTTCTCAACTTCTTTTATCTTCCGAGCTAACCCTAATTGGCACGAGGATTGGATCTGACTGTCAGAGAGAAAGTAGGGCAATGTATGTTCTCCACCCACAGGGAGTCTCAGAAGTCTTTCAGCCAGGATCCTTGCATTTCTTCAGCAAGCTTGTGGTGCCATGATGGAAGTTGGGATCGAAAGAAGTCAAGTGTGCCAGAAGTGCAGTTTCGGTTGGGAAGATTCAGCTTTCCGGGTATAGGTCAGCAGGAGCAATCAAAGAGCGGTAAGCCGATGATTGCAAGATTCGAGGAAGTTGATGAGTTCGTGACGGAACAAGATGAAGATCCAATGGTTTTGTTTACAAGTGAGAGGTCAGAACCGACCAGCCATTGGTCACGAGTTAGATGAAGATGGCAACAGTTGGCATCGGAATCAGCTTTGGGTTCTAAATGCGGAAGATCGGGAAGGACACTGAAGAATGGAAAACCTCGAGACGACAATTGTAGTTCCTCTCGGAGCGACCAAGAAGTACAAGAATTGGAACAGTACTGCTGGCGATCTTTCATGAAGATAGAGATAGAGGAACACGAGTTTTTGGGATGAATTGGAGCGACAACAGAATACGAGACCAGAGTTGATACAGCAAGCCAACAAAAGATTGAAGTAGATCATCGCCACCTCGAGATAGCTCAAGACGGGTGGAAGAGTTGGGGAGATGGAAGAAGAAGAAGAAGACTGTACGAGTTAGGAGACGAAACGCTTCGCAAAGTCCAGAGTTCAAGCACTTGTCTGTTACATTCGAGTTTCGACGACGAAACTCCTCTTAAGGGGGAAGGAATGTAACATCCCGACTTTTCATAAAAGGGTAAAATAGTCATTAGGCGTATTTATTACGACCTAATTATTATTTGTCCATTTATCTAATTAAAAAGGATTTAATTAAAAGGATTTAGTTATTTAATTAATGGGTTTAATTAAATGGCTATAAAGAGAAATAATCCCAATTGTTTCTCATAACCTACACACGCATATTTCTGAAAAAAAGAGAGGATGGAACGGCGCTGAAGAAGAGCAACGCAGAAGCAGAAAACGAAATAAAAGGAAGAACCGTGTGATCAATCCGTTCATCTGGTTCAAGATGCCACAGGAGAGAAAAGTGATCAGCGCGAGGAGACGCAACTTTGGAAAATAACATCTCTCAATCTCGTAAGTTTTCAGTTTAGCCCTAGTTTTTAGTATTCGTAGAGTTCGATTCTTGAAAAATTCGTATCGTTTAATCCGTAGCTCTGTTTCGCAGCCATGAGTAGTCGAAACGATCATCTTGAAGCGTAGAATGATCTAAAAATAGTTTCACAGCAGTAAACCCAGGTAATCTTCAGTTTTACAGGCTTTTTCAGTTTCGTTTTTGTGCAAAGAAATAGGATTTTAGGGTTTCTTGTTGATCACATAGGTTTTGGGGTTGAGGATCAACAGTTGTTTCAGCTGCTTGGCGTTTTGCTTGCGGTTTTTTGGCAATTAAGGTAAGATTCTCTTCCTATGATTCCAATTATCGTTTATAAGGTTTAGATCAAGTTTTAGGGTGTTTAGATGATAGAAAGATGTGTCTTTTCATTGATCAATGATCATCGATGCTATGATATGATTAGATATAATTTTCTGTGTTTTACTATGTTTAATTCGATGTTAATTAGGTTAGAAACGATTCAGAAATCGAGTTGTGATGATTTTAGCGTTTTGGGAAAAACCCAGGCAGACGGGCGTCTGCATTAGGCAGACGGGCGTCTGAGACCCTAGCAGCTCAAACGGGCGTTTGCACCAGGCAGACGGGCGTTTGAGGTTAGATTTTTTATTCAGGATGTAGCTGTTTTTGGCGGACGGTCGTTTGGGTACGGACGGGCGTCCATAGGATGTCGGACGGGCGTTTGACCTATTTTACCTTGTTTTTATTGTTTTATCGTTTCATATTAGTTTCGAGCTTCATAATCATGTTATTATAGTTTTAAACCCTTATTCATGATATGTCAACATGGTATAAATTAAACAAGCCTGAATTGAGCTTCTGATTCGTTCAGTTAAAACACCGAATGTACTCTTAAAGGGAGTTGAAGTTCGGATCCGTCGGAAGGGCATGATAGGCTTGTGCTTTGATGAATTAGCATTCGTCACTGTCTGTGTAATTGCTAGGCCTTGTCCGTGTCTAGTGGTCTAGGAAGAGAGTAGTTAATGTGAGGGAGATTAATTGAAAACACTTAGGTGGCTAGTTAATCACCCTAATAACTACGTACTTGACTAGTAAAAGATTAAACAACATGTCTCTCTTGGATAGGCACCAGTCTATATCGCGATGTATGCCTACCTCTGAAGGTGGAAGAACTCCGTAGGTCAACAAAACCCTAAGTACGGAGGGACTCCGCTGAGATGTGTGTACTATCGGAGTCTACCTTTTCTAGACTTCATGGATATTGGTGTGATCCACTAATATGTTGCCAAGAATATCCCCAGCTTGGATATGCGTTGTGCCCTTGAGTGCGGTTGTAACATAGATAAGTTAAGTAGAAACGTTTAGTCAATTCATGTTGATGGACATGGAATGAACCCCATATTGAGTCGGTCACACAAAGATAACTAACTAAACGATTGAATATCTTTTCTTTATAAATCTTAATTGTTGTCGTAGCTTCTCACTTTTACTAAGTACTTTGTACTTAACTCCTTTGCATTTTCTTTTGTATGCATTGTGGGGTGAGAAGACGAACAGGTTGATCAAGTGTAGACGACGGCTTTTGAAGACTTAAAGTCTTGACGAAGCTTCTAGATTATTTTCTTTGTAAAGGTTGTACTAGACTAGTTGTATTTCTTCTCTTAGATTTGTTGTACTTCTACTTTTAAGGCATCGTATTGTATAAGTCTTTGGGTTTTTAATCATTGTAATCTTAACTATCCATCTTTAGCATGGTTATTTCTATTCATAGTAGCTTTTATGTTTTTACCCGAGTCTTTTTAGCTTCCGTTTGCTTATTTGATACGACGACGTAGAGGCTTGCGTATAATATTAGATTTATTTAATGCTATACGCGCCGAACATTTCTCTTCCGGATAAGGGCTCGGTATTCGAGAGCGGGGCGTTACACAAACAACAGTCTTTCACACCCCAAGGATGCTTCATTGTCTTCCGTAGATTCTTATAAAAGAAATATTGAATCAAGTAAGTGATTCAGCTTTCAGCAGCTTGATCGGGATGATATGATCAGCAGCTTGATGTCTTCAAGTGTGTAAACTTGATGTAGCTTGAATCAGATTACACTTGAAGATTTTCTCTGGATCAGTAGCCTTAAGCTCAGTAGGTTCAGCAGGGTGTTTTTCTTGATAAGAAAATTCAGGTCAGAATTATCCCTTGTTTTTCATCAAATTTCATCACTTGTATCTGAATTAGAAGTCCTCTATTTATAGGTAGGAATGCTTGTGACTTATATTTGAAATTCAAATATAGTCGTTCCAGATTTTGTCCTATTTGACTTGCTTTCTGTCACTGTTCATAGTACTGACACAGTCAGACTGATTTTTGACAGAATGCAGTCTGTCCACCCTTTGACTTGTATCCATTGGATAAAGTCCTTTTAATCTCAACCATTGATTTGTTTGATAGGTCAGAGGTTGTTAGCTGTCCTTATCCTTGTTTTCTTCCAATGTAATCTTGAATAAATCGAGGTATATGTATCAGCAGGTTCATAAGTCTGCTGGAATACATATCAGTAAGCTAAACCATAATTTGTTGTGTTTAAAACACAATGCAGCTTACTTCTTTTATCTAACTTTTATTTATGAAGTTAGATTACACCTTTTTGCATATAACTAAGTTCCAATCACCATCTAACTTATGGAACTTAGACATTGTACACAAGGTATATGTAATCAGTTTAGGTCATCACAGACTTCCCTAAAATATGATTCCGTATCCTTGACTTTAATTACTAAGTTTGATCCCTTAGCCTTCATTAACTGAGTTTGAGCCCTCAGCCTTTAGTCTTCAGCAGGTTCCTGACTAGTCTACTGACCTAGCTACCCTACCGATATAGACCAGTCTGCTGATATAAATCAGCTGACCATTACAGTGCTTGTTTGATCAAACCTATACAAAGATAAACTCTAATAAACCTATACATTTGATCTAGACATCTTTTTGCCTTTGCACTATAACAGCTAGTCTGGCACTCATCACTAAAACTTAAAAATAAGTCCAACAATTTCCCCCTTTTTGGTGATGATGCCAATACCCTCTCCTAACAGCAAAGCAAAAATATTAAAACAAAAACAGAACAAACTTAGTCATTTCTCATTATAATCAGTTGTTCAAAGGTATTACAGTCTAGATACAGCAATGATAAAACAGTGTAAAGTATGCTGATCTATTGTCTTCTTTCCCTTTCTTCTCTTGCTTTTTCTGCTTGTTCTTGGTAAGCTCTTATCTCCATGATCATCTTTCTCATCCATTCATTTTCAATCAGAGAGAAGTCAATATGAGGATTCACTTGTTTCCACCAATGCCATGCTTCAGGTAGAGTAAGATTTATCTGATGTACTCTAAAGCCTAAACGCATGTATACTTCTTTGAATTCATTGAGTGACTCATTTGCATTTGTGGTAGGCAAACTCCTTTCACCTCTACCATCTCTTCCACCTCTCTTAGAAGCCCTCATGGCTTTAACTCTTGCCTCCCAAAATTTCAAGCTCAAAAATGAGTTTAGACCTTCATGAAAGCCCTTGTCATGATAAGGTCTTCTTCTGTTGTTGTATACATTCTTGTATTTTTTGAGAAGATCATCAGTAAGTGGAAGTCTGCCAAGTGCAGGTTCTCTAAATGCATTAGTATCAGCTTCCCATCTTTTCTTTGCAAAAATTCTAGCAGCCTCTTTGCTACTGCTGTTTGGCTCTCTTCCCCTTTATTGAAATCATCAACAAAACGGGACAGCAGGCCATGTACACTCTCCTGTGTCAACACTATATTGTTCATTTGACCTTCAATAATTTCAGTCCTAGTGTCAATTGTAGTGATCCTTCCTTGTAATGTTTGCTCTAGTAGATTTATCCTTTCAGTGATCTTAGGATCCAGTACAGCAGGTTGAGGTGCAACAGCAGGTGCAGCAGGTCTATGTACCTCAGCAAGGTTATCTAACTTTTGATGAATAGAAGCAAGTTGATCTTTCAAAAATTTCTCCTTCAGTGTGTTGCCCTGTTTGATTCCCCTCACATCTTGTGTTAGATCAGCAATGGCATACTGAGTAGATGTGTAGTTTGAAGCAACTGTCTTAGTAGACTTTCTATTGTTATCCACTAGATTCATCAGTTCTTCAAATCTTTGTTCCTGTCTATCAAGTTGAGACCTTAAATGTGTCATGTCATTCCTGACAGCCCTCAACTCATCCAGGACATGTACCGGTACCCCACCAGTCATTCCTCCAGCAGCTCCATCAGCAGGCTCTTCTACATTGTATTGTTGTTGTTGTTGCGCGATCACCAATGCATAACTCATATCCCTTCCAGCAGGGTGAGGTCCTTGGTATTCCTCCAAGATAGGATCAATAGCAGGTTCTTCAAGTATTGGTTCATCATCAGTAGATCCTTCCTCAGCAATTTGAAATTCTTCATCACTGTAGTCATAGTCCACCAGCTGCTCATCCTCATCAATAACAGCAGTCTGCTGACTATCTTTCCCTACAGTGGTCTTGTTTCCAATAGGCTCCACTACAGCAGCCTGTTCTACAACAACAACATGGGTTTCCTCCAAACCCAAAGATTGTTCCAACCTTTGTCCAGGTGCTGTTTGAACCTCAGCAGCCTGAACCTCCAACTCCAACCTTTGTTCATGGGCTGTTTGAACCTCAGCAACTTGAACCACATGTGCCACAATAACTTGACCAGGGAATACATCCATATTTTCTTTTGAAATTCCCTAAGATCAGGAATTCTTCTTATAAAGTTTGCAGCCTTGGTTATAGTGTCCTCAGTGTCAATCCAGTCTTGATATTGAATTGAATCCTCTGAACTGGCACTAGGTTCACTATGATCAGTAGCCCTCTCATCATCCAAATCTACATTCTGCTGATTCTCAGATTGTTCAACAGGTTCAACAACAAATAAATTATCTATTTCACCAACCATCCTATTTGCATCAATGTCTATTCCCTCATTGATTTGTGCTTCCAGTTCATCCATGGTGAGATTTTCCAAATCCTCTTCCATTTGTCCAGTTTGCTGTCTCTTAGTAGACTGACCAGCATCAGTAGACAGCCCTTCACTTGGTTTAATAATCATTGCAGCTCAACTGGTTCCTCCTGGACCTGATGGATAATTATCTCCAGAATCAGATGATGATGAGTCATCACTGTCATCTATGGGGTCCCTGAACTTGATACTCTCTTCCTTCTGTTGTTCATCAAAGATATCCATCAATCTTGATTGTAGCAGAGAGGTATCAACTAGATCCAAAAAAAATTCAACTTATAACTTATCAAAAGCCCATTCTTGAAAATCTGTCATTGGTTGTGCAGGAGGCTTTTGTCTTTTATAATATCCAAATTTCCATTGGAAATAGTCAGCCACTTGTTGGAGTTTAGGATCAACAAACTCCTCTTTCTTCTTCTTTTCATGTCTTTCAAAAGGCATGGTTGGCTTTGTAGGAGTTGTTTGTCCACTCTGCTGACCTCCAAAGGTCCCAACTAGCAGATTCAGAGTTTCTTCCACAGATGCTTCCAGGTCAGTAGGTTGCTCAGGTTGTATATTTGTTCCTACTACCTCCATCTGTACCACACTTGGTTCCCCCTGACTTATATGCTCATCAGCAGGGTTAGCAGCAGATTTCTCTTCCCCCTGAACTATTGCAGGACTTGCAGGGTCTTGTACCAACTTTTCAGTTACCACAGCAGGTGCAGACTCAGTAGTCTGCCGTGGCTCTTCAACAAGTTGCTCAACAACAACTTGGGCAGATTCAGAGGGCTTAGTGGCATTTGCAGGTGAGGATTCAACAGTTTCTACAGCAGGCTCGGGGTCAGCAGTCTGCTGTGATTCTCCAGTAGGTTGCTCAAAAACAACCTCTACATCCTCAGTAGGCTTGATAATAGTTAAGGGCTCAGCATCAATAGCCTCTCCTATTACTTCTACTTCTTCCTCTACTTCTTCTTCTTGTTGTTCCCTCCAACTTTCCAAAATTCTCAACTGTTTCCCTTTGCCATGTTTCTTCTTCTTGGCAATCTCTTTCATTCTTTTGGAAAGTGATTCATCTTCAATCTCAGTAGACTTCCTCTTTCTACTGGCTTCCTTCTATTGTTCCTTCAAGATTTCAGCAACAGTCTTCTTTGAAGCAACTACAGCAGGTTCAGTAACCTCAACCTCTACCGGTCCCTCAGTAGACTTAGCAGTCTCAGCTGTTTGCATCCTAGTCTTCCTAGGCTTTAACAGTTCTATAATTTTTCTTGTGTCAGCAGCCTTTCTCTTTTCAGTAGTCTTCTTTGGTGCAGCAAGTTTGACAAGTTATTCTTAATAGTTTGCTTGACTTGCTCACCACCAGCATCACCATCATATCCACCATCATCACTTTCAGTGGCCTCATTATCCACTTCTTCATCATCATCCAGACCAGGGATAGGATAGTCAATCTCTTTCTTGTATCTGGATTTATTGATCTTTTCTAGTGCAATATCAGCAATTCCCAAATGATTCAGCAGGGCCTGAACCATCAATCCCAGAGGTAATCCATTGGATTTCCTTGTCCCTTCTTTGTCTTCTTTTGCTACTTTCTTCATGTAATGGACAAAGAATCCAGCCCAATCAAACTTCATGCTTCTGCAAATAATCATCAGTAGTTCTATTTTGGGTCCTGATAAAGTATCCATGCTCCCAATGAGTCCTAAGATATTCTTTGCAATAATCTTGCTCAGCAGGTTGTATTCATAACCAATATACTTCACATTAATGCCTGGAATTGATTTGATGGCATCATTGGTCTTGATTTTGTCAACAAAATTCATTTTTGACAGTCCCATTTCTTCAGGATTTGTTGGAGCATCGATTGCTTGTTCAAAACCAAAAGCTTCCCTCAGCAGGTTTGAGGAAACTTCAATCTCTTGGGCATTTACTGTTGTGGTGAATGCCTCTCTACCTTCTCTTATAACAATATTCCTCCAAAAACTAACAACATTTGTGTATGATATTATTTCCAATCTTATATTGAGTACATTTTCCAGACCTGCATATCTTCTTATCCTTCGACCAATATTGATAGTTAATTATGTTTTGTTAGCATCAACAACAAAGCCTCTTACACTTTGACTTGTTCCGATTTGAACATCATCCTTTTCTGCCATTGTTTTAAGAAAAAGATGAAGAAGATAGCTCTCAAATCTGTGTTCACACAGTGTAAATGCAGAGATAATCAATATGAGATTTTTGAAAGTATCTTTTGTGTAAGGGTCAGTATATATAGACATATGCAGTTGAAACTGTCAGAGCACGTACTGTGCATTAACCACGATTAAAGTTGGAATAAATGGGATCTTGACACGTGGCCCATTACTTATCCATAAATGTTTGTAACCGTTCGATCATGTAACCGCAGTTATAAAGATAAGATAAATATCCCGCCATTTGCTTTTTGACTTTATTAAGTTTGGCTGTGTAACGTTTCCTTCAACAGCCTTGTCATCAGTAGACTTGGCTCAGCAGCCTGCTAATAGAGAAGTCTCAGCAGCCTGCTGAAAAAGTCACTTTGCTGATGTTTAATTCCTTTTGTATTGTCCAATTGATAATACAAGATGAAGTTTAATACCAATGACTGATCTGTCAAGTGAGCTCACCCAACATGAAAAAGACCAATCCCCTTGGCAACTTCACTTGCTCAATTGTCCAAACATAAGTACATGGAATTGTTGATACCAATGACTAATCGCTAAGTGAGCTCACCCAACATAGCAAAGACTAATCCCCTTGGTGAATTCCAGTACACTGCTGATTATCAGTCAACTTTGATAATTCAAGTTCAGTCCTTAATTTAGCAAATCTTTCACTATCCAGTGGTTTAGTGAAAATATCAGCAAGTTGATCTTCAGTAGGGATATATAGAACCACCACATCTTTCTTTTCAACATGATCCCTTATAAAATGATGTCTCACATCAATATGCTTGGTTCCTGAGTGCAAAATAGGATTTTTTGTGATAGCTATTGCACTTGTGTTGTCACACATAATTGGAATTTCTCTTTCTTCAATTCCACAATCCCTTAATTGTTGTCTTAACCACAGTATTTGTGCACAGCAACTTCCAGCAGCAATGTATTCAGCCTCAACTGTGAAAGTTGATATTGAGTTCTGTTTCTTGCTAAACCAGGAAACCAGTCTATTTCCCATTAACTGACAGGTTCATGTGGTGCTTTTTCTATCAATCTTGCATCCAGCATAATCAGAATCAGAGTAGGATATAACTTTGAAGCTTCCATCTTTTGAATACCATATCCCTACTCCCAAAGTCTCTTTTAGATACTTGAGAACTCTTTTGACTTCACCTAAATGACTTTCTTTAGGTTTTGATTGAAATCTTGCTCAAACACCTACAACAAAGGATATATCAGGCCTGCTGGCAGTAAGGTACAGCAGACTGCCTATCATCCTTCTGTATATGGTCTGATCAACATCTTTGCCTTCTTTTTCTTCATCCAATCTAATATTTGTACTCATAGGAGTTGATATCTTGGTGTTGTTTTCCATATCAAATTTCTTCAGTAACTCCTTGGTATACTTGGTTTGATGAATGAAGATTCCATCTTTCATCTGTTTGACTTGCAATCCCAAAAAGTAGTTCATTTCTCCCATCATGCTCATTTGGAATTTACTCTTCATTAGATTTGCAAACTTCCCACATAGCAATTCATTTTCAGAACCAAAAATTATGTCATCAACATAAATTTGTACCAGCAGGGTGCTGTCCCCTTCATTGATTCTGAAAAGAGTCTTATCAATGGTGCCTTTTGTAAAACCATTGTCCACCAAGAATTGTGATAGAGTCCCATACCAAGCACTTGGTGCTTGTTTTAAACCATAAAGTGCTTTTTTGAGTCTATACACTTTATCTTTTTGATCTTTAACTTCAAATCCAGGAGGTTGCTGAACATAGACCTCCTCTTCCAGAATACCATTCAAAAATGCACTTTTGACATCCATTTGATATACTTTGAAGTTTTTATAAGCAGCATGTGCCAAGAATAATATGATAGCTTCCAATCTTGCAACAGGGGCATATGTTTCATCAAAATCTATTCCATCTGCTTGAGAATACCTTTTTGCAACTAGTCTGGCCTTATTCCTTACAATGGTATCAGATTCATCAAGTTTGTTTCTGTATACCCATTTAGTGCCAATTATATTTGCATGATTAGGCCTTTCCACTAGTGTCCAAACTTGATTTCTTTCAAATTCATTCAATTCTTCTTGCATAGCAATTATCCAATCTGGATCTGAAATTGCTTCTTCAACAACTTTAGGTTCCACTTGAGATAGAAAACAAGTAAACATAGATTCTAATTGTCTTCTAGTTCTCACACCTTGCTGTATATTGCCAATAACTTGTTCAGCAGGGTGATCCCTTAACCATTGTGGATTCCGGTTAGATTGATTCTCAGGAACCTCATCTTCAGTAGGGTCTGCTGTTTCTTCAACAGGAGGTTCAGCAGATCCTTGAACTGCCTCAGTTGTTGCATCAGTAGTATTACCAGGATGGTGTTCAGCAGGGGCAGAATCAGAAACCTTTAAATCATTAAACCTTTCCAAAACTTCAACACAATCTGGATCAGTGACTTGTAGATTCTCAGCAAGTTCACAAGCTTCATTTTCCATACCAGTGAACTTAGGTTCATCAAACACAACATGGATTGTTTCTTCATGTTTCAGTGTCCTTTTGTTCAGTACCCTGAATGCCTTGCTGACTGAAGAATATCCCAAGAAAATTCCTTCATCTGATTTTGATTGGAATGTCTTCGATTGTTCCTTATGATTTAGGATAAAACATTTGCTTCCAAATGGATGGAAATAAGATATGTTAGGTTTCCTTCCATTCCAAGTTTCATAAGGTGTCTTCAGCAGCTTCTTGTTCACTGAGGTTCTGTTTTGTGTATAGCATGTTGTATTAACTGCTTCAGCCTAATATCTTTCAGGCAGCAATGGTTCACAAATCATAGTTCTTCCTGCTTCTTTTAATGTTATGTTTCTTCTTTCAGCAACCCCATTTTGCTGAGGTGTACCAGCAGCAGCAAGTTGATGTAGTACACCATTTTGTTCACAGTATTCTCTTATAACTTTATTGAGAAATTCAGTACCCTTGTCTGATCTGATTTTTACTACTGTCAAACTTTTCTCATTTTGCAATCTCTTCAAAAGTTCAGGCATCTTTTGAAGTGTTTCACTTTTCTTGTTCATGAATATCACCCAAGTGTATCTTGAATAATCATCCACAACTACCAAAGTGTACATCTTTCCTGTAACACTTGTTGGTGTAACAGGTCCAAATAGATCCATATGCATCAGCTCCAAAACTCTATTAGTTGATTGCTTAGTCTTTGATTTGAAGCTTGACTTTGTCTGTTTACCTTGCTGACATGCATCACATATAGTATCCTTTTTGAATGTGATCTCAGGTAAACCAATCACCAGTTTCTTCTTTACCAACTGATTGATATCATCAAAATTTAGATGATTCATCTTCTTATGCCATAACCAATTAAGTTCTGACTTGGTATGCACAATTAGACATGTTTCTAGAACAGCAATAGACCAAACCACAACATACATGTTTTGTTGTCTTTTTCCAGCCAACACAACTTGATCACCTCTTTCACTAATGACAGTACATGTGTTTTTGTCAAAAGTGACCTTGTATCCCATGTCACAGAATTGTCCAGTGCTCAGTAGGTTGTAGTCCAGTCCTTCCACATATGCAACATTCCTGATTGTTAATCCATTCCTCACAAGTGTGACATATCCTCTTGTGTATCCAGGTGTATTCTTGTTGCCAAAATTCACCCTTGGACCATTCTTTGCTACAAAATTTGACAAACAGTGCTTATTCTTTGTCATATGTCTGGAACATCCACTGTCAAAATACCAGACACCCTACAAAACAAAGTTAATGCATTTTAGGTACCCAAACCTGTTTGGGTCCATAATGGCCAGTGGTAAGCATGAACCTTGGCAAGTTTCCATAAGGTCTTCTTTGAAAGGTATCATACTTTGGTTCATACATGTATTCCACACATCCATAAGGTCTAATAATTTGTTGTGTAGGATTCACATATGTTTTCTGGTCTTTTGGTATGTAATGCTGTTTGAAGTGATTCTTGTTGTTAGAAGCATTAGCATAACCATTGGATTGATGTCTGTTAGGAATAGCTCTGTAATATGGAGTCTGCTGAGGTCCCTGCTGAGGTATTGTATAAGTCCTCTGTTGATTCCATTGCTTAGGTTTTACCCTAGCAGCATGGTTATACTTGCTGTTTCTAGCAGTAGGTGCAGGAATATTCCAGTCATCATCAGTAGGGAACAGTCTACCCTTCCCCCTGAGATAAGTATCCCTAGAATGATTAACATTTTTGGGTTTAGGATTCTTATCCTTGGAATATTTCTGGTTTTTCCCTTTTTGTGGTCCAGCAGACTTGGTAGCGGTGTCCGCTATCGGTAGGTCTAGAAGGTCCAGCAGTCCTACCTTTGGATTTACCCTTTTTGTTAGGTACTGATGTCCTTTTAGACTTCTTATTTTACCTCTTTGAAGCATTCTCAGTAGGCTTTACTGCCTCAGCAACCCATTGTTGGACTTATTTTTATGTTTTGATGATGAGTGCCAGACTAGATGTTATAGTGCAAAGGCAAAAAGATGTCTAGATCAAATGTATAGGCTTATTAGAGTTTGATCCTTGTAATAGGTTTGATCAAACAAGCACTGTAAAGGTCAGCTGATTTATATCAGCAGACTGGTCTATATCAGTAGGGTAGATAGGTAAGTAGACTAGTCAGGAACCTGCTGAAGACTGAAGGCTGAGGGCTCAAACTCAGTTATAGAAGGCTAAGGGATCAAACTTAGTGATTAAGGTCAAGGATATGGAATCAGAATTTAGGCAAGTCTGTGATGACCTAAACTGATTACATATACCTTGTATAGAAGGTCTAAGTTCCATAAGTTGGATGATGTTTGGAACTTGGTTATAATTAAAAAGGTGTAATCTAACTTCACAAATAAAAGAAATCAGCTGCATTGTATTTTATACACAGCAAATTGCTATTCAGCAGACTGATAGGTATTACAGCAGACTGATGAACCTGCTGATAATATACCTCGATTAATTCAAGATTATATTGGATGATTACATGGATAAGGACAGCCAACTACCTCTGACTTATCAAACAAATCAAAGGCTGAGATTAAAAAAACGTTGGGTTGATTCAGATTTTTATCCAATGGTTGTAAGTCAAAGGGTGGACAGACTGCACTGTCAAAAAGGAATTCTGACAGTGTCAGTCCTATGAATAGTGACAGAAAGCAAATCAGATGGGACAAGAAACCAGGAACGGTTACATTTGAATTTCAAATACAAGTCACATGCATTCCTACCTATAAATAGAGGACTTTCAACTCAGAAAACAGAGGATGATTGATGAACTTTAAGAGAAAAATATAAGAGACTATTCTGAGCTGAAAAACACCCTGCTGAACTTACTGAACTTAAAGCTACTGATCCAGAAAGATTCTTCAAGTGTATTATGTATTCAAGCTACATCAAATATACACACTTGAAGACTGCAAGCTGCTGATTATATCATCCTAATCAAGCTGCTCGCAACCGAATCATTTATTTGATTCAATCTTTATTTTATAAAGAATCGCGAAGACAAGTGAAGCACGGTTGTGTGAAAGATTTGTTGTTTGTGGTGGAGTGGTGAAGAGGCAATCCTACCCTTCAAGGACCAGTGGAAGACTCGGGGAAAGACAATCCTACTGTTCCCGTTTTCGGTTGTGAAGCCATAGTTGTTGGTGAAGGACAAGCAACCTTAGGAATCTTTGTAACCGCAACATCAAAGATCTCTAGTGAATTACCTCCAACATCACGAAGAAGAGTGGACCGACGGGATTACACCACCTGGAACCACTATAAAATTTGCCTACTTACTTTCAGAATTTACATTCTGCACTTAGTTTATTTTACACATCAACCTACTGAATCTAGCAACTGAAATCACACACATACACTGCTGAGTATCTAATACTTAGTATCATATTTTAACAACAAGTAATAAGGCTTAATTTTGATATAATTCCACTGCACAAATTCAGTAAACTAAAGCGTCGTAGACTACGTTTATCGACGGAGCTGCGAGGTATCGACAGACTACTAAAGTATCGAGTCGCTAAAATTGCTGAATTTGTTAACTCCAAAGTTTTAAGTGTTAAGTTTATTCACCCCCCTCTAAACTTAACCAAAGCCTTTTCAAGGGACCAACAATTGGTATCGGAGCGGCTTCGTTCCGAAGAAATCCTACTTGTTGTGCTTGTGAAAATACTTTGAAAATTTTTCAAGTTACTGATTTTCAAAAACTTGCATCATGGATAACACCGAGTATGCTAGAACTATGCTGATGTGTTCTCTAGATAGATTTGATAAATATAAACGTCGAATGCAGGCTTACCTTGCTGCAACTCATAATGAGATGATGGATGTACTAACTGATGGACCACTGGAGATTACCAAGGCAGTAATAGTGGGTGATACTACAGAGTACATTCCTAAACCAAAAAGAGAATGGAATGCAGAAGACAGAAAAAGAGAAAACCTCAACAATATTGCTATTGATATCATTTATAGAACCTTGGATAGCAATATGTACATGAAGGTAAAAGATTGCAAAACTGCAAAGGAACTTTGGGACAAGATACGATTGATCGTGAAGGCAACCGATGCAATAAAGAAGAACAAAATCAAGTGTGGTCAAAAAGAGGTTTCAAAAGTTCAAGATCTTTGCCAAATGAAACCATTGAGCGAGATGGAATCAAGATTTAATGCTATCTGGATGAACTTACCTCGCTTAGTGTAAGTTATTCAAAAGAGGAAATAAACACAAAAATCTTAGAAGCACTACCCGCAAAAGATGTTTGGAAAATGAAGGTGAGCGCAATAGAAGAAATGAGAAATTTGCATGAAGAAGACACCTTCAAGTTATTTTCGATCTTAAGGCTTATGAATTTAGCAAAAAACTTGTACCTGAGACTGAAAAAGAAGAGCCAAAGACCACTGCATTGGCTGCTTTACATCAGGAAGAAACATCTGGAGGACAAGATGATATGCTGGATGAGATGCAGGAAAAAATTGCTCTACTGAGCAAGAAAATCAGGATGATGAAGACTGGAAAGGCCCCTTCAAGAAATTTCACAAAAAGGCCTACTGAAAGGAAGAAAGAAGAATCAAAGAAAGACAATGACTATCTGTGCTTTCATTGCAAGAAACCAGGACACTTCAAACCTGACTGTCCTGAGTTAAAACAAAGTAAGGAACCTGATTATCTTTGTTTCAACTACAAGTAGCCTGGACACTTTAGACCTGATTGTCCAGACCTACTGAAGACCAAGATTCAACAAAGAAGACATGGCAAGAAGGCTATGGTTGTTGAAGATGAATCAGGGTATGAAGTGGAATCGAAAAGGAAATGAATCGGATGACACAAAGACGCGGTTGCGATATGGAAGATTATGCTTTGATGGCCAATATGGATGAAAGCGAGGAGGTATACAATACCGTATCAATTAACACTCTATTTGGAAGTGATTGTGAATCAACTTGTGGTTCAAATCCTGGAAACTCCTACAATGTAGAAGCTTTGGATGCCATCCTCAATCAACTGAGGACAATACATTCTGGTTATGAGATTGTGAAGGCTGAAAAAGAAGCTCTTCAAGTAGAAGTTGAAAGATTGAATGCTGAGTTAAGGATTCTCAAAGGTAAGGAAAAGGAGGCTGGACAGAATCAGTATAAGCCTGCTGAACATCCAGTAGTTTCTGAATCTGCTGAACCATCTTGTTCCTCTACTGCATACAAATCTGGAAAGCCTTATGGTGATAGAACAGGGCTTGGATTTGGAACTCAACAATCCAAAAAGAGTGGATCCAAAGAAGGTTACCGAACCTAGTACCGAATTGGTCCTAAGTTTGTACCGCACAAGATCCAACTCCAAGTAAGGTTCCGAGGCAATAAAACCTACCGAGAATACTTCAAGGAAGCAAAATCGAAGTCAAAGAAGTCAACGACTCCTAACAAAAAGAACAAATCCAAAAATAGGATCGCCTGGACCTTCTAGACCTGCGATAGCGGACACTGCTACCAAGTCTTTGGACCACAAAAAGGTAAAGGTCAGAAATATTTCAAGGATAAGAATCCTAAATCTAAAAATGTTAATCATTCAAGGGATACTTATCTCAGGGGGGAAAGGTAGACTGTTCCCTACTGATGATGCTTGGAATATTCATGTACCTGCTGATAGAAACAACCAGTATAACCATGCTTCTAGGGTAAAACCTAAGCAATGGAATCAGCAAAGGACTTATAAAAGGCCTCAGCAAGGACCTCGGCAGACTCCATACTACAGGGCTGTTCCTAGCAGACAGCAAACAAATGGTTATACTAATGCTTCTAACACCAAAAGTCACTTGAAACAGCATTATAAACCAAAAGGCCAGAAAACATATGTGAATCCTACACAACCTACTGTTAGAACTTATGGATGTGTGGAATACATGTATGAACCAAAGTATGACACTTTTAGGAGAAGACCTTATGGAAACTTACCATGAGTCATGCTTACTACTGACCACTATGGACCCAAATAGGTTTGGGTACCTAAAATGTATTAACTTTGTTTTGTAGGGTGTCTGGTACTTTGACAGTGGATGTTCCAGACATATGACAAAGAACAAGCACTATTTATCAAACTTTGTGGCAAAGGATGGTCCAAGGGTGAATTTTGGCAACAAGAATACACCTAGATATACAAGAGGATATGGCACACTTGTGAGAAATGGACTCACAATCAAGAATGTTGCATATGTGGAAGGACTGGACTACAACTTACTGAGCACTGGACAATTCTGTGACTTGGGATACAAGGTCACTTTTGACAAAAAAAACTGTATTGTCATTAGTGAAAGAGGTGATCAAGTTGTACTGGCTGGTAGAAGACAACAAAACATGTATGTTGTGGATTGGTCTATTGCAGTTCCAGAAACCTGCCTAATTGTGCATACCAAATCAGAAGTCAATTGGTTATGGCACAAGAAGTTGAATCATTTGAACTTTGATGATATCAATCAGTTGGTAAAGAAGAAGCTGGTGATTGGTTTACCTGAGATCACATTCAAAAAGGATGCTATATGTGATGCATGTCAGCAAGGTAAACAGATAAAGTCAAGCTTCAAGTCAAAAACCAAACAATCAACTAATAGAGTGTTGGAGCCGATGCATATGGATCTATTTGGACCAATAACTCCAACAAGTGTAACAGGAAAGAAATACACCTTAGTGGTTGTGGATGATTATTCAAGGTACACTTGGGTGATATTTATGAACAAGAAAAGTGAAACACTCAAAAGCATGCCTAATCTTTTAAAGAGATTACAAAATGAGAAAAGTTTAACAGTAGTAAAAATAAGATCAGATCAGGGTATTGAATTTCTCAACAAAGTTATAAAAGAATACTGTGAACAGAATGGTGTACTACATCAACTTGCTGCTGCTGGTACACCTCAGCAAAATGGGGTTGCTGAAAGAAGAAACAAGACTTTAAAGGAAGCAGGAAGGACAATGATATGTGAAGCATTGCTACCTGAAAGATATTGGGTTGAAGAAGCGAGTTAATACAGCATGCTATACACAAAACAGAACATCAGTGAACAAGAAGCTGCTGAAGACACCTTATGAGATTTGGAATGGAAGGAAGCCAAACATATGCTATTTCCATCCATTTGGAAGTAAATGTTTTATCCTAAATCACAAGGTTCATTTGAAGACATTCCAACCAAAGTCAGATGAAGGAATTTTCTTAGGATATTCTTCAGTCAGCAAGGCATTCAGGGTACTGAACAAGAGGTCACTGAAACATGAAGAAACAATCCATGTTGTGTTTGATGAACCTAAGTTCACTGGTATGGAAGATGAAGATTGTGAACCTGCTGAGAATCAACAAGTCACTGATCCAGATTGTGTTGAAGTTTTGGAAAGATTCAATGACTTAAAAGTTTCTGATACTGCCCCTGCTGAACACCCTGCTGGTGATATTACTGATGCAACAACTGAAGCAATTCAAGGATCTGCTGAACCCCCTGTTGTTGAAGAAGCTACAACAGACCCTACTGAAGATGAGGTTCCTGATAATCAAACTAACCAGAATCCACAATGGTTAAGGAATCACCCCGCCGAACAAGTTATTGGCAATGTACAGCAAGGTGTAAGGACTAGAAGACAACTGGAAGCTATGTTTACTTGTTTTCTATCTCAAATGGAACCAAAAATTGTTGAAGAAGCAATTTCAGATCCAGATTGGATAATTGTTATGCAAGAAGAGTTAAATGAATTTGAAAGAAATCATGTTTGGACACTAGTTGAGAGGCCAAGTCATGCAAATATCATTGGTACTAAATGGGTATACAGAAATAAACTTGATGAATCTGGTACCATTGTGAGAAATAAGGCCAGACTAGTTGCAAAAGGCTATTCTCAAGCAAAAGGAATAGATTTTGACGAAACTTATGCACCTGTTGCAAGATTGGAAGCTATCAAATTATTCTTGGCACATGCTGCATATAAGAACTTCAAGGTATATCAAATGGATGTCAAAAGTGCATTTTTGAATGGCATTCTAGAGGAGGAAGTCTATGTACAGCAACCTCCTGGATTTGAAGTTAAAGATCAAGAAGATAAAGTGTATAGACTCAACAAAGCACTTTATGTATTGAAACAAGCACCAAGAGCTTGGTATGAAACCTTATCTCAATTCTTGGTGGACAATGGTTTTACAAAAGGCACCATTGATAAAACTCTTTTCAGAATCAATGAGAAGGACAGCACCCTGCTGGTACAAATTTATGTTGATGACATAATCTTTGATTCTGAAAATGAACTGTTATGTGAAAAGTTTGCAAATCTAATGAAGAGAAAATTCCAAATGAGTATGATGGGAGAAATGAACTACTTTTTGGGATTGCAAGTTAAACAGATGAAAGATGGAATCTTCATTCATCAAACCAAGTATACCAAGGAGTTGCTGAAGAAGTTTGGTATGGAAAACAGCACTAAGATATCAACTCCAATGAGTACAAATATTAGATTGGATGAAGATAAAGAAGGCAAAGATGTTGATCAGACCTTATACAGAAGGATGATAGGCGATCGATGTACCTCATTTTCGCGACGGATTCGATATATCCTTTGTTGTAGGTGTTTGTGCAAGATTTCAATCTAAACCTAAAGAAAGTCATTTAGGTGCAGTCAAAAGAGTCCTTAAGTACCTAAAAGAGACTTTGGGAGTAGGGATATGGTATTCCAAGGATGGAAGCTTCAAAGTTATATCCTACTCAGATTCTGATTATGCTGGATGCAAGATTGATAGAAAAAGCATTACGGGAACCTGTCAGTTGATGGGAAGTAGACTGGTCTCCTGGTTCAGCAAGAAACGTAATTCAATATCAACTTCCACTCGCCGAAGCCGAATACATTCTTCGGCGATTCTTGTGCACAAGTCCGTGGTTAAGACAACAATTAAGGGATTATGGAATTGAAGAAAAGGAAATTCCAATCATGTGTGACAACACAAGTGCAATTGCAATCACTGAAAATCCTGTTTTGCACTCAAGAACCAAACATATTAATGTGAGACATCATTTTATAAGAGATCATGTTGAGAAGAATGATGTGGTGGTTCTATATATCCCTACTGAAAATCAACTTGCTGATATTTTCACTAAACCTCTTGATAGTGAAAGATTTGCTAAACTAAGAATCGAACTTGGAATTATAAAAGTTGGTGATAATCGGCAATGTCTTGGAATTCACCAAGGGGATTAGTCTTTGCTATGTTGGGTGAGCTCACTTAGAAGATTAGTCATTGGTATCAACATTTCCATGTACTTATGTTTGGACAATTGAGCAAGTGAGGTTGCCAAGGGGATTGGTCTTTGTCATGATTGGGTGAGCTCACTTGACAGATCAGTCATTGGTATTAAACTTCATCTTGTATTATCAATTGATCAAAACAAGAAGAAATCAAGGATCAGTAGAGTCACTTTGTCAGCAGCCTGCTGAAGCATCTTTATCAGCAGACTGCTGAGCCAACCCTGCTGAGGACAACCCTGGTGAATGGAACGTTACATAGTCAAACTTTATTAAAGTCAAAAGGCAATTGGCGGGATATTTATTTTATCCATTATTACCCTAGTTAACACGATCTAACGGTTACAAAACGTTATGGAGGAGTTTTGGAACACGTGTCAAGACAGGATTCACTCAGATTAATCGTGGTTAACATTAATGTACGTGCACTGACAGTTACAACTACCCACTGTCTATATATACAGACCTACCTACTCGCAAAATCTGCTTTATCTCTGCAAATTTACACTGTGTGAACACAGATTTACAAAACTTTCTCCTTCATCTTTTTCTTACAACAATGGCGGAAAAGATTGATATCCAGATTGAATCAAGCCAAAGTGTTAGAGGCTTTGTTGTTGATGCTAATAAAACTGAACTAGCAATCAACATTGGTCGAAGAATAAGAAGGTATGCTGGTCTGGAGAATGTGCTGAACATAAGACTGGAAACAATTTCATATACAAATGTTGTCGGTTTTGGAGGAACATTGTAATACAAGAAGGTACGAGAGGCATTCAAAACCACTTGTGAATGCCCGGGAGATTGAGATTTCCCCAAGTCTGCGAGGGAAGTTTTTGGTTTTGAAAAAGTAGTGGATGGTCCAGTAAATCCTGAAGCAATGGGATTGTCCAAGATGGCTTTTGTTGATCAAATCAAAACAAATGAAGCCATCAAATCTATTCCAGGGATCAATTGCAGACACATTGGGAATGAGTACGATCTTTGAGCAAACTCATTGCAAAGAACATACTTGGATTGGTTGGAAGTATGGATACTCTATCAGGACCCAAGATAGAGCTGATGATGATTATATGCAGAAGTATGAGATTCGATTGGGCTCGATATTTCATTCACTACATGAAGAAAGTAGCCAAGGAGGAAAAGGAAGGAAAAAGGAAATCAAAGGCCTTACCCTTAGGCTTAATGGTTCAGACTTTACTGAATCATTTGGAAATTCCTGATATAGCAGCTGAGAAGATAAATCAGTCTAGATACAAGAAAGAGATTGATTATGCTATCCCTAGTCTGGATGATGATGAAGAAGATGTTGCAGAGGCTACTAATAATGATAGTGATGGAGATGGTGGTGATGCTGATGGTGAGCAGGTCAAGCAAACTGTGAAGAAATCTGTCAAACCTGCTGCACCAAAGAAGACCACTGAGAAAAGAAAGGCTGCGAGATACAAGGAAGATAACGAGAGGTATTAAAACCTAAAAGAACAAGGAAGCAAACATCACAGATCGCTTTGAGTCTGTCGAGGTCAGTGAAGTTGAAGACCGACCGCCTTTGTTCTTTGCAAGAAAAACTGTTGTTGAGATATTGAGGGAACAACAGAAAGAAGCCAGTAGGAAGAGAAAATCTACTGTGATTGAAATTGGGGAAGATGAGCCACTTTCCAAGAGAAGGAAAGAGATTATCCACAAGAAGAAACATGGAAAAGGGAAAGAATTGAAAAACTTAGAGGCTCTAAAGGCACAAGAAAAGGAAGATGATGTAATGGAAGAAGAAGAGGCTATTGAGGCTGAGCCCTTGACAATTATCAAGCCTACTGAGGAAGCAGAGGTTGTTGTTGAGCAACCTGCGAAGAGTCTGACGGACTGCGAGATTGAACCTGCTTGTTGATGTTGTTGAATCCACAACTAAGGCCGCTTGAGCCTATTGAAAGTGAACGGAGTTGTTGTTGAGCAATGCGTGGAAGAAACACGACGGTCTTTGCACCGAGCCTCTTTGTAGAACTGTTAAAACTAGCGAAGTTTGCACAAGTTGTTGTTGAGCAACTTGTAGAAGAACCACGAGCAAATCACCGACACCTGCCCGCTTGTGGAGGTTGAAGGATTGGTTGAGGAACCTGCAAGTGTTGCAAGAAGTCAGGGGGAAAAGCAGTCTACTGCTAACCCTGCTGATGAGCATGTAAGTCAGGGGGAACCAAGTGTTGTACAGATGGAAGTAGTATGTACAAATATACAACCTCAGCAACCTACTGACCTTGAAGCATCTGTAGAAGAAACATTGAATCTACTTGTTGAGACATTTGGAGGTCAGCAAGGTACTGCAAAAGCTCTCAAAGGATCATTCTTGCCCTATGAAAAACATGAGAAGAAGAGGAAAGAAGGGTATGTTGATCCAAAACTCCTATTTGGTGGTGATTACTTCCAATGGAAGTTTGGATTCTATAAGAAACAAAAACAACGCGTAGAACCTATGACGGACTTTGAGGAATGGGTTTTTGAAAAATTGGGAGTGGAGAATTTTTGGATCGATTGATACCTCTTTGTTGCAATCAAGGTCGATGGATTTGTTTGATGAACAACGAAAGAGGAGGGTATCAAGTTCGGGGATCCAAGAGGTGATAATGATGACTCTTCATCATCAGATTCTGATGATAATCACCCCTCTGGTCCAGGAGAGACCAGTATGACTGCAATGTTGATTGATACACCTGTAAGGCGATCTGCGATGCTTGGACGATCTCTGCGAGAGACAAATGGATGAAAATATGGAAAATCTCACCATTGATGATATTGAGGCACAAATCAATGAAGGAATTGAAGGTGGTGCAAACAGAATGGTTGGTGAGGTTAATGATTTATTTGATGTTGAACCTACTGATCATCCTGAGGGTCAGCAAGGTGAAGTTTTGGATGATGAGAGGGTTAGTGACCACAGTGAACCCATTGCCAGTTCAGAGGAATCAAATCAATATCAACACTGGATTGACACTGAGGCCGTCTTAACCAAAAGCGAAAACTTCTTTGAGAGAGATCACGATTTGGGAGAATTTCAACAAGAAAACATGGACAACGATCAAGTTGTAGTGGCATTTATTGCACACGATCCAAGAATTGAAGAGGAGGTACGGGTTGCTTGGGCTACAAACGGACACACCGCACAAAGGTTGGAACACGGGAGGTACGAGCTGCGAGTCTCAAAAACGACACACTGGACAAAGGTTGGAACTAACTTTGGGTTTGGAGGAAACCCCTTGTTGTTGAAGAGGCTGCTTGTAGTGGAGCCTACGGAGTCAAGACCACTATAGGGTAAGATGGTCGACGACCGGCTTGTTAATGAGGAAGAGCAAGCTGCTTTGGACTATGACTTTAGTGATGAGGAGTTTCAAATGCACGAAGAAGAAGATGTTGCTATTGATCCCCCACGGGCATTTGTACCTATTTTTGAAGAACCGGCTCTTGATCCTATCTTGGAAGAATATCAAGGACCTAACCTGTTTGGACTAGATAGGAGTTGGGCGGTGGTTGTGAGCAATCGAGGCCACATTATAATGTGGAGGAGCTCTTCGATGGAGCTGCTTGGAGTAATGGTGGTGGAGTACCGGTAGAAGTCTTGAATGAGTTAAGAGCTGTGAGAAATGACATGCAACGAGTTAAGGACTCAAGCTGGATAGACAAGAACGAGAGATTTGAAGAAGCGATGAAGCGGTGAATGACAACAAACAATCTATCGATACAGTTGCTTCAAATTTCACATCTACTCAAAATGTTGTTAATGATATGATGCTAGATGTGAGGGGCATCAAGGTAGGAAACACAGCAAAAGAAAAGTTTATGAAAAATCAACTTGAAACCATCCACCAGAAACTTGACAAACTTGCTGAGGCTGTTGGAACATCTCAACCTGTTGGATTGGATCCTAAGCTCACTGAGAGGATCAATCTACTAGAGCGGACTTTGCAATCAAGGATTCTGCAGTTGATACAAGAACTGAGATTATGGAAGGCCAGGCGAGTAATCGATTATCACACAGGAGAGTGTTCATGGCTATTATCCCGGTTTGTTGATGATGTCACTAAGGGGGAAGAAGGCCAAACAGCAAAAGCAAAAGAGGCTGCCAGACTTTTTGCATAGAAAATATGGGAGAATGAGACTAATGCTTACAGGCAACCTGCACCTGGCAGAGTTCAACTTACTGATGATCTTCTTAGACAATACAAGAAGGAGTACTATAACATAAGCAAACCCTATCATGACAAGGGATTTCATGAAGGTTTAAACTCTTTCTTGGGATTGAAGTTTTGGGAGGCAAGAGTTAAAGCCTTAAGGGCAACTTACAGAGCTGGAAGAGGTGGAAGAGGTGGAAGAAGTGGCAGAGGTGATAGGATTTTACCTATCACAAAAGCAAAGGACTCACTTGCTGAATTCAAGGAACTTTACATGAGAATGGGATTCAGAGTGAATCAGATCAATCTCCTTCTACCAAAAGCTTGGAAGTGGTGGAAAGAAGTAAATCCCTACATTGATTTTACATTGATTGAGAATGAATGGATGAGGGAAATGATAGAAGAAATCAGAGCCTACCAAGAACAAGTGGAGAAGCTCAGACAGGAAAGAGAAAGAAGACAGTAGATCAGCATACTTATCATACTTTATCTTTGATGCATCTAGGCTGTAATAACTGTGAACAAATGATTATAATAAGAATTGACTAAAATTTGTTCTGTTTTTGTTTTAATCTTTTTGCTTTGCTGTTAGGTGAGGGTTGTGGCATCATCACCAAAATGGGGGAAATTGTTGGACTTATTTTTATGTTTTGATGATGAGTGCCAGACTAGCTGTTATAGTGCAAAGGCAAAAAGATGTCTAGATCAAATGTATAGGCTTATTAGAGTTTGATCCTTGTAATAGGTTTGATCAAACAAGCAACGTAAAGTTCATTTGATTTATATCGACGGAGGCCGGTCTATATCGGTAGGGTAGATAGGTCGGTAGACTAGTCGGGAACCGCCGAAGGCGAAGGCGAAGCCCGAGGGCTCAAACTCGGTTATAGAAGGCTAAGGGATCAAACTTAGTGATTAAGGTCAAGGATATGGAATCGAATTTAGGCAAGTCGTGATGACCTAAGCGATTACATATACCTTGTATACAAGGTCTAAGTTCCATAAGTTGGATGATGTTTGGAACTTGGTTATAATTAAAAAGGTGTAATCTAACTTCACAGATAAAAGTTAGATAAAAGAAATCAATTTGCATTGTATTTTATACACGGAAAATTTACATTCGACGGACGATAGGTATTACGACGGATCGATGAACCTGCGATAATATACCTCGATTAATTCAAGATTATATTGGAAGATTACATGGATAAGGACAGCCAACTACCTCGACTTATCAAACAAATCAAAGGTGAGATTAAAAGAACGTTGGGTTGATTGATTTTTATCCAATGGTTGTAAGTCAAAGGGTGGACGGTACTTGCTTGTCAAAAAGGAATTCGACGAGTGTCGGTCCTATGAATAGTGACGAGAAAGCAAATCAGATGGGACAAGAAACCAGGAACGGTTACATTTGAATTTCAAATACAAGTCACATGCATTCCTACCTATAAATAGAGGACATTCAACTCAGAAAAAAGAGGATGATTGATGAACTTTAAGAGAAAAATATAAGAGACTATTCTAAGCTGAAAAACACCTGCTGAACTTACTGAAATTAAAGCTACTGATCCAGAAAGATTCTTCAAGTGTATTACGTATTCAAGCTACATCAAATATACACACTTGAAGGCGCAAAAATGCGCGATTATATCATCCTAATCAAGCTACGCCGCATTTGAATCATTTATTTGATTCAATCTTTATTTTATAAAGAATCGTTGAAGACGAGTGAAGCACGGTTGTGTGAAAGAGCGTTGTTTGTGGTGGAGGTGGTGAAAAGGCAACCCTTCAAGGACCGAGTGGAAGACTCGGGACCAGCAATCTACTACTGTTCCCGAGTTTTCGGTTGTGAAGCCATAGTTATTGGTGAAGGACAAGCAACCTTAGGAATCTTTGTAAGCTGCAACATCAAAGATCTCTAGTGAATTACCTCCAACATCACGGGAGAAGAGTGGACGACGAGGATTACACCACACGGAACCACTATAAAATCTCGCCTACTTACTTTCGGCATTTACATTACGCACTTAGTTTATTTTACACATCAACCTCTTGAATCTAGCTAGCAATGAAATCACACACATACACTGCGAGTATGTAATACTTAGTATCATATTTTAACAACAAGTAATAAGGCTTAATTTTGATATAATTCCATTTGCACAAATTCGATGGCGAAGCGTCGGTAGACTACGTTTATCGGCGGGCTGCGAGGTAACGACAGACTATCGAAGTATCGGCCATTTTCGAAATTCTTGAATTTGTTAACTCCAAAGTTTTAAGTGTTAAGTTTATTCACCCCCCCCCCCTCTAAACTTAACCAAAGCCTTTTCAAGGGACCAACACCCTTTTGGGAGTTGGATCTTGTGCAGGCACAAACTTAGAACCAATTCTGGTACTAGGTTCAGTGACCTTACAGGATCCGCTCTTATTGGATTGTTGAGTTCCAAATCCAAGCCCTGTTCTATCACCATAAGGCTTTCCATATTTGAATGCAGTGGAGAAGCAAAATGGTTCAGCAGACTCAGCAGCTACTGGATGTTCAGCAGGCTTATGCTGATTCTGTCTAACTTCTTTTTCCTTTCCTATGAGAATTCTTAATTCAGCATTTAATCTTTCAACTTCTACTTGAAGAGCTTCTTTTTCAGCCTTCACAATCTCATAACCAGATTGTATTATCCTCATTTGATTAAGGATGGCATCCAAAGTTTCTTCATTGTCAGAATTTTTTGGATTTGAACCACAAGTTGATTCACAATCACTTCCAGCAGGAGTGTTTATAGATAAAAAATTGTATACCTCCTCTGTCTCATCCATATTTGCCATCAAAGCATAATCATCCATATCAGCAACAAGTGCAGTGTCATCAGATTCATTTCCTTTTTCTGATTCCACTTCATATCTTGATTCATCTTCAGCAACCATAGCCTTCTTGCCATGTCTTCTTTTTTGACTCTTTGTCTTTAGTAGGTCTGGACAATCAGGTCTAAAATGTCCAGGATTCTTGCAATTGAAGCAAAGATAATCAGGTTCCTTACTTTGTTTTAACTCAGGACAGTCAGGTTTGAAGTGTCCTGGTTTCTTGCATTGGAAACACAAGTAATCATTGTCTTTCCTGGAATCATCCTTCTTCTTTTCCCGAATTTCTTAGTGAAATTCCTTGGATAACCCTTTCCAGTTTTCATCATCCTGATTTTCTTGCTCAGTAGGGCAATTTGCTCTTGCATCTCATCCAGTAAATCATCTTGAGCTCCTGATGTCTCTTCTTGATTTTTAGCAGCCAATGCAGCGCTCTTTGGTTCTTCCTTTTCAGTGTTAGGTGCCAATTTCTTGCTGAATTCATAAGCTTTAAGATCTGAGAATAATTTGAAGGTATCCTCTTCATGTAGTTTTCTCATTTCTTCAATGGCAGTAACCTTCATCTCCCAAACTTCTTTTTCAGGTAATGCTTCCAAGATTTTTGAGTTGATTTCTTCTTTTGAGTAGCTTACACTCAGTAAGGTGAGTTCATCCAGGATTGCATTAAACCTTGATTCCATTTGCTCAATGGTTTCATTTGGTAGCATTTTGAACTTTTGAAATCTCTTTTTGGCCACACTGATTTTGTTCTTCTTGATTACATCAGTGCCTTCACAGATTAACTATATCTTGTCCCAAAGTTCCTTTGCAGTCTTGCAATCTTTCACCTTCATATACATATTGCTATCTAGAGTTCTGTATATGATATCAATAGCAATATTGTTGAGATTTTCTCTCTTTCTATCTTCGGCATTCTATTCTCTTTTTGGCTTTGGAATGTACTGTGTCTCATCTCCCACTGTTACTGCTTTGGTAATCTCCAGTGGTCCATCAGTCAGCACATCCATCATTTCATCAGGTGTTGCAGCTAGATAAGCCTGCATATGACGTTTATACTCATCAAAACGATCTAAAGAACACATCAACATTGTTCTAGCATACTGGTTGTTATCCATGATACAAAGCTTTGAAAATCAGTAACTTGAAAAAGTTTTCAAAGTATTTTCACAAGCACAACAAGTAAGATTACTTCAGAACAGAAGCACTGCTCCGATACCAATTGTTGGTCCCTTGAAAAGGCTTTGGTTAAGTTTAGAGGGGGGGTGAATAAACTTAACACTTAAAACTTTTTGGAGTTAACAAACTCAGCAACTTCAGCAGCCTGCTGATACTCCAGTAGTTTGCTGACTATTGAACTTACTGAATTTGTGCAGCGGAAATATATCAAAAATTAAGCCTTATTACTTGTTGTTAAATATGATACCAAGTATTAGATACTCAGTAGTGTATGTGTGTGAATTCAGTTGCTAGATTCAGTAGATTGATGTGTTAGATAAACTAAGTGCATAATATAAATGCAGAAAGTAAGTAGGCAAATTTTATAGTGGTTCCAGGTGGTGTAATCCTGTCAGTCCACTCTTCTCCTGTGATGTTGGAGGTAATTCACTAGAGATCTTTGATGTAGCCGTTACAAAGATTCCTATGTTGCTTGTCCTTCACCAATAACTATGGCTTCACAACCGAACACTTAGAACGGGTAGGATTCTTTGCTCCAAAGTCTTCCACTTTGGTCCTTGAAGGGTAGGATTGCCTCTTCACTAGCTCCACCACAAACAACAGTCTTTCACACCCCAAAGATGCTTCATTGTCTTCAGTAGATTCTTATAAAAGAAAGATTGAATCAAGTAAGTGATTCAGCTTTCAGCAGCTTGATCAGAATGATATGATCAGCAGCTTGATGTCTTCAAGTGTGTAAACTTGATGTAGCTTGAATGCAGATTACACTTGAAGATTTTCTCTGGATCAGTAGCTTTAAGCTCAGTAGGTTCATCAGGGTGTTTTTCTTGATAAGAAAATGCAGCTCAGAATTATCCCTTGTTTTTCATCAATTTTCATCACTTGTATCTGAATTAGAAGTCCTCTATTTATAGGTAGGAATGCTTGTGACTTATATTTGAAATTCAAATATAGCCGTTCCAGATTTTGTCCCATTTGACTTGCTTTCTATCACTTGTTTCATAGTACTGACACAGTCAGACTGCTTTTTGACAGAATGCAGTCTGTCCACCCTTTGACTTGTATCTATTGGATAAAGTCCTGAATCATCCCAACGTCCTTTTAATCTCAACCATTGATTTGATTGATAGGTCAGAGGTTGTTAGCTGTCCTTATCCTTGATTTCTTCCAATGTAATCTTGAATAAATCGAGGTATATGTATCAGCAGGTTCATAAGTCTGCTGGAATACATATCAGGAAGCTGAACCATAATTTGTTGTATTTAAAACACAATGCAGCTTACTTCTTTTATCTAACTTTTATTTATGAAGTTAGATTACACCTTTTTGCATATAACTAAGTTCCGATCACCATCCAACTTATGGAACTTAGACCTTTTACACAAGGTATATGTAATCAGTTTAGGTCATCACAGACTTCCCTAAAATCTGATTCCATATCCTTGACTTTAATTACTAATTTTGATCCCTCAGCCTTCATTAACTGAGTTTGAGCCCTCGCCTTCGGTCTTCGGCGGGTTCACGACTAGTCTACCGCCTAGCTACCCTGCGATATAGACCGTCCGCGATATAAATTAGCTGACCATTACAGTGCTTGTTTGATCAAACCTATACAAAGATCAAACTCGAATAAACCTATACATTTAATCTAGACATCTTTTTGCCTTTGCACTATAACAGCTAGTCTGGCACTCATCACTAAAACTTAAAAATAAGTCCAACAAAAACAGTGGCATATCAAGTTTGATAATGTTATGTTGTCAAATGGGTTTAAGATTAACGAGTGCGATAAATGTGTATACATTAAGAAAACACCTAATGCCTATGTGATAGTATGTCTATATGTGGATGACATGCTGATAATGGGAAGTACTCATGATATCATCATGAATACTAAGAAGATGTTGACAAAGAACTTCGATATGAAGGACCTAGAGTTGCAGATGTGATACTGGGGATTAAGAACTCTAGAGTTCTCGATGGACTTGTGTTGTCACAAACTCATTATATTGAGTCTGTTTTGAAAAGATTTAATGTCTTTGATGAAAGTCCAGTGAGCACTCCACTTGACCTAAGTGTGCACTTAGGCAAGAATAGAGGTGAACTTGTGGATAAATTGAGATATTCTCAAGTGATTGGAAGAATGATGTACATAACCAATTGTACACGACTAGACTTAGCATGTGCAGTGAACAAACTGAGTAGTTTCATGAGTAATCCAGATTATAATTATTGGAAAGCCTTGAATAGGTTGTTGAGGTACATGAAGTACACTATTAGACTGGGATTATGATATACTAGATATTCAGCAGTATTAGAAAGATATTGTGATGCAAACTGGATATCAAATACGAATGATTCGAAGTCCACTAGTGGATACTTATTCACGATTTGTGGTGTTGCTGTGTTCTGGAAGTCTACAAGACAAACGTGCATAGCTCGCTCCATAATGGAAGCTGAATTCATAGCACTGGATAAGGCTAGAGAAGAAGCTGAATGGCTTAGGAATTTTTTAGAGAATATTCCATGTTGGCCGAAACCTGTGGCTGCTATCAGCATACAGTGCGATAGTCAGTCGGCTATAGGAAAGGCACAAAGTAGTATGTATAATGGTAAGTCTTGACAAATACGCCAAAGACACAATACCATTAAATAGTTGATCTCTAATGGTGTGATTTCAATCCATTATATAATATCGAAGAAGAATCTTGTGGATCCGATTACAAAAGGTTTAGCTGGAGATTAGATGTCAATTCTGACAACCGGAATGGGACTGAAGCCTATTACGCATGTTTCCTTGACAACCCAACCATGTTGACAGAAGATCCCATGATCATGGTTCAAAAGGGACAACTAAGCTATAAGGAACAGTCAAGAACTTACCCATTCTGAGAAGATGAAAGTGCTGCCAGCAGAGAGTGTGAGGTTAAGCTAAGCTTTTAATTATTCCTATATATTGACATTCAAGTGGGGTAGGGTAGAATACCCTGGATAGGAGGTCATCTATGTAAGTGTGAAGTTGGGCCACTTCTGTGAGAATTTCCAGGCTTCAATTATCTAAAGCACTTTCTGAAACCAAGTGTTGTCCAGGGACAAGACGGACACAACCATGAGAACCGAAAGGTGCTAGGGGAAATATTGTGTGAGTGTTATTGTCTTGGTTTACACTAAAGGCTGAACAGTTCAAGAGCTAGTTAATTGATTAGCCGAGTAAATCCTATAATACTTCAATAAGGCAGGTTCAAGGCTAGAAGCTACCTCTCCTGATGCAATATTTTTCCGTCTGACTTCTCTTCAGAGTCTGCATTTGCATTTGCATTAATTTTCATTCACGTGGGGGATTGTTGGAGATATCCCATGAAATGGGGGTAAAATGGTCAACTTTAGCATGAATTTCGGATATGCTTCGGTGTAATTCATCGGGAGCTTATTACGTCTAAAAATTCTACTCACGGAGTAGATAATGTTTGGCTTTGGAATCACTCGATTCTGATATCGGGTGAAAGAGAAATTAATGCCTAAAGTTGGTTGAAAATGTGTTGAATATAAGAGTTGAAGGGAGAACCTCAACTCAATCTCCCACATTGGAGGTTTGAGAGACTTGAGCTCTCTACATAAGAGCTAGTGTATACTCTTATAGATGTGCCCCAAGGGGCAAGACACTTTTGTGCAGGAGGAAGGACCTAAATTCCACGCACGCGTGCGCGCCGCCGTCCGTCCGGCTCGGCTTCGGTTCGGTTCGGGTGTTACTATTAATTTTTTGGACAAAATTTCTTATGAAATTAACCAAAAATTAATTATCTAATTGTGAGGCGGTTGGAAGGTTCCAGAACAGTGTGGAAACACGAAGTAATTAAGTCGGCTAGACTTAATTAACATGTGCTGAATAATTTTTGGCCGAGATTGAATTCCTTGAGGGAAAGTCAAGCCAGTCGTGTCATGATTGAGTCATTCGACCAATCAACATTTAGATGACATGTCATCCAACCAATCAAAAGCGAGTTTTAAGTCTGTTAATATTTTAATCAACATGATTAATCAAGAGTCGGCTAGGGCAACTTTTCCAAGGGAAAAAGTTGGCCAACTCTTATGATGTAATTCGGCCAATGATATTCGAGATTTACCACCTCATCTCCACTATATAAACAACCCCATGGATGAAGATTCAAGCATTCAGTTTTCTCTTGTGTCTTCCACTACATACTATCAAGCATATAGTTCTAGTTCTTGAGTCGAAGAGAAGTTGGAGCACTCTGTAGGTTTGCCGGAGATTGGATTGTTGAAGTGCCTCTCAATCCAAGACGTAAGCCGTTGTATCTTGGGAGGCAGTTGCTACTACCGTGGGTACCATACCAGAGCAATTTGTCTTAAGGAAAGAGTACCATACTCGCCTTGGTTTGTCATTTATTTTTGCTTCGTACTTTACTTTCCTTTAGTTTCAAGTCAGATATGTACTGTGATAGTTTAATTTTTTAGATCTACACCGTAGTTGCTTTAATTTGTTAAATCTACATAATAAAATTAAATTTTATTTTTGAGATATATTTTTCTGCATTTAATTATCCATGATTACATCCGTGAATTACGGATCTGTTCCGTAAATCACTCCACACATGGCACATATCACCTACAACATATATTTTAGCAATGCTTTGGCAAAAATGAGCAAATGATTATAGCGATTCTCCAAAATATTAATTAAGCACCCGATTCAATTATGTTCACTTATGGTGCAACAGGGCTCTTCGATTATACAAGCCTCCTCTGTGGGCTTCAAAAGTGTGATAGCAATAGTTAACCATTAACAGGTTGGTAACGATGAAGGAAAGAAAATCCAAAATGAATCTCCATGATTCTTCCAAGAGACAAAAAAACAACAAAGGTTTGGTTGATAGTATCAGTGCCCTATCGGACCACATTATGGGTCTTATTCTATCTTTTCTTCCCACAAAGCTGTAGCGACCTCCATTCTTTCTAGAAGATGGAAATTCGGGTGGGTGACAGTCCATGATCTTGATTTCTATTATGATCGTTGCTGGCAAAAACTGAATGAAGGTGAAAATATGCAATTAGTCGGATTTGTTAATCGAGTTTTTCTTCTCCATGATGTTGATTTGCTAAATAAGTTTAGATTGGTCATCGCATGTTGGTTGTAATTTATCCCATGTCTCTTCAAGGATCAACACTACCATCACAAGAAATGTCCATGAGCTTTCTTTACATCTTGGGACTCGTCTTGGATAATTTGAAATGCATACAAATTTTTTCAGCTTTGACTCGCTACAATCTTTGAAGTTGATTGGAAACATTTCTATCTTTTCTGCCATTGTGGTTTTCCTTCCTAGACTTGAAAGCCTAATACTTTGTGAAGTTGATTTCCATTCGGAGGAAGCGTTTGAAAGACTTATAAGTGGATGCACATTACTAAATTATTTGCGCTTTACAGGTAATGATGTTTTTACATGCATAATATCTTCGGCTTCCTTAAGATGACTTGAGATAAACTTTGAGTATGAGAGCAGCCTGAAGTTAAACACTTTCTCACTCGAGCATCTTGAGATAATTGGTTGGGTAAGTGAGATTTTTGTGAAAAACTGTCTAAAATCTCTGGTTGAAGTTGACTTCAGAATCGTTGCAGGTGCCTTCCCTAATAATTCAATCGTTAAAGCGATCCGTGCTTTTGATTGTACAAAAGCTCTAACTCTCTCAGTCGACACTATGCAGGTAATCTATTCTATCCATTAGGAGCATTAATGTGTACTCTTGTGTTTGTGGTATGATAGTTAACTCAAATGTTGTTCGCTTTTTTTTTTCATTTGTTAGTTGGCACCGTTTGATTGTTAGACTCAAAACTTTGGTGTAGCGGCATTACTTGAGCCATAATAGATTCAAGAACTGCTTAAGATCCATTGTCCTTGTTAGGCTGAAAAAATAGTCAACCCAAATTACAAGTCCAATATGTCTCAACTTATATCATAATGATGTTCCCCAATTTTTTCTAATGTTGGATATTACATTGAAATCTAAAAAGAACATTATATAGCAGAAATACACTAACACTAATGCTTGATATTGCAAGGCTCTTTGTTGTGAAACCGTCAACTTGTCGACTAAGTTTAATAGGTTGGTAAAATTGGAGAAAGAAATTTCTTCTTATGATTGCAGCTCATTACGAGATTCCATTCAAAACTTGGACAATTTAGAAGTTCTTACAATCCATCAGGTTTGACAAAACCATCCAAAAAGTGTCAGTGCGTATTAGCGAGAGAGAGAGAGTGCACTTTATGTTGATTAAACACTGACATGTAATGTAGTATAATTGTTGATGTGTTTTTTGTGATGTCAGCATTTAGACAATGAGTTTTGGGATCACCAAACTCAAAGTGGACCACTCCTATAGAAGTTCCAAAATGCTTGTCGAATAGCTTGAAGAAGGTTGTAGTTGCCGGTTATCAAGGTCATGAAGAAGAGCGTGAAACGATACATTATATGTTAAAGCACGGAAGTGCTCTTGAAGTTATGAAGATATCTTGTGATAGACTCATAAGGGACAGTGCAAAGTTAGAGTTTCTTCAAGAGATAAGAAAGTTCCCAAGAAAGTCTCCCGTTTGTCAAGTCGAATTCTTCTAGCAGACATCGGTGAGTAATATCTAGATGCTTTAACCAGCTAGGAACATTTTAAACATTTCCTTTGGTCTAGGGTATATTGTTGATGATGCTTCCAGAAAATGGGCTTACCCACGTGGCACCTCTTTGGGGGACTCAACATGCGGCTTAGGGAGAAAAACCACGCTCGACTTCTAGTGACGAGACCAGGGGGCTCGGCTCCCATTTTGGTCACCACGATTCCTCATATGTCCGACCACCATTGGACCGGATAGTCTCAGTCTCTAACAGGTCAGAGAGGAATCGTGCACCGAACTTCTGACGATCGGTAGTGCGATCAGTGTCGATCTCCTCGATCGGACTAGGTCCTTAGACTTGTACAATTCCGTAGCAGTAGGAGATCGGTCATCGCCCCTGACCTCTATGGGCCGGCTCCGTCACCCCAATACATTTTGGACAGAGCCTATCTCCAATCTTATTCTTCACGTGCATAATAACCAGATAACTATTATAGAATCCTGAGCAATAAAGGCTCGAATCTTTATCACTTAATGCTAATATTTGAATACCATAATTATCTCCTGTAATCAAGGAGATCACTCAATCATAATATTTTTCCTTAGGGAATACGTTAATCAGTGTCCATCACAGACACGCCACATCAAACCCTAGGGCATAAGCCCCTCTATATAAACTGTCCCTAAAGAACTACGAAGACTTGATTCCAATTGAACCATTGGATACGTAGGCAGCTTGATCATCATAAAGTGCAGTCTATAAACAAATCGAATCATACCCTCCATCATCATTTTTCTGGGTTCTTGAAGCATCCATAGGTTATAATCAAGGAAACAAGCTTAGAGGATTACCTTGAAGATTTTTGGATCGTCAATTGGCGCTAGAATGAGGGCCTTTTTTGATTGATAATCTCCGGAAAAGCTTCAGGACAACCATGGTGACCACACGACAACAAGCTGCTAATGGCTATGGTGCTAACAATGCATCAGAGTCAGACGCCAACAACCAGAATCAGCCACAGCAGGAAAATGTCTCTCTTAACACAACCCATAAGACGCTGGTTGATCAACTTATAGCTTTGGATGAAGCCACGAAAGCAGCTGTTCTCAATGCCGTCTTGGCAGAAGAGGATGAAGAAGATGGGGATTGGGAAGGTCTAGAAGAAGAAGGCTCCCTCAACGAAAACTTACAAGATGTGAATCACTCAAACGGGGGCTCATCTAGGGAAAATTCCCAGAGCCCAGAGCCGGAGGAAGAAGATGATCCCAACGATGGGTCATGGCAACCGACACCTCCCACAAAGCATAAAAATAGCAGAAGAGAGAAGTGGTCGTCATCCTCAAACCTGCAAAGGCAGTTGGTCGTCCCTCAAGCCATGGAGGCAGCTCGCGCCGAGCTAGATGCGATAGCCGGGAGAAAGTCAACGCTCCTAGCGCTCGAGTCCCCTTTTTCTGAGCAGATCGATAATTACCCCCGGCCAGCCAGGTTCAAAATCCCCAAATTGGAGCCCTATGATGGAACTAAAGACCCCCAGGATCACATGTTGCCAGTATCTCACGCACATGAATCTCGACTGTGCCCCAGAGGAGATGAAGTGCAAAGCATTCCCAGCGCTACTCACTGGTCGGGCTCGGGAATGGTTCAAGAAAATACCGCCAAGGATGAAATTCCTAAAAGGTTTAAGGGATGATTTTGACCCAACTCTGTATCTACTGCAAATCCCAGACCTAAGAATCCCAAGAAGATGCAATTTAGTTTTGTGGATTAAATGGTCTTACAGAGGAGACTTGTTACAAGAAACATGGCTATCCTCATGGATTCAAGTCCAAAAAGGCTAATTTGGTAGAGGAAGAACAATCAGCGAAAGAAGATCAGACCAGAAATAAGTCTGCTGGACCGGGGTTTCCAAATCTCACCGCACAACAACTTGATAAGTGATGGCTCTCTGAGTTCTGATCGAACTAGACATGCAGGATTTGATGTTGGCCATCCTACTGAGATTGTGACACAGTACTCACCTGCTACAGGGACAGGTGATCTAAATTTAGTAAGATTTATATAGTGGATCTTGGACTCTGGTGTTAGGAAATCAACTAGTCTACGCAGCGGAATTTAAAAAAATTGATTTCTGATCCCAAGATCGACTTCGTTTAATACAATTAACACGTTAAGTATTTGACGGTGATTACCTTGGTTGATCTAATAGATCGACGCTTTGACCTCAATGGAGAGTAGTAGTGTGCATGAGCCGTCCACGTGTCCGGCCTCTATCGATATCCACACGAACTCTTTGCTGGAATCCTCCTTGGATTGCTACTAGAAAAATCTGGTTGCTAGACCGGCCTTTTTCTCTCTCTAAAACTCTTTAGAAGAAGCTCTCTATTTTTCACAACAACTATTAGCTATTGGAATTGTGATGTACAAAAAAATTAGACAACCCCTTGCTTATATAGGGGTGGGTGGCGCCCAATGCCTCCTAATCTGATTAGGAGAAGCTTCTAGTAGACTGATGAGAAAAGAAAAATATTTTCCTAATAAAATAAGGAAAATCACTTTGATTGATTTATCTCTTTTAATTTAATATCTCATATTAAATAAATCTAAGATATTGCCAATATTTTATATTGAATATATTTATCGTATTACCATAATTCTATTTTTCCAAAATCAATTAATATCCAATATTAATTTATGGTAATCTTATTAATTAAATTGTACAATACAAGTGTATCTTATACACTAGTCATCTGCGCCCTATAGCCAAAAATTGGCATCCGGAATATTCTTTAATTAATCAATATAATTAATACCTTGTATTTAAGATAGAAGACATCCAATACGTGCTAGTCTAATCATACCATCAATGTCCCGTTTGACAGTACATACAACTAGAGACATTTAAGTATCAAACTTGTTATAGTGAGTAGAGATCTCATCAACCATAATCAGTATCATGGTTTCTCTATCACAGTTTAATACTAAAGATGTTACTATATATATACATTCAATAACATGAAGATAAACAAGATATATAATAACAAAGTACTTTTATTAATCATAATAAAGTTATTATATGGACTAAATAGACTGTAAACGACTCGACCCGGTCGGATCCGGTCCAACCCAATTGGGTTTAAGACATCATTTCAACATCTAGTGCCACAAATCACATTGTAGGATTGTTAGATCTATTAAGCAATCCCAAACCTTCATCTGGTATGAAAATTGGATTACCTAATGGAAATAATGTTTTTGTCACACATATAGGTCAAGTAAGGGTCAACCCTCAACTGGTCCTACATGATGTGTTTTGCATTCCTGGTTTTAAGTACTCCCTCTGTCCCAATTTGTTTGGGACATTTTGGAACTCACAATATTTAAACGGACATCAATTAATGAGTTGTCTAGTCATTTAAAACTTGACTAATTTATATTTTTATCCTTTTATATGTAGCATTATTTTCATAATATTTAAGGAGACATCAATTAATGAGTTAGGGCAATTTAGTCAATTAAATCAAAAAATTTAAGTTTATTTATAGTTATGGGACTTATTTTGGGATAGGCAAAAAAGAAATAAGTCACAAACAAATTGGGACGGAGGGAGTACATTTTGTCTTTACCTTCATTTATTAATCATACAAAAGGTGAAGCTGTCTTTTCTACTAACAAATGTGTTTTACAGAACAAGAACAAGAAAGTGATTGGTTTAGCTGAGTTACACAGACGACTTTACGTCATGGATCAACCAATAAGGCTTTCTGTTGCCAATGCTGTAGAAAATCACACCTTATCTGATAGATTAGTTGATGCTCTTTTATGGCATTATAGACTAAGACATTTTCCAGATAAGAGACTGCAAGTTATTAGTTAACAATCTGCTGATATCAAGTTTTGTAATCATGATATTTGCTATGTTTGTCCTATGGCAAAACTAAAGAAAAATCCTTTTCCTTTGTGTACAACTGTTGTAAATGCTGTTTTTGATCTTGTTCATATGGATATTTGGGGTCCTTTGAAACAACACACTGTGAATGGACAACAATATTTTCTTTTGGTTGTAGATGATTTTTCTAGGTTTACTTGGGTTTTTCTAATGAGGCACAAATCTGAAGCTTCTGACCTTGTTAAATCTTTTGATAAATTTTCTTCTACTCAGTTTCTCAAAGTTATTAAAGTTATTAGATCTGACAATGGAGCTAAGTTCCAACCCACCGACTTTTATGCTCAGCAGGGCATCATACATCAGATATCTTATGTCAGCACACCTGAACAGAATGGTATTGTTGAAAGGAAACATCAGCATCTGCTGAATGTGGCTAGGGCATTGAGGTTCCAGAGTAATTTAGCCATTGAAATACTTTATGGCACTAAACCAGACTATTCCGTGTTTAAGGTTGTTGGTTGCTTAGTTTTCTCTTGCACACTTCAACAGTACATGACAAAATTTGACTCAAGATGCAGAACTTGAGTCTAACTTGGAATTCAAACACATCCAAGGGTGCTATTCTTTTAGACATTACCAAAAAGGACATCTTTGTTGCTAGGAACACTCAATTCCATAAGACTTATTTTCCTCTATTTCAACAGGTATTAGGAAGGGCTAGATATCTTGCTGACATGCTTGTTCCTTTACTAGTAATGGACAGTTTTGATGATCTGCTGAAAGACTCAGCAGACCAACCAAACATAAGATCAGCTACAGCTAAGACATCTAATGAAGAGCATGCACCAGTTAATTAGGCACCTGAACCCACACAATTAAGAATGTGCACAAGAACAAGGAAATCACCAACCTTTTATCAAGGATGTGCTCATACGTACTGTTCAGGAAATCCCACACATGCTGAGTGAAGTCATGAGCCTGGAAAATCTCTCAGCAGATTATGCCAGATTCATCAATGTTATTGATGCTATTAAAGAGCCTAGGACTTACAATCAAGCCATCAAGCATGATGAATGGAAAGAATTGTTAAGGCCATATTTATATGATTATTAAGGGTTATATTTCATTATTATTTCCCCACATTTGCATATTTACATGAGAATTAAGGGTTTAAGTGTAATTATTTAGTAAGGATGATTTTAATATGGTTATTTGCAAAATTGATTATTTTATGTGTTAAATTAATGGAATTATTATTATTTGAGTTTTATTACATTTTGCAATGTTTATTTATCCTTTAGGAGGCTGAATTTCGAGTGCTAAAGAGGATAAATGAAGCTCAAGTCGAATTATTCAAGATAGAGTTGGAATTGGCTTGAAGAAAATGGATAAAGATGAAGAGATACGATCCTAAGCAATGCAAACGAGCGTCTGCATCCCGTCCATTTCAGACAGGCGTCCACTGATCTTGGACGAGCGTCCAGAAGTGAACTGGCGTCCATGCAGCGTCCAGAATCGTATTTTACATTCAGAGTCTTCAGGCAGAAGCCAAACGCACGTTCATGCTCCGTCCAGGCATTCTGGACGGGCGTCTGGTTGTTCAAACGAGCGTCCGATGCCGACTTAAACCCTAACCGACTTAGCACTCTATAAATACAGCAGCAGCCCCAACCCTAATTGGATACTTTTTCATAGCCGCAATTTTCACAAAAAAAGCTGCGCCCCAAAACCACTTTTAGATAGAGTTGCAAATCTCCAATCCAACAATCTTCTCCAATATGATTGTTGGCTAGAAACCTTGCAGTGAGTCGACGGAGGAAGCTTATCAACAACAAAACCAACTAGAGGAGTTCGATACTTGATGTGTAGTGATTTTATTTCATAGTTTTTCATTACTTTGGATCTGTTCTGTATTGTTTAAGTTTTGTTGAATTAAGATTTGATAAAACGATCTATGTTTAATTGATGCTTGAATCAATATATGAAAGTATGTTATTTAAGTTTGACTTCATTCAAAGTAATGCATCTAATCATGTTGTAAGAGATTAAGCATGTTTAGTTGAGTAAAAGCTTGGAAACAATCTCGTGATTTCGTTTTGATTGCATGTTTAGTTTGTTTGAAAAGATAAACGAAACCTTAGAAATTTGATTGAAGATATTTGATCGAATTAGTGAAAAATCACTACTAAAAACTATGTCTTTAGATCACCATCTAGTTGGGGGTTGTTTGTTGATGGGTGGATTCGTTGCCTCGCTGTGTTTTCCTTTAATTGCTTGAATCAAATCGTTTAGATTAAGTTTAGTTTAAGTTCTAGTTTTATAGACCCTAATTTCCTGCTGTTTTCCTGCACTTTTCTGCTTCAATTCATAGTCAGACGCTCGTCCGCAATAGCAGACGTTCGTCCGTTAGATTAAGCTTTCAGACGCTCGTTCACTTTAGTGAACGCTCGTCCGTCTTTCTGTTTTCTATTTTCTGCTTGTTTTTATTCCTGTTTTAGTTTTAATTCTTAGGTTTAGGTTTTAGTTAGTTTCAGCCTTAGTTTAGATAGATAATTGTGACATAATCGATATAGGTTTATACTTGAATTCGATAAACATTCCATTCCCTTAGGACGGGGAATCGGTAACGGTTGTCGGATTCTTTTAGGTATAAAATTTTATATCGATTCTAATTTTAATTCGTAGGTCTAAATTTTAGAATTACGTTTATTTTTGTTTTCGTTTTACCGTGTTTTATTTTATTTTCCTTCAATTATTTTCTTTAATTTTAGATATGTTCTTTTTAGTTTCCTTAATTATTTCTATTTCGTTTTTAAGTTTTAAGCCTTAGTCTTAGATTTTCGAAGTCTGGACGAGCGTTTAATAACTTGAACGCCCGTCCACTTCAATCCTGTTCCCCCGAACGACCGTTTATAAATCTGAACGAGCGTTCAGCTACGAACGAACGTCCACTAACACCGGACGCCGTTTCGCCCGTTTAATCATCACTTCTTTTCTATCTTCTCTTCTCTTCTCTTTTCTTTTCTCCCTCTAAACCATCAAACCTTTTCTAAACTGTTCTAATCAACCCTAAGGTTGATTTTTTCCTTTTCTTTTCTTGGTTTATGCAAACGAGAAGTAAGAAGGGACTTCGATCTTCGATCCCGAACACGAACGATCTATCCTAAGAAGGAGACTTCTTCCGGATCTTGACGCCATGGCAGATCAAGATCCGGTTCAAAATCCTCCTAATCCAAATCCGGACCCTCAAGCTCAATTAGCTCTAATTACGCAACAAATGCAAGCTGCGCAAAGCAACATCGGAATCAACAAGCGGCATAAATCAACAACTTCAACAATTTCGCCAGAACCAGCTTAATCAACTGAACCAGGACCCCTACACCCCATATCTAAATCAAGACTTTCTCGAGGGGCATAGACCTATTCGTCCTCCTGACATGGGAGGAGTGAACTTTGATCTAAAGAACGGAGTAGTTGCTCTAGTTCGAATAGCTCTTTCCATGGTACTGCTCAGGAAGATCCACACGACTTCTTGTCCACATTCGTACAAATCTGTGAAGCAGGCCATTATCCTGGTGTTGATTCTGAGATAGTCAAGTTAAAGCTATTTCCTTTTGCTTTGAAAGGTGAAGCAAGTCGGTGGTTTAAATCGTTGGCACATCATTCTCTCCATACATGGAATGATGTCAAAAGAGCCTTCGCTCTTAAGTGGGTTTCACCAGGCAAGATTATGGAGATGAAACGGGAAATAGCTACGTTTGAGCGAGTTGGAGGATGAGGCTGTTGGCAAAGCTTGGGAGAGATTGAATCTCTTGATGAGGAAATGCCCCAATCACGGATATGACAGACATGAGTTGCTGGAACTGTTCTATAGAGGTGTCTCTCAACCTAATAGAGACTATCTTGACTCCACAGCTCATGGATCCTTCTTAGGGGGAGGTGATAAGATCGCCTACGAGTGGCCGAGACCATCGCCAAGAACAATATGTGGTCAACACCCAAGAAGACCAATGTTGTTAAGAAAGAAGGTACGCAAGCGATCCCCGATACAAAGCCGTTGGTTGCTCAGATGGAATTGATAAGCAAGCAGCTGGCCAATCTTCAGACGCAGCCTTCTGATCTTGGAATGCAGGTAGGGACGGAGATGACGGAAGAAATAAATTTAATGGATAATCAAAACCAAACCTTCCGAAACTTCAATCAAAGCCAGAACTACTCAGGATTTCAACGACAAAACTTCAATCAAGCCAAGTTACCACCTGGCCCTTCAAATTCAAATTCTTTCAACTCAAACTATCAAAGGACGGCTCCTAACTCCCAAAGGCCGCGGGGTGGATGGAACCAAACTCAAAATCATACCACCTCATGTGTCCCTCAACACAAATTCGATGAGCTGGTAGACATGGTGAAGACCTTGTCTACTAGCGTTAAAGCTATTGAGAGACAAGTTGGTCAGATGGCAGACCAGCAAGCAAGCAGACCTCACGGTAAACTTCCAAGTTATACCGAGAGAAACCCAAAAGCTGATGTGAATGTTTGCACTGCCATTACACCACAATGGGAGTATGGACAGGAAGAAGAGCTCAATGAAGTAACGTTGAGAAGTGGTAAAAAGGCTGGACCCGGCAAGATGTCGGGAAACGAGTAGCCCCTCCTGACGCCATGAGTTCAGGAGGGGGAAATCAGAAACCACATGGCGAAGAAAGCAACGATGAGGAGCTTAGTGACAATTCTTCGGAGGACGAAAGTAATTCTGATGATGAGGAAAGAAAGGAAAGTCAAGGGGCGGTACCCCTGACTAAGAAAAAGGAAGAAAAGTTCGTAAGATGGAAGGATAAGGAGGATGAGGCGATAAAGAATCAAGCTACAGGGAATGATAAAGCCCTTCCTTATCCACCAAAAAGGAAAGAGAAAGCCCTCACTAATGACAAGCAGTATGCTGGAGTGAGGAGGATGCTTAGAGACACTCAAGTTAGTATGCCCTTAGCCGAGGTATTAGCGAAATGCCTAAATGCTCTAAGTATCTTAAAGAATTCGTGGGAGTAAGAGAAAGCTTCGGGGGATGGGAAGAAAAAGTGCTACGCGAAGATTGCGCGATGGTTTCACGAGAAAGTCGCCGTTAAGCGAGGTGACCACGGCGGACCTTCAATCTCTGTGAGATCGAAGGCCATTTGTTCGAAAATGTCTTATGCGACTCGGGGGCCTCTATTAATGTGATGCCATTAAACGTATGCAAAAAGCTCGGGTTAGATAAAAGGATGCGGGAACGCCCGATTTCTCTTCGGATGGTAGACGGATCTAGCCGGTCGCGGCCGGTTGTGTAGCTAATGTTCTCCTTCAAGTTGAACATTTAGTCTTCCCTACCGACCGGGTTATTCTAGACTATCCACCGATAAGGAGATGCCTCTAATTCTAGGCCGAACCTTTTTAGACACTTCTAACGCTCTCATCGACTTCGCAAAGGACGATTACTCTTAGAGTCGATGACACATCCGTCACCTTCACACGAGGGACAAGTCCTGGAAGAACCATAAGCGATGAAATATCGTTTGTTGAAGCAATTTACGAGGATGAAAAAGATGCCTACTCGGAAGAAGCGAGAGGAGTTGACGAGAGATAGGTGTTTTTGAAGTCATGGACATTGAAGATCAAGGCGATTGCGGACCATCTTTCGATTCATTTCAAGCCGTAGGCATTGACGAGTCATCTTCACTCGCTCACACTGAGCCTGTTAGTGAGTTAGAAGCATGGAGATGCCCAGCAACAAACGATGATCTCAAAGAACTGAGTCAGAAAGACTTCATCCCTGGTGAAGAAGAAGCTCTGATGGGTAGTTGGGACGAGGTAGACTTTTGGAGAGAGACTACTCATTGGGAAGTAGATGATTGGGAAGAGCTGGCAGAAGAGCTTAAAGATGAAGAGTTAAGAAAAATGATCGATCACAAGAAAAAGGAAGCAAGTGTTGACCGGAGGATTCCGATGGATGATTTGATACAGTACCTTTCTGGGGTTGAGCCTCGGGAAGATGAGTTATTCTTTAGTCAACCACTCCAAGCTCATAAAGAGAAAGGTGGCCCGTTAAAGTCTAGTATTGAGCAACCACCTGCGATTTAGAGCTCAATCCGCTTCCGAAACACCTTAAGTATATCTTTCTTAAGGATGGAGATAAATTGCCTTTGATCATTTCTTCGAAACTCGACCACGAGCAAGAAGCACGGTGATAGAAGTGCTTAAAAAGAATATCCTCGCGTTCGGATGGCAAGTGGGTGATATCCGAGGAATCAGCCCAGATGTATGCATGCATAAAATCCGAACGGAGGAGGGAGCTAAAAAGGTTAAACAACCTCAGAGAAGGCTGAATCCGCATATGCAGGAGGTTGTCAAGAAAGAAGTGATAAAGTGGCTTGACATGGGCATCATCTATGCAATCGCCGATAGCGAGTGGGTCAGCCCTACTCAAGTTGTGCCAAAGAAGGGCGGAATCACAGTCGAAAAAATGAAAAAGGGGAGGAAGTTGCCTTACGACTCGTGACGGGCTACAGAGTCTGTATTGACTATCGTAGACTTAATGAGGTTACTGGCAAGGACCACTTTCCCCTACCCTTCATTGACCGGCTTATTGAACGGCGAGTGGTCATAGGTATTATTGTTTCCTTGATGGCTATTCGGCTACTTCCGGATAGCCATTGATCCTAATGACCAAGAGAAGACAACTTTTACGTGTCCATCTGGTACTTTTGCTTTTCGCAGAATGCCATTCGGCCTATGCAATGCACCCGCGACTTTTCAACGGTGCATGTTAGCCATTTTTGATGGACTTGTGGAGCAATGCATGGAGGTCTTCATGGATGACTTCTCAATCTACGGCGATAACTTTGATGAAATCTTAAAGAATCTAGATATGGTACTCCAACGGTGTGTTGAGAAAAATCTGGTGCTTAACTGGGAAAAATGCCATTTTCTAGTAGACGAAGGAATCGTTTTGGGACATAAGGTGTCCAATGCTGGTATTCAAGTTGATAAGGCTAAGGTCGAAGCCATTGAAAGGATGATGTACCCTAAGATAGTGAAAGAGGTACGAGGTTTTCTAGGTCATGTTGGCTTCTACAGGCGTTTCATTAAAGATTTTTCTACCATCGCCAAGCCTTTATCAAATCTTTTGAAAGATGATGTAGATTTCTTGTTCGATGCGAAGTGCAAAGAAGCTTTCAATTGTACGAAAGACAAGCTTATCGGTGCCCCAATTTTAGTTGCACTTTGGACCAAGCCTTTCGAGTTGATGTGCGATGCCTCTAATTACGCCGTAGGCGCGAGTTTTAGGTCAAAGAGTTGATAAAAGGTTCGGGCCCATTTATTATGCGAGCCGCACCTTGAACCCGGCTCAATGCAATTATACCACAAGCGAGAAGGAATTCTTAGCCGTTGTTTTTGCCATTGACAAGTTTAGAAGTTATCTTCTAGGGTCTCAAGTTGTTGTATGGACCGATCATGCAGCCCTACGCTACCTTATGGACAAAGCGAGATGCAAAACCAAGGTTACTTCGATGGATTCTGATTTTACAAGAGTTTGACCTTGTGATTAAAGATAAGAAAGGTAGTGAGAATATTGTGGCTGATCATTTATCTCGCTTAGTAAATGAGGGTGCAGTGAATCACAATGATATAGGCATTGATTTTCCGACTGAGCAATTGATGAAGCTTGAAACGTTTAGGCCGTGGTATGCTGACTACGTCAACTATTTAGCGAGTGGTCATTTCGAGGACATGACGTATCAGGAGAAGAAAAAGTTCTTTTCTGATCTTAAATATCTCGTATGGGAAGATCCTTATTTGTTCAGAGTCTGTAAAGACGGATTGCTTCGAAGGTGTGTTCCGGAGCATGATCGGTGGGATATCCTAGAACAATGCCATAGCGGTCCTACCGGAGGTCATTATGGAACACCGAAGACGGTTGCAAAGATCCTTCAAATTTGGATTCTACCGGCCGACTCGTTTAAAGATGCGAAGCCTTTTGTAAAGGTTGTGATAGGTGCCGAGAGCGGGACGGCGAGTAGTAGGATGGAAATGCCACTTAAGCCCATTCTTGAATGCAAAGTTTTCAACGTTTGGGGCATAGATTTTATGGGACCCTTTCCATCTTCGTGCGGTAATAAATATATCCTCGTACGTGTCGACTATGTTTCCAAGTGGGTTGAAGCCATAGCTACCCAAACTAATGATCATAAAGTCGTGAAGAAATTCTTGCAAAAGAATATCTTTACCAGATTCGGCTGTCCGAGAGCACTCATTAGTGATGAGGGTACCCACTTTTGCAATGCGCCGCTTGATAAAATCCTTGAAAAATATGGTGTCAAACACAAAGTTGGTTCACCATATCATCCCCAAACCAGTGGCCAAGTCGAGGTAAGCAACCAGAGCTTGAAAAGAATTTTAGAGAAGACCGTGAACAATAATCGATCTAATTGGAGTCTTAAGTTGGATGACGCGTTGTGGGCGTATCGTACTGCATTTAAAACCCCGATGGGCACGTCACCCTTCCAAATGGTCTATGGCAAAGCTTGTCATTTACCTGTCGAACTTGAACACAGAGCTTTCTGGGCAATTAAATTCTTAAATTTCGATAGCCAACTCGTGGGGAGAAACGGTTGTTACAATTGAACGAGCTCGACGAATTCAGACTCAGAGCGTACGAGAATGCTAAGCTTAGCAAGGAAAGAACGAAGATACTCCATGACGCTAAGATCAAGGACCGAGAATTCAAAGTTGGAGAAATGGCTTTACTCTATAATACTAGACTTCACTGTTTCCGGGTAAACTCAAGTCTAGATGGTCTGGCCCCTTTGAGATTCTCGAGGTTAATCCAAGTGGAGTAATTACTTTGAACGGGTATGGTAATCAAGCTTTTAAAGTGAATGGTCATCGACTTAAGAAATATTTTGGGCAACCAAAGGACAAGCCTGAGACTCTTTATTTCCAAAGAAGAGATGAGAGTACAGATGTCCTGATTTGTGAAGAGATTCCATCTTATTTCTTTGAGTCAGATGATGACATTCCTACCTCTACCTGTGAGGACCCTTCTCCTGAGACTCCTGAGCATGTTAGCACACCTACGCCCATCATCCGCAAGAACACGAAGAAGAGAGTCAGTGTAGTTTGGAGAGGAAAATTTAATGATCTTATAGCACACTTGACTTGTTGTTGTTGTGAAAATCATTTCCGTCCCAGTGCTCCTGATTCTGATACTGAGGTGGCGGTAGTCAAACCAAAGTGGCCCGATCCGGGTTGATCTTTTGAAATCTGTGTCAAGCTATTGACATTAAAAGAGCGCTCCTAGGAGGCAACCTAGTTATTTGTTTTTTTTTTCTTAGGTTGTTTTATTGTTTTAGAAGTAGTACTTTAGTTGATTATGTGTTGATGGTTATTCCTCCTACATTCATTGTAAGTGTTTTGTGTTATGTGTTGCTCATATACCCCGTGTACCCCGAGATTATATGGTATGTCGAGTGTGGCAGATACTTTTGAGCAGGTTCGCAAGCTTTTATGTCCAGTGTTGTCTATTCGAGTTGTCGCGGTACATTCATGCTCCGGCCCGACCTCTCGCAACTTTCATCCGACAACCACTTTGTTGAAACCGACTAAGTTTTCTTTTTCTTTTATTACGCACATTCGAGGACATGATGTGATTTAAGTGTGGGGGGGGGGTAAATTGGGTATGTTTTTATGCTATATCCTTTGAAATATGAGTGAATGTTAAATTTCCACGAAATTTAAATTTTTGTTAGTCTCGAGCATGTGGTTGAAACTAAATGCTTGCTAGTTGTAGTTTTCTAACGATGATAGTATGTGACTTAGTGAGATAATTATAGCATGTCTTTACTTTCATGGAGCTAGTATTCATTTTTCACGTTCACGAGAGCCTTTGATATTGAAGCAAGATTTTTGAACTATATCCTTTCATTGTTTTAGTGATTTATCTTAGGAAGGTCAGTATAGTAACACCTTAGTTAGCCCGTGTGCTGTGAATATCATAAATTTTGAATGTGATAAGTGAGATGTAACTTATGTCTTGAAAAAAGAATGAATAAGTAGTGAATTATTAATAAATACGTTTGTCGAAAGCTGGTTTATGATTTGGGTGAGGTAGGGTATACCACGTATGTCCTATACCACTATGATGACCAATAGCTCACGACAGTCAGGGAAAAGCTACCTTATGATTTGAGTAAGGTAGGGGATTATCTTGAAATGTCCTACTCTACTATGATGGGTAAAAGCTCATTCTGATATGCGTCAAATTTGAAAATTTTGAAAATGATGAGTAAAAAAATAAAGTGAAGTCTTTGTTATCATGGATCTTATACCCAGTAGAACCGCGTGATATGCTGTAGGGATTATCCTACTGAGTGCGTGGGAAGGCTTTGAGTGGAGCTATTACTGCCTATATCTAGGATAGTCATTGGATTTTTGAAAGGATATTTCTTTGAAAGGCTTGTCAAATTTGAAAAGGGCTTGTCACACATACACTAAATCTATCTCTGTGATGGTATTGTTTGCTATAGTTGTTGTATCTTTTGTTACGTGAGTTAGAGATCTATGTGGATGGCATGAAAGTTGAGCTATAGTTTTGATTGTTTTGTCCGAGGACGTACAAAAAGCTAAGTGTGGGGGTGTTGTTAAGGCCATATTTATATGATTATTAAGGGTTATATTTCATTATTATTTCCCCACATTTGCATATTTACATGAGAATTAAGGGTTTAAGTGTAATTATTTAGTAAGGATGATTTTAATATGGTTATTTGCAAAATTGATTATTTTATGTGTTAAATTAATGGAATTATTATTATTTGAGTTTTATTACATTTTGCAATGTTTATTTATCCTTTAGGAGGCTGAATTTCGAGTGCTAAAGAGGATAAATGAAGCTCAAGTCGAATTATTCAAGATAGAGTTGGAATTGGCTTGAAGAAAATGGATAAAGATGAAGAGATACGATCCTAAGCAATGCAAACGAGCGTCTGCATCCCGTCCATTCCAGACAGGCGTCCACTGATCTTGGACGAGCGTCCAGAAGTGAACTGGCATCCATGCAGCGTCCAGAATCGTATTTTACATTCGAGTCTTCGGTGCGAAGCCAAACGCACGTTCATGCTCCGTCCGGGCATTACCGGACGGGCGTCTGGTTGTTCAAACGAGCGTCCGGTGCCGACTTAAACCCTAACCGACTTAGCACTCTATAAATACAGCAGCAGCCCCAACCCTAATTGGATACTTTTTCATAGCCGCAATTTTCACAAAAAAATCTGTGCCCCAAAACCACTTTTAGATAGAGTTGCAAATCTCCAATCCAACAATCTTCTCCAATATGATTGTTGGCTAGAAACCTTGCAGTGAGTCGACGGAGGAAGCTTATCAACAACAAAACCAACTAGAGGAGTTCGATACTTGATGTGTAGTGAGTTTATTTCATAGTTTTTCATTACTTTGGATCTGTTCTGTATTGTTTAAGTTTTGTTGAATTAAGATTTGATGAAACGATCTATGTTTAATTGATGCTTGAATCAATATATGAAAGTATGTTATTTAAGTTTGACTTCATTCAAAGTAATGCATCTAATCGTGTTGTAAGAGATTAAGCATGTTTAGTTGAGTAAAAGCTTGGAAACAATCTCGTGATTTCGTTTTGATTGCATGTTTAGTTTGTTTGAAAAGATAAACGAAACCTTAGAAATTTGATTGAAGATATTTGATCGAATTAGTGAAAATCACTACTAAAAACTATGTCTTTAGATCACCATCTAGTTGGGGGTTGTTTGTTGATGGGTGGATTCGTTGCCTCGCTGTGTTTTCCTTTAATTGCTTGAATCAAATCGTTTAGATTAAGTTTAGTTTAAGTTCTAGTTTTATAGACCCTAATTTCCTGCTGTTTTCCTGCACTTTTCTGCTTCAATTCATAGTCAGACGCTCGTCCGCAATAGCAGACGTTCGTCCGCAATAGCAGACGTTCGTCCGTTAGATTAAGCTTTCAGACGCTCGTTCACTTTAGTGAACGCTCGTCCGTCTTTCTGTTTTCTTATTTTCTGCTTGTTTTTATTCCTGTTTTAGTTTTAATTCTTAGGTTTAGGTTTTAGTTAGTTTCAGCCTTAGTTTAGATAGATAATTGTGACATAATCGATATAGGTTTATACTTGAATTCGATAAACATTCCATTCCCTTAGGACGACCCGTTAACATCCTTTACTACAGATCCTTATACTTGGGTGTTTCGGTTTATAAATTTTAAAACTAGTTTTTTACCGAACAAGAATCAATGCAAAAAGAGATTGAAGCTCTACGAAAGACTCATACATGGGAGATAGTTGATCCAAGAAACCTATTGGGTGCAAGTGGGTATACAGAATCAAATACAATCTTGATGGTTCAGTAGAGAAATACAAAGCTAGACTAGTAGCAAAAGGCTACACTCAAACATATGGAATTGATTATCAAGAAACCTTTTCTCCTATTGTCAAGATTACTACAGTCAGAACTTTACTTGCAGCAGAAGCCAATAATTGGCATCCACATCAGATGGATGTTAACACTGCCTTCTTACATAGAGACTTGCATGAAGAAGTATACATGCAATTTCCACTAGATTGTGCAACAACTAAACCAAATCAAGTTTGCAGATTAACCAAATCACTATATGGCCTCAAGCAAGCCAATAGACAATGGAACTTCAAGTTAACTGAGTTTTTAGAAGCTCAAAGATTCATTCAGTCTAAGAATGACCACAATTTATTCACAAAAGGATCAGGACAGTCATTTATTGCTTTGCTGGTCTATGTAGATGACATCATAGCAGCAAGCCCTAGTGAACAATTAATTCATCAGGTCAAGGATTCCTTACATCGGCAATTCACTATCAAGGATCTTGGAAAATTGAGATATTTCCTAGGCATTGAAGCTACTAGAACTCCAGCTGGCATATCAATTTCTCAAAGAAAATACACTCTTACCTCCTAGAAGAGTATGAATTTTTTGGAGCAAAATATGCCAAGACACTATGGAGTCTAGGCAAACTTTACAACATGGTGGTTCACAACTTTTGGAAGATAACACTGCTTATAGATAATTAGTAGGCAAACTTATCTATCTTACTTTTACAAGACCAAATATTGCCTTTGCAGTTCAGAAGCTGGGTCAATTCCTAGACATTCCTACTGAAAATCATATGAAGGCAGCACAGAGACTGCTGAGGTATTTGAAAGCCAACCCTGGTCAAGGAATCTCATTTCCAGCAAACAATGATCTTGTTAACATAGGGTTTATGGACAGTGATTGTGTTGGTTGTCCTGAAACAAGAAAATCAATATCATGCTATATTATGTTCCTAGGAGATGCACCAATCTCTTGGAAAGCAAAGAAACAAACTACTATTGCAAGAAGTTCTTCAGAGGCTGAATGTAGGGTTATGACAAATGCAGTTTGTGAAATTCAATGGCTCATTTACATTCTTCAAGATCTGAAAATTCCAGTTCAACTGCCTACTATCATATTTTGTGATAATTCCAGTGCCTTGCACATTGCCTATAATCCTGTCTTCCATGAAAGAACCAAAAACATAGAGATTGATTGTCATGTTGTAAGAGACAAAGTAAAATCTGGACTTGTCAAAATGCTTCCAGTCAACACTAACGAACAAATAGCAGACATTCTCACCAAAGCCTTGGATGCACCCATTTTCTCTTATCTGATAGACAAACTGGGAATTTCAAAGATATTTCAAAGTTCCAGTAGCTGAAGGGAATGTTGAGTGCAAGCTATTCATGTACCACTCTCAGCTTGAGGGGGTGTTACAGTATAGAGTTGAAGGGAATGCTGAGTGCAATCGGATAATACACTCTGTTGATTGTATGAAGACACAACAATCTGCTGACAGTGTGAAGACACAGCAGCCTGCTGAGTAATCTAGTGTATTGTGATGTAGAAAGTGGTTATTCTGTTATTGTTAGTTGTAATCGATTTTAACTAACTTCTAACTAATTCATGAGGTGTATGAAGTTATAAATACCCCATGATCAGGTACATTGTAATGTAACTTGTTACTTTCAGTTCATAAATAATAATTCTGCATTTTTATCTTCAGATTCTAATTCTATAAACTTCATTAGAGGATGTGAGCTATATAGTCAGGCAAGGAAGTCCTTATGGGGGCGGATATCTCCTAGGTTCTCACGACCACCCTAGTTTCAGATATAGAAATCTTGATGGTGGAGCGAAGTAGCTTGGTTGTTTCATACATCAATCAAACAAATCTGGAGGGTGGGAAGCATCTATGCCCATGATGAGCTCAACTATGACCAAAAGTGTCAACCAACTTACTAAATCCAAGACCGAGCTAAGTGCAAACTTCACACAATATTTCTAGAAGAATGATACAAGACTGACGAACCAAGAAGCGTTAGTGCAGAATTTGTCGCACCAAGTGGGACAAATTTTAGGACAAGGTAGCAAGTCTGGTGTTTGATTTGAGAAATTTTCCTACTTGGGACCCACCAGTGTAAATTTCTAATTGATAATCTACCCGGCCCTTGCATAAACATGCATAATAAGATAAACACGAGCCTTGGAGTAGTACTCAGTTCTCGATCCGCCTTGCCTAGTTGACTTGACCTATAAATTCAAAATGAATAAATTTCTTAATAACAATGGCATAAAGGGACAAGCATTCTCATGATTTGCTGGCTAGACTTAAGTTGACATAATGTGATTATGTATGCGTAAATGATGCTTGCGAGTTATTTCACACACACACCGGTACATGGATTGAATATTGTTTAATGCGTTGCTTATGGAAAATAGTCGGCATGATTCTTACCTAGAATTTGTGACGCATGGTTGTTTTTAATTAACTTTTATATTGGTCCGAGAGTTCATTTTCTTTCGCCTTTTTGCTCGGGACGATCAAATGTAAGTGGGGGGTAGTTGATAACACGCTATTTAATACTTTAAACTATACCTTTATTTACTCCATATTATGCTCAATGGAGGAAAGATGGTAGGGATATCATGTGAAATACATGTCAAATGCGTAGTGTGTGTTCCTTAGATATTGATTCTGCATTGGTATGATTACCCCGTGGATTTGGTGCTATTCTACCGTATTTTATGTGCTTTTTCGGAGTACCTTATTTAGGAGCAACAATGGCATGGATCTAGACCGAGAGGAAGACATTGGGCCAAGTTAAGGAAGCCTATGAAGAAATCTTCCAAAGAAAGAAGATGAAGATGGGCTCGATAGATCGAGGCCCACCGCCACCTCATTGAGATCTTGAAGGACATGAAACCGACCTTGCAGCGTTTCATTATGTCGGCTAGGGTTTCTAGAAGGTTTTAAGTCGGTGCAGAGCCTATATAAAGCCTGCACTAGTCCATTGCAAACATATATCTCTTAGGCAACGACTTATGTATCAATTACTATAAAGTTATTTATGAAATAAAGTTCTCTCGTTTCTTGCATTGTGAGTTGTTTCCCGGTTTCCATTCTTCTAAGCCATCTATAGCTTGAGTGGATCAAGCTAGATCTCCATAGCCAAAGGTATGAAGCTTTGAACATTCCTTTGTATCCTCGTTATGGTAGATTTACTTGCTTTTATGTGTTGTAATTCATCTGAATGTTTAACAACCCCATAATTTACCAGAATTAATTAGAATGAATCGATGTAATTCTAGAATTAGGAACCACCGCTCCCGATTCAACGATGGTCTATATCGCTGAATCGAAGCAACCTTTAGGTCACCTTAATCTAGAGATTCGGTGCCAGCTACGTTGATCGACAGATCTAATTTACATGTTCTTAGCCTGATCACCTAATTGCATGTCATCGTAAATTAATATGAAGGACTATTAGTGAAGTGTTAGTTAGGACATAGTCTGGATCAATCCTTAGGAATGTGCTAGTCAATCCACGATAGCTTCTTAGGGAGGTTCGCGGTCTTGAGACGGCACTTTCTAGAACTTATTGAGTGGGTTAATACAACCAACAAGTAGGTAAACTGCACAGACGTTTACTATCCTTTCAATGGAAGTAAACAAGGTTAGAAGATTGCACCCGTAGCTAAAGTGAATTATAAAACATCTTCTGATTGACTCGGGGAATTATGGGGGAAGTAAGCATTATCATTAGTTATACCAAAGCTGTGAGATAGGTTAAAGATCGTTTGTTTTCATTCTTATGTTGGTCAAAGACCGTTTATGTATTCTTAATTAGATTAAACGTGTTTATTCCTAAAGTTGCATTGTCTCTGTAGGATCGACTTGATTTGCCTTTGATATACTATGATTTGACCTTGTACTCTTGCTAGTATAAGCGACCTCACGTGAGACATCAATACATTCAGTAGATGCCGATATTTTCTCTCAACAATACCATTCTGTTCAGGTGTACTTACACAAGAGGTTTGGTGAATAAGGCCATGCTACTCATAAAATGACTTCATCTGAAATTGAGCCCCATTACCAGAATTAACAACAATAGTTCTTAATGGAAATGGTTTCTTCTTTAATTTTTCCATGGGGCATGTGGATATTTAGGGACCTTCGAGGCATTCCACAGTGAATGTCCCACAATATTTTTTGACTTTTGTAGATGACTATTATAGATTTACCTGGGTTTTTCTTCTAAGACAGAAGTCTGGAGCTTTTGAGCTAGTTAAATCCTTTGTTGAATTTGTTGCAAATCAGTTTAATAAAATCATTAAAGTGTTGAGCTCGGATACAATGTTGAAATTGAAATCAAAGAGAAAATATAAAGCAAAAATCTTATTGATCAAAATAATGAACAAGTTAATCACAATGTTGCTGATCATGAATTATTTATAGAGTATACTTCACTACAACGGTGACATGTAGCAGTTACATTCAGTTATACCAGAATTAAAGTTATAATAGTACATAGTATGTTGATTCTAGGTCAGCTAAACTAAGTTGATTTTACGTCATCTAAGCTGAGCATGTTAGCTGAATCTCTACAAGGCACCTGATTTGAGTGTATGTACATCCACTAGCACCTATCACTCATTTATCTACATATTGTAACACACTCTCTCCTTCTCTCTGAACACTTCTTCAGTACTGCTCTTCTGTTTTTGACCTCTGCCCATCTGGAGGCCAGCTAGATGCGGCTTTTTTAAATCCATTTTTTATGTCTAGTTTTTATGTTCTTCTCCCCTTGTCATGTTCCTCTATCGGCGGATGTTTTAGATCTTGCTCGCTTCTCGCTGGATCTTAGGTCTTTCGCCCGGCGGTGGGTGGCGGAGTAAGGCTTTTTGTAGATCTGGGGTTGTTAATCGCCTTTTGTTTCGATAGGGCATGCGGCGGATCTATGGCAGTTTGTACCATGGATGTTTTATCTTGCCTTGGTGGTCGGCTGTTGATAGCCTGATCTGGCGGTTCTCCGGAGGGGTCTTTGCTTCAGGTTCTAGCAGCGCTTCGCCTCCACTGTTTTATGGTCGGTGGTACCTCTTGCCTCCGTCTCTTCCGTGTCTTCTTGTATCATGCTTAGTGGTTTGGTGTTGGAGTCTTAACGTGCTGTGGTGGTACTTTGGTGCTGTTTTTTTGAAGCTTACTGTCTGGTTATTCGGGAGAGGATTTCAGCCTTACGGGCTCTTTGTACCGTATGGTGGCGGCGTGAAGAGGAGATGTGCTTCTGGTGAATGTTCGGATTAAAAAAAAGCAAAAAATTGAAAATTATATGTATCGTACTTAATGTTTGTTGTCAGTGATGTTTCTTTTCGTCTTGTTTGCCCTACATCACCTATTTGTCAAAGCATAGTCTTTGGAGTCGTTCGCTATCGACAAATCTGTCCTTTTAATGTTGTTGTATAGGTTGTCTTTTGTTTTGTTGTTTTATGATCTTTTGTTATAGTCCGCTTTGTGCTGGGTAACTGCATGTATGCTTCCTCATGCAGATCTCCATGTAAGAAAGCAATGTTGACATCCATCTAATGTAAATGCAAATTATTAGCTGCTGTTGCAAGTAATGTTCTGATTGTAGTAATCTTAACTACATGAGAGAAAGTTTCTTGATAATCAATCTCATATGTTTGAGTGTAGCCTTTTGCTACTAGTCTAGCTTTATATCTCTCTACTGAACCATCAAGATTGTATTTGATTCTGTATACCCATTTGCACCCAATGGGTTTCGTGCCTGGGGGCGGATAAACTATTTCCCATGTATGAGTCTTTTGTAGAGCTTCAATCTCTGTTTGCATTGTTTCTTTCCATTCATCATGCTTGATGGCTTGATTGTAAGTCTTGGGCTCTTTACTAGCATCAATAGCATTAATGAATCTGGCATAATCTGCTGAGAGATTGTCCAAGCTCATGACTTCACTTAGCAGGTGTGGGGTCTACTGAACAGTATGAGCACCCCCTTGATAAAAAAAAGGTTGGTCATTTCCTTGTTCTTGTGGACCTTAATTGTGTGGGTTTAGGTGCCTGATTAACTGGTGCATGCTCTTCACTAGATGCCTCAGTTGTAGCCCATCTTGTGTCTGGCTAGTCTGCTGAGTCATTCAGCAGATCATCAAAACTGTCCATTACTGGTAAAGGAACGGGCATGTCAGCATGATATCTAGCCCTTCCTAATACCTGTTGAAATTGAGGAAAATATGTCTCATGGAATTGAGTATTTCTAGCAACAAAGATGTCTTTGTTGGTAATATCTAAAAGAATAGCACCATTGGACGTATTTCAATTTCCAAGATAGACACAAGTCCTACATCTTTAGTCAAATTTTGTCTTGTACTGCTGATGTGTGTAAGAGAAGACTAAGCAACCAAACACCTTAAACACAGAATAGTCTGGTTTAGTGCCATAAAGCACCTCATGTGGAGTGCTTTCTTTCAGCAATGGTGTAGGTGTAACATTAATTAATTTTACAGCATGCAAAAGACATAAACCCAAATAATCAATGGGTAAATTACTCTGGAACCTCAATCCCCTGGCAACATTCTGCAGATGCTGATGTTTTCTTTCAACAATACCATTATGTTCAAGTGTGCTGACATAGGATGTCTGATGTATGATACCCTGCTGAGCATAAAAGTCAGTGAGTTGGAACTCAGCTCCATTGTCAGATCTAAGAATTTTAATAACATTGTGAAATTGAGTAGAAACAAATTTAACAAAAGATTTACAATGTCAGAAGCTTCAGATTTATGCCTCATAAGAAAAACCTAGGTAAACCTAGAAAAGTCATTTACAACAGTTAAGAAATATTGTTGTCCACTGACAGTATGTTGTCTTAAGGGACCCCAAATATCCTATGAACAAGACCAAAAACAACATTTACAGTATTAGTACTTAAAGAAAAAGGATTTTTCTTTAGTTCTGCCATAGGACAAATATAACAAAAGTCATGATTACAAAATTTGACATCAGCAGACTGTGAACTAATAACTTGCAGTCACTTATCTGGCAAGTGAACTAGTTTGTAATGCCATAAAAGAGCATCATCTAATCTATCATATTAGGTGTGATTTCTACAGCATTGGCAACAGAAAGCCTTATTGGTTGATCCATGACATAAAGTCTTTTGTGTAACTCAGCTGAACCAATCACTTTCTTGTTCTTGTCATGCACATTTGTTAGCATAAAAGACAGCTTCACATTTTTTATGATTAATAAATGAAGGTAAAGGCAAAAGTTTATACTTAAAACCAGAAATGCAAAACACATCATGTAGGACCAGCTGAGGGATGACCCTTACTTGTCCTATATGTGTGACAAAAACATTATTTCCATTAAGTAATCCCATTTTTATACCAGATGAAGGTTTGGGATTGCTTAATAGATCTAATGATCCTATAATGTGATCTGTGGCACCGAGTCCAAGATCCATTGTATAGATCGTACTAAATTTAGATCATCTGTCCCTGTAGCAGGTGAGTAGTGTGTCACAATCTCAGCAGGCTGACTAATAGCAAACCCTACATGTCTTGGAGGATTAGAACTCAACATAGCCATCAACTTATCATGTTGATGTGCAGTAAGATTTGGAAACCCCGGTCCAGCATACATGTTTTGGGCCAGATCTTCTTCTGCTAATTGTTCTTCCTATACCAAATTAGCCCTTTTTGACCTGAAACCAGGAGGATAGCCATGTTTCTTGTAACAAGTCTCCTCAGTATGACCTAATCCACAAAAGACTACATTGCACAGTTAGGTCTGCTGACAATCTGATTTTGCCCCTGTTCACTTTTCTGAGACAAGAGAACCATACAATCTTGATTCTTGGCCCTATTGGCTACATACAACTTATGTCTTTCATATTTAATGGCCATCACAAAGGATCATGGATTTCTGGGAAATGGACCATCAGCATTGCCTGTGAAACCATTGGCTCAAAATCATCTCTTAAACCTTTTAGGAATTTCATAACATGTTCAGCCTCCATGTGATCCATTACTGTGTTGATTGCATTGCAGTGACATTGAGGATCACAAGATCAAACTTATACATGCATGATAGTCTTGATTTCTTCCACAGAACCATCAATTTTGTGAAATATTGATTGACAGAATCACTACCTTGTTTTAGCAGATGCATCTCTTCAAGAAGATCTGAAACCCCAAGACATCAACATTAGATAATCTAGTTGCAAGATTCTTCCAAAATGCACGTGCACTCTTGAAGTACATCAAACTTTGAGCAATGGTGTTCTCTACAGAATTCAAGATCCATGATCTCAACATTGTATCACATTGTCTCCATGTATGGAAATCTGCTGAATTTGCTTCTGACCTTGGGATTGTGCCGTCTACGAAACCAATTTTATTCTTGGTAATTACACCATCTTATAGACATTTTCCATGGATTATAGTTGTTGCTATTCATCAATGGCTGAACAAGAACCAAAGACGGATTCTCATTAGGATGAACATAAAATGGACTGGAGGACTTATTTCTTGTTTCTTAGCTACCATGGCTATCAAGAACTCCAAAAAAAAGATCTCAAATCAACAATGAAAGTGAGATTATAGAAAAAACGACCAATAATGATCAGAAAACTCAGGAAACGATGACAATTTACTCTCAATAAACTGAAATTTGAGAAAAGATGAAGAACACTCTCAAGATTCTTCAAAGATTGAGAGAGAAAAGCAAGAAAGCATTCAGAAATTTGAGAATTTCTGCTCTGATACCGTGATGAAGTTTGTAGAATTACAAACACAAAATAAAATGCGGAACTATTATTGCTGAACTGAATGTTACAAGTTGGATTACAAGGCAACTGATCATGGGGTATTTATAACTGCATACACCTCATGAATCAGTTAGAAGCAATATACAAACGGTTACAACAAAGTATAACTGAATAACCGCTTTCTACATTACACTGCGCTAGACTACTCAGCAGGCTGCTCTTTCCTTATATTGTCCGCAGGCTGTTGTGCCTTCATACAATCAGCAGAGTGTATCAGCTGACTACACTCAGCATTCTCTTCAGCCTTTTTACTGTAACAGACCCGGCGGGTCCCGGGTACAAACCGGGGGGTAGACGGGTACATAGGTCCTAAAACCGGCGGGTTGCCGGGTCTACCCGGTTTAAGGTTCTACCCGACCCGGCCCGAAACAGGTGGTCCTGAGAACCGGCTGTTAAACCGGCTGGAACAGGCCCGGAGACCCAAACCAGCAGTTTTTTTTCCATCCGTTGCCAACGTCTATTTTTTTTTCAAATTTTGTGAATAAAATATTTTTTTTTATTTTTAATTTTAAAATATCACACACTCATCACATTATAAATACACACCCATTTCATCACCTTTTCCTCACAATTCTCTTCTAACTCTCATATTATCATTATATTATCTACCATTATAATATATTTCGGATATTGATTTGAAGTTGTTCTGAATAAATTCGTGTACTTTATCACATTCAAAATATATTATTTTGCAATACTGTTGCTTAATAAAAAAGCTTTTATCTACATTTTGCCTCGATTCATCAAGATATAAAATCAACTTTTATATATATATATATATATATATATATAATATTATAAGTATAAATCATCATAATCATTATATGAAATATACGTTTAATTTACTTACAAATCAATCATAGAAAATGAACAATTATAAAACTACACATTATGCTTTAATTTACCTACAAATTATTTAGAATATAAGTTCCAAGCCGTGTGTTTTTTTTTAAAATATAGTTATGAAATTAAATATTATATATAGTTTAATAACAATTTATAATTTATTATTAATTTTAGGAAAAAATAGGTATAAGTCCACTTTTCCCCTCTTAATTAAGCATCAATCCACACATATTTTTTTAGTTGCAATAAGGACAAATAATTTCATACGGAACAAATTACCCTTAATTCGATCTGTTATATCTTTCATTTCATACGGAGCAAGCAACAATTTCAATCATAGAACTCCATGGATGACCAAAATCAAGCTCATGTGCTGATGTTCCCTTTGCCATTACAGGGACATGTAAACTCCATGCTCAAGCTCGCCGAGCTTCTCGCTTATGGCGGAATCCGTGTCTCTTTTCTCCTTTATCGAAATATCCACACCCGTCTCCTTCAAAACACCAATATCCATTCAAATTTCAGCAAGTATCCTGGCTTCTATTTTGAAATTCTTTCGGAAGAAATGTATGAAGGAGGATTTCGTACTGTCGAAGACTTCTCCAATTACATCGACTCGCTCGAGTTAGTTGCCAATCCGTTTCTTAGAACGCTTTTGATCAGAAAGAAACCTTGGATCGAAAGCGTTGTAGCGGATGGATCATTGATTGCTGCTTTTGATGATATGAGTGAAGATCTGGGTGTTCGTGTGTTTTCGGTTTGGACCATGAGTACTACCGTCGTCCGGGCTACCTCTTGCATTCCTCAACTAATTGAAGTTGGTGACCTACCTTTTACAGGTAATTAAATATCATTAAATTATATCTGATAATGATATAATGGGCACCGCTATTCCCATCACCGTCCATCGAGTCTACCAATTTACATAAGTCGATTAAAGTTGAATTTTGTTGAACTACCAACATTTTATATATCACAATACGCCTCTTCGGGTGTGGATATGTAAGAGGACAGAAAGGCCACCACTTGATTGATTTTTCTTTTCTATTTTTTTTCAATGTTCGACTAGGAAGTTGCACTGTTATTGAAGAAGATCAAGAAGATATGGAATATGTGCTCATGCTTTGGAACTGGGATGACGTGGTTGGCTCGAGTGAAGTCATAAATTAGTGTGATTTTTTTGCCTCTGATTAAGACTAAAAAGGACAAAAATGCTTACGAACGCGGAGTAAACCGAGATTGACGGTTTGTTTTGTGCTTGAGGAAATGGAATCGAAAGAAAAACTGGTGATGGCTGAGAGAAAAATCATGGATACAGTTCAGATGGACTCTGTAATCGTCGGTTTGAAGCCAAAGTGTTTGATTATCGATGAAATAGATGGTGCTCTTGGAGAGGGCAATGGTGATATATACATCAAGCAAAACATAAGACTTAAATATGCTTATTGTTTGGAACATACTAAGAGTTGTCTTATTGTTTGGAAAACATTGTGTTGATTCAGGTATCAGAGCTATGCATTTCACTGACAAACATCTTTTAAAAGTCAAGACATTTTCTTCCAAAATGACGCATAATATCAAACAAAAATGCAATTTTAGTACTTCATTTATCTTTTTTTTTTGCCAAACCCAAGTGGCAGCTCTGTAATGAACCAAATCTAGGTACCTCCATGTCTACAGCCAGAAAATGAGCCTTATTGTGTCCCTTGAATTAAGCCTTAAATGAGCTAAATATGTGTGCCTTGAAGTAGTCACTTGAATTAAGCCTTAAATGAGCCTGATGCTGTTTCGATCGATCGTATATCGATCGATACCGATATTGATACGAATACCGTTATCGATACATCGATCATCGTTATCGTATGCCTTATATGATACTGTTAGTGATATTGTATGGCTTATATGAGCCTTATATGAGCTAGATATGATATTGTGTCCCTTGAATTAAGCCTTAAATGAGCCTTATATGAGCTAGATATGTGTGTCTTGAAGTAGTCACTTGAATTAAGCCTTAAATGATACTGATTACCTTATATGAAGTCATGCATCGATATCGATACTGATATTGTTACTGATACTGATATGTAGGTAAAAAGGTTGTTACAGTATGTACAAAGGTTGGGGTGTTACTTTTCGGCCTATTTTTGTTGTTGAATTTCGTTGTTGTTGTTGGTGTTAATTTGAGTGGAATATGTAAAGATTGGAGCTTTATTCTTCTGCCATTGTTTCTGTTTTTTGGACTGTTCTTTCTTCCATTATGGTTTGCCATTTTTGATGTTTATTTGGGCCTTAATTTCTGCCAATTATTGCTGATAATTTAAGAGAGATATACAAAGATTGAAGCTTTACTTCACTGCAAATATGAGGAAAATATGCAAGAAGCATTTTGTTGAAGGGTTTTTTTTTCTTTATATGAGCCGTATATGATATTGTGTCCCTAGAATTAAGCCTTAAATGAGCCTTATATGAGCCAGATATGTGTTCCTTGAAGTAGTCACTTAAATTAAGCCTTAAATGATACTGATTACCTCATATGCAGCTGTTTACTGATACTGATAATGTTACTGATACTGATACTGTGTTAGTGTAAAGGCTTGGATAAAATTCGGCTTTCAAATACTACGTCGAAAGGGTATCAAACGCGGTCTCAAAATGACGATAAAAAAAGAGAACTTTGGTGAAACAATTTTGATGATCGGTGTTCTAAATCAAAAGTTACGGTCGTTTATAAGAAAAATGCTCCGGTTAATGCAAATATTTTTTCGGCTTTCTAAATTTACGTCGGAAGATGATCGTATTTGGGCTCAACTTAAAGAGCAAAAAAACAAATGATTTTTGGTGAAAAAATTTCTATGATCGGAGTTATAAATCAAAAGTTACGGATGTTTGAAAAAAAAACAAACAAACAAGCAAATAAACCTGAAGCAGCGGAAGATTAATGCATATGCGCGCGTCCCTTTAATAAAATGGGTAATTTTGTCGTCTGAAATTGTTTGTCCTTTTTGCAACTAAAAAAAGGAGTGTGTCCTATTTATTTATTTTGTGTCAAAAAGAGGACTTTTGGCTCTTTATCTCTTAATTTTAACGTAAGTTATACAAATTTTCTTTAAAAAAAATATTGATTTTTTTGGAACAGTGATCTGAACCGTGATCAGAGCTGTGATCTGAACCATCTGAACCCGAAAACTGCCAAAACTGCCGGTTCCTGAGACCCGACAAAACCGGCTAGAAATTTAAACCGACAGTTTCGGTTCCTTTTTGGACCAGAAAAACCGGTCTAACACGAAACGGGCCACGTCTACTCCAGTCTCGAAGCTCAAGGACACTGTTCCTGGAACAAATAAACGCAAAATGGAGGGAAAATTCTCTAAAACCCTAAATTCTTCAACTTTCCATCTCAAGCCAAAGCCTTGGGACCGTAGCGTATAGTAGTAGTTTGCTCTGCTTATACGACTTCTTTCTCGCTGTCCAAGAAGGTTTCTTTAGTAAATTATAATCTTACGGCTGTTTAACTCCACAGTTTTCTGAGAGGAAAAGTGAAGTTCTTGTGAACTTCGTGGGGAGCTGTGATAGGAGTTGTATGAGTTTTTCTTTAGCGGAGGAATTAGTATGTCGCGGCTTCTACGGAACACGTATTTTCTTAGAAGCGCAATCTTTCCAGAGGTTAGCAAACACAAACTACAGGTGAATAAACAAGAAATTACAGAATTCTGCCCCTTGATTTTTTTTCTTTCTAATTTTGTGTTTTTATGTGGACGTAATTTAGCGGTGAACAAAACTATGGTAAAAGGGTTGTTTCTGATTTTGAGACTCCTATGCCTAATGTATTCTATTGAAATGTTGGAATGGCATTTGAAATGTCGAAATACTGGTTAAAATATCGTCTTTTCATAGTCAAGCGAGCTTGTTTAGTATATGCCAACTCGATGCTTGCTTATGATGTACTTGATCTATTAGTTAGCTGATTTTAATTTACTCGACTGTTTCTAAGTGATTAAGCTGCGGTGAAGGAAAGAAGTGCAAGCACCTGTCTTAATGGAGTTATGGCGCTATAATTTTATATGATGTTTATTTTTGTTTTATAATATATAGTTTTTAGAGGGATTTTCTTTTGATTTATGTTTGTTGACTTTGTTACTAATGGAAAAATTGGTCACTTATGTCATGTGTTTTTGCTGTGAATTTTATGTGGATTCGTGCATTTTGGGGTATGCATCATAAGGGTTCATATTTACATAATGTATACTTTTTTCCCAGCACCTCTATCTTATAATTGCTATCTCTGTCTTGCAGAGTTGTAGAAAGAGTATATTAGGTACACAGACGCAAGTGATGTACTTTTCCTCCAAAGGTGCCGACTATTCATATTTTATGCTCTGTATCCTTATATATTTACTTAGCATTTTAAATTTATTTCATTTTACATTGTATGATTGAATGTCGGCCCCTTTTAATTGGTCGTTACAGTTTATGTTAAGATTTATCTACATATTCTTTGCATGCTTGCATTCTTTTATTCGTGCATTTGCAAGGCCTCAGAGAGCATATGAAGTTATTTGATTCACATTCCCACGTTTTTTCTCTTTAAAAATAAGGGCCAGCAATCTTCTGGTTGGAATGAAATTTATATGATATTGCTTTTGTAGCTAGGTTAATAATCTTGTTCTTATAAACGTCAGCTTGAATGAATAATGATAAAGGGGGGGACTTTATTTTTGTATAACTGGTCTCTTGTACTTTGTCTGTATTGTAGGTAAGAAGAAATCGAAATCAGATGGAAGTGACTCCGGTGAGGAAAATTTGTCTAAGAAAGATTTGGCTCTCAAGCAGGCACTTGATCAAATTACTACTGCATTTGGAAAGGGATCCATCATGTGGCTTGGTCGCTCCACCGATACCAAACAAGTGCCGGTGGTCTCTACTGGATCGTTTTCTTTGGATATGGCACTTGGAATTGGTGGATTTCCAAAGGTTTGAAACACTTGAGTGATTGCAATGTTTCAGATTTATGATGCACATGATTTTAGACAAATCAACTTCTAGTAATTTTTCAGCCTCATTTTGCATGTTGATTGGTACTATTTTAAAGACTATGGTAATTGCTTCCAGTGTATAGGCTATCTATCTGTACTTCCATGGTACTTATTATATTAGCTGCGAGCAGATGCTTCTAGGGAATCCCATCGTCCAATATGTGTAACGATCATTGATGTTGGTGTTCATGTATGCGTTGTAGATGGTGATTTTCACAACTGCTTGGTAAAATGATTTTTCGCAAGTAGTTGTTATTCCGTTCTGAAGTTCTTGAGTATCCTTGGGCGTCTTAACTCCGTATGTCCTCAATTCATACACTAATTCTATGTACAATTGGTGTTGGATAACGTATATACCATGTGGTTGAGATGCATGTTCAGAAAATATAGTTTCACATTCTACTGTGTAGACAGAACTTCTAAAAGCCTGATACTATGATTTAGAATACTTCGTGGTCTATACACGTAGATGGAAAAAAAGTCTTCGACTATCCAACTTCACACTTTCTAATGTTTCCCTGCTGTGATTGAGATTCATTTGGGTAAAAAGTTAAATTTCAGCTGGTTCTGTCTGTTACTTTTTAATTTGTTGACGTGGATTTTCTTAGACCTGTAATCATTGGTGTAGTTTGGCATATTCTTGTACCTTGATTATTTTGAGTGTGTTTCTCAAGGCCTTTCATTAATTCTTCTCAAGTGCTCTTAAGATTCTGCCACAAAATTTGCATCATGTCAAAATTGATACTACCTCCGGTCTAAAATATAAGTCATCCTAGGAGTTTTCACACAGATTAAGGAATTGGTTGAATGTCATTAATTTAAAGGTTAATGTCTAAAATACCCCTTGACTATCATTAATGCAATAGTTATTAAGTAATGAAAAGTTGTTGAATTCATAATAAATTAAGGTTAAGATAAAGAAAGAGCAATAAATGTTGCATTGGTAATGTAGAATGACTTATATTATGGGACAAGTAGAAAAGTGTAGGATGACTTATATTTTGGACCGGAGGTAGTAGAATTTTATTGGATTTCCAGCATATTTCTTCTTTACATAGAGTGCCATATTCCTTTCTCGTGTGTAATTTTTTTTCTTTTCTTTTTTTCCACAACATTACCAGTGTTGCTTTTGTTGCTGGTGCCTCTTAACAGATAGTAGTTTGTGTTAACTTTTGATAAAATTACTGTAATTCATTCACATTTATGCAGTGAGCATTTGACTCTAATGCAAGCTCAACCTATAATCTACAAAACAGACGTGCCATGTATGCCTTAGTGGTTAGAAGCTTGTCCTAGAGCAATTCTAAAACTAGGACTCTAAGGTTTTTTGGAGTCCAGGATGCATTTGTGGAGTGTCTTGGTCTTTCCTTTTTTCTTTTCTTAAATTGAAGATTTCTATCTTTATTCCTCTCGTGAATTGACAAAAATAGGATACCCTTGTTTCTCAAAAATTATAAAAGTATACACGTCTTTTACACATGCAACGTTTATAGTAAAGGTGACCTGCTGTTATGTCTATAGGAGAAGTTTTAGCTGTCGATATCTTTTGCTTAAGTTGGAGCTGATCAGCTGCTTCATGAATTCCAGTTTGCTAATTTGCTGGGTGTTTTGTACAGGGACGTGTAGTGGAGATTTATGGTCCTGAGGCTTCAGGAAAGACAACTCTTGCCCTACATGTTATTGCCGAGGCACAAAAACAAGGAGGTGAGATTCATACGTTCGAATTTTTTTTTCTCATTTCAGTTGATGTGTGATTCTTTGTTTTGGAATATGAGGTACCCGTGTTCCAAATTCCTTCCAGGTCTACAGGATTATATCGGTGGATTTATTTATTTATTTTTGCTTGTGTGTGAAATGGGGCATTAATGAATTACTCAGGAACTTATGCTTCTGTCTCGTCTTCAATTCATTCACATGAAGTGATGTTTTGTTCTACATTCTCAATTTGGGAAACTTCAGTACATGTCTCTCTCTGTTTAGTACCCTTTCATTTTTCATGTGCCACTATCAGTATCAAGTTGGAAATCAAATAATGATATTATGTCCTATTGTAGGTTACTGTGTCTTTGTTGATGCTGAACATGCCCTTGATCCAACACTAGCAACAGCTATTGGAGTCAACACTTCTAACTTACTTCTCTCTCAGCCAGACTGTGGCGAACAAGCTCTTAGTCTTGTAGATACCCTTATCAGGAGTGGTTCTGTAGATGTCGTTGTTGTGGACAGTGTAAGTGGGCTGAATTTCGAACTGATGTTCCCCAAGACCTGATGATTCATTCATTGTTGATTTTTTTTTTTATTATTATCAGGTAGCAGCCCTTGTTCCCAAGGGCGAACTTGATGGTGAAATGGGTGATGCTCACATGGCAATGCAAGCTAGATTGATGAGCCAGGCTCTCCGTAAACTGAGCCACTCTTTATCAATGTCACAGACAATCTTAGTTTTCATCAATCAGGTGTATGTTTTTATTATTATTAACGTTTTGGAATGTTCGTGTAACGTCCCCAGACCCCGGGCATGGTAGCGCTAAATGAGTCATAAATGGTCCGGTCAACTGCTTAGACCGTCGTCCTTGTTTGGTCTAAAAGGGTTAACCCGAGTTGACAAGGCCTTTATGTCACACTTATACGATGGTGATGCTCTTCTACCACTTCCATTGTGGGATATCACATTCTCCCCCTTATAAGGGACTGGCGTCCTCACCAGGACGGCCAAGACTTGTCATGTGGACTTGTCCCAGTTCGTCCCTACATAGGATTCTAGAGGTGGACCCCATTGCCTCTCACGGTGTGGCACTTAGGTCTGTATTGAAGTCGGCTCTGAATGCCATTCTGTGACGCCCTCAGACCTCATGCTTGGTAGCGCTATATGAGTCATAAATGGTCCGGTCAACTGCTTAGACCGTCGTCCTCGCTTGGTCTAAAAGGGTTAACCCGAGTTGACAAGACCTTTATGTCTCACACTTGTCACTTATATGGTGGTGATGCGCTTCCCCCACTTCCAATGTGGGATATCGCAGCTCGTTTAGATTGTTTCAAATTGAAAAGATTTTCTTTCCCTTTGGGTCTATTTATTGTGTGCAATGGGCCTGCTATTGGGATAGATTGGATAAATTCGTCACCAATGTGTTTTTTAAACATATTTTTGTCCTTCAAGTTTTTGCACAGATTATGAGAATTTGTCTAGTATTATATTTTGGGTGATGATTAACTAGCAGAAAGGCTTCATATAGTTCAAACACGAGTATATCCCAGTCAATATGGCAACCTTTAATTTTTCTGACATTTTTTGCCTGCTGCTGAACAATTCTGGGTAATTGACTAACCTATTCAGGTGAGATCGAAACTATCAACCTTCGGATTTGGTGGTCCCTCAGAAGTTACATGTGGTGGCAATGCCCTGAAGTATTATGCTTCTGTGCGCCTACACATAAAGAGAATAGGTTTTGTCAAGAAGGGAGAAGAGGTAAGTCTATGTCTATGCAGTGATCTTGTGGTGTACGTTGCTCTCGTTTCTGTTTTGTGCTCTAATATAACATTTTAATGCAAACACTAAAGATCTGGAACTTTGTGCCTTTCATCAAAGTTGTTACTCGGTGCTTATTGATTTGGCGTTCATCGTATTTGAAACTTTAGCCTTGATATATGAAATTTTGGACTTATATGATGACTCCCTATACTGACTTATGTAGACAGTAGGAAGTCAAGTTCTGGTGAAGATTGTAAAGAACAAACATGCACCTCCATTTAGAACAGCAGAGTTTGAGCTCGAGTTTGGTAAGGGAATTTCTCTTGAATCAGAGCTGGTGGAGCTAGGATTGAAGCACAAGTTCATCACAAAAGGGGGCGGATCATTTTATCGTATGAATGGCGAAACTTTTCATGGCAAGGACGCCTTAAAACGATGTCTAGCCGGAGATGAAAGCGTACGAGCAGAACTTAAGGCGAAAATAACGGAGAAACTTGTCCATGTTGAAGAAACCGAGAAAGAAAAGGAATCATCTTCTGATGTGGACATTGTTGAAGAGGTGATTGCATCTGATAATACTACTGATGAAGAAGTTGTTATTACTGCAGTAGAGGCTTGAATGTGAAACTCACATATTTTCTGTTTTTTTTGCCTGCCTTATTTCAACTGTTTTTTTTTTTCCCCCCTGGCTTGCTAATCTGTATTAATGATGGAGGATTCTGGTGTTTGTACAAACATCTTTGTAATTATTGATCGGTCTAATTTTGAACACAAGTATTTATCTTCTTATAGGTCGTTCAGTTCATCAAAGTTTTGTCTGTCATTATTTATATAATTAACCTACTATTCCGTGATCGTCTTTCTTACTTTAATATGCGCTGTTGTACTCTTTCCTACGCATCCGGGTTTTTCTACTCCGGATTTATTGGACGTCCGTTTTGAGGGGCATGGCCATGATATTGTTGAAACAATTATTTTTTGTTTTGTTTTTGCTGTTAATAAAATTAAGTTATGTTATAAAAAACATAAAGCGTGGAAAAGTTTTGGTTAATTATCTATAAGAGGCTTTTGGTGACCTAATGGGCTTTTGGTGTATATAATTTGCGGTAGTAAGATATTGATCCGCATATACAGTTGTACAGAGATGTGACTAATTGTACATCACCCGGAGGCTGCGGAAGCCCTGAGAGATTGAGGACCCTCAGAGGCCTTTGTGAGCCTCGGAGAGCTTCCCGACGTGAGACCTTGCAGACGGCCTTGGGCAGCCTTTAAAGTGTATAATTTGAAGCCCGATGAGCCTATATTTGGTAAGAATTATTAGTCCTTCAATTTACGTATTTTGTCGGGAGATACTCTGGTTTTTTTCTTTTTATTATTACTTATTTATTTTTATTTTAAGGGCTTAGATTCACATGGAATTGATGGAATTTTTTTTTGGAGGAATTTGTGGATGGTTTGTGGAAGATTGAAGGGTCATGAGGAAATCAGGTTTTAAGCCTTTCAGTTTTCACGCGTGTGAGGATCCTAATGAGTTGAGAAAGTGACACTGTTGAAAAACCCACCAAAATATGGCGGTAATTCCAAATCACCGATACACCATAGTTTTTCTTTAATTTTGCAGCCAAATTGCTGAAAGTATTATCTTTATCTTATTAGAATTTGGACAGTTTTAAAGGCATCCTAATTTTTACTTCCAACATCACGTCCAGATGTAAAAATTTACATGTAAAATGTGGTGTCGATTTAGAATTGTGCTAGAATATTATTTTAGGAGTTTCACATCATTTTGAGCCCTTTTAATATAAAAGATTATTACTCTCATTTTTCTTATTGGGACTAAAATTACCCCAAAGGAAATATGAAAAATGGAGTACTTAGAAAATGTTACGGAGTATAAAATAACGAGAATAAATGAACAAAAGTTTAAAAGAAAAGATATCTGCTCAAGTGAAGCTACAACCAGGGGCGGACGTAGGATCTCGGGTATGGGGGCCTTAAATTTTTTAAAGGCAAATAAAAAATTTAAGGGGGGGCAAACTATATGTATCGTACAAATTTTAGTGTATTTTTTTCGGATTAAGAGAAGGCAGTTGCCCCCCTTGGCTGTATGTAGGTCCGCCACTGGCTACAACATAGGTGAAAGGTAACATATTGAAGTTATGTTACTTAGGTTAAAGATTTTTTATTTTTTATTTTTTTTTTGGTTCGAAAACTTAGCTTAAAGATAATCCCATTACTTAGAATTTACAATATATATACTAATGAGAAACATGGAGTTTGGCTAAAGCATGTGATACTTTAGCAAGTAAGCAAATGACTTCACGTGGTAATGGCGGCTAAGATAGTCGACCCCATAGTTATCCGTGATAATTATCTAACGTGGTATTGTCTAATAAATACATGACATACTACATGTCGCTTTATGATGTAAAAACATTCGTCGATCATATCTTGTATCTGGTTGTATATTATTAATGGACATTGATATTGCTCAAATCTATAATCGGGTAATTGGATGATTCAAGTTAGGAAATTGATACAAAACAGATGAAAGTAATATGAATTTGGACTGAACTCTTCGAGAGAGCTGCCTATGTATCCAGTTCAAGTATCAAAATGAAATCAAGTCCCCTCGTAGTTCAGGATGTTCCTTTTATCTCTGCCGATCGTGATCATCTTCCTCCACGTAGTGGGGAGTTATTTTCGGTTACCTCTGGACCTTATCGGACGTGGGATCTACCCACGTTTGTAGACAGTTAAGCCGCTACTGACTTGGTCTTCGTCATGCTCATCCGATTATTTTGTCCAGAGACACTTCTGCACAGAACAAGGTGGAGTCCTGCTCCTTTGACCATTCTGTCCAGAAGCTTGATCTGGTCAGCGTCTTGACCAGCCCGTTTATCTCTATCGTCTAACCTTTATAACGGGCCCGGCCCAATTACGAATAATCCGACCCGATGGGCCTATGTATCATCATAAGTCCCCCCAGACTGGGGTGGACTGCTTTACAGCCGCCCTAGTCTGCGATGTTTTAACTCCCATCATTAATATTTCGTGAAACGAGGCCAAGTCACACCCGGTTATTATTATAACTGTGAATTGAACCCTTACGTCGCTTCCACTTCTTATCACATAATCACACCTTTTATCGAACGACTCCTTTATTTCAAACCTTTGGACTCGCACTTTTGCAATTACAAGTAAGTTTCTGCCTCCGTGTTATTTATTCTTCTTCCTTTTTAATTCCTTATCTATTTCATGAGTTTGAGGGCCGATACTGCTTCTAGCGGTTCTGTAGAAAAGTTGTTTCAATCGCCGGAAAAGATTCCGATCGCAATAGATAGTGAAGAAGTGAATTCTTCTAACCCTATTCCTTGTCTTGAAACTGTAATAAACATCGATCATCCATCCTCTCTGATTGATCTAGGAAATACTTCCACATTTGGGGATAATCCCTTGTGTCTTTTGCCTCTCATCTTCTTCCCCCCGGGATTTTTACTCCTACTTCAATCGTCCATCAATATCCAGAAGATCACACCGCTTTTTTAAATACTTTGAAGAGGGAAATCAATCGATTTGATAAAACCAAAGCCATAATGGCTTGCCATGGTGTGTCTAGCAAAATGACCAAAACCGAGTTGGCCGGTTTACTGAAGACTTATAAGATTCGTACTGATCCGTTTGAAGTTGCTCTTCCGAAGTCTACTAAGTATGCTTATAATCCTCCCCCTGGTTTCTGTACAGTATATGCTGGTTAGCTACACAGTGGTCTTAGGTTCCCTCTTCCTCCTGGTTATGTTGAGGTAATGCGATATTATAAGCTTGGGGTTGGGCAAATACACCCGAATAGCGTCAAATTCCTTGTAGGTTTCATGATTTGGTGTCGTCTGAACACCACCCCCTTCTCTGTAACATTATTCAGGAATTTTTACCAATGCAAACTAATACAGGGTAGTGGGGGTTGGTACCATTTTTGTCGTAGAGCCGGTAAATTAAGTCACATCATTCCTCTGTCCGGTAAAGATAAAACCAAGAAGAAATGGCAAGAACACTTCTTCTTTGTGAAGCACAATACGGAGGTGAACCTTGGCCGATGGAATACCACTTCCATGAAAGACAAGTTAGAAGACTTTATTGACGCTACTCACGCCGAATACCTTGCTAGTAATAAGATCTCTTTAACCTTAGACTTCATAAGTTCTGCTCAACCGCAGGTCCTATTGGTTATGTGGAGTTCTCCAAAGAAGAGTACAGAAAATGTACGTTTGTATTTATGTTTTGCTATTGTTTTTGAACATATTTTAATTGTCTTTTGTCTTTGTAGTGGCCAATGTGGATGATCTGATTAACATTGATGTTGATGAGGAGGAGGAAACAGAGCAGATGCAAGATGATTCTGAGCAGACTTTATCGGTCATTCCTGAGCATGGTGAGGCTTCTGTTCAGAAGGAAACTCGGGAGAGAGACGCTGACTCTGGTGAGGCTGTTCCGAATAAGGAGGTTGCGCTGGATCCTTCTGTTCAGATACTATCGAGCATTGCTAAGAATACAACATCAACTGACTTAGGAGTTCCTCCTACAGATCCAGTTGCTGCTTTGACTGATGTGCCACTGAGATCTATTTCTCAAAAAAGTAAGAAAAGGCACAGGCCTGCTTCATCTGGGACTTCTGCCAGTGATTTCTCTTTTGATTTTGAGGACATATCCGCAGAGGATTTTGCTGATTCTGTAAGTAGTTCCTTATAGTATCTATCATCTTCTTCTTTGATTTTATATATATCTGCTAAGATTTAGTCCTTTGCAGTGTTACCGCCTGGGCAAGTCTTTGTACAAGAAAACTTCTGGGATGGCTGGGGAAATTTCTGCCCTGCAACAGAAGGTGGCCAGTTTGGAGGAGGCCAATGCCAAAGTTACAAGTTTGGAGGAAACCAACCGTTCGTTGATGTCTTCAGAGGCAGCTGCTCGTCTGGAAGTTGAGCAATTGAAGGACAATCTTGCCAAAACTGAGGGTTTATTGTTCACCCAAGAGGAGCAATTAAAACTTAGAGATGAAAAGCTGAAGAAGATGAAAGAGGAGAATCAACAGCACCTGGCCACAACAAAGAAGATGAAACCATATTTTGACGAAACTTTAAGGCAGATGGAGGAAACTCCTGCACTGAGGTTCTGTTTTGTGTATAGCATGCCGTATTAACTGCTTCAGCCCAGTACCTTTCAGGCATCAATGCTTCACAAATCATTGTTCTTCCTGCTTCCTTTAAGGTCCTGTTTCTTCTTTTAGCAACCCCATTTTGTTGAGGTGTACCAGCAGCAGCAAGTTGGTGTAGTACACCATTCTGTTCACAGTATTCTCTTATAACTTTATTGAGAAACTCGCACTTTGTCGATCTTATCTTTACTACTGTCAAACTTTTCTCATTTTGTAATCTCTTCAAAAGATCAGGCATCATCTTGAGTGTTTCACTTTTCTTGTTCATAAATATCACCCAAGTGTATCTAGAGTGATCATCCACAACCACTAAGGTGTATTTCTTTCCTGTAACACTTGTTGGTGTAACTGGTCCAAATAGATCCATATGCATCAGCTCCAAGACTCTATTAGTTGAATGCTTAATCTTTGATTTGAAGCTTGATTTAGTCTGTTTACCTTGCTGACATGCATCACATATAATATCTTTCTTGAATGTGATCTCAGGTAAACCAATCACCAGTTTCTTCTTCACCAATTGATTGATGTCATCAAAATGTAAGTGATTTAACTTTTTGTGCCATAACTAATTGAGTTCTGACTTGGTATGCACAATCAGACAGGTTTCTGGAACTGCAGTAGACCAATCCACAACATACATGTTTTGTTGTCTTCTACCAGCCAATACAACTTGATCACCTCTTTCACTAATGACAATACAATTGTTCTTGTCAAAAGTGACCTTGTATCCCATGTCACAAAATTGTCCAGTGCTCAGCAAGTTGTAGTCCAATCCTTCCACATATGCAACATTCTTGATTGTAAGTCCATTCCTCACAAGTGTGCCATATCCTCTTGTATATCCAGGTGTATATTTGTTGCCAAAATTCACCCTTGGACCATCATTTGTCACAAAATTTGACAAACAGTGCTTATTCTTTGTCGTATGTCTGGAACATCCACTGTCAAAGTACCAGACACCCTACAAAACAAAGTTAATACATTTTAGGTACCCAAACCTGTTTGGGTCCATAATGGTCAGTGGTAAGCATTGTTAGGTGTAGTGCCCGAAAGACAATTTGTGTAATTGTTTTTTTATGACAGAATTTATCTTACCTTATTACTTGCTTTGTGCTTGTAAGTAATACACTGCTGCAAACCCTAAGTATATCAATATGTAACCGCTTAACTCAGTGTATGGCATGCACGTGAGGATTGAGTTAGTGGTGATATACTTAAATTGTTAGTCCGTGGTGAACTTAATCAGAGTTTAGGGTCTCTTGATTAAAACACCAATAATGCGCCCAGAACACCTTAGGGTGTGATAGTCTTATCCGGACTGTCGGTGAGGGTACCTACGTGGGGCATTTATATATGATGGCATTCATATATAGTATTTGGACCGATTTAATCGAATTTCTCGGTATAATTCCGTAATCGAGGAATCTTATTAAATCATTAGATGATCATATATGGATCAACCTTAATCCTGAGGTGATCACAGGGTGTTGCTTGTCCCGGGGTAGTGTTTGATGTGTTAGTTACGGTTCACTTAAACAATGTGTTCCAAGCCACTTCTCATTGGCACTATCTCCAGATGAGTGAGTAGTTCTGATTTTCACGTAAATGGAATCCATTCCTTCCCGCGGGAAGTAGAGAGATAGTCCCCTTGTTTGTTAGCCCTAAGAAAGTGATCGATCCCGGGAGTTCACATTTGACTAATTAGCTACTAGTCAGATATGTGTGCTAATTGATCATCAGGGGGTTAATGGTAAATAAGGATAAGATATTCTGTGTCGGGTTTACGGAGATATCCCACTCGAATGGACGATCTATGGAGGGTTAATCCGTATGTAGTGATTATATCAATGGACGCTTATTCACTCTATGGGTTGAGTATAAGTATACATCTATAATCGGTAGAGTTCGGTTTCGGGTTTATGGTGGCGTAATCCGGAATTAATAATTAATGTACTTATTCGTTCGATGAATAATTAATTATTGGAGCTACCGGTTATAGGTCCATGGTCCCCGATGTGGCTTCTGTAATTCGGACAATAATCTTGTTATTTGGGCCTCAGTGATAATTAATTGGCTGGGCTAATTAATTGATATGCATGGATATTATTTAGTTGGGCTAAATAATATAATACACATAAAAGACATTTTATGTGGGCTTAATGACCCTATATGTGGAGCCATTTGTGATGGATATTTGACATGTGATTTATCTTTTATTTGTTAAATGATAATTCATGGAATATTAGATAATAATGTGATTTATCCTAATTTGTTTGGGATAATCATTTTATTTATCTTTTATTTGGAATAAAGGATTAATGAAATAATTATCTCTTAATTATTTAATCCTTGGAGGACAAGGTTTACTCTCCTATATAAAGAGAGTTCTCCCAAGCTTCAACACACTTGGCAAATTTCGACCACTATAGCAAAAAAGAGAGAAATAATTAGTTTTCTTGTCTTGGGTTTTAGAAGAAGAAAAACTCTAAGTTTTTCTTGGTGTTGCATATCAAGGAGGCTCGTGTATCAAGAAGGGTGTCCACCAACCACCGTTTGGAGAACACATCGGAAGATCTTGGCGATTCTTCCCGTTATTGGTAACATAATCTTAAACCCCCTTGTAGTACTTAAGTCCTTTAATTATGAATTGTGTCATATAAATCGTGATCCATCCGCTGCGCATTGATCTAATTCGTTTAGATCTAAGAACCTGCATCCTTCAAGCATGACCCTTGGGATGTTTCCATAAGGTCTTCTCCTAAAAGTGTCATACTTTGGTTCATACATGTATTCCACACATCCATAGGTTCTAACAGTAGATTGTGTAGGATTCACATATGTTTTCTGGCCTTTTGGTTTATAATGCTGTTTGAAGTGACTTTTGTTGTTAGAAGCATTAGCATAACCATTAGTTTGCTGTCTGTTAGGAACAGCTCTGTAGTATGGATGAAGGATGCAGATTCTTAGATCTAAACGAGTTAGATCTACGCGCAGCGGACGGATCACGACTTATACATCACAACACATAATTAAAGGACTTAAACTACTACAAGGGGGTTAAGTTTATGTTACCAATATCGGGAAGAGAAGCCTTGATCTTCCGATGTGTTCTCCAAACGGCGGTTGGTGGACACCCTTCTTGATAAACGAACCTCCTTGATATGCAACACCAAGAAAAACTCCAAGTTTTTCATCCTCTAAAACCCTAGACAAGAAAAACAATTTTTTTCTCTCTTTTACAAGTGTGGTGGTCGAATTTTGCCAATCATTAAGGCTTGGGAGAACTCTCTTTATATAGGAGAGTAATCCTTGTCCTCCAAGGATTTAATAATTAAGAGATAATTATTACATAAATCCTTTATTCCAAATAAAAGATAAATAAAATGATTATCCCAAACAAATTAGGATAAACCATATTATTATCTAATATTCCATGAATTATCATTTAACAAATAAAAGATAAATCACATGTTAAATAATTATCCAAGAAAACTAATTTCTCTCTAATTAAATAACATTTATTGGCGCTGTTAGGTGTAGTGCCCTAAAGACAATTATGTAATTGTTTTAGGACAGAAATAATAATTCATCTTATTATATGCATTTATGTTTATAATTAAGACACTACTGAAAACCCTAAGTACCTCGTTTATGTAATCACATAACTCAGTGTATGGCTATACACAAGAGGATTGAGTTAGTGAGATGTACTTAAAATTAACTTAGTCCGTAGCGTTGATTAATCTGAGTACGGGTCTCATGATTAATATGCTAATAATGCGCCCAGAACACTTTGCGGTGTGACAGTCTTATCCGGACTGTCGGTAATAAGGTACCTAGTGGGACATTTATATATGATGATATTCATATAGGGCTGGACCGATTTGATTTGAGTTCTCGATATAATTCCGTAATCGAGAAGTCTTATCGAATCACAAGATGATCATTTATGGATTAATCTCAATCCTGAGGTGATCACAGACAACTGCTTAGACTAGGGTAGAGTTTGATGTGTTAGTAAGGATCACTTCGAAGTATGTGGTCCAACACTTCTCGTTGGCTCTATTCTGGAATGAGTGAGTAGTCTGTGCTATCACAGATATGGAATCCATTCCTTCCCTCGGGAAGTAGACGAACAGTTCCCTTATTTGTTAATCCCGGAAACCGATCGATCCGCGGAGTTCATGTTAGACTAATTAGCTACTAGTCTGGTATGTGAACTAATTGATCACTAGGGGGTTAATGGTAAATAAGGATAATAGGTTTCGAGAAGGGTTTACGAAAATATCCCGACTCGAAATGAACAGTCTATGGAGGATTTATCCGTATGTAATGATTATATCAGTGGACACTTTATCAACTCATGGTTGAGTGTAAGTTATCTATATTCGGCAGAGTTCAGTTTCGGGTTTATGGTGGTGTAATCCCGGAATTAATAGATTGAATATTATTGTTCGGTCTGACGGATAATATTATTTAATTTATTGTAGCTACTGAATATGGGTCCATGGTCCCCGACGTGGCTCCTAATATAGCATATAGGTTTCTCGTCGTTGCACCTCGATTATAATTAAATAGTAGCATTGCACTATTTAATTGATATGTGGATTAGTTGTTTAGTTGGACTAGATAATTAAATACATGAAAAGATATTTTTTGTGGACTTGGCCCAATGTGATGAAAAATGCGTGTGGCCTATTTCCAATTTAAGGGGGCGCATTTTTGAATATTATATAATTAGAGAGAAATTAGTTTTCTTGGATAATTATTTAATATGTGATTTAATCATTTATTTGTTAAATGATAATTCATGGAATATTAGATAATATATTTATTTATCCTAATTTGTTTGGGATATATATTATATTTATCTTTTATTGGAAAAAGGATTTATTTGATTGATTATCCATTAATTAAATTAAATTCTTGTGGAACAAGGATCTCTCTCCTATATAAGAAGAGTTCTCCATTGTACCAAAAAAATCACTATTCATGTCACTATTCATAAGAGAAATTGGCTGAAAATTTCGGCCTCTATTCTTAGGGTTCGAGTTGGAAAAATCTTCGGGATTTTTCCGGTAGCATATCGAGGAGGTCCGGCGGCTTGAAACACCATCCACCTGGTGGTGCTTGGAGACACACGTTGGAAGACTTTGGCTTCTCAACTTGTTCTTGACGTTTTTCACCATAAAAAGGTTGGTGATCTAACCCCTCGTAGGTTAGATCTATTTATTTATGTATTTTGGTTGTTAGATCTAGATCTTGTAGTTTCCGCTGCGTAATCGGGTGGATCTTTGATCCATCCGGAGATATTACATCCTACAAGTGGTATTAGAGCCTTTGATCTATCAATCAAAGTATGTGAATTTTAGATCTAGGAGTGGAAATTGCATGTTTAGATTGCATTGTTTTTTTTTCGAAAATCATGATGATGAATGCTTTGATATGTTGTGGTTGAAGAGATGGATTGGGGTTGGTACTGTTTAATCGTTAGATCTATTGTAAACTCATATAAATTCGTTTATATGAGTATATGAAATTTTGTAATTTTAATTTCCTAGAAGTAGATCTGTTTTGTTTTTGTTCCGTTTTTTATTTTTTCCCGGAGTTTGAGCCGTTGAAACGACAATCCCTCCGGTCAGAATGAAGAATAAAATTTGAAGAAGATGACCTCAAAATTTCGTGACGATCGGAGTCAATCTCGATGTCCGATCTCTGCTATAAAGTTGCTGCTGTAACAGAAAAGCACAGCAGGCATTAAAACCCTAGCTGTGAGTTCGTCGAATTTCTGGAAGAGATTGGACCGTTGAAACGAAGATCCGACCGTTCAGATCAACTACCATGGAGTTATAAACAAGCCCTAAAAGTTTCAGGTCGATCGGGATTTGTCTCGATGCCCGATCGTCCCCGGGAAGACACTGCTACGCCGCAGTTATAAACAGATGCAGCAGTTGGATCAGCGGCTTGCTGGGATCAATTGGACCGTCAAAACTCAGATCCAACCGTCCATATTCAAGTAGGAGGAGTGAAGAACAGGTCCATAAAGTTTCGTGACGATCAAAGTTCGTTTGGATGTCCGATCATCGATCAAATGCAGCCGCAGCAGATCAGAAATTTTTATACCCTAGTTAGGGTTTCTTTGTTTTTTTTAATAGGTTAGATACGGGGGTACCAACGATCCATCTCGGTGTTTAATTTTTCCGTTATTTTTTCGTGTATGATCGAAATTATGTGATAGAACCGGAAAATTGCCATGACATGCATGATATCATGATTCCACTCCAATGCATACATGTAGCTAGTTTATTTCGAATAAATTAGGCATGTATAACTCGTATAATTAGTTTAAAGGCTTATTTAATTAATATGTGGTAGTTAATTAATTAAGTAACTAATTATTAAAACCGAGGAACCGGGTTTTTGTCAATCGTTACGATTTTAGTGATGGATTCTCGGTGAATCCCACTTGGATAAATCGTTGAGCTTTTCGGTGATGGCTTCTCAGTGAACTCACCTTAAACAGAAACGAGATTACGTTTTGGGTGACAATTTAGAAATCGGAGAATCTTAGTACATGGGTTCGGAAATGGTCTAACCATGGTTGGGCGAGTTCAACCGAGCTTCGGCTCAATCGACTCCCCTCCACGTGTGATGTACGTTACAGCAGTTCGACAGGACTTAGCATATCCGATAAGCCTTCGGGCTAAACGGGGCTTCTCTTGCCGGATTGGCCTGAACTGTCACATATGTTCCAACGAATAAGACGGCGTAGGCTTGCCTACATAACCGACCATGTTCGGAGTACTTTGATTTATTGTTTCTTATTGTCAAGACCGAAACCGTAATTAGTAAACCCACCACTTTTTTCAAAATATTGAGTGGGAGCGGGGAAGGCGACAGCCGACCCCACGGCCTCTACTATAGGTGCAAGCACGTGAGAGAAGGGTGACGCCTCGAGCCGCTTTGATTTCGGCCCCCTACGTACGGATGGTGTTCACCCCTATCAAAATTCAAGGCTTGGTCTCCGAAAGGATAGGATTTTGGGTACTCGTCGGGTCACTGACCGACCCTACGGCGGCATTGTTGGATCGTATATGCGCAATATATATCCTAGAGGGGGGGGGGTGAATAGGATATTACGGCTTTTTAAATTTTATTAAGCCTTTTAGAGTTTCAATTAATTCAACCTATTATTGAAAATAAACTAGGCGGAAGATCTAGCTAAATTCAACGTATATAGATTAAATTTCTTGTGAACGGACGAGAATTAGATTCTGTATAAGTGTGTTCACCTTAGTCAATTTAGCATGCAATTAAGGTGTGTTTCTAATTTCTTAAACACAGAAATTCAGGTTTTAGTTTTTCAGTCTATACTAGGTGTAGCAAATAATCATAGATATATTACTACACTATTACAGACAGTTTTTCAGAAAAATAAAAGGTACAAGATGAAACAGTTTTCTGACTTGTTTGTTTTTAGATCACACCGTAGTGATTGAATCTAAACCACGGTAGTGACACAAGCCACTAAGATTCAACCACGCTTCGTTTCTAAAAACCAAACACAACGAGAAAAGATTACAACCCTCGGTATCTAAACTAACTAAGTCCTATTTCAATTACACAGATGAAATACAGCACTTAGAAAGTAAAAGATAAACAGTGAACTTACTGATATTGAGTCAAAGACTCAAGTGTAGGAGGAACGGTGCAACTAGAGACAAACAAGACAAAGAACTTTAGAGCAATCCCCAAGTCCTATCCCACTCAAATGCAATCCCACACTTTGAATTTGTTTTGACTTCGGTATATTACTTAGAAGTAATACCAATGTATTACTTAAAGAATATAATGCAAACAGACAATTCTCAAATACAAGGTCGTTTTTAGTATGAGAGAAAAATGTTTGATCGGCCTTAAGTTGCTTGATCGCTTTGATGTGTATGATATATATAGAGGCGGTGGGGTGTGTGGTGTGATGCATGAATTAAATGATAGGCCTGGATAAATGAACAGCGTGTGTGTGGGTGATTGTGCGTGGAGAGCTCGATGCAATTAAGAGGACCTGTTCGTATGCATTAATCAGCCCAAGATGGCACACAATATAATTAATGCTATAACCCAACTAACCTAGTAGTGAATGTCATAAATGCAGTCGACATTTTACATTTGCAGAAATACCAAGACAGACATTTTATTTTATTATTAGGTTTTAGTTATTAAATGAACTAACCTATATGAAATGCATCAGCCAATATATATATCATATGTGGAGTTGTGTATATATATATTTTTAATGTGAAACAAATATAGAGATAAGTTTGTTCACACAAAAATATAATAGGACATCATTTCTGTGACATATAGCACATATCACATGAACACTGATTTTACAGATCAGTCCTTATACACTTTTTAAGAGTCAAATAAGTAAACAGGACATGCAGGTTTTGTGAGGTGTGTGAGAGTGTATTTTCTAAAGGACAGAGTGCAATCCTAGAGTCAGAGTCAACATATAAACATACATAAGATCGATTTGTGAGTGTGTGAGACTGTGTGTATACTGAAAGACTCCAAAATAGCACATAGCAATTTGTTAAACAGACAATCATGCGTACAGAGTATTATGTGTTTACTTAGCTATCTTCCAAATTTAAAATACTGACAGAACCAACATTAATGGACTCAGATAACCAGATGATTCAAACTAAACAAATGCAGTCTTTTAATTTTAGATCGAATAAATATCCAAAGAGAAATTATTCAGACTTTCATTCAAGCATATTTATCAGATAAAAACACATACACCGATCTGGACTTTCTACTGACACTAAAAGTAACCACATAATCATTTTCAATAAATCTAGGACTTTGATTCAAACACATAACATGCAGACATCAAAAACTTTTTCAGATCGATTATTTGAACAACATATAAGATAATACCTTAGCCGATCTAAGATCCGATCGAACCTTACCATGGGTAAAGAGTATCAGTGTGATGCGAAATAGAAGACCTTTCTTCGATGAGCTTTTCTCCGATCTGAGATGCTTTTTCTTCGATTTTGAACATCATCGATTTCGAAGATGAGCACTTAATTATTTTCTAGATTTGAGTGATTGAGGATAATCAAGAGGAAGAAGAATAACGGTATAGTGAGAAGAACGGTGGTGGTGGTTGGCCGGAAAAAGAAAAACACCATTGAAACAGGGAAGAGGACGGCTGAGAAAGGTGAAGGCGGTGATTTTGTTTTTCTTGATGAAATTTCGATTAAATGGTATTGGAAGAAAGAGGAGAAGTAGAAGAAGCAAAACGAGCTAAAAAGGCTTAGCCTTTTGGCCGGAGGAGGAGGGCGGCCATGGAAGTAGGCTTAGAGGTGGAGAGACGAATGAGGAGGTAGACTGAGAGAAAGTTTCTCTTTTTTTTTTTTAGGGAAAACGGCGGAAATGAGTTAGGGTAGAGAAAAATTAGGGTTGAGAGTTTATATATGGATAGCATATGAACCGAGTTGAGTTCTAAAATGAGTTATGTTCAGTTTATTTGATAAAATAAAGAACTGGGCCGGGTTATGTGATAATAGAGAGGCCCAAACGAAATTAAAAGAGGATTTCTAGGCTGGGCCGAAAGAAACGATGCCATTAATCTTAATATCATCGTTATCGTGTCACACCGTATCATATTTAATAGAAATGATAATGAATATCAAATGTAAAAATTGTTTTAATCATTTACGGTGTGATTGTGTGTGCAAGTGATCAGGGTACCTGCAAAATAGAAATAAGAATGCCGTTGTAAGTCATATGACTTCATGGCAGGTTAGTCGATAAAAAAATATATATAGCACATATAATGTGTATAAATGTAAAATTAATCAAACCTATCAATAATAGATATTGTGGGCACAACAATTTCCCAACAATTCTCCCCCTTTTGATTAATTTTACAAAATACTTACGCTCCCCCTAGATTGCAGCTCCCCCTACATATATACATCTCTCCCCCTTATTTTGAAAAAGAATCAAAAGAAGGGTTCACAGAGGAACCATACATAGGTCACTACGCAGCTTTTCGAACAAAGCTTGAGGTAAAGGCTTCGTGAAAATGTCAGCGACCGTCGCAAAGAGGCACAAACTCTATAGATATCGTACCATTGGTCACATGGTCTCGTATAAAGTGATAACGGATATCGATATGTTTGGCTCGAGAGTGCAATACCGGATTGCGTGACAAGTCTATGGCACTAGTGCTGTCACAATAGACTGTCACACAAGGTATAGTGAGGCCGAAATCTGCAAGCTGCTGTTTGATCCACAAAAGCTGGGCACAACAATTACTTAAAGCAACACTAGGCTGCTTTAAGTAACGCTAGGCTGCTTTTTGGAGAACCACGAGACGAGTCTATTGCCTAAGAACTGGCACGTGCCACTAGTGCTTTTGCGTTCCACACGGCAACCTCCATAGTCGGCATCACTATATGCGAGTAGTGTGAATGGTGTAGATGTGGCATAAAAAAGACTCAAAGTGGGGGTGTGCCTAAGATAGCGAAAAATTTGTTTGACTGCTCCAAAATGTGACATCTTAGGGTTTGCTTGGAATCGTGCACATAAACAAACGGCAAACATAATATCGGGTCGGGAGGCAGTCAAGTAGAGTAAAGAGCCTATCATGGATCTATATAGGTGTTGGTCAAAAGATTGGCCATCTTCATCTGTAGTCAGCCTGACAGATGAGGTCATAGGCGTGCTTGCAGGCTTAAGTGTGTCAAACTTGAATTTAGTGAGCATGTCTTTAATGTACTTGGTTTGACTAACATGTGTCCCTGAGGGAGTTTGTTTGATTTGTAGACCAAGGAAGAAGGTGAGCTCTCCCATGGCCGACATCTCAAAGTTAGACTTCATCAAAGTCTCAAACTCGGTGCATAGGTCGGGATTGGTGGAGCCAAAAATGATATCATCTACATATACCCGAGCAATCGTCAGATATCCGAACCGATTTCTTAATGAATAGAGTATTGTCTACTCTACCCCTAGAGAAACCATGTTCCAAAGCAACATAGATGATAGCCGATCGTACCAGGCTCGGGGGGCTTGTTTCAAGCCGTAAAGTGCTTTCTTGAGACGGTAGACATAATCTTGGTGAAGTGTATCTTCAAAACCTGGAGGTTGACGAACATACACTTCCTCCTTGATAATACCGTTCAAAAACGCACTTTTAACGTCCATCTGGAATAACTTCAGGTCAAAAGAGGATGCAAACGCAATAAGTAGGCGAATGGCTTCAAGCCGAGCGACTGGAGCAAAGGTTTCATCGTAATCGATGCCTTCCTCTTGGCAATATCCTTGTGCCACCAGTCGGGCCTTATTCCGAACTACTACCCCGTTTTCATCCATTTTATTCCTAAAGACCCATCTGGTTCCTATAGTGTGTGTCTTGGGAGGTAAAGGGACTAGTTCCCATACATCATTTCTTTCGAATTGATGTAGCTCCTCTTGCATAGCTATCACCCAATCCGTGTCTACTAGTGCTTCTTTTATATTTTTAGGCTCAATTAAAGACACTAAAGCAGTAAAAGGAGGGGGAAGTGTGGACCGACGAGTGGATACACCGGCAGTGGGGTCTCCAATGATTAGATCCGAAGGATGAGCTCTATCCCAAGTGCGTTGTCGGGTAGGAGCAGGCTGCTCATTATTTTCAGTATGTTGTTCACCATGGGGTTCACCATTTGCTAAGGTTTCATCACCCATGGGTCTGTTTTCAGCGATAGGAGCCTCGGGAAAAGGAGTTTCAGGAATCTCCGGGCTTACTTCATTTGTGGCCGGAGGAAGAAACTCAAACTCGGAGTAATCTGTAAGCTTAGCTTTTTCTAATAACTCTTTAATTCCTTCCACATTAATACACGCATTAGTCATGGAATTTGATTCGTTAAAAGAAACATGTATGGACTCACAAACGCGTCGTGAAACCGGATCGTAGCATCTATATGCCCGTGAGGTTTCTGAATAACCCACGAATATGCATTCGGTGGACTTAGATGCAAACTTATCCAAGTTTCCCTTATCGTTTAGAACGAAACATTTTGACCCAAAAACATGAAAGTAGTTGATTTTAGGTGGTCGGTTTCTAAGGATCTCATAAGGTGTCTTGTGGAGTGTCTTTCGAATAGACAACCTGTTTATATTATAACAGGCACAAGCAACCGCCTCAGCCCATAGAAAACGAGGCACATTGAACTCGTTTAGCATCGTTCGGGCTGATTCTTGGAGTGAACGATTTTTACGTTCAACAACCCCATTTTGTTGTGGAGTTCTAGGTGCTGAAAATTCATGACGAATACCGGAGTATTCACAGAACTCGATGAGTGCTGCATCAATGAATTCTCCACCTCTATCACTCCGAACGGTCACAACCGATATATCAAAGGTGTTTTGTAGTTGCTTCACCAAGGTTTCAAATGACGTAGCACTATCACTTTTGTGAGTCAAAAACAAAACCCATGTGTATCGAGAGTAATCGTCTACAACTACGAGGACATACGATTTCCCTCCAAGACTTCGAACACGACTTGGGCCAAACAGATCTATATGCAATAGTTCAAGTGTGCGTGTTGTGGTAATATCATGTTTGGACTTGAAGGAGGTCTTAGTTTGTTTTCCCTTGATGCATGGCTCACAAACAGAGAACTCTTTTAAGTCAAACTTTGGCAGCCCACGAATTAGATTTTGGCTAACCAATTTCTGCATTGTGGAGAAGCCAATGTGTCCTAGACGTCGATGCCAAAGATTAGTGTTATCATTTTCAGAGACTAGACACGATATAGGACAATCCGGAAGTTTATCCAATTCTATTGTATAGATATTTTCCTCACGATAACCGGATAAGAGAAGCTTTCCAGATGTGTCCTTTATCTTGCAAGTCTTTTTATCAAACGTAATCTCTAGATCGGAATCACTAAGTTGCGATATGCTTAAAAGATTATGCGTCAGGTTGTTTACATAATATACGTGATTGATGATGAGTGATTCAGGGTTACCAATGGATCCTTCACCAAGGATCTTTCCTTTGGAGCTATCACCAAATGTGACTGAGCCTCCTTTGGATTTCGGTTCGTAAGATCGGAATAGTTCGAAATTTCCCGTCATGTGCCTAGAACAGCCACTGTCTAGCACCCATTTGTTAGGATTTTTCATGGTAAAAGGCAGGCCTGCAACCAAAGATTAGTTGAGGTCCCCTTTAGTCTTTTGGGTCCTTAGGTGTTAGAAACCTTCCTCACCCATACTTGTTTAATTTTGGGTACCCATATCTTCATAATCTTGGGTTTATGTGCAGGTCTAGATCCATAGGAACTAGAGGGCTGATCATAAAAGCCAAAATAAGATTCATATGGATAGTAGGGCTGATCATAGTGATATTGTGCCTGAAAATTATTATGTGAATTATAAGACACTCGTGGTTTAACAAATGTGTAGTTAGGTGCTTGATGTATCTCATAATCATGGTGCATACGTGGAGCATAGTTCGTTTGACGAGAGGTAGTCTGTCGAGTAGGACTCCTTGAGTACCTCTGGTCATACTTGTATACGTGTCTGGGTGTTTGTGTGTGCTGTTTATAAAAACGTTTGGGGGAAATAGGTCTTGCATTCTTTAAGGCAATTGGCCTTGGTTCCAAAACCTTTTCTTTGAGCTTAGAGTCTTGGAGAAGGGCTTCCTTGTAGGAACGCTCAAACCCTTTGACTATCGGCCCCTTCTCAAACCCTTGAATGGTTTGCTTGAGTGTAACAGACTCAGCCTTTAGAGAAGTGTTTTCAATTTCAAGGTCTTGGAACTTAAGTTCAAGTGCACTTAGAGAATTAATCACTCAAGAATCGTTCTTCATTAGTCGAAACGATATTCGAAGATGTTCATTCTTTTCTTTTAAATGAACATTTTCGAAGGCCAAGTTCTCGTTTAATTCATACAAGTCATCTTTAGTGAATGACGGATTAGATAAAGTGCCATCGTCCGTAACAGGCGGTGTGGACACATCATCGTCCGTATCATTTGTACTTTGGGAGAATGCTGCGAGTGCAACATTTGCCTTCTCACTCTTTTTAGAGTCAGATTGGGCAGCGTCACTATCAGAACTGTCGGACCAAGCAGCCAACACGGGTTCAGATTTCTTTTTATCAGATTTCGGTTTCTTATCATTCTTAGACTTACGATTCGGGCAGTCACTAGCAATGTGACCCTTTTGGTTGCATTCGAAACATCGAATCTCGGATCCCACTTTGGACTTGCCTTTGTGGGCTTTGTAATCGGCTTGGAGCCTTTGTTATACTTCAAGAACTTCTTGAAGTTTCGAACCATAAGTGCAAGTGTTCTCATCCTCACCGTCACTTTCGTAGTCTCGCCTCGATTTGCTTGGATTTAGCTCTCAACGCTATACCCTTGGTCTCAGGTTTTACTTGCTTGCGTGAGTTTAGCATACTCTCATGCACAAGCAATGAACCAATCAGTTCATCCTTTTTCAGAGTGTTCAAATCCTTAGCCCGTTGTATAGCCGTAACCATGGCGTCCCATTCTTGGGGCAGCTTCTTAGGATTTTTCGAACAATCTTTTTGGATTTAAAGGTCTTACCTAGTGCGTAAAGTGTTGTGATAATATCGCAAATCGGTATCCATGTTACCGATTGTCTCATTTGAATCCATCCTAAATGATTCATATGCAAACATGAGTTGGTTAATTTTATTATCCTTAACTTGATTATTACCCTCATGACGCATTTCAAGATGATCCCGATTTCTTTAGCAAATCTTACACCCTAAGACATACTTACCTCTCTCATTGGACTTAAAGCATTAACAAGGATAGCAAGCTTGCCTTAGAGTTGAGAGTAATCTTTCGATTATCCTCATCATCTAAATCGGCTCTTTCCTTCTTAACAAGGACTCTAACACCCTCATCACTCACTTCTTTTGTAGGAACAAAGGGTCCATCCTCTATAATGTACCATAGACGGATGTCCATTGCTTCTACATGCAATTTCATTGCTCTCTTCCATTGGATATAATCAGTACCATCAAAGTATGGAGGTCTTGCCAAAGACAGTCCCTCACGAGGTGGCTAATTATGGCCCATGGAAGACATGTTAATTTACTTTAGGCGTTTAAATATGAATGATATGAGATACAATGCAAGTCAATGCACTTAACACTAATGTAGTGATACAATGCAAGATTACAATGCAGTTTCTAGACGGATTCAAATCAGATGTATCAAAGATCTCAGATTTGGATATTGTGTTGCAAGTGTTGTGTGTGCAGTACTTAGTTCTTAAGCGTTTGCAGAAATAAAATCGCAGTCAAAACGAGGTGCTGAATGTAAGATTCAGCAGAACGGTTCCTATATGGATTTTACTTTTGTTCAGGCAGAAAAAGAAGTACAGCACCTTAGCAGTAGTTGAGATGGTAGAACATGCAACAACTATAATAAAACACAAACATATAGATATGCAGCAAATTTTAGCACATAAACATACAGACAGTTTAGAGCATGCAATTAGACAGATATCAAACATATGATACTGAAGCTGATTCACAAGAAACCAAGCTCCGATACCACTTGTTGGATCGTATATGCGCAATATATATCCTAGGGGGGGGGGTGAATAGGATATTACGGCTTTTTAAATTTTATTAAGCCTTTTAGAGTTTCAATTATTTCAGCCTATTATTGAAAATAAACTAGGCGGAAGATCTAGCTAAATTCAACGTATATAGATTAAATTTCTTAGAACGGACGAGAATTAGATTCGTATAAGTGTGTTCACCTTAGTCAATTTAGCATGCAATTAAGGTGTGTTTCTAATTTCTTAAACACAGAAATTCAGTTTTAGTTTTTCAGTCTATACTAGGTGTAGCAAATAATCACAGATATATTACTACACTATTACAGACAGTTTTTCAGAAAAATAAAAGGTACAAGATGAAACAGTTTTCTGACTTGTTTGTTTTTAGATCACACTGTAGTGATTGAATCTAAACCACAGTAGTGACACAGTCACTAAGATTCAACCACAGTTCTGTTTCTAAAAACCAAACACAACAGAAAGATTACAACCCTCGGTATCTAAACTAACTAAGTCCTATTTCAATTACACAGATGAAATACAGCACTTAGAAAGTAAAAGATAAACAGTGAACTTACTGATATTGAGTCAAAGACTCAAGTGTAGGAGGAACGGTGCAACTAGAGACAAACAAGACAGCAACTTTAGAGCAATCCCCAAGTCCTATCCCAGCTCAAATGCAATCCCACACTTTGAATTTGTTTTGACTTCGGTATATTACTTAGAAGTAATACCAATGTATTACTTAAAGAATATAATGCAGCAGACAATTCTCAAATACAAGGCTGTTTTTAGTATGAGAGAAAAATGTTTGATCAGCTTAAGTTGCTTGATCAGTTTTGATGTGTATGATATATATAGAGGCAGTGGGGTGTGTGGTGTGATGCATGAATTAAATGATAGGCCTGGATAAATGAACAGGCGTGTGTGTGGGTGATTGTGCAGTGGAGAGCTCGATGCAATTAAGAGGGACTGTTCAGATGCATTAATCAGCCCAAGATGGCACACAATATAATTAATGCTATAACCCAACTAACCTAGTAGTGAATGTCATAAATGCAGTCGACATTTTACATTTGCAGAAATACCAAGACAGACATTTTATTTTATTATTAGGTTTTAGTTATTAAATGAACTAACCTATATGAAATGCATCAGCCAATATATATACCATATGTGGAGTTGTGTATATATATATTTTTAATGTGAAACAAATATAGAGATAAGTTTGTTCACACAAAAATATAATAGGACATCATTTCTGTGACATATAGCACATATCACATGAGCACTGATTTTACAGATCAGTCCTTATACACTTTTTAAGAGTCAAATAAGTAAACGGGACATGCGGGTTTTGTGAGTGTGTGAGAGTGTATTTTCTCAAGGACGAGTGCAATCCTAGAGTCGAGTCAACATATAAACATACATAAGATCGATTTGTGAGTGTGTGAGACGTGTGTATACTTGAAAGACTCCAAAATAGCACATAGCAATTTGTTAAAAGACAATCATGCGTACGAGTATTATGTGTTTACTTAGCTATCTTCCAAATTTAAAATACCGACGTAACCAACATTAATGGACTCGATAACCAGATGATTCAAACTAAACAAATGCGTCTTTTAATTTTAGATCGAATAAATATCCAAAGAGAAATTATTCAGACTTTCATTCAAGCATATTTATCAGATAAAAACACATACACCGATCTGGACTTTCTACTGACACTAAAAGTAACCACATAATCATTTTCAATAAATCTAGGACTTTGATTCAAACACATAACATGCAAACATCAAAAACTTTTTCAGATCGATTATTTGAACAACATATAAGATAATACCTTAGCCGATCTAAGATCCGATCGAACCTTACCATGGGTAAAGAGTATCAGTGTGATGCGAAATAGAAGACCTTTCTTCGATGAGCTTTTCTCCGATCTGAGATGCTTTTTCTTCGATTTTGAACATCATCGATTTCGAAGATGAGCACTTAATTATTTTCTAGATTTGAGTGATTGAGGATAATCAAGAGGAAGAAGAATAACGGTATAGTGAGAAGAACGGTGGTGGTGGTTGGCCGGAAAAAGAAAAACACCATTGAAACAGGGAAGAGGACGGCTGAGAAAGGTGAAGGCGGTGATTTTGTTTTTCTTGATGAAATTTCGATTAAATGGTATTGGAAGAAAGAGGAGAAGTAGAAGAAGCAAAACGAGCTAAAAAGGCTTAGCCTTTTGGCCGGAGGAGGAGGGCGGCCATGGAAGTAGGCTTAGAGGTGGAGAGACGAATGAGGAGGTAGACTGAGAGAAAGTTTCTCTTTTTTTTTTTAGGGAAAACGGCGGAAATGAGTTAGGGTAGAGAAAAATTAGGGTTGAGAGTTTATATATGGATAGCATATGAACCGAGTTGAGTTCTAAAATGAATTATGTTCAGTTTATTTGATAAAATAAAGAACTGGGCCGGGTTATGTGATAATAGAGAGGCCCAAACGAAATTAAAAGAGGATTTCTAGGCTGGGCCGAAAGAAACGATGCCATTAATCTTAATATCATCGTTATCGTGTCACACCGTATCATATTTAATAGAAATGATAATGAATATCAAATGTAAAAATTGTTTTAATCATTTACGGTGTGATTGTGTGTGCAAGTGATCAGGGTACCTGCAAAATAGAAATAAGAATGCCGTTGTAAGTCATATGACTTCATGGCAGGTTAGTCGATAAAAAAATATATATAGCACATATAATGTGTATAAATGTAAAATTAATCAAACCTATCAATAATAGATATTGTGGGCACAACAATTTCCCAACAGGCATACTCGGGGCGTACTTTGAGATCTGATATAGTAGGTCACACTCATTGTGGATATTTTCGAAATATCTAGGCTAGAAAAGGAAGGTAATCAGTGATTAAGGTCTGGGATGTCTGATTCACGTGAGATGTTTGATTCTCGAAGATTAATCACTGAGAGAGATTGTCTCAGTTTAACTATCACCTCTTTGACCTACCCTACGGCGGCACTGAGGTGCGAGGTTAAATCCTTGGAATGGTAGGATAGACTTCTTATAGTTTATTATTCCTAAAATAAATCTAGTAGTGAAAATTTTATTTTTGAATTTTACTTTCTGTCATTTTATTTACAACTAAATATCTAGGTTACTAAACTGTTAGTAATAGGACTTCAATAAAAATGTGGAAAGTAACATGTACGTTGTAATTATCAATAAATGCAGTTAACTTTTCGGAAGAGATTTTTTCTCTTGAGCCTTTAAAAACTTAAGTGACATAGTACAGGCATGTCACGGGTGTCACTCGTGTTGAACGAGAGACGACCATACTTAGTTTACAAAAGATGACATAGGACTATCAGATAAAATTCATTTAGTGAATTTTAAAAGTGCAATTACACATCAAATTTCTAATTGAAAAATTGGAAAATCATATACATAAGGCGTTGCTAGTTAGACGGTATTTGGAACCGATAAACTAGTGGGAGCCTTAGTCTTTTGATTTGTTGTTTTTCTGAACAATTAGAAATGTGTAATTGAATGCACAAGAGTTTCTCCATTCATTGGAAAAACAAGAATAAGCGTTACTAGTTAGACAGTATTTGGAACTGATAAACTAGTGGGAGCTTAGTTCTGGAGATTTTATAATCTTTGAAACATCATGAACACAGCATTGCTAGTTAGATAGTATTTGGAACTGATAAACTAGTGGGAGCTTAGTTCTAGGTGATGTTCTAATCTTTGAAAAATCATAAAAACAAAGTATTGCTAGTTAGACGGTATTTGGAACCGATAAACTAGTGGGAGCTTTGGTCTTATGATTTGACGATTAAAAAAAAAAAACGATAGTCCAAGTAAGTAACACTGAACATCCCACAGTTCAAGAGTAGTGTCTATTCAGGCGAACTGCTAGTTCAAGACTGTTTCCATCTAAGGAAAGTCGAGAATGGGAAAGAACGTTTATATGTGTTAGTCGTCTAAACTAAGTAGTTTTAAGGCTAAACCGGAAAATTAATAAATTGGAAATCAGAGGATATGGAAAGTGATTTCGGATCACTGAACATGCATCCTTAGCACTTTTCTCGAAAGCTAAAGTTCTTTGGAAGAACTAGGCAGCTTTGCATTAAACGATATATAAAATAGACAACGGGCAGTTATTTCAGATAGACTAGTGGCAGTGATATAAGGAAATGAATCTCGGATTCACTTCTTGAGTATCACAGAAAATTCATTTTCTGGTTTCGGATTCGTTGGAACGAACATATTCATTTTCAATAGGATAATTTGTTTGTCTTATTGACGATAAATATAACATTTGTAGCACGAACCCAAGACTCGGACTTTTGTTTGATAAAGTCATAACCACTAAGAAATGCGGAATAGGTATATGTAACACAATATAAACACAAATGGTTTCCGTATTTAGATAAACGCTTCTTTCTATTCTATTAATTAGTGCATATTTCCTAACGACAAGATCTGAAGACTGGCATAGGGTGATTCCTATCTCCCAGTCAAAGGAACCATGTCTCAAAGGAACAATGCCTAAGTTTCCTTTCAATCGGGAAAGGGTAATAGATTTAAAGAAGTTACATAGCTTGTTCATATCGACCTTCGGGGTCATATGAAAGATACAAGCTATTGGGAGCTTTTGAGTGGTGACATATTGTCTGATAACTACTCAAAACTCCGGTAAGTTTATCCAAAATATTTGGAGGAAATCTCTGATTTCACCAGAGATAGAGTATTCCATACTCAGAAATAGGTTCTTGCGTAGTCTTCGGGACTGATGCTCGGCTTGCCTCCCAGTGAAATATTTTCACTAAAGGATACACCATAAACTTGCCTTATATAGTCATTGGTGTGCTACGATACGCTGCTGAACTCATTTAAGATATTAGTTGCAAAATAACGGTTTACGTTGTGATGAAAAACCGAGAAGTCTACCTAAAAGATGTCTACGCATTTGTGGATAAGGAGTGAATTCGGTTCACCCCACTTCCGTAAATATAGACATTTAGCATTTAGTGCTTGAAGGTAGGACTGGAAATTTTGCATACACGTTCAGGTCGTGAAATATCTTAAAGCATTGAGTAAAGGTTGGTTATAAAACTCGTAAAACCAGAGAATGACGGTTATACTGTCAAACTCGGTCTGATAGAGTCTATAAATAACAACCTTAGATCTTGAAGTATTTGTACTCAAGATGTTACTAACTGATTTGTTCAGTCCACATCCAACACCGGCAGTTGGTGATAACACTAATAAGAACTACTAAACTAGATCAGTATATCAATCCACCCCGAACACAGTGGGAGTATGGTTTGTCCATTACACATTGCAGGACCTTACGGTATATAGGGTAGATTGATGACCTATAGTCCTTCGTGGACTATATAGGATCCTGATCATAGAGGTTGGTTTAAAAGCCATAACCCTGTGAACGGAGTTTGATACTCCAGTTCTGTTGAAACTCTTGTAGAACCACCTGAGTATCTCAGGCCCAGTGGGAGTAATTGGAACTACACGGAGAAGAGTCGAATGAATCGGAAAGTTTAACTTTCAACGCAAAGCTGAGTTATTTAGGGGTGATTCCCTAAAAGGTAGAGAGTTAACCAGACCGTGATCTCTCTTACCACTCAGTATTCCTTGTTTTCGTCAGAAAGCGGGAAATAGGGGTGATTCCCTAAGACTTCCTCGCCGAACAACGGAATCTGAATTCATTCAGAACAGAAGGGTTTTAGCAACGAACAAATGGCGGATTCGTTACAAAGCAGAAAATAGGGGTGATTCCCTAAGACCTTTTGCGAGACTAACGGCATCTTCATTTATTCGGAATGAACTTTTGGCAGGATGCCTGCCATAGCTTATATCCTTTGGGGATTAAAGCAAACCTCTCGGTCATTTCAAAGTCATATATTTTAATATATGGACTTGACCAGAATATTGATAAGTCTTTCGTAGACTGGACTTCGATATTAGTAAAGTAGTATGTAGATTAGTGTTTGTGAATGGTAACACTGAAACAGTTGGGAACAACATGGGTGTGTTATCTAAAGTCAGAGTCTGACATGCCATCGGGATTCATTCTAAAGGATTTGATTTGCTCAAATTCTCGAGAATCGATCATTGGCAATCCTATCCATTCACTTGGTTAAGATATTCTTGCATTTATGCAACATTCAGCGATGTAGTCTACCCTACCTCTCAGGAATGGTTATCTAAACCTGCGGATGAATACTAAATAGGATGTTTAGTGAATCCTCAAGTCTCTTCGGGAGAATGAGGAATAATATGCAAATATATTCGGGTGCGAACTAGAATATAAGTGATGACACTGATTCGACTTTAGGTCAGATTAAGGATGATCGTTAAGTCGATTTTGTCCTCAGTGTTGAATCAAAGGCATATTGCAATCGTACCACCGGATTAGATGGAAGGGCGACGTTTCGATCCCAAAGATTGACCCAAGCCGCCAACCTACTCCGATCGGTGTACCGAGTCACATGGTATTCGGATTCTAAGTACGCGCCGGGTCACTGACCTACCCTACGGCGGCACACTCTGGTCGTGCTTGGAAGGATGAAGTACTAAGATGTGCTTGGAGGGTATAGATTTGAGAGATACGTGTCACTTGTTTTGAGCAAGTGGGAGAATGTTGTAAATATATATAAATAAGGGTGTGCTCTAAAACAATTAATCCACTTGCCTTTCGTGCAAGTGGGAGATTGTTAGGTGTAGTTCCCGAAAGACAATTATGTAATTGTTTTAGGACAGAATTAATAATTCATCTTATTATATGCATTTATGTTTATAATTAAGACACTACTGAAAACCCTAAGTACCTCGTTTATGTAATCACATAACTCAGTGTATGGCTATACACAAGAGGATTGAGTTAGTGAGATGTACTTAAAATTAACTTAGTCCGTAGCGTTGATTAATCTGAGTACGGGTCTCATGATTAATATGCTAATAATGCGCCCAGAACACTTTGCGGTGTGACAGTCTTATCCGGACTGTCGGTAATAAGGTACTTAGTGGGGCATTTATATATGATGATAATCATATAGGGCTGGACCGATTTGATTTGAGTTCTCGATATAATTCCATAATCGAGAAGTCTTATCGAATCACAAGATGATCATTTATGGATTAATCTCAATCCTGAGGTGATCACAGACAACTGCTTAGACTAGGGTAGAGTTTGATATGTTAGTAAGGATCACTTCGAAGTATGTGGTCCAACACTTCTCGTTGGCTCTATTCTGGAATGAGTGAGTAGTCTGTGCTATGACAGATATGGAATCCATTCCTTCCCTCGGGAAGTAGACAGACAATTCCCTTATTTGTTAATCCCTGAAACCGATCGATCCGCGGAGTTCATGTTAGACTAATTAGCTACTAGTCTGGTATGTGAACTAATTGATCACTAGGGGGTTAATGGTAAATAAGGATAATAGGTTTCGAGAAAGGTTTACGAAAATATCCCGACTCGAAATGAACAGTCTATGGAGGATTTATCCGTATGTAATGATTATATCAGTGGACACCTTATCAACTCATGGTTGAGTGTAAGTTATCTATATTCGGCAGAGTTCAGTTTCGGGTTTATGGTGGTGTAATCCCAGAATTAATAGATTGAATATTATTGTTCGGTCTGACGGATAATATTATTTAATTTATTGTAGCTACTGAATATGGGTCCATGGTCCCCGACGTGGCTCCTATTATAGCATATAGGTTTCTCGTCGTTGCACCTCGATTATAATTAAATAGTAGCATTGCACTATTTAATTGATATGTGGATTAATTGTTTAGTTGGACTAGATAATTAAATACTTGAAAAGATATTTTTTGTGGACTCGGCCCAATGTGATGAAAAATGCGTGTGGCCTATTTCCAATTTAAGGGGGCGCATTTTTGAATATTATATAATTAGAGAGAAATTAGTTTTTTTGGATAATTATTTAATATGTGATTTAATCATTTATTTGTTAAATGATAATTCATGGAATATTAGATAATATATTTATTTATCCTAATTTGTTTGGGATATATATTATATTTATCTTTTATTGGAAAAAGGATTTATTTGATTGATTATCCATTAATTAAATTAAATCCTTGTGGAACAAGGATCTCTCTCCTATATAAGAAGAGTTCTCCATTGTACCAAAAAATCACTATTCAAGTCACTATTCATAAGAGAAATTGGCTGAAAATTTCGGCCTCTATTCTTAGGGTTCGAGTTGGAAAAATCTTCGGGATTTTTCCGGTAGCATATCGAGGAGGTCCGGCGGCTTGAAACACCATCCACCTGGTGGTGCTTGGAGACACACGTTGGAAGACTTTAGCTTCTCAACTTGTTCTTGACGTTTTTCACCATAAAAAGGTTGGTGATCTAACCCCCTCGTAGGTTAGATCTATTTATTTATGTATTTTGGTTGTTAGATCTAGATCTTGTAGTTTCCGCTGCGTAATCGGGTGGATCTTTGATCCATCCGGAGATATTACATCCTACAGGCGCCACACATTAGGGTTACTAAGCCCATAAAATGTCTTTTATGTGTATTATATTATTTAGCCCAACTAAATAATATCCATGCATATCAATTAATTAGCCCAGCCAATTAATTATCACTGAGGCCCAAATAACAAGATTATTAGTACGAATTACGAAGCCACATCGGGGACCATGGATCTATAACCCGGTAGCTCCAATAACTAATTATTCATCGAACGTAATAAGTACATTAATTATTAATTCCGGGATTACGCCACCATAAACCCGAAACCGAACTCTACCGATTATAGATGTATACTTATACTCAACCCATAGAGTGAATAAGCGTCCATTGATATAATCACTACATACGGATTAACCCTCCATAGATCGTCCATTCGAGTGGGAAGTCTCCGTGAACCCGACTCGAATATCTTATCCTTATTTACCATTAACCCCCTAGTGATCAATTAGTTCACATATCCGACTAGTAGCTAATTAGTCTAACATGAACCGGGCCCATCGATCATTTTCTTAGGGCTAACAAATAAGGGGACTATCTCTCTACTTCCCGCGAGGAAGGAATGGATTCCATGTCCGTGAAAATCGAAATACTCACTCATCCGGAGATAGTGCCAATGAGAAGTGGCTTGGAACACATATTTAAGTGAACCGTAACTAACACATCAAACACTACCCCGGGACAAAAAGACCCTGTGATCACCTCGGGATTAAGGTTGATCCATATATGATCATCTAATGATTTAATAAGATTCCTCGATTACGGAATTATACCGAGAAATACGATTAAATCGGTCCGTCTATATGAATGCCATCATATATAAATGCCCCACGTAGGTACCCTTTACCGACAAATCCGGATAAGACTATCACATCCTAAGGTGTTTCGGGCGCATTATTGGTGTTTTAATCAAGAGACCCTAAACTCGATTAAGTTCACCACGGACTAACGGATTTAAGCATATCTCCACTAACTCAATCCTCACGTGTAATCCATACACTGAGTTAAGTGGTTACATACAGATATACTTAGGGTTTGCAGCAGTGTATTACTTTACAAGCACAAAGCAAATAACTAAGGTGAGATAAATTCTGTCATTCATTATTAAATACAATTACACAAATTGTCTTTCGGGCACTACACCTAACAATCTCCCACTTGCACGAAATGACAAGCAACGATTGTTTTTAGAGCACACTCTTTCTCATCTTATTCACAACACTCTCCCACTTGCTCTAAAAGCAGATGAGACATATCTATCAATGCCGTACCCTTCAAGCACTCGACTGATCAGTTAGGTTGTCGGCTCGAGACGATCTTTAGGATCGAAACGTCGCTGGTCCATCTAATCAGGCGGGTACTCTCTCTCAATATGCTTTTGACTTCTAGTGACTGAGAAGATCCTTCTAAGCTATCTCTTCACAGTTTTCACAATAAAGTGATATCGGCTTATCAGACCTGGAATTACTCCCAGACCATAAAAGGAAATTCTAAGCACTTTGAGTAAACACTGAGCCCGAGATCAACTTAATGATCATCCTTAATCTGACTACAAGTCAGAATCAGTGTAGTTAACCATATTCAAGTTTGCACCTGAATATACAAGAATATGACTCCTCGTTATCTAAAGATACTTGAGGACGTACTAAACCGCTACTTATTGCTCGAATCCAAGATTCGATTACTATTGACTTGTAATAACCTGACTTTCCATTATCCAAGAGAGACTCTATCCCATTCTCTCTTTATCCTAAGATTTAGAGAATCATTCCTGAGAGGTAGGGTAGGACTACTCTCGATGAATGTTGCATACGTATATGCATAATCATCTTATTCAATAAGATAGGTGGGATAGCCAATGACTCATTCTCGTGAATCGACCGAATCGGATTCTTAGAATATAGTCCAATTCTCTCATCCAGAGAATCTTGGCCCGTCGATTTCCGACTTCGATAGCACATACATGTTGTTTCCAACCGTTTCGTTGTTATCATTCATGAACACTAATACTACTACTTTACCAATATTGATATCCAGTCTACGAAAGACTTATCAATATTCTGGTCAAGTCCACATATTTTAAAACATGTGACTTTAAATGACCGAGAGGTTCTATTAAATCCACAAAGGATATAAGCCCCGGCAGTCATCCTGCCATTTGTTCTAACCAAGACCCTTCGTTCCGAATGAATCCAGACTCCGTTTTTCGGCAAGAAAGTCTCAGGGAATCACCCCTATTTTCTGCTTTCTAACGAAATCTTGCAAGAGTGAGTGGTGAGAGAGTTCAAGGTCTGGTTAACTCTCTACTTGTCAGGGAATCACCCCTAGACCACTTAGCTTTGCGCTGAAAGTTTAAACTTTCCTATTCATTTGACTCTTTTCCGTGTAGATCCAATTGCTCCCACTGGGCCTGAGACACTCAGGTGGTTCTACAAGAGGCTGAACAGAACTGGAGTACCAAAACTCCATTCACAGGGTTAAGGCTTTCAAACCAACCTCTATGATCATAATCCTATACAGCCCACTAAGAGCCATAGGTTATCAATCACCCCAGCAGACTATAAAGTCCACAAAACCACAAAACCACAATGGGTCAACGGTTAAACCATACTCCCACTGTGTTTTGGGTGCATTGATATTCTGATCTAGTAGTATTTATCAGTGTAATCACCAACAACTGATGTTGGACGTGGTCTGATTAAATCAGATAGTAACTACCTTTGGGTAACCGTACTCCAAGGTTTAAGGCTGCTACTTATAGATTCTATCAGAATATTTGTGACAGTTCAACCGTCACTTTCTGATCTCAAGAATCTTATAACCAACCTTCACTCGTCACATTAAGATATTTCACGAACAGTCACAATCTGAACGTATGCGCAAAATCTCCAGTCCTACCTTCAAGCATTAAATGCTAAATGCCTACATTTAGGGAAGTGGTGTGAACTGAATTCACTCCTTATCTATAAATTCACTAGCATCTTCTAGGTAGACTTCTCGGTTTACATACTATTGTTAACCGTTATTTTGCAACCAATTATCTTAATCGAGTTTAGCAGTGTATTGTAGCACATCAGTAACTATATAAGGCAAGTCTATGGTTTCTTCCTCAGTGAGAATCATTCCACTAGGAGGCAGGCCGAGCATCAGTCCCAAGACTATGCGATAGCCTATTTCTGAGCATGGAATACTCTATTCTCTGTTAAAATCAGAGACTCCCCTTCGTATTCTTTCGATAAACTAAATCGTGTTTCGAGTAGTTATCAGACAAAATGTCACCACTCAAAAGCTTCCATTAGCTTGTATCTTTCACTAGACCCCGAAGGTCATTGTGCACGCTATGTTACTTCTTTAGATCTATTACCCTTTTCCTAATAGAAAGGAAGCTTAGTCATTGTTCCTTTGAGACAGTGTTCCGAGACTGGGAGATAAGAATCACCCTTAGCCAGTCGTTAGGTCTTATCTCTAGGATATATGCACTAATTAATAGATTTTGAAGAATCGTTAATCTTAATACGGAAACCATTTTCCTTTAATAGTTTAAGACGTGTTACATATACCTTTTCAGCATTTCTTAGTGGTTCTGACTTTATCAAACAAAAGTCCGAGTCTCGGATTCGTATTACAAATGTCATATTCACTTTCTATGAGGCAACAATATATCGAGTTGAAAGTGAATCCATTTGTTTCAACGAATCTGTAAACAGAAAAATAAATTTTTCTATGATATTGAAGGATAGAATCCGAAATTCATTTCCTTATATCACTCCCACTATTTTAGCTGAAATTACTGCCCATTGTTACTCTATTAATCGTTAATGCAAAGCTCTCTTGTTCTTCCAAAGAACTTAGCTCCCGATTCGAGTTACTCGGTTAAGAAATTTGCTAAGGATTCATTGGTTAGTGATCCGAAATCACTTTCCTTATCCTATACTTTCTTTACTTAATGTTTCGGTTTAGCCTCAAAACTTTAGTTAATATGATTAACACTTATAGACATTCTTTCCCATTCTTAACTTTCCTTAAAAGGAAATAGTCTTGAACTAGTAGTTCGTTTGAGTAGACACTACTCGTGAACTGTGGGATGTCTAATGAAAGCGTTACCCAGTGGGACTAATTTTCTAATTAGAAAAACATAAGATAAAAGCTCCCACTAGTTTATCGGTTCCAAATACCGTCTAACTAGCGACACTTTAATTTATGATTCTCCAATTTTTCTATTCGAAAATTTCTCGTGTAGACACTACACAATTAAAATTCACTAGAAGAATTTTATCGTCCCAATCATCTTTCAAACTAACTACGGTTGTCTCTCGTACTGCACGAGTGACAGCAGTGGCATACTTATTTACGTCACTTAAGTCTTGATGGCTCAAGAGAAATATCTCTTCCGAAAAATTAATCGGATGTAAGATCAATAAGTACAACGTACTAGTTACTAACCACTTTTTAACGAAGTCATTACTAGTCAATTTTACACTAGCAGTCTAGCACCCTAGAGAGATATGTATAACAGTTGTAAATAAAATTGACAAAAAAAATCCAAATCATACACTACTAATAAATTTTAGGAACATAAACTAAGTACTTATAGTCTATCCTACCGTTCCAAGGATTTAATCTAATGCCTCAGTGCCGCCTTAGGGTAGGTCAAAGAGGTTTCGATTAATTATTGAAGATCAAATTGAGAATCAAACATCTCATTTGTGATCGTCAATCACCTTTCTTTTTTCAGCCAAGGTACTACTAAAAACACCCTTTATGAGTGTGACCTACTGTCTCAGATTTTTAGGTAGACCCCGAGTGTGCCGCCTTAGGGTCGGTCAGTGACCCGACGAGTACCCAAAATCCTATCCTTTCGGAGACCAAGCCTTGAATTTTGATAGCGGTGAAGGCCTTCCTTAGGGAGGCCGGTCCCAGGCCGGCACGAGGCGTCACCATTCTCTCACGTTGCTTGTGTCAACAGTAGAGGCCGTGGGGTCGGCTGTCGCCTCTCCCGCTCCCACTCAATATTTTGAAAAAAGTGGTGGGTTTACTGATAACATTTTTTGGACTTGATGTTACATTAAGGAACAATAACTCATAGGCCCGAATGTTGTCGGTTACGTGGGCTAGCCCACCCGACCTATTCGTTGGAACATATGTGGCCGTCGGACGGGTCAAAACTAGGGGAGCTCCGTTGAGCCGTAGTGGCTCTTTGGATGGCTCAGCCTTGCCAGACCCCCGTGCAAACGCCACATGTGGAGGGTGAAGTCGATCGAGCCGTAGCTACTGTTGACCACCCAACCGTGGTTAAACCACTTTCGAACCATGTTTGCCCGTGATTATCCAATCCTTAGACATCAAACTTTCACGTAGACACTACGGAACAAAAAACGTAATCTCGTCTAGGTAAAGTGGAATTCACCGAGAATCCAACACCTTAACCACGAGGTTTCGGGATTTTACTCCTTATGCTTTCGCAGAGTGGGATTCACCGAGAATCCATCACCCAACCTCGACGATTGAAAAAACCCATGTTCCTCGGTTTTTACCCTAATTAGTTTCTAATTAATATCAAACAATTAATTAAAACTAATTGTGTGTTTTATACATGCCTAACTAATTCCTCGAATTAATTTCTACATGTATGCATATGGAGTGGTATTCATGATATGATGCATGTCATGGCAATTTTCCGGTTCTACACATACAATCTAAACATGTATACTAGTGCGGAAAATAAACACCGAGATGGACCGTTGGCACCCCCGTATCTAATCTATTAGAAAATAAATAACCAAAACCCTAACTAGGGTTTACTTCTTTCTAACATAATCTGCAGCTGTTCAAAATCTTCGATGATCGGCAAACCAAACTAACTCGGATTGCGACGAAACTTTCCAGATCTGTTCCTCACTCCTTGGGCTTCAATATGGACGGTTGGATCGGAGTTTTGAGTTGTCAATTTTCTCCAGTGAGCCGCCCAACTTGCTGCTGGATCTGACTTTTACAGCAGCGCCTCAAAGACTTCCCGAGGCCGATCAGGAATCGAGATGAATCCCGATCGACCTGAAATTTTTATGCCATGTCAAAAACTCCGTATTTATCGATTTGACCGGTTGGATTTGCGTTTCAACAGTCCAAACTCTCCCAGAAATTCGAGGAAGTCACAGATAGGGTTTCTGTGAATCCTGCGTTTTTCTGTTACAACAGCTTCTTTGCAGCAACGAACGGATATCAAAACGGACTCCGATCGATGCCAAATTTTGTGGAATTGTTCATCATCTTCCAATCTTGAATCTGACCGTAGGGATCATCGTTTCAACGGCTCGATCAACGGGAAAAACGAAATAACTAAACAGCTTTTAAACAGATCTATTTTCTGGAAAGTAAAATTGCAATAAAAATAATTACATAATTTCCTATACTCATATGAACGAATTTTCATCGTTTATATGAGTTTACAATAGATCTAACGGGTAAACAGTGCCAACCCCCAATCCATCTCTTCAACAATAGCAATTAATCATTATCAATGCATAAAACAATAAATAAAATTTACCTACATGCAATTCCACTCCTTTAAATCGTTTAATTATGATTATGACTATATAAATCGTGGAACCTGTATCTGATACCACATGAAGGATGCATATTATTAGATCTAAACGAGTTAGATCTACGCGCAGCGGACGGATCACGACTTATACATCACAACACATAATTAAAGGACTTAAACTACTACAAGGGGGTTAAGTTTATGTTACCAATATCGGGAAGAGAAGCCTTGATCTTCCGATGTGTTCTCCAAACGGCGGTTGGTGGACACCCTTCTTGATAAACGAACCTCCTTGATATGCAACACTAAGAAAAACTCCAAGTTTTTCTTCCTCTAAAACCCTAGACAAGAAAAACAATTTTTTCTCTCTTTTACAAGTGTGGTGGTCGAATTTTGCCAATCATTAAAGGCTTGGGAGAACTCTCTTTATATAGGAGAGTAATCCTTGTCCTCCAAGGATTTAATAATTAAGAGATAATTATTACATAAATCCTTTATTCCAAATAAAAGATAAATAAAATGATTATCCCAAACAAATTAGGATAAACCATATTATTATCTAATATTCCATGAATTATCATTTAACAAATAAAAGATAAATCACATGTTAAATAATTATCCAAGAAAACTAATTTCTCTCTAATTAAATAACACTTATTGGCGCCACACATTAGGGTTACTAAGCCCATAAAATGTCTGTTATGTATATTATATTATTTAGCCCAACTAAATAATATCCATGCATATCAATTAATTAGCCCAGCCAATTAATTATCACTGAGGCCCAAATAACAAGATTATTAGTCCGAATTACAGAAGCCACATCGGGGACCATGGACCTATAACCAGTAGCTCCAATAACTAATTATTCATCGAACGAGAATAAGTACATTAATTATTAATTCCGGGATTACGCCACCATAAACCCGAAACCGAACTCTACCGATTATAGATGTATACTTATACTCAACCCATAGAGTGAATAAGCGTCCATTGATATAATCACTACATACGGATTAACCCTCCATAGATCGTCCATTCGAGTGGGAAGTCTCCGTGAACCCGACTCAGAATATTTTATCCTTATTTACCATTAACCCCCTAGTGATCAATTAGTTCACATATCTGACTAGTAGCTAATTAGTCTAACATGAACTGGGCCCATCGATCATTTTCTTAGGGCTAACAAATAAGGGGACTATCTCTCTACTTCCCGCGGAAGGAATGGATTCCATGTCCGTGAAAATCGAACTACTCACTCATCCGGAGATAGTGCCAATGAGAAGTGGCTTGGAACACATATTTAAGTGAACCGTAACTAACACATCAAACACTACCCCGGGACAAGCAAAGCACCCCGTGATCACCTCGGGATTAAGGTTGATCCATATATGATCATCTAATGATTTAATAAATTCCTCGATTACGGAATTATACCGAGAAATACGATTAAATCGGTCCGGTCCTATATGAATGCCATCATATATAAATGCCCCACGTAGGTACCCTTTACCGACAAAGTCCGGATAAGACTATCACATCCTAAGGTGTTCGGGCGCATTATTGGTGTTTTAATCAAGAGACCCTAAACTCGATTAAGTTCACCACGGACTAACGATTTAAGCATATCTCCACTAACTCAATCCTCACGTGTAATCCATACACCGAGTTAAGTGGTTACATACGGATATACTTAGGGTTTGCGAGCGGTGTATTACTTTACAAGCACAAAGCAAGTAACTAAGGTGAGATAAATTCTGTCATTCATTATTAAAAACAATTACACAAATTGTCTTTCGGGCACTACACCTAACAATGAAGTCTGTTGAGGTCTTGTGTAAGTCCTCTGCTGATCCCATTGCTTGGGTTTTATCCTAGCAGCATGGTTATTCTTACTGTTTTTAGCATTAGATACAGGAATATTCCAATCATCATCAGTAGGGAACAGTCTACCTTTCCCCCTGAGATAAGTATCCCTTGAATGATTAACATTTTTGGGTTTAGGATTCTTATCCTTGGAATATTTCAGTTTCTTATCCTTCTGTGGTCCAGCAGACTTGGTAGCAGGTCTGCTATCAGCAGGTTTAGAAGGCACAGCAGTCCTATTTTTGGATTTGTTCCATTTATTAGGAGCTGTTGACTTTTTTGACTTCTGATTTTGCTTCCTTGAAGCATTCTCAGTAGGTTTTACTGCCTCAGCAACCTTACTGGGAGTTGGATCTTGTGCAGGTACAAAATTAGGACCAATTCTGGCACTAGGTTCAGTAGCCTTACTGGATCCACTCTTTTTGGATTGTTGAGTTCCAAATCCAAGCCCTGTTCTATCACCATAAGGCTTTCCAGATTTGTATGCAGTAGAGGAACAAGATGGATCAGCAGATTCAGAGGCTACTAGATGTTCAGCAGGCTTATACTAATTTTGTCCAACATCTTTTTCCTTACCTTTGAGAACCCTTAATTCAGCATTCAATCTTTCAACTTCTACTTGAAGAGCTTCTTTTTCAGCCTTCACAATCTCATAGCCAGATTGTATTTTCCTCAGTTGATTGAGGATGGCATCCAAAGCTTCTTCATTGAAAGAGTTTCTAGGATTTGAACCACAAGTTGATTCACAATCAATTCCAGCAGAAGTGTTAATTGATACAGTATTGTATACCTCCTCTGTCTCATCCATATTAGCCATTAATGCATAATCTTCCAATTCAGCAACCAATGCTGTTTCATCTGATTCATTTCCCTTTTCAGATTCCACTTCATACCCTGATTCATCTTCAGCAACCATAGCCTTCTTGCCATATCTTCTTTGTTGGCTTTTGGTCTTCGTAGGTCCGGACGTCGGCTCGCCCGATATGTCCGGGCTTTTTGCAATTGAAGCACGGATAATCGGTTCCTTACTTTGTTTTAACTCGGGACATTCGGAGTTTGAAGTGTCCGGTTTCTTGCAATGAAAACATAGATAATCATTGTCTTTCTTTGGTTCTTCTTTCTTCATTTCACCGAATTTCTTGTTGAAATTCCTTGGAGAACCCTTTCCACCTTTCATTATTCGATCTTCTTGCTCTCGTAGTGCAACCGCTCTTGCATCTCATCCAGTAAGTCATCTTTAGCTTATGATGCTTCTTCTTGATGTGAGGTAGCCAGTGCTGTAGTTTTTGGCTCTTCCTTTTCAGTAGTAGGTGACAACTTCTTTTTGAATTCATATGCCTTAAGATCTGAGAATAACTTGAATGTATCCTCTTCATGCAGTCTTCTCATTTCTTCTATGGCTGTCACCTTCATCTTTCATCCCTCTGTAGCAGGTAAAGCTTCCAAGATTTTTGTGTTGGTTTCTTCTTTTGAGTAAATAACACTCAGCAGGGTGAGTTCATCCAGAATTGCATTGAACCTGGATTCCATTTGTTCAATGGTTTCATTGGGTTTCATTTCAAACTTATGGAACTTCTTCTTTGCCACACTAATTTTATTCTTCTTGATTTCATCAGTGCCTTCACAGATCAACTGTATTTTGTCCCAAAGTTCTTTAGCTGTTTTGCAATCTTTAACCTTCATGTACATGTTGCTATCCAAGGTTCTATAAATGATATCAATAGCAATATTGTTGAGGTTTGCTCTCTTCCTATCTTCAGCATTCCATTCTCTTTTTGGTTTTGGAATGTAGTGTGTCTCATCTCCCACTGTTACAGCTTTGACAATCTCCAGTGGTCCATCTGTCAGCACATCCATCATTTCATCATGAATTGCAGCAAGGTAAGCCTGCATTCGACGTTTATATTCAACAAATCTATCTAGAGAACACATCAGCATAGTTCTAGCATACTGGTTGTTATCCATGATGCAAGTTTTTGAAAATAAGTGATTTGAAAAAGTTTCAAAGTATTTTCTCAAGTACAACAAGTAGGATTACTTGAACGAAGCTAATCGCTCCGATACCAATTGTTGGTCCCTTGAAAAGGCTTTGGTTAAGTTTAGAGGGGGGGGGGGGGTGAATAAACTTAACACTTAAAACTTTTTGGAGTTGACAAACTCAGCAACTTCGCAGCTCGCCGATACCTCGCAGTCCGTCGATACTTCGCAGCCCGTCGATGTACAGGTCTACTGACAGTTAAGTTTACTGAATTTGTGCAGCGGAATTATATCAAAAATTAAGCCTTATTACTTGTTGTTAAATATGATACTAAGTATTGGATACTCAGTAGTGTATGTGTGTGATTTCAGTTGCTAGATTCAGTAGGTTGATGTGTATAGTAAACTAAATGCAGAATATAAGTGCAGAAAGTAAGTAGGCAAGTTTTATAGTGGTTCCAGGTGGTGTAATCCTGTCAGTCCACTCTTCTCCTGTGATGTTGGAGGTAATTCACTAGAGATCTTTGATGTAGCTGTTACAAAGATTCCTAAGTTGCTTGTCCGTCACCAATAACTATGGATTCACAAACTGAACACTTGGAACATGTAGTATTGCTGCTCTAAAGTCTTCCACTGGTCCTTGAAGGGTAGGATTTCCTCTTCACCAGCACCACCACAAACAACAGTCTTTCACACCCAACAGATGCTTCACTGTCTTCAGCAGGTTCTTTATAAAATAAGGATTGAATCAAGTAAATGATTCAGTTGCAGCAGCTTGATTAGGATGATATAATCAGCAGCTTGCAGTCTTCAAGTGTGTAAACTTTATGTAGCTTGAATACATAATACACTTGAAGATTTTCTCTGGATCAGTAGCTTTAAGCTCAGTAGGTTCAGCAGGGTGTTTTTCAGCTCAGAAATATCTCTTATATTTTTCTCTTAAAAATTCATTAATCATCATCTTTTTCTGAGTTGGAAGTCCTCTATTTATAGGTAGGATGGCATGTGACTTGTATTTGAAATTCAAATATAGCCGTTCCTTGTTTTGTCCCATTTGACTTGCTTTCTGTCACTATTCATAGGACTGACACTGTCAGAATCCTTTTTGACAGTGCAGTTTGTCCACCCTTGACTTATATCCATTGGATAAAATTCTGAATCATCCCAACGTCCTTTTAATCTCAACCACTGATTTTTTTGATAAGTCAAAGGTTGTTAGCTGTCATTTTCCATGTAATCTTGAATTAATCGAGGTATATTATCAGCAGGTTCATCAGTCTGCTGTAATACCTATCAGTCTGCTAAGCAGCAATTTGTTGTGTATCAAATACAATGCAGCTGATTTCTTTTATCTAAATTTTATTTATGAAGTTAGATTACACCTTTTTGCAAATAACTAAGTTCCAATCACCATCCAACTAAAGGAACTTAGACCAACTACACAAGGTATATGTAATCAGTTTAGGTCATCACAGACTTGCCTAAATTCTGATTCCATATCCTTGACTTTAATTACTAAGTTTGATCACTTAGCCTTCATTAACTGAGTTTGAGCCCTCAGCCTTCAGTCTTCAGCAGGTTCCTGATAAGTCTACTGACCTAACTACCCTACTGACCTAGACTAGTCTGTTGAACTCAGTCAGCTGACCTTTACAGTGCTTGTTTGATCAAACCTATACAAAGATCAAACTCTAATAAACCTATACATTTGATCTAGACATCTTTTTGCCTTTGCACTATAACAGTTAGTCTGGCACTCATCACTAAAACATAGAAATAAGTCCAACAATTGGAATATCCCTGTTTCTACTGCTAGAAACAACAGATATAACCATACAACTAGGGTAAAACCTCAGCAATGGAATCAGCAGAGGACTTATACAAGACCTCAGCAGGGACCTCAGTAGACTCCATACTACAGGGCTGTTCCTAACAGACAGCAAACCTATGGTTATCCTAGTGCTTCTAACAAAAGAAATCACTCCAAACAGCACTATATACCAAAAGGCTAGAAAGCATATGTGAGTCCTACACAACCAAATGTTAAACCTTATGGATGTGTGGAATACATGTATGAACCAAAGTATGATACCTTTCAAAGAAGACCTTATGGAAATTTGCCAAGGGTCATGCTTGCCACTGACCACTATGGACCCAAACAGTTTTGGGTACCTAAAATGCATTAACTTTGTTTTGTAGGGTGTCTGGTACTTTGACAGTGGATGCTCCAGACATATGACAAAGAATAAGCACTGTCTGTCAAATTTTGTGGCAAAGGATGGTCCAAGAGTGAATTTTGGTAACAAGAACACACCAGGATACACAAGAGGATATGGCACACTTGAGCACTGGACAATTTTGTGACATGGGTTACAAGGTCACTTTTGACAAGGGCACCTGTATTGTCATTAGTGAAAGAGGTGATCAAGTTGTGTTGGCTGGAAGAAGACAACAAAACATGTATGTTGTGGATTGATCTACTGCTATTCCAGAAACTTGCCTGATTGTGCATACCAAGTCAGAACTTAATTGGCTATGGCATAAGAAGTTGAATCATCTAAATTTTGATGATATCAATCAGTTGGTGAAGAAGAAACTGGTGATTGGTTTACCTGAGATCACATTCAAGAAGGATGCTATATGTGATGCCTGTCAGCAAGGTAAACAGACAAAATCAAGCTTCAAATCAAAGACAAAGCAGTCAACAAAAAGAGTTTTAGAGCTGATGCATATGGATCTATTTGGACCAGTAACACCAACAAGTGTAACAGGAAAGAAGTACACTTTTGTGGTTATGGATGACTATTCAAGATACACTTGGGTAGTATTCATGAACAAGAAAAGTGAAACACTTCAAAAGATGCCTGAACTTTTGAAGAGATTGCAAAATGAGAAAACTTTGACAGTAGTGAAGATCAGATCAGATAAGGGTACTGAATTTCTCAACAAAGTTATAGGAGAATATTGTGAACAGAATGGTGTACTACATCAACTTGCTGCTGCTGGTACACCTCAGCAAAATGGAGTTGCTGAAAGAAGAAACAGAACCTTAAAGGAAGTAGGAAGGACTATGATTTGTGAAGCATTATTACCTGAAAGATATTGGGCTGAAGCAGTCAATAGAGCATGCTATACACAAAATAGGACCTCAATGAACAAGAAGCTGCTGAAGACACCTTATGAGATCTGGAATGGAAGGAAACCTAATATATCCTATTTCCATCCATTTGGAAGCAAATGTTTTATCTTGAATCATAAGGAACAATTGAAGACCTTCCAACCAAAATCAGATGAAGGAATCTTCTTGGGATATTCTTCTGTCAGCAAGGCATTCAGGGTACTGAACAAAAGGACACTGAAACATGAAGAAACAATACATGTTGTATTTGATGAACCTAAGTTCACTGGTATGGAAGATGAAGATTCAGAACCTGCTGAGAATCAACAAGTCACTGATCCAGAATGTGTTGAAGTTTTGGAAAGGTTTAATGACTTAAAGGTTTCTGACTCTGCCCCTGCTGAACACCCTACTGGTAACACGACTGATGCAACAACTGAAGCAGTTGAAGGATTTGCTGAGCCCCATGTTGAAGAAACAACATACCCTACTGAAGATGATGTTCCTGAGAATCAATCTAACCAAAATCCACAATGGTTAAGGGATCACCCTGCTGAACAAGGTATTGGAAATATACATCAAGGTGTGAGGACTAGAAGACAATTAGAAGCAATGTTTACATGTTTTCTATCTCAAATGGAACCTAAAGTTGTTGAAGAACCAATTTTAGATCCAGATTGGATAATTGCTATGCAAGAAGAATTGAATGAATTTGAAAGAAATCAAGTTTGGACACTAGTGGAAAGGCCTAATCATGCAAACATTATTGGAACATAATGGGTATACAGAAACAAATTGGATGAATCTGGTACCATTGTGAGGAATAAGGCCAGACTAGTAGCAAAAGGCTATTCTCAAGCAGAAGGAATAGATTTTGATGAAACATATGCCCCTGTTGCACGACTGGAAGCTATAAGATTATTCTTGGCATACGATGCTTATAAAAACTTCAAGGTATATCAGATGGATGTCAAAAGTATATTTTTGAATGGCATTCTGGAAGAGGAGGTCTATGTTCAGCAACCTCCTGGTTTTGAAGTTAAAAATCAAGAAGATAAAGTGTACAGACTCAATAAAGCACTTTATGGTTTGAAACAAGCACCAAAAGCATGGAATGTGACCCTATCTCAATTCTTGGTGGACAATGGTTTTACCAAATGTACCATTGACAAGACTCTTTTCAGAATCAGTGAAGGAGACATCACCCTGCTGGTGCAAATTTATGTTGATGACATAATATTTGGTTCTGAAAATGATTTACTTTGTGAAAAGTTTACAAATTTGATGAAAAGTAAATTCCAAATGAGTATGATGGGAGAAATGAACTACTTTTTGGGTTTACAAGTCAAATAAATGAAAGATGGAATCTTCATTCATCAAACCAAGTACACCAAGGAGCTGCTGAAGAAGTTTGGTATGGAAAACAGCACCAAAGTATTAACTCCTATGAGTACAAATATTAGATTGGATGAAGACAAAGATGGCAAAGATGTTGATCAGACTTTATACAGAAGGATGATAGGCAGTCTGTTGTACCCATCGCCGACAGACGTGATATATCCTTTGCTGTAGGTGTTTGTGCAATATTTCAATCAAAACCTAAGGAAAGTCATTTAGCTGCAGTCAAAAGAGTTCTCAAGTATCTAAAAGAGACTTTGGATGTAGGAATTTGGTATTCAAAAGATGGAACCTTCAATGTTATATCCTACTCAGATTCTGATTATGCTGGATGCAAGATTGATAGAAAAATCACCACAGGAACCTGTCAGTTGATGGGAAATAGACTGGTTTCCTGGTTTAACAAGAAACATAATTCTATCTCAACTTCCACTGATGAAGCTGAATACATTGCTGCTGGAAGTTGCCGTGCACAAATATTATGGTTAAGACAACAATTAAGGGATTATGGAATTGAAGAAAGAGAAATTCCTATAATGTGTGACAACACAAGTGCAATTGCAATCACAGAAAATCTTGTTTTGCACTCAAGAACCAAGCACATTGATGTGAGACACCACTTTATAAGATATCATGTTGAAAAGAAAGATGTGGTGGTTCTGTATATCCCTACTGAAGATCAACTTGCTGATATTTTCACTAAACCATTGGACAGTGAAAGATTTGCTAAGTTAAGGACAAAACTTGGAATTATAAAAGTTGACTGATACATCTATAATCTGCAATGTACTGGAATTCACCAAGGGGATTAGTCTTTGCTTTGTTGGGTGAGCTCACTTAGCAGATTAGTCATTGGTATCAACAATTCCATGTACTTATGTTTGAACAATTGAGCAAATGAAGTTGCCAAGGGGATTGGTCTTTGTCATGTTGGGTGAGCTCACTTGACAGATCAGTCATTGGTATTAAACTTCATCTTGTATTATCAGTTGGACAAAACAAGAAGATTGGAAGATCACGAGTAATTCTATCAGCAGGCTGCTGAGGCATCTTTATCAGCAGGCTACTGAACCAACTCTACTGATGATAAGGCTGCTGAAGGATACGTTACTCAGTCAAACTTTACTAAAGTCAAAAAGCAAAATAGCAGGATATTTATTTCATCTTTATAACCGCAGTCACACGATCGAATGGTTACAATCCGTTATAAGTCCGTCATGGGACATGTGGCACGATGACATTCACTCAAAACTTAATCGTGGTTAATGCTACAGTTCGTGTCTGACAGTTTTCTACCCACTACTCTCTGCTTTATATACTGACATATACACAGAGGATACATACAACTCTCAAATTGTGATTTATCTGCAAATATCTTGTGTGAACACAGATTTGAAAGTTTTCTTCTTCATCTTTCTCATCTATAATGGCAAACAAGGATGATGTTCATATTGGCACCAGTCAAAGTGTAAGAGGTTATGTGACTGACTGTCACTCTACTGAACTAGCCATTAACATAGGACGAAGAATCAGACGGTTTGCTGGTTTGGAGAATGTTATCAATAGAAGACTGGAGAGAATTTCATATGTCAATGTATTGGAATTCTGGAGGAATATTGTTATACATGAAGGTAGAGAGGCCTTCACTACGACATTTAATGGAAGGGAGATTGAAATATCTTCAGATCTACTGAGAGAACTATTTCATTTTGGACCTAGAAATAATGCTCCCACCAATCCAGAAGCAATGAATCTGCCAAGAATGAAGTTTGTGGATGCAATAAAGACAAATGAGAAGATATCTTCATCTCTAAGCATTAATGTGAAGCATATTGGATATGAGTATAACCTGCTGAGCAAATTAATTGCCAAGACCATTTTGGGATTCATTGGGAGTCTAGATACACTGTCTGGACCCAAAATAGACCTGCTAATCATCATCTGTAGAAGCATGAAATTTGATTGGGCTGGATTCTTCTTACTACATGAAGAAGGTGTTTACTGAAGATAAAGATGGTGTAAGGAAGTCCAAGACCAAGCCCCTAGGTCTACTGATTCAGACCTTGTTGAATCATTTTCAGATACCTGATATTTCATCTGAAAAGATTAACAAATCCAGGTACAAGCCAGAAGTTACTACTCCTATTCCTGGATTAGATGATGATGAAGATGTGGATGATGAAGCCACTGAGAGTGATGATGGAGGAGATGATGATGCTGGTGGTGAATAGGTAAGCAAGTTTCTAAGTCTGCTGCACCCAAGAAGACTGTTGAGAAGAGAAAGGCTTCTGACACAAGAAAGATAAAAGAAATGTTAAAGCCTAGGAAGACAAGGAATCAAACAGCAGAGACTGCTGAGTCTGCTGAGGGTCCAGCTGAAATTAAAGTTACTGACCCTGCTGTAGTTGTAAAGAAGAAGTCTGTTGCTGAAGTTTTGAAGGAGCAACAGAAAGAATTCAGTAGAAAGAGGAAGGCTACTGAGATTGAATCAGTGGAACTTTCTAAGAGAATGAAAGAAATTGCCAAGAAAAAGAAAATGGCAAAGGGAAGCAGTTAAGGATTCTGGAGGCTCAGAGGGAAGAAGAGGAAGAAGAGGCTCTTGAGGCTGAGCCCCTAACAACTATTAAGCCTACAGAGATAGTAGAGGTTGTTGTTGAGCAACCTACTGAAGAATCACAGCAGACTGCTGAACCTGAGCCTGCTGTAGAAGTTGTTGAATCCTCCCCTGTAAAGGCTGCTGAACCTACTCAAGCTGCACAAGTTGTTGTTGAGCAACTTATTGAAGAACCACATCAGATTACCGAATCTGCACCTGCTGTGGAAGTTGAAAAGTTGGTACAAGACCCTGTAAGTTCTGCAATAGTTCAGGGGGAAGAGCAGTCTGCTGCTAACCCTGCTGATGAGCATGTAAGTCAGGGGGAAGCCAGTGTGGAACAGATGGAGGTAGTAGGCACTAATGTACAATCCGAACAACCTACTGACCTAGAAGCATCTGTTGAAGAAACTCTTAACTTACTTGTTGAGACATTTGGAGGTCAGCAAGGTACTCAAACTGCTCCCAGAAGGCCAACCATGCCATTTGAAAGGAAGGAGAATGAGAAGAATAAGAAAGAAGGATATGTTGATCCTAAACTCCTACTGATTGCAAACTACTTTCAATGGAAGTTTGGATTTTATAAAAGACAAAAGCCAGCTGCAGAACCAATGACAAATTTTGAGGAATGGGCTTTTGAGAAGTTGGGAGTGGAGAGTTTACTTGATCTAGTTGATACCTCTTTGTTAGAATCAAGATTGATGGATCATTTTGATGAGCAAAAGAAGGAAGATGGTATCAAATTCAGGGATCCTAGAGATGGATCAGATAGTGATGACTCATCATCATCTGACTCTGGTGATGATCATCCCTCTAGTCCAGGAGAAATCAGTGGGACTGCTTTGATTAATGAACCAAGTATACAACAGTCCACTGATACTGGTAGGTCTGCCGAGGGCCAACAGACTAGTCAAATGGAGGAAGATCTAGAGGATCTTACCATGGATGATCTGGAGGCACAAATCAATGAGGGTATACATATTGGTGCAAACAGACTGGTTGGTGAGATAGATACTGTCTTCATTGATGAATCTACTGCACTTACTGAGGATCAGCAGACTGAAGATTTGGATGAAGAAAGGGTCACTGATCTTAGTGAACCTGATGTCAGTTCTGAGGATTCAGTTCAATATCAAGACTGGATTGACACTGAGGGCACCTTATCCAAAACTGCTAATACTCTAAGAAGGATTGCTCATGCTAGAGGGTTTCAAGAAGAAAATAGGGCTGAATTCCTTGCAATCCTTGTACAGAGAGTACTGACCACTGAGGAACAGTTAGTGATAGCTCAGAGGTTAGACATGGTGATGGGATTTGAAGGATCACCATTGATTGTTGAGGAGGTACAGGTTGATGAGGAATAGACAGCACCTGGACAAAGGTTGGAATATGAGGTACAGGCTGCTGAGGCACAAACATCACCTGGACAAAGGTTGGAACTATCTATGGGTTTGGAGGAAACCCCTGCTGTTGAAGAACATGCTGCTGTAGTAGAGCCTGCTGGAGGAAAGATCACTGAAGGGAAAGATAGTCAGCAGACTGTTGTTATTGATGAGGATGAGCAGCTGCTGGACTATGATTACAGTGATGAGGAATTTCAAGTGCCTGAGGAAGAACCTATAGATGCTGAACCTCAACAGGCATTTGTACCTATTTTTGAAGAACCTGCCCTAGATCCAATTCTAGAGGAATTCCAAGGACCTAACCCTGCTGGAAGGGAAATGAGCTGGGCCATGGTTGTCAGCAGACAGAGGGCACAATACAATGTTGAAAAGCTTGCTGAAGAAGCTGCTGGACATATGGCTGGTGGGGTACCTGTAGAGATTTTGGATAAGTTGAGGACTGTCAGAAATAACATAACAAGGTTAAGAACTCAACTTGACAGGCAAGAGCAGAGATTTGAAGATTTGATGAATCTGGTGGAAAATAGAGGGAGGACTACAGAAACAGTTGCCTCCAATATCACTTCCACTCAGTATGCTCTTGCTGACCTTGCTCTGGATGTAAAGGGGATCAGACAAGGAAATACACCGAAGGACAAGTTTCTGAAAGACCAATTTGAATCTATTCACCAGAAACTTGACAAGCTTGCTGAGGCACCCAAGCCTGCTGTGGCTGAGCCTGCTGGAACACTTCAACCTGCTAGATTGGATCCTAAGTTTACTGAGAGGATCAATCTACTGGAGCAGACTATGCAAGAGAGGATTACTGCAGTTGACACAAGAATTGAAATTATGGAGGGTCAACTGAACAATCTAGTAATCACACAGGAGAGTGTTCATGGCCTGCTGTCCCGTTTTGTTGATGATGTCAATAAGGGGGAAGAGAGCCAAACAGTTGTAGCAAAAGAGGCTACTAGGATTTTTGCTAAGAAGAGATGGGAAGCTGACACCAATGCTTTCAGAGAACCTGCACCTGGTAGACTTCCACTTACTGATGATCTTCTCAGAGAATATAAGAAGTTGTACAACAACAAGAGAAGACCTTACCATGACGAGGGGGTTTCCATGAGGGACTAAATTCTTTTCTGGGACTCAAGTTTTGGGAAGCAAGGGTTAAAGCTTTAAGATCTGCACATAGAGGTGAAAGAGGTGGAAGAGGTGGCAGAGGTGGAAGAAGTCTTCCTACCATCAATGCAAAGGAATCACAGAAGGAATTCAAATAAGTATTCATGCGTTTAGGCTTTAGAGTACATCAGATCAACCTTACTCTACCTGAGGCATGGAAATGGTGGAAAGAAGTGAATCCTCACATTGATTTCTCTATTATTGAAAATGAATGGATGAGAGAAATGGTTAGAGAGATAAGAGCATATTCTGAGCAGTAAGAGAAGGAAAGAGAAGAAAGAGAAATGAGACACTAGATCAGCATACTTACACATACATTTTATTTTTGCTGAATCTAGCTTGTAATACTGTTGAACAAATGATTATAATGAGAAATGATTGGAATTTGTTCTTTTTTTGTTTTTAATCTTTTTGCTTTGCTGTGAGGGTATTGGCATCATCACCAAAAAGGGGGAAATTGTTGGACTTATTTTAAGTTTTAGTGATGAGTGCTAGACTAGCTGTTATAGAGCAAAGGCAAAAAGATGTCTAGATCAAATGTATAGGCTTATTAGAGTTTGATCTTGTATAGGTTTGATCAAACAAGCAATGTAATAGGTCAGCCGACTTTCATCGACGGACTGTCTAGATCGATAGGGTACCCGAGTCGGTAGACTAGTATAGGAACATCGCGAAGACCGAAGGCCGAGGGTTCAAACTCGATTCATCGAAGGCTAATGGATCAAACTTAGTATTTAAAGTCAAGGATATGGAATCATAATTTAGGGAAGTCTGCGATGACCTAAACTGATTACATATACCTTGTGTATAAGGTCTAAGTTCCACAAGTTAAGTGGTGACTGGAACTTAGTTATATTCAAAATGGTGTAATCTAACTTCATAGTAAAAAGTTAGATATAAGAAAAGTCATCTGAAGTGTTTTAATAAACACAGCAACGTGGATTAGCTGACTTATATATATTTTAGCAGACTAATACCCTCAGGAACCTGCTGATATATATTCCGAATTATTCAAAAGTTACATTGGAAGATTACAAAGAAAGGGACAGCTAACAACCTCTGATTTTATCAAACAAATCAATGGTTAAGAACAAATGGACGTTGGAAAGAACAGAGCTTTATCCAATGGATACAAGTCAAAGGGTGGACGGTATGATCAAAGCATGTCAAAGAGCATTCTGACAGTGTCAGTACTATGAACAGTGACATAAAGCAAGTCAAATGGGACAAATCTGAAACGGCTATGTTTGAATTTCAAACATAAGTCACAAGGATTCCTACCTATAAATAGAGGACTCCTAATTCAGATACATGTGATGATTTTTGAGAGAAAAACAACAAATAATCTTGAGCTTTAGATTCTTATCAAGAATTCACCCTGCTGACCCTACTGAGCATAAAGCTACTGATCCAGTAAACATCTTCAAGTGTAATCTGCTTTCAAGCCACATCAAGTTTACACACTTGAAGACCTCAAGCTGCTGATCATATCATCCTGATCAAGCTGCTGAAAGCTGAATCACTTACTTGATTCAAACTTTCTTTTATAAGAAATCTACTGAAGACAGAGAAGCATCTTTGGGTGTCAAGGACTGTTGTTTGTGGTGGAGCTGGTGAAGAGGCAATCCTACCCTTCAAGGACCAGTGGAAGACTTAGGAGCAGCAATCCTACTGTTCCAAGTGTTCGGTTGTGAAGCCATTGTTATTGGTGAAGGACAAGCAACTTAGGTATTTTTGTAATCGCTACCTCAAGAATCTCAAGTGAATTACCTCCAACATCACGGGAGAAGAGTGGACCGACAGGATTACACCACCGGAACCACTATAAAATCGCCTACTTACTTTACATTTACTTTCTCGCATTTAGTATATTTAGCACATCAACCTACGAACTAGCAACCGAATCACACACATACACTACCGAGTATCTAATACTTGGTATCATATTTTAACAACAAGTAATAAGGCTTAATTTAAATATATTCCGCTGCAACAAAGTCAGTAAAGTCAATAGTCACGGACTCGACAACAAGACACTATCGAGCATCGCAGGCTGCTGAAGTTGCTGAGTTTCTTAACTCCAAAAGTTTAACGTGTTAAGTTTATTCACCCCCCTCTAAACTTAACCAAAGCCTTTTCAAGGGACCAACACCATGCCTCACGAGAAATCATTCCCCGAGTGATTTACGAGATGATATTTTGAGAAAGATAAGAAATATGGGCATTTAAGATATGTTGATCATATCTAATCCAAAGATAGTATGACATGTAAAATTGAGGATAAAGAGTGATATCAGGCTGCATAATCCATCTGTTTGTCAGTTAAATAGGAACGATGAAAATATAACTTATAAAATAACTTAATGATGGTTATAATGACTAATATCTATGTCTAATAATTTACAACCGATAATAAAATTTTATTGTTTCACCATTTAACCTGTCATTTTAATTAAATCTGAATCTTAGATTCATACATCAAATGTTCAAAATATACTGATAATTATCACAAATGTTACTTTGTTTAATAAGTGTTACTTTACATGAAGTTACTAAAATATATTAATAGCTATGATTTGTAAACACATAAAATTATCAAAATTAGTTGCTTATAGTAAGAACATCATAAAAGTTGCTTAATCATTTCATAAATGTCCAAAACTTTACTAGATAATTACAAGAACATGTTCTTAATATATATTAAATACACAAATTTGTAAATTTGGAATGCTTATTATCTTTAATATATAGGACGATAAATGTATCGAGTAAATGAACTTTTAAATTCAAAATCCTAATGAAAAAACCTAACATTATTTTGTATAATTATTTTTTAAAGGTATTTTTGTATAATTATTGATAATAGAATATTTATATTTTATGAGAAATAAATACTTAATAATTTTTGAATTAATTAATATTGTTATTTTAATAAAACACGTGCGGATGCACGTGCATTTTATTAGTATATATACATATATACATATACATATATTGTTATACATATACTTATACATATACATATTCATACACAAAACACACACACACACACACACACACACATATATATATATATATATATATATATATATATATATATATATATATTATATATATATATATATATATATATATATATATATAGGGTACACATATTTATTCATTCAAAGGAAAACAAAGCAAAACAAGCAGCAAAACACACTATCTCTTTAATATTAAAGCAAGAGGAAGCAAGGGAAATTAATATGGGAAAGGGAACCCTAGATTTCATTCATTCTTACTGCTGCTCATCATTGTATATATGTTCCAACCCTATAGGCTCCCAAATGCTATAACATATGCCCTTGTCGTTAGTTTCATCGTTATCGACTCTAGCACAAAAACAGATATAACGATCTGGGCAGTTTTTTCTCGACAGTTGACAACCAAATGAGTTGCAATAATCATTATCAAGAAGCTTCCGAACCCCCCCGATCTTCAGTTTTCGCAACGGTGAAGGAGGACTAGTAGTATCAACTGCATTGGCTGCAAGCAATAGAGAAGTTGAATATCATTTGAGAATTACAACTACCAAATTGCACTAGATGTAGGCTTCAGATACATAATTTGTTTATTTTAACAAATTATAATTAATTTGGGCAAATTCAATAATATTCTATTTTCGGAAGGATAAAAAAAAGTTCCATCCATACCTCCCAAGTTTTCAAAGTTTCCCCATCTTAAGGTTTGAAAGTACCGCTCTATCACACTTCCAAGTGTCGAAGGGTTGAAGGTATTGCCCAAAAAGTTGGAAGGTCCCCAAAGTTAATTTCAAATTGTCCCTGCCTTTAGGAATTGGAAGGTACCGCTCTATCACACGTCCAAGGGTCGAAGCTACTGCCCAAGAAGTTGGAAGGTCCTGTCCATATATCGGAAAAAAAATCATATAAACCGTTTTTCCTTCTCTTCTACCTCATTTCTTCTCCTTCACTCTTCTCCTTCTTCAATTTTCTTCTTCTTCTTCTTCAACTTTCATGATATTTCTTTCAATTCATCATGGTAATAATTGAAAGAAAACCTAGAAAATTGAAAAAGAAAAGAGTAAGAAAATGAAAATGGAAGAACGAGGAGAAGAAATTATTGAGGCCGTGGAGAACGAGAGCTAATCTGATTTTTTTCCTCGAAACATGGGCGGTACCGCTAATGTATGGACGTATTGTACCTTCCAACTGCTTGGGCGGCGGGTACCTTCCAACCTTAAGGTGGGGAATTGGGAAAACGACAGAGTTTTGGAAAATTGAGAGTATAGAGCGAACTTCCATGCGAAAATAGTGTATTACTCGAACATATTACTATATAAATAATACTCGAACATATTATATAAATAATAAATTTCAATGGATATATTCCAAAAAAAAAAAAATTAAACCAATAAATTTCAATGGAGTATTACCTTTGCCTATTTATTACTATTGCATAAAATATAAAACAAAAAACTTTGATCCAGGTGCGTACCTCCCCAATGAAAGTGAGTGGTAGTATCAACTAGATTGAGGAACTGCGCAGATAACATGCAGGAAAAGAGAAGAACGAAAAGTGCTAACTTAGCCATTTTTTGTTTTGTAGTGTGAATGATTACAATGGAATATAGAACAAGTTTGAGTTATTTGTGGGTAAGTGAATGCTAAATTTATATTAGTGAATAGTCTCAAAAGTACGTTGTGAGATAACACCAAATGCCAGTCATTTTCTTCTTTTTAAAATAATAATAGAAATTTGTAGCCCAACAAAGATAATAAAAAATAAAAATGAAAGAACCTCTCAAAAATCTAAAACCACTGTCAATCGCCAGCCATGGAAGCTACGGCCGGCCTTCATGGAAACTGGAGACCCTCTTAACAAAGACGAAGGGGACCTGAATCGACAATCCTCAATCCCCAATGAATCCTCAGAGTAATATGGTATGGGGGGCTCCTAACGAAGATGAAGATGACCTGTTAAAGTTTTCCACATTGAGAGTTTGTGGTTGTTTCGCCCACCATATTAAGAGATGGACTTCCCTCACCTCATATCCTAGGTATTGGGGATGAGCCCCTCCTCTTATATGGGTTTGAGCCTATATTTTTTACATGGTATCATAGTCACCCCTTTATTGTGCGAGTGTTGGGTTTGTTAGCCTTATAGTGCCCCTTATATGCCTTGTGTGTCATGTGGCCTAGGCTCTTTATAGGCCTATACTTGAGTGAGTGTGTTAAAGTGTCTCACATTAGGAACTTGTGCTTGTTTCACCCACCATATTCAGAGATGAACTTCCCTCACCTCGTAACATAGGTTTTGGTGATTCTACAGGACCTGAATCGACAATCCTCAATCCCCGAAGAACACTCAGAGTAATACGGTCTGGGTTAACCAAATCAGCGTTGATGTCATAAGCAAACAAAGGATCCACTCCTTTTACTACACAGTCGAAAATGAAGATGAATCAGACGTTGTTGACTTCCTATCTACACAAGAGAGATGGAGAGGTCCAGAAATGGACGTAAACAACATCAAGATTCCACCAGAACGTTGTGTAGATCTCCATGCCGAAGAGCCCTAATTGTGAAAAACTTGGGCCGAAACATCTTATTCAAAATCTTGAAAGAGAGGCTCACAAATTTTGGTGCAATTGGGGAGGAATGCAACTCATCGGTTTGCATCTTGGGTTCATTTTCGTTTGATTCACTTGCAAGCAAGGGCGGAGCCACTCTATGGACAAAAGAGGGCTAAGCCCATCCGAAAAAAAGTTATTGCATTATAAAATCTATGTAGTCCTGTTTGATCCATAAAATATTCTTAATCCAGTCCATCCGGAAAACTCGGATATAGTCAATTAACCCACCCCACATTAAAATCATGGCTCCGCCCTTGCTAACAATGAAGATTATAAGATAGATTTGATGAATGACCTTGAGTAATTCAGGGCCATTACTTGGCAGTGTCGAAATAGACACCCTTCTTCATCCCATCAAGTGAGATGGTCACCTTAACTCTTATATGGATTATAATACCCTAGATCTCGCATAAGATGTTCGATGAAAATATATTGGAGGATCTAGCCAATAAGGTTGGTAATTAATTAAGATATGTGAATCAACTTTATTATCTTTTGTCCATCATTTTACCGCGTATATAATATGAGCTTATTTGCATGATCTAGAGTAGGGATTACGAGTTAAACATGTTAATTCGATCTTTAGTAGCTCGTAGTCCCGATGTTGAATTTTATTTGTTATTTGTCGAAAAAAGAGTGTACTTTAGTTGTGTTTTGTTCTTTGTCAGATAACGAGGATGGCGGAGCATTGACGGAAGTTTCTAGATCAAGAGAACAAGCAAAGCTTTGGAGTTTCTTATGCTTTAGTCTTCCCTTTTTAGAAGATACATTTGAATAATGCATGATTGCCATTAGTTGTAATCATTCTTTCTTTTCAGACACATTTGTTTTGAGATTCTAGTTGCCATTAGTTTGTATAGTTACAGAGCAGTTTAAACTATGCTTAAACAGTTTTGTAACTGGATGAAGTTGATTACTGTCATGTCTCCTGGTATTTGACAAACATGAATCTCTCTTTTGATCTTCTTACTCCTTACTAATCTTGATGCATGAGCTTATTGCTTTATTTGAAAGGAAATTGATATATGCTTTACATATTTAGGCACAACATTTTCCACTACCTACTTTATCACCATTGATTACACTACAAGCCAGTGGCAGACCTAGAAAATCTTCTCAGTGTGGGCACCAGAGTAAAAATGATGATCCACTAGGGGCACAAATGATATTTTAATACTTTTAACAGTAAAAATACATCATTTTACGGATCTCATTGTGGGCATTGCCCCCTTCCCTTAATAAATTGGGTCCACCCCTGCTACAAGAAAAATACTCTTTTGTCACAGTAGCTTTTGCCACACAAAAAAAATGTTGCTATATACTTACTTTTTGCTACAGTAGCGTGGCAAATGAGTCTAGATAAGTATATGTTAGCCAAATTTTTTTGTGTGGCAAAAACTACTTTGACAAAATAGTATTTTTCTTGTAGTGTGAAAATGTAGTTTCTATTGATTGCTTTGGGTCCCAACACAATCAATGGTGTTAAAATTGTGTTGTGAAAGATGTTGTGAACTTATGTAGTGAATGTATCATCACTCTATTTGAAATAAGAAGATATGTGAGTTGAATAATTGTTTGATGATGAGCATGGAGAACAAGTTTGAGACAAAGCTTTGTAGTTTCTTATACTTTAGTCTTCCCTTTTTAGAAGATACATTTGGATAATGCATGTTTGCCAATAGTTGTAAGAGTAATGATGTGATATCCCACATCGGTAAAATAAGTGAATGCTCAACACAATACAAGTGTGAGACAAAAATGTTTTGTCAACTCGGGTTAGCCATTTTAGACCAAATAAGGAACGGCTGTCTAAGCAGTTGACCAGACCATTCATGACTCGTTTAGCGCTGCCAGACCCGGGGTCTGGGAGCGTTATAGAATGGTATCAGAGCCGACTATCAGACGGATCTAAGTTCCACAGGCCACCTCTAGACGAACCTAAGTGCCACAGGCCACCTCTAGAGCCCTCTAGTAGAGACGAACTGGGACAAGTCCACAGGGAAAAGTCCACAGGGACAAGTCTTGGCCGTCCTGACGAGGACGCCAGTCCCTTAGAAGGGAGGGGCGAAGGGAGGGGCGAGGGGGAGGGGGGGGGGGGGGGGGAGAATGTGATAACCCACATTGGAAGTGGGGGAAACATATCACCACCATATAAGTATGAGACATAAAGGTTTTGTCAACTCGGGTTAACCATTTTAGACCAAGCGAGGACGACGGTTTAAACAGTTGACCGGACCATTTATGACTCATTTAACGCTACCAGACCCGAGGTCTCGGGGCGGTACAAATGATACTCTCCTTTTTATAAGATTTTGTTTTCTTTTTATGTCCAAAAACTCCATTTCAAAAGATTCATAAATCCGAAAACGACAATTTCACGTCTCGCAAAATAATGCCCAATAAAGATTACGCCATGCAAGATTTACATTCTTTAAATATTGATAGAAACTTTGTCGGATTATATGACAGAAAGTTGACTCGCAATATGAAAAAAAAGTTTTAATCTTTATTTAAAAAAAATATATATAGTTGTTTAGAAGTTCAAAAAAATCATCTCTTTCTCAAAAAAAAAAAATTTAAAATAAAAATTTAATGTCATCTCTAAACAACATTATTTTATAAGGGAAAAAAGAGTTGGTCGTATTCATGCCAGAAATAGAATTGTAAAATAAAGAAATTCATAGTCCTAGGCCGTAATATTCCAAATATTTAGGAAAAAAGATATGTCATTTTTCATAATATTCCAAATATTATATTTATTAATTATGGATTAAAGTATTAAAAAAAGAAAAGAAATAAAGAGAATTAAATGGGAGGTTTTATTTGGAAATAAACTTCACATAATGTAAGGAAGTTGTTAGAAGGAACATTACCAGAAAAGTTCGATCAGTTTCTTTGAGAGCAAATAAAAAGAGCAAGAGAGAATCCTCCTAAATTCTCACAAGGATTTGGTTGAATTTCATATTCAAAAAGACAAACGGAATCTGTGTGAGAAGAACATCGTTTTGATACTAAAAGTTTGAAGATTTGAGAAGGAATATTTTTGCCCTAATTAGGGAATCCTCATGTTTTGGTTCAGTTTGGTGGAATAAAGTTGCTCAATTCGTAGTTCTGATTGTTTAGAACCCTTGCAAGGACGGAACCAAGATTTCAATTTGGGGTAAGCTAATGGACTATATTTAGGTGGGCTGGATTAAGAATATATTATGGATCAAACTAGACTACAAAGAAATTTTAGTGTAATATTTTTTTTGTTCGGATGGGCTTAGCCCTACTAAAATTATATATGCCTCCGTCCTTGAACCCTTGATCACAATTAATTATGTTTGGTTGTTGGTCAATTAGGTTTTTAGTTGAAGGGTCAAAGGATTTGTTGTTTTGCTTGAAGAATTTCTTTGAAGTTGCTTAAATCAAGTAAGAGGGTCTTTCTATTGAATAATGATAGTTTTTATGATGTTAAGGTTAATTTTTGGTTTGTCTTTGATGTTATAATCCATGATTTGAGTTGTTGTTAGAGTATGAGTTGCTATGGCATATTAGAAACATGTTTTGCTGCTGTTTTTGGTGATACTTTGCTGTCAAAATTTGTAATTTTGGGTTGGAAATCGTAAAGTGCAGAAAAAGGGGTTTTTAGCAGTTTTTGGCACCAAGGGGAGTCCGTAAGCAGGCCGAATGATCAGAGAGTTTTCGCGTGCGCTGAAAGACTTTAGTGCGCGCCGAAGTGGAACAGAAAGCAAGTTGAACTCTGTTAAGGTTTTAGTTCGCGCCAAAACTGAAACAGAATGATATGATGATTATGCTTGTACGTGTTTCAGCACGTGCCAAAGGCGCGAAGCGCACGCCAAGACCCCTGTTTTGCTGTTTTAAGTGTTTTAAGCTACGGTTTGAGTTTTGATTGTTGTTTATTGGTCTAATAACCTTGTATAAACATGAACAAGACATGATTAAGCTTCTGATGCGTCTAGTTCCGGCACCAGTGGATTCTTTCTTAGAGTTGAAGTTCAGGACCGTTAGAAGAGCATGATTGGTATTGTGCTTTGATGGATTAGTGTCCATCAATGTCTGTGTATATGGTAGGATGACAATGTCTAGATGCCTAAGTGAGGGAGTAGAAGTTGTCAGTGAGTCTTTCTCTTGAAAACACTTAGATGGCTAGTTAATAATTAATAATATACATACTGGTGTAGTTAAAAGCATAAACATCAAGGATTCTTGGTAAGGCACCAGACAATATCGCGATGTGTGTTGTGGTAAGTATAAAGTGAATAACTCCGTAGGTTCCTAAGACCCCAAGTATGGAGAGACTTCGCCGAACACACACACACTATTGGCAGTAGCCTGTGGCTATTAGTGTAGCAACACTAATAGGTTGCAACCAGATGATTCGTGGTGAGTATCACCATGCGTAGTGCCTTTGAATACTTGGTGTGACAAAGATAAGCTAAGCAAGAAACAAAGTAGGATCTCAAGACTTGTTGATGTGCATGAAGTGAACCACATAGTTTGTATCGTGTTAATGAAAGATTACTTAATTATTGATGATTGCACCTTTCGTTATAATTCATAAATGTTCAATAGCTTCTACCTTTTACTAAGTACGTTTGTACTTACCTCTTTTGCATGTTTGTGTGTTTTTTTGGGTGAGAAGACGTGCAGGATGAGCAAGTTGATGATGATGAGTTTGAGGATGATGTGAAATCCTAGGGGTGTTCACGGATACGGTTTATCTGAAAACCAAACCGATTTGAAGTAATTTGGTTTGGCTTGGTTCGGTTAATACTCGTTTCCGGTTCGGTTTAGGTTAATAAAATAGAGAAACCAAAAATTTCGGTTCGGTTACGGTTCAAGCTAAAAATTTTCCGTAATCGAACCGAAAACTGAACCAAATTAATAACCGAACAATTAAGCGAACAGAAAACCAAACCAAATTAAAACCGAACTAAAACCGTAACCGAGCCGTTTATCCAGCGTGTATAACTAGCTTTTATAACCAAAACATTATATTTCTTTTAGACAAAATGCTTATATCCGAACCGTTATCCGAACCGTTTATAACCGAATGAAAAAACCGAACCGTTTATGATCAAATAGAAGCGGTTTTTTAACCGAACCGAACCATGTATTTTGGTTTGATTCAATTCAATTCGGTTCATTAATGCAAATGGTTCAGTTTCTCTTTCGGATATTTACTAACCAAAATATTCGGTTCGGTTTCGGTTACAGCTATTAACCGTACCGTACCGAACTGAAGTGTGAACACCCTATGTAATCCTATGATGCCATGCTATGCTAAAATTTTATATGCTTTCTTATAAACCATGTTGCACCTTTTCTTAAAGACAATGTTGTACTTAATTCTGAAAAATGTTGTAAAATATTTGGTATGTTTGTAAGACTTTGTACTATGTAAGTTTGAACTCGTTGTTGTAAACTTTATCTTTCTATCTTTATATTTGGATGGAATTTATTCTAGTAGCACTTATGTTTTGACCCGAGTCTTTTTAGCTTCCGTTTTTGCTTAACTTGATACAACGACATAGAGGTTTACGTATAATGTGCAATTTATTTAATGTTATACGCGATGAACGTTCTTTTCCGGATAAGGACTCGGTACCTGGGAAGGGGGCCTTACAGTTGGTATTAGAGCGAAGCTTCTTTGTTGTCCTAGGCTTTTACTTTTAAGATAAGATTTATTTAGACCACTAAGTAATTTTGGTCTTTCTTGATCTTTCAGAATAGTAGGAACCTGCAACAGTGCTTGTGGTGTTAGTGGTGCAGGAAGTTCGAGGGCTCAACAAGAGGCTAATGAGATGAATCGGGACGATGGTCAAGTGGCAGTTGGGGGTCGTTTGGAACAGGTTGATCAACAGGGACCACAACAGAATCCGGTACCACCCTTACTGATTGTAGTGTAAGTCACTTCTACTCACAATATATTAGCACGATTACTAGATCAATCACAGTATAGTAAGGGCGAGTCAAAGTTGATCTCTTAGAGACGATGCAACACAGATAATAGATTCATAAATCTAATCAAGAACACAAATAGCAGTCCTTAGAACAACATAAAGACATAAAATAAAGTGGTTTCTCCTCCTCACCTATCTCCTAACTTGGTGTAACTAATCGTTATGTCTACTTTTCCCCATAATTCCCCGATTCAACCAGAACACGTGTTTCTAATTTAGTTTTAGCTACAGGTGCAATCTCCTAACCTTATCTACTTTCATTGAAAGGACAGTAGGTGTCTGTGTGTAGTTAACCTCCTTCGTTGGTTGTATTAACCCACACACGATAAGTTGTAGAAAGTGCCGGCTCAAGACCAAGAACCTCCCTAAGTAGCTATCGTGGATTGAGTGGATTGACTAGCACATTCCTAGATATCGATCCAGACTATGTCCAAACTAATACTTCATTTTATCGCTCTTCATGTTAATTTACGATGTACAATAAGCCGATTGGCCATATATAACCTACATCTAATTAAACATATCGATCAACGTAGTTGACACTGAATCTCCAGACTTAGGGTGACCTAAAAGTGTCCCGCAATTGCGATATAGACCGTAATCTGCGGCGGCGGTTTGTATGTTCTGGAATATCATCGTTATGTTCTAATTAATTCTGGTGAATTGCGGTTCGTTTAGACACCAAAATTAATTACATCATATTAATCAAACTAATCTACCATGATAAAAACATAAAGGAATGTTCAAAGCTTTATACCTTTATCGATGGCGGATCTAGCTTGATCAACTCAAGCTAGTTGATGGATTGGAGAAGAAAACCAAACGAACTCACTCAAATACACTTACGAACTCTTTATTTCATCAATCAAATAGTAATTTGAGGAATTTTATATATGTATATTCTAGTATATGTTATAATAGACTGGTACAACCTTTATATAGAGCTGTAAACTGACCTAGTTTTCCTAACCCTAACCGACTTAGTACAAATCACGGCAGTTTCAAGTTTTGTGTTCTCCAAATTGCGCAGCTGGGACAAAGGCTTTCGTAACAGAAGGCGTGATTGTCTTTTCTTCAGGTCCAGCAGACTCTTCACAAACATCGTTCACTTAATCCCAATAACTTATTTTAACTCGGATCCACTCTTCATCAGCTCCACAATATGGTATTCCTGAAATGTATGCAAAACGAGACATAACAACGCCATATTCACGGGATAAAATATATAGACTCATAATTAATGACCAAAGAACCGACACTAGGCAATTGACACATATTTCATACAATAACCCAACTGTCACTTATCACTCGAGCATAATTCGGGGCAAATGAAGGATATTTTATAGTACTAATTTCAGTGTGATCAACTACCCCCCACTTAGCTTTTGGTCGTCCCGAGCAAAAAGGTTAAAGAAAATGAATTCTCAGGCCAATATACAAGTTAATTAGAAAAAGCTAAGTGTCACCGTGTCCAGATAAGAACCATGTCAACAAATGTCTATAAAGCAACACATTAAACAATATTCAATTCATGAACCGGTGTGTGTGTGCGCAATAACTTTATTCCTCCGTAATGTAGAGATAATCACTTTATTGTGACTTAAGTTTAGCTCGCTAATCACAAGAGTGCTTGTTCCTTTACGCCACCTATTTTATTAATTGATTTTTATTTTTACTGCGTAGGTCAAGTCAACTGGGCAAGGTGGACCGGGAACCGAGTTCTACTCCAAGGCCCATGTTTATCATGTCTATTTTTTCATGCGAAGGTCGTGCGTCTTATGCTCCGAATTCGCTTGTAACGCCCCGCTCCCGGATACCGAGCCTTTATCCGGAAGAGAAACGTTCGGCACGTATAGCATTAAATAAATCTAATATTATACGCAAGCCTCTACGTCGTCGTATCAAATAAAAGAAAACGGAAGCTAAAAGGACTCGGGTAAAAACATAAATGCTACTATGAATAGAAAGTAACCATACTAAAGATGGATAGATAAATTACAACGACAAAAACCCAAAGACTTATACAATACGAGTTCTTAAAAGTAGAAGTACAACAAATCTAAGAAAAGAAATACAACGAGTATAGTACAACATTTACAAAGAAATAACTAAAAGCTTCGTCAAGACTTCAATGTCTTCAAAAGTCGTAGTCGTCAACTACTCTTGGTCAACCTGTTCGTCTTCTCACCCCACAATGCATACAAAAGAAAATGCAAATGAGGTAAGTACAAAGTACTTAGTAAAAGCGAGAAGCTAATGGATAACTAAGTTATACAACGAAAGGTTATTATTATGATTATTAAGTTATCTTTATGAGACCGACTCAATCTAGTGTTCACTTCATGCCCATCGACATGTCATGACTATACGTTTCTAACTTAGCTTATCTTGGTTACATCATTACTCAAGGACACTGTGCATGTCGTTCATCAGCCTAAAGATATACTTGCTAACTAACGGTGATTAGCACCGATTAGCTCTGGGGTCTCCCTGGTATGCAAATACGTCCGATGCATTTCCTCCACTACCCTCAGCCGTTTAAAGCCAGTAGCATTGTTCACCTTTTATGAACGTATCACATCGCTGATATGAAAGAGTTCCTAACCGAGAATAAATGACGTTTTAGCTTTTATCTACACATATGTATTTATTATTGTGAATTAACTAGCCACCTAAATGTTTTCAAGTATGCTCTCTCACATCTCCTAATCTCGTACTTAGACCACTAGACACGGACAAGGCCTAGAACATACACAGACATTGATGAATCTAGTTCATCAAAGCACAAGTCCTTTCATGCCCTTCCAACGGATCCGAACTTCAACTCCCTTTAAGAGTACATTCGGTGTTTTAACTGAACGAATCAAAAGTTCAATCGAAGTTTGTTTATGTTTAATTAATGTTATTGAATAAAAAAAAAGAAATTTAAAACTCAACACAAATATACCAAAACATATCACAACACATTAATTACAACTTAGCATAATTCTATCACCAACAACACAAAACTCACCAAAACTCAACCTATCATTTTAAAACTATAATTACTCATTAGGAAGAGCCTCTTACCTTAATTTGCAGCAAAACTGGAAGCAAAACTTCAAGCAACTGCAACAACTGTTGATCCTCAAACCCCAAAACCTATTTGATCAACAAGAAACCCTAAAATCATATTTTCTTGGCAGAAACCGAAACTGAAAAAGTATATAAAACTGCAGATTACCTGGATTAACTCCTGTGAAACTATTTTTAGAATAATCTATGCTTCAAGACGATCGTTTCGACTACTCATGGCTGAGAAACAGAGCTACGGATTGAAAGATACGAATTTTTGAAGAATCGAACTCAACGAATACCAAAAACTAGGGCTAAACTGAAAACTTACAAAATCGAGAGATGTTATTTTCCAAAGTTTGTCTCTTCGCGCTGATCACTTTTCTCTCATGCGACATCTTGAAACGATGAACGGATTGGTCACACGGTTGAAGTTTACGTTCTCTCTTTATTTCGTTTTCTTCTGCGTCCTGCGTCCATTGCTTTGCCGTTCCTCTTCTTTTTTTTTTCCTAGAATAAGCTTGTGAACTAATAAGTTTTTGGGGAATTATTTCCTTTTTATAGTTATTAATTAAATCCATTTAAAAAAAAACTAAATCTCTTAATTAAATCATTTTTAATTAAATAAATAGGATAAATAATAATTAGGTCGTCGTGGGTATGACCAATTACTATTTTACCCTTTCTGAAAAGTTGGGATGTTACATTCCTTCCCCCTTAAGAGGAGTTTCATCCTCGAAACTCGAATGTAACTGGGTGCATTTGAACTCTGGACTTTGCAAATTGTTTCGTCTTCTAACTCTTATGGTCTTCTTCTTCCCTCTTCCAAACTCTTCTTCTTGCCTTGAGCCAACTTGAGGTTGCTATGATCCACTTCAATCTTCTTATTGACTTGTTGTATCAAATCCGGTCTCGTATTCTGTCATTGCTCCACTTTATCCCAGAAAACTTGCGTTCTTCTATCTCTATCTTCAGGAAAGATCGTCAGCAGTGCTGTTTCAACTCTTGTACATCTTAGTCGCTCCGAGATGAACTGCTATTGCCATCTCGTGGTTTTCATTCTTCATTGTCCTTCCCAATCTTCCGTATTCGGAACCCAGAGCTGATTCCGATGCCAACTGTTGTCATCTTAATCTAACTCGTGACCAATGGCTGGTTGGGCTCCAACCACTCACTTGTAACCAGAGATAATTGGATCTTTGTCTTGTTCCTTAACGTAGTCATCAACTGCCTCGAATCTTCCAATCATCGGTTAAAGACTCCTTGCTTGCTCCTGCTGACCTATACCCGGAAAGCTGAATCTTCCCAGTCGAAACCACACTTCTGGCACACTTGACTTCTTTCGATCTCAACTTCCATCATGGCAACACAAACTTGCTGAAGAATTGCAAGGATTCCAGCTGAAGGACTTCTGAGACTCCTTAGGGATGGAGAACATGCATCTGCTATCCTTTCTCTCTGACGGTCTGATCCAATTCTTATGCCAAAAAGAGTTATCTTGGAGAATAAATAAAACTGAAAAGAGACAAGTTAGGTACCAGGGTGGTATGTCAACTTGGTAAGCCAAGGGAAGGTATAATGCACTTGAAATAAGGTATGTTGCTTAGGTTACAAGTAAAACAAGATGATCCCGTGCTGATGAAAGTCGAAGTTGGTTCCATAATGAAGAATGAGGCACTGTATCATAATACAAAAGATAGCCTGCAGATGGAAAACAAAAGAACACCTTGCAGATGAAGTTCTTTTGAGAGAGTAAAATTCTGCAAGATACGGTGGTCTACAAAGACTTCAGAGGCAACTTGAAAGGATGGTAATAAGCTTTCATATAAACCTTTAGAAAGTGGAGATGTTAAAGGAAACATCACACAACAGAAAAACAAAGTAAAGGTGCAAGGCCGAGCACCAGAAGGATAAAAAAAATAGGAATCAAAGAGAGCAAGAATCTAAACGTGAAGGAGGCATGGAGACAAAACGAGCACACCAAAAGGTCTTAGAATAAAATAAACACTTGTCAAGAAGTGTACAAGTTTGCAGTAGTCAAAGAGAGGATATTTTCAAGATTTAAAAGAAATATAAATTTCCTTCAAGGAATTGTAATGGGAATATCAAAAGCTTGAATAAGTAAGCGGCAAACAAGATTTTGAATGAAGAGGAAACAACACTTAAGAATTGTCGGATAAAGTTTGATTTCAAAGAATTAATTCAAACCTTCAAAGGAAGTTTAAACTATCATTGACGATTCAAATCAAAGGTTCAAGGTTGCACTACTCAAGAGGAATAGTACACTGCCAAGGAATAAATGCTCGAGGTCATTCCTCATGAGAGAATAGAAAAGTTAAAACAAAATGCAGTCAACCGGTGTATCAAAATGGTAACAGAAACTCCAAAACAGAAGATAGGAAGTCAAAAAGTTGTATATGGTGGTTCATGGCTCTAAATGGCCTGAAAGAGAGTTAAGACTGAATGGTACAAGGTACATTAATCTGAATTTGAAATCAAAAGTTGATTGGCTAGTTAGGTTCGAAAGGCACCTTAGCAAAGACTACCTTCTGCTTGAAACTAGTTTAGCATAAATTGCTAGAATGTTAAGGGTGAGTAATTGAAAAGAAATGTCATGGTCGGCTTAAAAATTTGACTGGCGAGAAAGGATATGCATACCTTAAAAGAAAGCAGCATTAGGTGAAAAAGTTACAACATCGACACTACCTTTAGGAGGGAAGTTGAGAATGAACACAAGTAAAAAAAAATGTTCTGACATCGAAAAAAAAAGTCTTAGTCAAATTTGAATTTGAAAAGAAAGATGGAATGGCAACAATGTAGAATTTTGAAGAGAACTTGTCTCTTGATTTGAAAAGTAAGAAGGTAAGAACTTGTTCAAAAGAAAAGCTTATAGAGACATATTTCTGAGGTAATTCATGACAACATGTGAAAATGATTTGTTGAGTTTAAAGATCTCAAATGAGGGGTTACATGAGAAATATATCACCAGAAAAGGTATAATTATAAAAGGGCACGAAAAGGGTCTGAACATCAAACATGGCATGCTGGAGGATAGCATCTTGGTTCTTGTTTACAACTGCAAAAGAACTATATGTTCGCTTTACAAATATCCTACTAAAAAGTTTAACTCAGAAGGAGATCAGACTTCAAGGAACTCCTAAAACATGACAATCATAACTTACTACCCTCTTAGCCCAAACCCTAAGTCAAAGAGGTGAAAATCCCTTTTAGGTTGCTGCGTATGATATTTACTCCGGATCTGACATTATCAATTTTTTTACAGAACAAACGAAGAGGAATTTGAGCATGATCCAAAGAGAAACTATTTAGATACTAGAGTTCTCCAGGTGATATAAAAATATTGTAATTTTTTAATGAGAAAAAATTGGTCAAAAACAGTTATTTCTGACGATTGCACAAGCTGTCGGAATTTCCAGATTCATAAACACTGAGTTGATTTGCAAATCGAGATCAAAGGAAAAAGAATCTGATCTTAATTTCAAAAGGAAAATTGTATTTAAATTTTTTTTCTGCAACATATCAAAAATTCAGGTCATTTAAAGGTGTTTAACCTGTTCAAAACGGAAGAAGAAGTGAAAGTGCTTTGCTGCAGATTTTTCGGGACAGAGTGTCCGGCATAAACATGAATTTTCTGAACAAACCATAACGATTATAGAGTTGATGTAAAAAGAGAAATTGTAGATAAGACAGTAATCTACTTTGCTAAAAAATTTCAGAATTTTTTTGGAAAACGGTAAGTTGTTTAACCTGAAGGGAAAACACGGAAATTAACAAAAGCATTCACTCATGTTGGGTAAAGCCAAACACGAGGATGATGAAAAGTATGTCCCAAAGTAAGAGATCTTTAACACTATTAGTTGAAAAGACTGAGGAGTACTTGGAAAGAATAGAATTACACATGGAGTTCGTGTAGAACCATCTCAAGCAAAGCAAAGGTCAAAGAATTTTGGTACACATAAACCAAGCGATAGCAAAAAGAGAAAACGGAGGATTTGTGGAGTCGAGTCTTTAAACAAAAATTTGTATGTACTAAAACATCTTGTAGGGGATGCATTAAGGGTAATAACTATGATGCAAAAGTGTGTTGCCCCAAAATAGATAAACATGATATAGTTGGAAGGATATGCAATTGTCAGTTTAAATAGTTCGAAGGATGAGAAACTTATGTTTCTTAAATCAAGCATTTGACATGATGAAAACATCTTTAAAATATAAGGCACATCAAAAACTGTACACACTTGGAAAACAAAACTTCGTAATAAGGGACTTTTACTGAGTTTCAGAAGTTTCAAATGGAGGATTTAACTAGAACATGTGTTACGATTAGTATGGATGAGAAACATTTGAAATCGGAATAACCAAGTAGGAAACTAGATGATTATAAAAGAGAACCTTATTGATGAAGACATAAGATTGGAAAATCACCACGCAATCATTTCTTTCCATCGAGGAGTACTATAACGACAACACCTAGTCTTTACCTACCAAACTTCTTATCCTGGGTAACAACTAGCTTAAGAATCAGATAAATCAAAGTATTCTCATCTCCTATAACCTACTACACTATAACTTACAGGGTGAAAGAAAGACATTTATCCTTTCATGACCAGAGGACTTAAATGGTTTTGAGAAATTCGGGTGCATACATAAGCCATTAAATAATTGATTTGCACAAAACAAACTGAGCTGATTTTGAACATGAGGCAAAGAGAAAATCTGTGAGTATATAAGTTTTACATATGATGCTCAAAAATCAAAATTTTTGGGAAGTCATAGGTCGTTCAAAATAATTCTTTTCATCTACTGCTATAAGCTGTCAAAAATTTCCCGGACTTCATCAACTGTCGTGTGTTGCAGATTGTGTTCAAACCAAAACGAATTTGCACTTGGTTCCACAACAAAATTATAGTGCAGGATGTTTTCTACAACATATCAAAAATCCAAATCATTTGGAGGTGTTTAGATTATTCAAAACAGAATGATAAGTAAGAGTACCGCTGCAGAATTTTCTGAACAGAATACCCCTCATTGTTAAACAATTTGTGAACAATCCATATTGAAAACTAAATCGATGTAAATAGAGAAATTGTAGATAAGACAACTTTCAAAGTGGCTGGAAATTTACTGAATTCTTAGAACAAAAAAAATGATATAACATGACATGTAGAAACGTGAACAAAATCATTTACTCGTTTTGAATAACACCAAGTTACAAGGAAGTGATTTGAACCAAATGTAGCAATACGAAAGCATTAAAACCTCAATAATAAAGAACATTAGAGAAATATTCGAAGATTCCAAAAGGAAAGAGGATCCTAATAAGGGGTCTCGAAAGGAACAAAACTTAAGAGGATCACATAAAAGACTTGGTCATAGTGCAACTTAACCACGTTCTAAGGGTTCCTAATCCTATGAGAATTTACCACCAAGATCAAGAGATATCAGAAGGGTTCAAAAATGTCTAAAGAAGTCTTATCTTAGAAGGAAGAAGCCTAGGAAAGAAAGGACGCTTTTCTCTGATACCAACTGTAACGCCCCGCTCCCGGATACCGAGCCCTTAGCCGGAAGAGAAACGTTCGGCGCGTATAGCATTAAATAAATCAAATATTATACGCAAGCCTCTACGTCGTCGTATCAAATAAAAGCAAACGGAAGCTAAAAGGACTCGGGTAAAAACATAAATGCTACTATGAATAGAAAGTAACCATACTAAAGATGGATAGATAAATTACAACGACGAAAATCCAAAGACTTATACAATACGAGGTCTTAAAATAAGAAGTACAACAAATCTAAGAAAAGAAATACAACTAGTATAGTACAACCTTTACAAAGAAATAACTAAAAGCTTCATCAAGACTTCAATGTCTTCAAATGTCGTAGTCGTCAACTACTCTTGGTCAACCTGTTCGTCTTCTCACCCCACAATGCATACAAAAGAAAATTCAAAGGAGGTAAGTACAAAGTACTTAGTAAAAGTAGAAACTAATGGATAATTAAGTTATACAACGAAAGGTTATTATTATGATTATTAAGTTATCTTTATGAGACCGACTCAATCTAGGGTTCACTTCATGCCAATCGACATGCCGTGACTATACATTTCTAACTTAGCTTATCTTGGTTACATCATTACTCAAGGACATTGTGCATGGCGTTCATCAGCTTGAAGATATACTTGCTAACTAACGGTGATTAGCACCGATTAGCTCCGGGGTCTCCCCGGTATGCATATACGTCCGATGAATTTCCTCCACTACCCTTCAGCCGTTTAAGGCCAATAGCGTTGTTCACCTTTTATGAACGTATCACATCACCGATATGAAACAGTGCCTAACCGGGAATAAATGATGTTTTAGCTTTTATCTACACATATGTATTTATTATTGTGAATTAACTAGCCACCTAAGTGTTGTCAAGTAAGCTCCCTCACATCTCATACTCTCGTACTTAGACCACTAGACACGGACAAGGCCTAGCACATACACAGATATTGATGAACTCTAGTTCATCAAATCACAAGCCCTTTCACGCCCTTCCGACGGATCCGAACTTCAACTCCCTTTAAGAGTACATTCGGTGTTTTAACTGAACGAATCAGAAGTTCAATCGAAGCTTGTTTATGTTTAATTAATGTTATTGAATAAAAAAAAAAGAAATTTAAAACTCAACACAAGTATACCAAAACATATCACAACTCATTAATTACAACTTAGCATGAATTCTATCACCAACAACACCAAACCTCACCAAAACTCAACCTATCATAATAAAACTATAATTACTCATTAGGAAGAGCCTCTTACCTTAATTTCCAGCAAAACGTCAAGCAACTACAACAACTGGTGATCCTTAACACCCAAAACCTATTTGATCATCAAGAAACCCTAAAATCCTATTTTCTTAGCAGAAACCGAAACTGAAAAATGTATAAACCTGCAGATTACCTGGATTAACTACTATGAAACTATTTTTAGAATAATCTACACTTCAAGACGATCGTTTCGACTACTCATGGCTGAAAAACAGAGCTACGGATTGAATGATACAAATTTTTGAAGAATCAAACTCAACGAATACCAAAAATTAGGGCTAAACTGAAAACTTACAAAATCGAGAGATGTTATTTTCCAAAGTTGCGTCTCTTCGCGCTGATCACTTTTCTCTCATGCGGCATCTTGAAACGATGAACGGATTGGTCACACGGTTGAAGTTTAATTACGTTCTCCCTTTATTTCGTTTTCTTCTGCGTCATGCGTCCATTGCTCTGCCGTTCCTCTTCTTCTTTTTTTTTCCGAATAAGCGTGTGAACTAATAAGTTATTTTGGGGAATTATTTCCTTTTTATAGTTATTAATTAAATCCATTCTAAAAAAAATAACTAAATCCCTTAATTAAATCCTTTTTAATTAAATAAATAGGATAAATAATAATTAGGTCGTCGTGGGTATGACCAATTACTATTTTACCTTTCTAAAAAGTTGGGATGTTACATCGCTTCCCTCTTGCCAAAGCGAATATATACTATAGAATATATTTGTTTGCTTTTCTCTTTTTTGGCGGGTGAACACTCTCAAAAATCTATCTATCCTCACGGTCCGCTCATTGATAAACTACTGAATCCATTTTCCCTTAGGCCTTATAAGATCCACAATTTGAACTAAATGACCATAGGTAAAACATAACTCGGAAAACCAGACACAAGTCAAAATAATACGTCATCAAACTATATACTGAAGAAAGTGAGTTATACGTGCTTGAAAATGTCGGTTCATAAACAAGATATGTGGTTAATATGCAACTAATTCAAAGGTAGACATAACTTTCATCCGTTATCAAAGATGTAAATAATAAGCTCCAAAAGTTCAAAGACTTCATATCTTTGCAATCGTACTCAGAAACAATTCGAAAATACGAAGTGGTGAAAAATGCGTCGGAAAGAATCGTGACAAATCGAGAAATCAATGAGACACATAGTCAATCGCTAAGTGACGTTCCTATTGTTGGATGTAATATCGTCGGATGGATCAAGATCCACCCGATTACGCAGCGGAAAGTACAAGATCTAGATCTAGTCAACCAAAATACATGAATAAAATAGATCTAAACCTACGAGGGGTTTAGATTGCTTACCGGTTTATTGTGAACTAACGTCTAGAACAATCTTCAATCCAAGCCAGTTGAGAGCCTAGTTGAGAAGCCAAAGTCTTCCAACGTGTGTCTCCAAGCACCACCAGGTGGATGGTGTTTCAAGCCGCCGGACCTCCTCGATATGCTACCTTAGAAAACCCGAAGTTATTAAAACTCGAACCCCAAGTAAAAGAGCCGAAAATTCATGCTCTAATACTTACACCAAAACCGAAAATTGTGATGATCATAAGTCTTGGGAGAACTCTTTTATATAGGAGAGTAATCCTTGTCCTCAAGGATTTAATAATTAAAAGATAATTATTAAATTAATCCGTAATTTAAATAAAAGATAAATATAATGTATATCCCAAACAAATTAGGATAAATATATTCCATGATTTATCATTTAACAAATAAATAATTAAATCATATATCAAATAATTATCCAATAAAACTAATTTCTTTCTAATTATTTAATACTCAAAATGCGCACCACCCTAATTGGAAATAGGCCACACGCATTTTTCATCATATTGGGTCAAGTCCACGAAAAATATCTTTTTCACGTATTTAATTATCTAGTCCAACTAAACAATTAATCCACATATCTATTAAACACTCCAATCCAACTATTTAATATTAATTGAGGTGAAACGACGAGAAAACCTATATGCTATATTAGGAGCCACGTCGGGGACCATGGACCCATATTCAGTAGCTATAATAAATTAAATAATATTATCCGTCAGACCGAACAACAATATTCAATCTATTAATTCCGGGATTACACCACCATAAACCCGAAACTGAACTCTACCGAATATAGATAACTTACACTCAACCATGAGTTGATAAGCGTCCACTGATATAATAATTACATACGCATAAATCCTCCATAGACTGTTCATTTCGATTCGGGATATCTCCGTAAACCCTTCTCGAAACCTCTTATCATTATTTACCATTAACCCCTTAGTGATCAATTAGTTCATAACTAATATAATATGAACTCCCAGGATCGATCAGTTTCTACGATTAACAAATAAGGGAACTGTCTGTCTACTTCCCGAGGGAAGGAATGGATTCCATATCTGTGATAGCATAGACTACCCACTCATTCCAGAATAGAGCCAACGAGAAGTGTTGGACCACATACTACGAAGTGATCCTTACTAACACATCAATCTCTACCCTAGTCTAAGCAGTTGTCTGTGATAACCTCAGGATTGAGATTAATCCTTATATGATCATCTTGTGATTTGATAAGACTTCTCGATTACGGAATTATATCGAGAACTAAAATCAAATCGGTCCAGCCCTATATGATTATCATCATATATAAATGCCCCACTGGGTACCCTATTACCGACAATCCGGATAAGACTGTCACACCGTACGTGTTATGGGCGCATTATTAGCAAATTAATCTTGAGACCCGTACTCAGATTAATAAACGCTACGGACTAAGTTAATTTTAAGTACATCTCACTAACTCAATCCTCTTGTGTATAGCCATACACTGAGTTATGTGATTACATAAACAAGGTACTTAGGGTTTTCAGTAGTGTCTTAATTATAAGCATACATGCATATAATAAGATGAATTATTAATTCTATCCTAAAACAATTATATAATTGTCTTTCGGGCACTACACCTAACAATCTCCCACTTGCACGAAAGGCTAGTGGATTAATTGTTTTAGAGCACACCCTTTATATATATATCTACAACATTCTCCCATTTGCTCAAAACAAGTGAGACGTATCCCTCAAATCCATACCCTCCAAGCGCATCTTAGTAATTCATCCTTCCAAGCACGACCGGAGTGTGCCGCCGCAGGGTAGGTCAGTGACTCGGCGCGTACTTAGAATCCGAATACCGTGTGACTTGGTACACTGATCAGGTAGGTTGGCGGCTTGAGTCAATCTTTGGGATCAAAACGTCGCCTTTCCATCTAATCCGGTGGTACACTTTCAATATGCCTTTGAGTCAACACTGAGGACAAGATCGACTGAACGATCATCCTCAATCCGACCTAAAGCCAGAATCAGTGTTATCAGTTATATTCTAGTTTGCACCTGAATATACCAGCATATTATTTCTTATTCTCCCGAAGAGACTTGATGATTCACTAAACATCCCATTTAGTATTCATCTGCAGGTTTAGATAACCATTCCTGAGAGGTAGGGTAGACTACATCGTTGAATGTTGCACAAATGCAAGAATATCTTATCCAGGTGAATGGATGGGATTGCCAATGATCGATTCTCGAGAATTTGAGCGTATCAAATCCTTTAGAATGAATCCCGATGGTATGTCAGACCCTGACTTCAGATAACACACCCATGTTGTTTCAAACTATTTCAGTGTTACCATTCATAAACACTAATCTACATACTACTTTACTAATATTGATGCCCAGTCTACGAAATACTTATCAATATTCTGGTCAAGTCCACATATTAAAATATATGACTTTGAAATGACCGAGATGTTTGCTTTAATCCCCAAAGGATATAAGCTATGGCAGGCATCCTGCCAAAGGTTCTATCTGAATAAATTAAGATACCGTTAGTCTCGCAAAAATGTCTTAGGGAATCACCCCTATTTTCTGCTTTGTAACGAATCCGTTATTTGTTCTTAGCTAAAACCCTTATGTTCTGAATGAACTTAGATTCCGTTGTTCGGCAAGGAAGTCTTAGGAAATCACCCCTATTTCCCACTTTCTGACGAAATCAAGCAAGACTGTGTGGTAAGAGGAGATCACGGTCTGGTTAACTCTCTACCTTTTAGGGAATCACCCCTAAATTACTCAGCTTTGCGTTAAAAGTTAAACTTTCCTATTCATTCGAATCTTCTCCTTGTAGTTCCAATTACTCCCACTGGGCCAGAGATACTCAGGTGGTTCTACAAGAGTTTCAACAGAACTGGAGTATCAAACTCCATTCACAGAGTTATGGCTTTTAAACCAACCTCTATGATCAGGATGCTACACGCCCATGAAGGACTATAGGTCATCAATCTACCCTATAGACCGCAAGGTCCAACAATGTGTAAATGGACAAACCATACTCCCACTGCGTCCGGGGTGGATCCATATACTGATCTAGTTTAGTAGTTCTTATTAGTGTTATCACCAACTGCCGGTGTTGGATGTGGACTGAACAAATCAGTTAGTAACATCTTGAGTACAAATATTTCAAGATCTAAGGTTGTTATTTATAGACTCTATCAGACCGAGTTTGACAGTATAACCGTCATTCTCTGATTTTACGAGTTTTATAACCAACCTTTACTCAATGCATTAAGATATTTCACGACCTGAACGTGTACGCAAAATTTTCAAGTCCTACCTTCAAGCACTAAGTGCGGAATGTCTATATTTACGGAAGTGGGGTGAACCGAATTCACTCCGTATCCACAAATGCGTAGGCATCTTTTAGGTAGACTTCTCGGTTTTTCATTACAACGTAAACCGTTATTTTGCAACCAATATCTTAAATGAGTTCAGCAATGTATCGTAGCACATCAATAACTATGTAAGGAAAATTTATGGTGTATCTCTTACTGAAAACATTCCATTGGGAGGCAGGCCGAGCATCAGTCCCGAAGACTACGCAATAACCTATTTATGAGTATGGAATACTCTATCTCTGGTGAAAACAGAGATTCCTCCAAATATTTTGGATAAACTTACCGGAGTTTCGAGTAGTTATCAGACAATATGTCACCACTCAGAAGTCCCACTAGCTTGTATCTTTCATATGACCCTGAAGGTCGATATGAACAAGCTATGTAACTTCTTTAAATCTATTACCCTTTCCCGATTGAAAGGAAACTTAGGCATTGTTCCTTTGAGACAGGGTTCCTTTGACTGGGAAGTAGGAATCACCCTAAGCCAGTCTTCAGATCTTGTCTTTATGGGACATACACTAATTAATAGAAAGAAGCATTTATCTAAATAAGGAAACCATTTGCGTTTATATTGTTTAAGATGTGTTACATATACCTATTCAGCATTTCTTAGTGGTTCTGACTTTATCAAACAAAAGTCCGAGTCTTGGATTCGTGCTACGAATGTTATATTCTTCGTCAATAAGACAAACAAATTATCCTATTGAAAATGAATACGTTCGTTCCAACGAATCTGAAAAAATGAATTTTCTGTGATACTCAAGAATTGAATCCGAGATTCATTTCCTTATATCACTCCCACTAGTCTATCGAAATATCTATTTTATTTATCGTTTAATGCAAAGCTACCCGGTTCTTCCAAATAACTTTAGCTTTCGAGAAAATTGTTGATGAGATCCAAAATCACTTTCCTTATCCTCTAATTTCCAATTAATTTTCTCGGTTTAGCCTTAAAACTACTTAGTTTAGATGACTAACACGTATAAACATTCTTTCCCATTCTCGACTTTCCTTAAATGGAAATAGTCTTGAACTGCTTGTTTGATGACACTACTCTTGAACTGTGGGATGCCTAATGATAGTGTTACTAGCTTGGACTATTCGATTTTCTAATCAACAAATCATAAGAGCAAAGCTCCCACTAGTTTATCGGTTCCAAATACCGTCTAACTAGAAACACTTTGTATTTATGATTTTTCAAAGATTAGAACATCACCTAGAACTAAGCTCCCACTAGTTTATCAGTTCCAAATACTGTCTAACTAGCAATGTTGTGTTCATGATGTTTCAAAGATTATAAAATCTCCAGAACTAAGCTTCCACTTGTTTATCAGTTCCAAATACTGTCTAACTAGTAACGCTTTATTCTTGTTTTTCCAATGAATGGAAAAACTCTTGTGCAGTCCATTACACATTTCTAATGATTCAGAAAAACAACAAATCATAAGACTAAGGCTCCCACTAGTTTATCGGTTCCAAATACCGTCTAACTAGCAACTCCTTGTGTACATGATTTTCCAATTTTTTAATTAGAAGTTTGAAGTGTAATTACACTTTTAAAATTAACTAAATGAATTTTATATATAGTCCTAAATCATCTTTTGTAAACTAAGTACGGTCGTTTCTTGTTTTACACGAGCGACATCCGTGACATACCTATACTATGTCATTAAGTTTGTAAAGGCTCAAGAGAAAATCTTTTCCGAAAATTAACTGCATTTATTGATAATTACAATGTACTTGTTACTTCCATATTTTTAATGAAGTCCTATTACTAACAGTTTAGTAGCCTAGATATTAAAGTTGTAAAATAAACATGACAGAAAGTTAAATTCAAAAAATAAATTTTCACTACTAGAATTTTTATTTTAGGAATAATAAACTTGTTAAAAGTCTATCCTACCATTCCAAGGATTTAACCTCGCACCTCAGTGCCGCCGTAGGGTAGGTCAAAGAGGTGACGGTTAAACTGAGACAATCTCTCTCAATGATTAAGCTTCGAGAATCGAACATCTCACGGAAATCAGACATCCCGGACTTTAATCACTGATTACCTTCCTTTTTCTACCCTAGATATTTCAAAAATATCCATAAAGAGTGTGACCAACTATACATATCTCAAAGTACACCCCGAGTATGCCACCGTAGGGTCGGTCAGTGACTCAACGAGTACCCAAAATCCTATCCTTTCGGAGACCAAGCCTTGAATTTTGATAGGGGTGAACACCATCCGTAGGGGGCCGAAATCAAAGCGGCTCGAGGCGTCACCCTTCTCTCACGTGCTTGCATCTATAGTAGAGGCCGTGGGGTTGGTTGTCGCCTTCCCCGCTCCCACTCAATAATTTGAAAAAAGTGGTGGCTTTACTAATTACGGTTTCGGTCTTGACAATAAGAAACAATAAATCAAAGTACTCCGAACAGGGTCGGTTATGTAGGCAAGCCAACGCCGTCTTATTCGTTGGAACATATGTGACAGTTCAGGCTAATCCGGCAAGAGAAGCCCCGTTTAGCCCGAGGCTTATCGGCTATGCTAAGTCTTGTCGAACTACTGTAACGTACATCACACGTGGGGGGAAGTCGGTAGAGCCGAAGCTCGGTTGAACTTGCCCAACCATGGTTAGACCATTTCCAAACCCATGTACTAAGATTTTCCGATTTTTAAATTGTCAACCAAACCGTAATCTCGTTTCTGTTTAAGGTGGGTTCAATGAGAAGCCATCACCGAAAACTCAACGATTTATCTAAGTGGGATTCACCGACAAAACCTGGGTCCTCGGTTTTAATAATTAGTTACTTAATTAATTAACTACCACATATTAATTAAAAAAGCTTTTTAACTAATTATACGAGTTATACATGCCTAATTTATTCGAAATAAACTAGCTATATTATGCATTGGAGTGGATTCATGATATGATGCATGTCATGGCAATTTTCCGGTTTCTATCACATAATTTCGATCATACACGAAAAAAGATGCGGAAAAAAAATTAAACACCGAGATGGACCGTTGGTACCCCCGACTAACCTATTTTCTAAGGAAAAGTAAAAATTTAATCTAATTCTTCAAGTCTTGATCTTCAAACTTGAATCATCCGGATCTTGAAAACTTCGATCTCGACACGAACTACGAACGACGAGGAGATGAGGCCGTAATATACCAATATATTTAAAAAAAATATATCTATATTATCAAATTGTTTTATAATTTTTTTTTTAATTTATTTAAATTCTCGGCTGATCAAAATTTTTAATTTTTTTTTGTTTCGGCAAAACCAATTAGGTTATAACAAAAAAAAAATTGCGCATGCAAAACCATGAAAAAAAAAAATAATACCGTGAAACCTTTTTTTTTATTTCTTTTTTTATGTAATTCATTGACCTAATGATAAGAAAAAAAAAAAAAAAAACCAGGCTGCCGCATCAAATTACCATTGCTGAGACCAATTTTTTTTTTTTGGTCAAAGGCAATAAAAAAAACGCCGATCCCTAATAAAAAAAATAATTTCGGCCTCCTCCCATTTTACTTCTTGATGATATCTTCAACACCATGATCTTCGTCGTCTCGAACCCGGAACAAATTTAAAAACACAAAAAAAAAAAGGTACAACCTTTTACAATTTTCGAATGAAAATAATTAAATTACACATCCTATGCTCAATTGATACTAATCAAAAGAGCTACAAAACAGATCTACCGGGTAAACAACACCAACCTCAATCCATCTCTTCAACCACAACAATCACAAAGGCATTCATCATGAACATTTTCGATTTTCATAAAATGAAAAACAAAAACATCTAAAACATGCTTTTTCCACTCCTAGATCTAAAATTCACATACTTTGATTGATAGATCAAAGGCTCCGATACCACTTGTTGGATGTAATATCATCGGATGGATCAAGATCCACCCGATTACGCAGCGAAAAGTGCAAGATCTAGATCTAGTCAACCAAAATACATTAATAAAATAGATCTAAACCTACGAGGGGGTTTAGATTGCTTACCGGTTTATTGTGAACAAACGTCTAGAACAATGTTCAATCCAAGCCAGTTGAGAGCCTAGTTGAGAAGGCAAAGTCTTCGAACGTGTGTCTCCAAGGACCACCAGAAGGATGGTGTTTCAAGCCGCCGAACCTCTTCGATATGCTACCTTAGAAAACCCGAAGTTTTCTAAAACTCGAACCCCAAGTAAAAGAGCCGAAAATTCTTGCTCTAATACTTACACCAAAACCGAAAATTGTGATGATCATAAGGCTTGGGAGAACTCTCTTTATATAGGAGAGTAATCCTTGTCCTCCAAGGATTTAATAATTAAAAGATAATTATTAAATTAATCCTTAATTTAAATAAAAGATAAATATAATATATATCCCAAACAAATTAGGATAAATAAATTCCATGATTTATCATTTAACAAATAAATAATTAAATCATATATCAAATAATTATCCAAGAAAACTAATTTCTTTCTAATTATTTAATACTCAAAATCCGCCCCACCCTAATTGGAAATAGGCCACACGCATTTTTCATCACATTGGGCCGAGTGCACGAAAAAAATATTTTTCACGTATTTAATTATCAAGTCCAACTAAACAATTAAAATCCACATATCTATTAAACAGTCCAATCCAACTATTTTAATATTAATTGAGGTGAAACGACTAGAAAACCTATATGCTATATTAGGAGCCACGGCGGGGACCATGGACCCATATTCAATAGCTACAATAAATTAAATAATATTATCCGTCAGGCCGAACAATAATATTTAATCTATTAATTCCGGGATTACACCACCATAAACCCGAAACTGAACTCTGCCGAATATAGATAACTTACACTCAACCATGAGTTGATAAGCGTCCACTGATATAATCATTACATACGGATAAATCCTCCATAGACTGTTCGTTTTGATTCGGGATATCTCTGTAAACCCTTCTCGAAACCTCTTATCCTTATTTACCATTAACCCCTAGTGATCAATTAGTTCATAACTAATATAATATGAACTTCCGGGATCGATCAGTTTCTAGGATTAACAAATAAGGGAACGGACTGTCTATTTCCCGAGGGAAGGAATGGATTTCATATCTGTGATAGCACAGACTACCCACTCATTCCAGAATAGAGCCAACGAGAAGTGTTGGACCACATACTACGAAGTGATCCTTACTAACACATCAAACTCTACCCTAGTCTAAGCAGGTGTCTGTGATCACCTCAGGATTGAGATTAATCCATATATGATCATCTTGTGATTCGATAAGACTTCTCGGTTACGGAATTATATCGAGAACTCAAATCAAATCGGTCCAGCCCTATATGATTATCATCATATATAAATGCCCCACTAGGTACCCTATTACCGACAGTCCGGATAAGACTGTCACACCGTAAGTGTTCTGGGCGCATTATTAGCAAATTAATCTTGATACCCGTACTCAGATTAATAAACGCTACGGACTAAGTTAATTTTAAGTACATCTCACTAACTCAATCCTCTTGTGTATAGCTGATGACGGTCAAATTATACCCGTAAAAGTCATCAATGTTGTCCTTAAATCGAGCTTAATAATATATATTTTATATTTTATCACATGTTTATATTGATTATTTAATGTTATGTGATTTATTGAATATAATTTGGTATTTATCTGTTTTTATTATTTAAATATGATTTACTGTGCGATAAATATTGATTTTATAGATTGCGATGAATCAGAGGATATCTATTATCGGAGGAAGTAAATCTCAAGAGAAATCAAGGCAAAATCAAATTGCATTAAAGATAAACACCTAAGCAGCATGAAAAATGGTGTAAGGAACAAGAAAAGCCATGGAGCCAATCAGAGCAGAGAGGACTCGCTTGCAGCGAGTCATCAGCTCGCTGGGGGCGAGATCAGTGAATTCTCGAGGATCGGCTGGGAGTTATCTCTACGCGTTTTAGGGTTTTCAAACATATTTTTAAGTCGGCCTAAGTCTCTATATAAAGGAGCAGCCACAAATTTTATTAGACACACCTTAGAAAAATACAATCCCACAACATTGGTTCTATTTTCAATTCAAGATTTCTTTATTTTATGTTCTTTCATTACGGAGTCGTTAGAATCGCCGGTTAGAGATCGTATCGAGGAGTGGGAATCACGCTCGTCTTTGAGGATAATGTCTACTCTGTTATGCAATCTTTATTCGTAGATCTAATTTATTTCGTGATGGAGTAGTCATTTTTTGTATTGATTTCGTGATGTAGTTAATTAACGAACCCATGTTTATGTTGATCTGAGACATAGAAGACGTTTCACAAGCAGACCTGGTACAGAGTTGAGCTCGCTGGCAGTGAGCCCCTGTCTCGCTGGTAGCGAGTTCTGTGATGTTTCCGGTTTGTCTGTGAACGGCTTCGACTACGTCAGGTTCTCTGCTTTGTAATTAAAATGAGTAATTAAACATGATCAACTAAATTATTTGTCATCGGAATTTAACATGAGACTCAAAAAGTGATTGTTACTTAGGACAGAGATTGAATCGGTGTCTAAGAAGTACGCCTAACCAAGAAATGTTGCTTATATGAGGTTACGGTTTATACCGGCATCCCTAGCTTTGTAATTGCGTCAGAAGTTATATGAGATGGAGGCCTACAATGCGAAGTCACGTAACGGAGACACGATGATCTAGATGGCCTACCCGGAGCTAGATCTATTTTAGGGGATGACTCCCGTAGTCAGAATAATTAATCTTAAATGTCTTATTTTGTCTTGTCGTCAATCTACATAGCATGGGGGAGTAATTACTACTAGCGTTATCAATACCGTTTGTTAATTATTTATAAAACCTATAAAAATAAGTGTCTTAGTGTCGTTGTGTCTTTTGTTGGTTTTGTGTTTCTATTGTGTCAATTTTAATTCTACGTTAATTGTTGGTCGGAGACCGCTTTAATTTTCTTTTAGTTTAATAATTATATTTCGTTTAAGCCGAGTCTCTGTGGGATCGACCTCGACTCTATCTAACTATACTACGATTGAACCTAGTTCTCTTGCTAGTGTGTTATTTAGGTATCGAGTATTTTTATTACTCGACCCGACATCAAGTTTTTGGCGCCGTTGCCGGGGACTCATGTCATTAATCAAGTATAGCTTATTTAATTAAAAGTAGATTCGTAAATATTGTGAATAGTGTCTGTTTAATTAGTTTTCGTAATGTAAAATTAACCTGTTAGTGTCGTAGAACAAATCTGGGCAGTTTCCCAGAATCTGGCGAACTCGCTTGCAGCGAGCTCTATACTCGCTGGGAGCCAGCCAGTTTTGCAGGGCAGTTTCTGTTTTGTTTTGTTTTACATAGTTTTTGCTTTGTGTTTTCAAAATTTTCATAATTTTAGAGTATGTTTTAGTTTCGTTTTTATTATATAGTCTAGTTAAAGGCCTAGCCTTTAATGTTTTTAATTGTTTTATTGTTTTTTATATTTTATAGTACGCTACTCGGAGATCGAAGGAACCGCTTGAGCCATATAATCCTGAAATAGAGAAATTTGAAAGGCGAAATAGGAAGTTAGCTAGAGAACTGGCTAAGCAAGGAGAAGAGGATCCAAATCTTGAGGAAAGCAAGCACGAATTGGAAGAAGGACATACAACCGATCATTCTGAGCATTCTGAATCTGAGGCAGAAATGGAAGGCGTTTTGAACAATCCGAACCAGGTACTTAATCCAGAACAAGTTATTAATAATGCCAATAATGTTAATAAAGCGAATAATCGTAATGCTGATAATGGAAACAAAGCCCTAGTTCAAGGAGCGAGGCACACTTACAAAGTTATTCAACACCTACTATTGAGCAATTCATTCCCGCTATCGTAGCACCGCAAGACCCTGTGGAAGTCTATCACCCTAGGCCTAATGTAATTCAAATGGTGACCAACAATTCCACTTTTCATGGAATCCAAAACGAGGATCCTGGTGTTCACGTGATGAATTTCTTGGAAATCGTTAGCACTGTGAAGCAAGAATTAATCCCGGAGGGGAACATTCGTCTTAAGCTTTTCCCTTTCACTTTGAAAGATAAAGCTAAGCAATGGCTTCTCTCTTTAAAGGCTGGATCTATCACTACTTGGGAACAATTGTTGCAAAAATTCATGAATAACTACTTTCCTTTAGGAAAAACCTTTAAGTTACGCCAAGACATCTTAGGATTTAAGCAACAACCTGGGGAAAGTTTCGACCAAGCGTGGGAGCGTTTTAAGGAAGCTATGAGAAAGTGTCCTCATCATGATATCTCTCTTTGGCTTTTAATGCAAACCTTTTACCATGGATTGAGAGAGACCGAGAAAATTAGAGTAGACGCCTCTAGCAATGGAGCGTTTGTTCTTTTATCTCCCGAGGAGGCACAAGGAAAGATGGAGCAAATAGCGATGAATAGTCAATGGGGAGGCAATGACATAGCTACTGTGAAGATGGCCGCTGACATATTTGAGGATAGTGCATCTACCAAAATCTTAGAACAACTGTCGTTATCAACAATAAGGTAGATGGAATGCAAGAGAGGATTGCAAGAGTAGAGAATGGGACTAGAATCGAAGTGATTCATCAAAGTGAGAATGCTGGTACTGAAGAAGCCAATTATATTGGGAGACAAGAAAACCAATGGGGAGGATATAAGCCTAACCAAACTATCTTGGATTCCGATATAATGACCCTAATGGAGGAGAAAGGCCTAAACCGCCTACTACTTATGTACCCCAGCAAACTAAAACTTTTGGTTGGGAAGCTGTGATAGAAAAAATGAGTAATGTCGTTACCGACAATATGGGACAACTTTCAAAATCGATGGATCAGTTAGCCACTAACTTTATCCAATATTGTCGGAAGAACGATGCTAAGGTGACCAACCAAGAAGCCATAGTCCAAAATCTCACTCACCAAATAGGACAATTAGCTGAGCAAGTCTCAACTAGACCTCCTGGAGGATTGCCAAGAAATACTGATAAAAATCCTAAGGATTTGAATGCGATCATTACTAGAAGTGGGAAAGAAGTAACTCCAACATCTTTAAAAGAGAAAGAGAAAGCCGTAGAGAGTAAGGATGGTGAGCCAAGCAAGGAAGCAAATGCCTCTGGAACCTTGCCTGAGCAAGAGACCTATAAGGAACCTGCTAGCCCTAGAGTTGAGCTTTATAATAATAAGTATCCTATTTTCACTGATGTCGATCCTTCATCCTTACCTTATCCTCCACGCAAATCTAAGCCTAAGGTTTATGATAAGAGGTATAAGAAGTTCATAGATATCTTTAGAAAGTTACAAATCAATATACCTTTAGTTGAAGCACTTGCTGAGATGCCTGAGTACACCAAGTTCTTAAAAGAGCTGTCTCTACTAAGAGGAAACTCCTAGATTTAGAGACCATTTGCCTAAATGAGGAGTGCTCAGCCATTCTTCAACATAAGTTACCCGCTAAGTGTAAGGATCCAGGAAGTTTTCTCATTCCCTGCACCATAGGTAACGTATGTTTGAACAAAGCCTTGTGTGATTTAGGAGCGAGCGTAAATCTGATGCCTCTATCCATTTTTCAAAAGCTAGGTATGAAAGACCTTAAAAAGACTTCAATTACTCTGCAATTAGATGATCGTTCGGTTAAGGAACCTTGTGGAGTGGTTGAGGATGTGCTAGTAAGAGTTGAGAAGTTTGTGTTTCCTGTCGACTTTGTTGTGCTAGATATGGAAGCTAACTACGAAGTGCCCCTAATCTTAGGAAGACCTTTTATGGCCACTAGTAGGACGCTTATAGATGTTTACAAAGAAGAGTTAGTGTTAAGAGTTAATGGAGATGAAATAGCATTCAACGTGTTTGACACTATGACGACACCTGATGATGGAGAGGATGAATGTTTCATGTTGGATTCTTTTGACAAGCTTGTCAATGACTTCCAACAATATGAGGATATTAAGGATTTCCTTGAGGCTACCCTAGAGTTAGAGGATGAAGTGAAATATGAGAAGAGCGAGGAAGAGAAAGTGATATGGCCTGGATGTAGTAGAGGAACCCCTGGCCATGTTGAGGAGATGAAGTCTACCGAGGTTGAGAAATTCTACCATAGACCGACGTGGCATAAGTTCTTTGAACTTAAGCTAACCGGACAAAAGTTAAAGACCTCGTTAGAAGAACCACCTACCAATCTGACGTTGAAGCCTCTGCCTTCACATTTGAAGTATGTATTCCTTCAAGATGCGAACGCTTATTATTTCTTCTGCCTTGAGTAAAATACAAGAAGAAAAGCTGATGAGAGTGTTGAGAGAGTATCACGAAGAAATTGGATGGACAATAGCTGACGTTAAAGGCATTAGCCCCAGCGTTTGTATGCATAAAATCTCCGTTGATCCTGCAAAGAAAGCGGTTGCACAACCCCAAAGAAGGTTGACTCCACAATTGAAAGACGTGGTTAGGGATGAAGTTATTAAGATGTTAGAAATTGGAATCATCTTTCCTATCTCTGATAGTGAATGGGTTAGCCCGATCCATGTAGTTCCTAAGAAGGGAGGTTTGACAGTACAAGCCAATGAGTTAAATGAGTTGATTCCCGTTAGACTCATTACTGGTCATAGAGTGTGCATTGACTTTAGGAAGTTGAATGATGCAACTCACAAGGATCATTTATGTTGGAAATAAAATTTATGTTTTGATGATGATTCATCACTTATTTAGTTATTGTTTAGACCCCATTGATGAAGTGTCATAACTAGCCGTTATAGTGCAAAGCAAAAAGATGTCTAGATATCAATGTATAGGATTTAATAGAGTCTGATATTTGTATAAGTTAAATTAGACAAGCACTGTAATATTTCTAGGTTGTGAACTGGGATAACAAGAATATTGAGATAACAAGAAAACTGAGATAACGGGAAACTGGAATTTAGTCAAACTGACTTAGACTACACCTATACAAAACTGAAGAAGATAAGTTCGCTGAGGGACACAAACTCGGTTGGCTTATCCAGAAGATTGAAGAACTGAGGGTTCAAACTCAGTTGATGAAGAACTGAGGATCACAGACTCAGTTATAGAAGATTGAAGAACTGAGGGTTCAAACTCAGTTATGAAGACTACGTCGAGACTGTAAAGTTAGACTTCAGGCAAGATTGTGGTGACATGAACTGACCTTATGGATCTTGTATGAAGAACTAAAAATTATAAGGACAAATAATTCTTAGAAGATGATTGTATATGGTGTACTCTGATTAAGTCAAGTATAATCAGAAGAAAACCGGAGTACTGATTGTTGAAGAAGAGTAAACACTCAGTTAAAGCTCTTACAAAATGAGAACTGATAATCTTCTCAGTAAATCAGTTTTGAAACTATGGTTTAACCAAACTAATGAAAATTCAACCGTTACTATACAAGGATCATGATTGGAGGATAATCTATCCGTTCTGACAAGTAACGTACAAGCAAGAAAGCAGGATCACTAACGGCTACAAGGATTTGAATACACAAAAATTTGACCGTTAGAAAAACCCCTATAAATAGTCTACATCTATCACAAAATTAAAAGGGGGTGACAAGAGAGAGGAATTCTACGAATCAATCTAGTCAAGAAAGATCAAGTTAAGGGGGAAAAGTAAATCTAAAAGAATTCCAACTAGATACCTAATTGCAAGATCAAGAAATTTCTTCAAGTGTTCATTAACTTCCAAGAAATATCAAGATCACTCATTTGAAGAAATCCAGAGCTGTGCATAACTTATACATCTAGAAGAAAAGCTCAAATCACAATTGAATCATAGTTATTGATTCAAGTCTCAAACTTTGATTCTATCAAAGGTTTAGACTGTCAAACACCAAGAAGGTGTGAAGGACAGTTGAGTGCAGTCAGGAAGACTGTGGTTGTGATGAGCTGGTGAAGAGGCAATTCAACCCTCCAAGGACCAGTGTTTCAAACAATTGAAGAGCAGCAATTCTACCTGTTCTACAAGTGTTTAGATAGTGAAGCTCGGGATTAGACAAGGACTATCAGTTTAGAACTTTTTGTAACCGGGCCATCTCAAAGAAGTTCTAGTGGAATTTTCCTCCGCATCACAGGGGAAGAGATGACTGACAGGATTACACCTCCTGGAACCTCTATAATTCTTGTTTATTTACTTTACACATTTACTTACTTCATTACAATCATAATTATCTAGCTCTTATTTACAGAAATATTAAGAAACTAAGTCAACAAGATTATCTGATAACTTATATTGTATAAAGGCTAATTCGGTATTGACTTAAACTCGGTTGAGTTAGCTTAACTCCACACAAGTTTTTAACCGAACTTTAATTTGTTTTAAACTTTAGACTAAGAATAGCCTTTCCAAGGGACCAACAATTGGTATCAGAGCCGTTCTTCCGTTTGGAAGTGATCCAAAGACATCTTACACACCAGTTGTTGAATACCCCTCACTGTATCAGTTGTAAAAGAACTTAATTAGATTTTCATGGATACATCTAGAATTAGAAATTGGCTGAATAACCCCGTGACTGACTATTTGCATAATGTTGTTTCTGAATTTCAGGATCAAGTATTTGAAAGATTCAGTACAACGAGCTCACATACAAATCCGGAACCTCATTTTAGTTATGAGGAAGATATTGACTTTAACACGCACGATGATGAACCTAGAGGATTTCCATCCCTAAGTGATCTCTCGGAAGAAGCAGAAAAAGAGTTGCTACGAGTAGCTGATTATATTGAAGAAAAATTGACTGAAAACATTATTGAATATCCATCCATCGCAAAAGCTAAAGATATTGTTGAGATTCTACCCACGAGTTATGGAGGTGAAAGTGATGAGGAAATCATACTGCTAGGAGCCGCACAGGCAAATATTTATGATAAAGGGAAACAAGTTCTAAATGATGAAGATTCCTCGGTTAAGAATTTATCTATCAAACACCAGGAGGTAATTGCATCTACATCTGGAACTGACATTGCCAAAAACAATCAGAGAAATGAAGATTTCAATAAAACCTTGGACATACTCATAAAGGAATTAGAGGTAATTCAAAAGAATTATGAGAATGTCCAAAAGGAGAAAAAGTTATTGAAAGCTGAAGTTTCGAGATTAAATGCTGAGATCAATTTAATCAAGGCTAATAATAGAACCAAGGTAATTAGTCCAACTGATGAACTGACAGAAGTAATAAACATCACAGAATCATCAGTTGATCCAATCCCCAGTGGTCAGTTCAAACCTGGAAAACCATTTGAAGACAGATCTGGTTTAGGGTTTGTTAATCAACATAATTCTAAGTTCAGACCAAGTTCAGTTGCAATGAAATTTGTGACTGCACAATAGTCAGGAACTAAAAAAACTGATAAAATTATTAGAACTGACAATAACTCAAAGCACAACCAAATGCACAAACTGATAGAACGAAAATCAGTTGGTAAAAAGCACAAAACCAACGGATTTTACTGGAAGGCTCAGAAGGCTGAAAAAGGTAAAACTGATCAGAGATCAGTAAGAAAAATCTTCAAGTCTCATCCATCTAAGAATGAAGATCATTCATGGAATAATAGACTGAGAGGAAAAGGAAGACTATTTCCCACTGATGAAGACTGGAATGAACCATCACATCAGTCTCACAAACTAAAAACTGTTAGGACAAAACAGGAAAAGTTTGTGAAAACTGACTTTACTCAGTCAAAGTATCAAGAGAGGTATAAAGTTAAAAATAAAATTATATCATCGAAAACTAATCACTTAGGACCCAAACAGATATGGGTACCGAAAATCTCTCATTTTGTTTTGCCGGAGAATATCGCAAACTAAGAACTGAAGAGGTGTGATTCACAAAACTAAGTTGTTTTCACAACTGAGTTTTTGAATTCGTATAAGTACAAGACTGAACGTGTACACCTGGAAATACACCGCATCTACTTACTACCGTCTAGCTGCGGACGTGAAGAAAAGACATGATCTTTCTCAATCTTAACCGTCCATCTTTTCCACTCATCCTCTTTTTTGCTATCTCAAAACATTTATGACAAGACGTTTTGAGTCCCACTCAATTCTCAACTACCTTTGCTACAAATTATAAATAACCCAGAATTTTCTTTTATAATTCTTCACACTCGAATTTTGAATCTATTCTCTAAATCCCCGAACTTTCAAATTCTCAATCAAATCTAGAAAACAATGACTTTTACTCGTGTTGAACCTGGAATGATCATCTCTCTTGATCAGTTTATTGCAAAATATGCCGATCAAACTCTAGCCAAACTCATTGCAACAAAAATACGGCAAATCAAAGGATTGGATGCTGTATTCAACAATCTAAAGAGTGTATGTTTGGAGAGCATTGGAGAATTCTATGAATTTGGAAGTACAGCTCTAGAAGGAGAGGGCACACACACTTTTACCACAACTGTCAATGGTAAGCAGATCAAAGTTACTGAAGACCTAATAACAGAGATTTTTGGGTTCGACAAATCTGGAGGTACGGTAGCCATCAAGTTGACCAAAGAACAAAAGGAGAAACTATGGTTAGATATACCAATTAATGCAGACTCCACAGTTTTACAGACCGGAAGCACAAGTTTACTCAAGCCGGAATTTAATTTTCTCACCAAGATGTTAGCAAATTGCATAATAGGAAATGCAGGAAATTTTAGCAACCTCTCTGGAGCAAAATTGGATTTATTATATGTGATTTGGTTTGGAGAAAGTTTCAATTGGCAAAGATATCTATTTGATCAATTAGTGGCACAATCAATTGACTTACCCAAAAAGAAGACCGATGTCAAGAAAGGTCGATTCTATCATAAGAAGACTCTTGCATTGGTGGTCCAAAGAATACTCGACCATTTTGGAATCACAAAGAGGAAAGAAACATCGATTGCCGATGGGAAGATTGTTATTAAAGAAAAAAAATCTGGAAAAAGAAAAGTTGAAGGTTCTGTGAGTGAACCTAAAAAGAAGAAAAGCAGAAAATCGAAGAAAGTAGTAACTGGAGATGAAGCCTTGGAACAGGTTGAAGAATTAAGGAAAAGAAGGAAACAATTGGAATATTCAAAGAAAGACAAATCTGATTTTGTTTCACCAACAAAAGTCACTTCGAGGCTGAAGGATGAGCACAAATAGTGAGAACTGATGTTACTCTTACCGAATCTATTCCAACATCTGTAACTGAAGCTTTTCCAATTCAAGATCCAGTTACACATACACAAGAAATTGAAATGACAAAGGAAACTGAAATTGTCATCAAAGAACATAATGTTGAAGATGACTTACAGAAGGAAACTGAGACTCAGGGGGAACAGACCCTGAGAGTTGAGCATGATGATGAAGGATCTGACAGTGAAGAAAGACTGATTGACAAAGCAACTATGGACATGCTTTTGTTACTTTCAAAATCTAGATCCACACCTCAAAAATCTGCTTCCAGATTAGAATTTGAAGAATCAATCAAAGAATTTTCAGCTTCTCACTCTGAAGGTAAATGAGCTGAAGTAGAATCAAGATCGACTAAGATCATTCACTTGGACGAGTTGGTACATGAAGAAGAACTCACTGAACCCTTAATGAAAGAAGTTCCAGTTACCGAATTGGAACTTGAGCCTGTTAGAGAACAAGTTACTGAAGAACTTGTTAGTGACAAGAATTTGGAAACTGAGCCCATAATCTCAGTTTCAGCCATTGAAAGAGATACATCAGTCATCCCAGTCACTACTGAGGGAGGAACCAGCAGAACTGACCCTATGCAAACTGAAGATGTTATTCTGGAGGATGACCAGTAGGTCACAAGAGAATCTGAGGAGATTTTCCCTCAATCTGAGTCATCAACTGATCATGGAGAACTAATGACAACTGATTATGAGCGATTGCGCAATTATCAAACCTGGAAATTCAGTTCCATTGCCAATCAAAGGAGTCAGCTAGCAGAAATGGAAGTTGCCAAAAAATGGGTATTTAATTTCTACAACATTACAAATCTATCAGAGATAATCAATACCGATGAATTCTTAAATCAAGGACATGCATTGATAGAAATAGTTATTGGAAGGAAGCCACAGTTGGTGGAAGTTCCAAAAAGGATGATGATGATAATGATTCTCAGGAAGATCCCAATTTGCAAAAAGGGATTCTTGCCTCTTTACAAGAACAGAAGACTGAAACTGATCAGAACACTGAAGATGATTCTAGCAGTTTTGGAGAAAGCAGTGAAAGTTCTACTTCTAGAACTATATCTGATGCACAACAAGAAGAAGAATGAGGTTATCAATCTCCACTGTTAAGTCTATGCTAGAAATAGCAAGAACAGTGGCAAACATGGCTGGAGAAGAATCAGATGAAGAATTTAACGTACATATATCACCTGCAAGAAATGTTGATCAGTCAAGTTTACAAGAAATTAGAAAACAATCTGAAGAAAGGAGAAGGTCGGCAGAATACAAAGAAAAACTGAAGCAAGTTGTTTTGTCACCACTGAAGCAAGCTAAATCAACTAAGGCTGAGTCAAGCAAAGCCAATGAACAACAAGCTGGAAGCTCAAAAGATGTACCTACTCAGGTTGATCTCATTAAATTCTATCATAATGAGATAATCAGAATTTAGAAGGACGATAACAGTTTATTTGGAAAAGTTCTAAAGTCCTTAGAGGCTAGCAAAAATGAAAGAAGCGAACTTGAAAAGAAGATGGATATCGTCACTAATAACTGTCAAGACACTCTGATTGAGCTTCGAAAGACAACCATTGAAAACGATGCAAGAAGAGATGAAACCCAAGACAGATGGGAAGGTATTCTCAATAATCTGGTTGACAGAATGATTCTAATGGAACAAGGCATGCAGGACTCAGTTGTAGCTCAAACCATTTTGGCATCAACTTAGCAGAATCTGGAAAATTACATCAAAAGCCTGATTAATAAAGATGATGTCAATAAGGGGGAAAGTTTGGACATCTTAAAAGTCCATGCAACTGAGATGCCACAAGTCCTTGTAAACTTTGATGATAAACTGACTGAACTAAAGAAAGCTAGAGGAGAATTTACTGATGAGGAAATGGAGCTAATTGCCAAATACTCAGAGCCAACTGATAAAAGAATTGGCTTGGATTCTCGTCTCTACAGTTTATTAAAAAATATACCAGCCAGAGAAGGAGAATCAAGAGAAGAATCTCTAGAAACATTCCTACATATGAAGAAGATTCTCATGCATTACTGGAACAAACTCAAGAAATGGGAAAAGAATGGTACTCTAGATAAAGAATCAGATAAAATTGAGAAGGCTGAACCTGAATTTGTTCAGAGCCTACTAAAAACAGCCACCAGTGAATGGCGGAGAACATCTGTTTTTACTTTCGCTATTCTTTTCAAAAGAAAATTCTTTGGCAAGCACAACTTATCTGAATTATGGAACATATGGGCAAGCATCCATGGCATCGAAAGCACAACAACAAATGATGCTATGAGGATTGTTGCTGAAACTTAAGACAATAGATTGAGTTTATCTGTTAAGTAAAAAGAAGCTACCTTTTTAGCTCTTTTTATCATGTTATATTTTATTAGTCTACTTTGTAACTCTGTTATCAATAAATTCTCAGTTTCTTAGTTCACTGTGTTACTTACTATATACTGTTTTATCTTTTTGCATTGCTTTTAAGGAGGGTATTGACATCATCAAAAGGAGGAAATTGTTGGAAATAAAATTTATGTTTTGATGATGATTCATCACTTATTCAGTTATTATTTTAGACCCCATTGATAAAGTGTCATAACTAGCTGTTATAGTGCAAAGCAAAAAGATGTCTAGATATCAATGTATAGGATTTAATAGAGTCTGATATTTGTATAAGTTAAATCAGACAAGCACTGTAATATTTCTAGGTTGTGAACTGGGATAACAAGAAAACTGAGATAACAAGAAAAGAGATAACGGGAAACTGGAATTTAGTCAAACTGACTTAGACTACACCTATATAAAACTAAAGAAGATAAGTTCACTGAGGGACACAAACTCGGTTGGCTTATCCAGAAGATTGAAGAACAGAGGGTTCAAACTCAGTTGATGAAGAACTGAGGATCACAGACTCAGTTATAGAAGATTGAAGAACTTAGGGTTCAAACTCAGTTATGAAGACTACGTTGAGACTGTAAAGTTAGACTTCAGGCAAGATTGTGGTGACCTGAACTGACCTTATGGATCTTGTATGAAGAACTAAGAATTATAAGGACAAAGAATTCTTAGAAGATGATTGTATATGGTGTACTCTGATTAAGTCAACTATAATCAGAAGAAAACTGGAGTACTGATTGTTGAAGAAGAGTAAACACTCAGTTAAAGCTCTTACAAACTGAGAACTGATAATGTTCTCAGTAAATCGGTTTTGAAACTAAGGTTTAACCAAACTAAAGCAAAATTCAACCGTTACTATACAAGGATCATGATTGGAGGATAATCTATCCGTTCTGACAAGTAACGTACAAGCAAGAAAGCAGGATCACTAATGCCTACAAGGATTTCGTGATGTAGTTAATTAACGAACCCATGTTTATGTAGATCTGAGACGTAGAAGACGTTTCACGAGCAGACCTGGTATAGAGTTGAGCTCGGCTGGCAGCGAGCCCCTGTCTCGCTGGTAGCGAGTTCTGTGATGTTTCCGGTTTGTCTGTGAACGGCTTCGACTACGTCAGGTTCTCTGCTTTGTAATTAAAACGAGTAATTAAACCTGATCAACTTAATTATTTGTCATCGTAATTTAACATGAGACTCAAAAAGTGATTGTTACTTAGGACAGAGATTGAATCGGTGTCTAAGAAGTATGCCTAACCATAGGAATGTTGCTTAGATGAGGTTACGGTTTATACCGGCATCCCTAGCTTTGTAATTGCTTCAGAAGTTATATGAGATGGAGGCCTACTAAGCCAAGTCACATAACGGAGACACGATGATCTAGATGGCCTGCCCGGAGCTAGATCTATTTTAGGGGATGACTCCCGTAGTCAGAATAATTAATCTTAAATGTCTTATTTTGTCTCGTCGTCAATCTACATAGCATGGGGGAGTAATTACTACTAGCGTTATCAATACCGTTTGTTAATTATTTATAAAACCTATAAAAATAAGTGTCTTAGTGTCGTTGTGTCTTTTGTTGGTTTTGTGTTTCTATTGTGTCAATTTTAATTCTATGTTAATTGTTGGTCGGAGACCTCCTTTAATTTGCTTTTAGTTTAATAATTACATTTCATTTAAGCCGAGTCTCTGTGGGATCGACCTCGAGTCTATCTAACATTACTACGATTGAACCTAGTTCTCTTGCAAGTGTGTTATTTATGTATCGAGTATTTTTATTACTTGACCCGACATCAATAGCCATACACTGACTTATGTGATTACATAAACGTGGTACTTAGGATTTTCAGTAGTGTCTTAATTATAAGCATACATGCATACAATAAGATGAATTATTAATTCTATCATAAAACAATTATATAATTGTCTTTCGGGCACTACATCTAACACCTACCCCCCACTTAATCGAAATTTTTTCCTCAATGATGAAAAGATTAAGAAAAGAAAGGAAATTAGCTGCGGTTAAGTGTGGAGCAAATCAAATGAATCTGTATCGTCAGTGTACTGGCAATCTTCAAAAGCTGGAGAAGTTAAAATTGGAGCAGCAGCACTACTGGATGGATCTCTGTCGATGACCACTGAATCACCCTAACTCCTATCATCACATCAGTGTCCGCTTTCTGTCCTCCTCTCGTAGTGGTCATGGAAGCTGTCTATGTACTCTGATGTGCCCCTGTATCCTGGACTGTGGGGAATGCACCATCATCATCCGTACCAGATGAGTCATCAGCAGCAGACTTTGTAGCCTCATCGTCATCCTCACCTGAGCCGCTCTCCTCATCACCTGAAGAGCCACCCTCCTGATCACCCTCGCCTACTCTAGACCAGAGGCCTCACCAACGTCAACCTGTAATCTAGCTGCCCCTGCCTCCTGGTAGGTGATAACGGCCTAAATGGTACCAATAATTATACCCTTATTTACCCCGAATTCTGCTCAAGAGAGGATAGATAGGCTCGTTATTTTGTGGAATATGTGTTAAATGCTATGTGCATGTTTCTAGGATGTAATTCTGCATCTATGTTATTTTCCCGAAGATTTGGTACTGTTTTGTCTCGTTTTGCATGTTTTATAGGATGTACCGAATCTGGAGAATTGGAGAGAGGATCTGGATCAAATAAGTATATTGGGCCAAGTGATTAAAGTCCAAGAAGAAGTCTGCTGAAGAAAAAGAAGAAAAGTCGGCCCGGTTTACCAAGGGCTAGGGCCGGTAAACCGATGGCTTGTTTGACACGAAATTTATTCTGCCGCATTATCTAGGTAGGTTAGGGTTTTAGAGAGTCATAAGTCGGTCACTGTATCTATATAAGGCCTCATTAACAGAAGTTTTCATAAGTTTTACATATTACATTAAATACATTATATATTTGATAAAATAAAGTTCTTCCAAGCTTTAAGGAGTTATTTCTGGTTTGAGTTAGCGCTCGATATCGTAAACTGGCATGAAATACGAATAGTGAAGTGCTAAGTTTGGACATAGTCTTGAATGGACCATAGGAACGTGCTGATCAATGTTACAGCTATCTAGGCGGGTTAGCGGTATGAGTTAGCGCTCGATATCGGCAATTCTAGTTCTTTATGCGTATCTATTACGGACCAATTAAGGAGATAGCTTGCATATAGATTGTCTACTACCATTTTCGGAGTAGATAGGAGTAGGAGTTGTACCCGTAGCTGAGAATGATAATGATAATTAAAACACAACCTCACAATTAATTTAAGGAAATTATGTGGGGAAGTAAACATAAAGATTAACTAATCCAAGTTAGTAGATCGGTGAGAAGAGGGGGAGAAATACCAAGTTTGTTTTATGTTATTGTTGGTCCATGACCGCCTCCATGTTGCTTCTTAATTAGGTTAGAATCGTTTATACTTATAGTTGCAATGTCTCTGTGGGATCGACCTTGACTCGCATTTACTATACTACGATGTACCTAGTATTCTTGCTAGTAATATCGACATTAGTGACTTACACGTGATCAGTAGGCTACATGTGTGATAAAGTCGTCTAAAGCTCCAGGGTAGACACATGATGTAATGGTGGGGGTATGCAACTTGGAAAGTGCGGAATCACCAGTTGGGGACAAAAGGGCCTCAACAATACTCTTCAAGACCAACCTCTACTCCTCCACCTATGATCTCTGCATGGCGGTGATGGTATAGACACTCCTCTCAAAATGGATAAGGGATGAAATAGGTGGAGGGTCAAAGGAAGAAGGAGAGGAAGGTGGAGGCATGGTAGAATATGAAGGAGCATCGGTGTGTTGACGGGCTAGTGAATAAATACATACAACGGGCTCGAGGTTCTTGGCTTCCTTAAGATCATCATTGAGAGTGGGCACCCGAAGTGCGGTGGCCACTCACAAATGAGGTGAGGAAAGAGCAAGCTATGTTTACCCTCGGCCTTGACAAGGAGGATTTGATGAAAGATGAACTGTTCAACATTGATCAGGATCTTAAAGTGAGAAGCATACAAGAGATAAAAGTCGGACATGGAAAGCTTGGTGAGATTCATGCTAGGGCGGAGGCGATTGAGGAGGAACTTGCGAACAAACATTGTGTCATCCGGCATATTATTGACCATGAGGTTAAGGGGCTTATCGTCTTTGAGAATGACGGGGACTTATGGACAAAAGACTTTATGGCTCTTCTCATAATAGTTAGGCTTGGATTTTTTCAATGCTTCAAGGGATATCTTATGATCCTTGTCCAAAGGCACCTCGGTAATCTGATAATGTTTGTTAATAGGCTCAAGGGAGAGAGGGATAGTGATGCCCCGAACATTGACTGCACTAATGGGCTTAGGTGTGGCCAAGAGGTTTGCATAAAACTCACGGACAATGGTAAGATTTGGTGGAGTGCATGGAATGGTCTAGAGGACACCCCAATGGCGGTCTTTCATGTTTTTCTAAACACCTTGGGCAACATCCGTTGGGTCAAAGGCACTGTCGATAATGGCGGTTCTAGACCAAAAATACTCGGTGTAGTAGGTTTGGGCCACGGTATTGATGAAGCGGTTGGTTTGGATGGTTAGGGGTTTACCGCCTCCCTTTTTAGGATTTTTCGAGGGCTACTTGGCAATTGCCTTGACCTTTCTTTTGGCCATAGAAGGAGAGGAACTAGGGTTAGACTTGGGGGGTGCCATTAACCTAAGGAGTTGGATAGGAGGGGAAACAACACCAATTCGAAAACAAACCCCAGCCACCATCCAACAATTCAAAATGAACCAAGAACCACCACACATCACCAAACAACAACAAACACCAACACCAATAAACACCAATCGACACCACCAACACCAACCCAAACCAACATCATCAACAACACCACCACCAAACAACACAAAGCCAAAACAGAGTTGAAGTCAATTCGTGGTCCAAATTGGTGCAAAAAAAGGCAAAACAGTTAAAATCAAACTCTATAACTTGGAATTGACAAAAGAAGTTAGCCACTCTTACCAAAATAAGGCCAAAATGAAGTGGAGAATGGATGCCATCGTTAACCGGAACATGAGTGAGCAGGGGTGGCCGGAAAAGCTTCAGTCGCCGGCGGCAATGTTGGGAATACGCGTAGGAGGCTGGACACAGCAAAAACGAGGGAAGAAAAGGAAATTAGGGATGAGAGGATGAGGAGAAAGAGGTTGGTTAGAGGAATTTTGGGTTGGAGGAGGTGGAAGGGGGATTTTCGGTAATGGAGAGTCGGAAAAGATGGGAAATAGGTCTGAAAATTGGGTGGAAATAGCAGGGTGTGGCTGGATTTTTTTTATATAGGGGCTGGGTGCGAGCACACCGGTACTAATGCGAGCGCACTAGTCGAGAAAACAAAAGGTGGGAGCTTGGTTTTCCTATGGGTGTGGACGCACCACCACCTGTGCGGACGCACTGACAGACCCCGAGGCATCCTGATAGAAGGTTGCGGACGCACTACCTTCAGTGCAAGCACACTGGGAAAACCGAGACCTCTATTCTATTGGTGTGGACGCACCACCATGCAGTGAGGGCGCACTGCACAAATTTGTACCCGAAACACACTTTTTCGGTCTAAAACACCCTACTTATCACCCTAGACCTCCTCGAACACCTAAATACTAACCATAAACAGAGAAATTGTGGGTTGCCTCCCCCAAGAACCTTTGTTTTACATCGTTGGCTCGACGCAATGACTTATACGGTGTCAACTTTAGAGTTATACCGTTGACCCGGAGGTGGAATGGGTGGGTAGAAAGAAGTTTCGATGGAATTATATGATTTGGATACCAAGTTTAAAGTCCTTGGCAAGACTCACATGAATCAACACAAAGGGCAGGATCCTTAAGGAGAATAACCTCGAGTGCCTCATCGAAATGGAGTCTCTCATACTTCTTAGTTGGGTGAGTGATTTCGATGACACCGGAAGGGTAGATTTTAGAAACTATATAAGGACCCGACCAACGAGATTTGAGTTTTCCTTAAAAAGGTAAAGGTGAGTGTTATAAATGAGGATTAAACTCTCGGGGCTTAATGGCTTTATCATGAAGTAACTTAGTCTTTTCCTTATAGTCTCTCGCACTCTCGTAAGCTCTAAGGCGAAACTCATCTAACTCGTTCATCTGTGCTAACCTCCTTTCACCAACTAAACCATCATAAATATTTAAGAACCGGGTGGCCCAATATGCCTTATGCGCAAGCTCTACGGGTAGGTGACACGACTTCCCATTAACCAACATGTAAGGGGACATTCCTGTAGGAGTCTTAAAGGCGGTTCTAAGGGCCCATAATGCATCGTCTAACTTATTTGCCCAATTCTTAGGGTGTGAGTTAATAGTTTTCTCAAGGATACGCTTAATCCCTCGGTTGCTCACCTCCACTTTGTTGGAAGTAGCGTGATAACGCCTTAAATGGTATCATTAATTATACCTTTATTTACCCCGAATTCTGTTCAAGAGAGGATATATGGGCTCGTTATTGTGTGGAATATATGTTAAATGCTATGTGCGTGATCCTAGGATCGTAATTATGCATATATGTTATTTTCTCGAAGATTTGGTACTGTTTTGTCTTGTTTTATGTGTTTTATAGGATGTACCGAATCTGGAGCATTGGAGAACGGATCTGGACCAAAAGGAGCATGTTGGGCTAAGTGATTGATGTCCAAGAAGAAGTCTGTTGAAGAAAAAGGAGAAAGCCGGCCTGGTTTACCGTGGGCTAAGGCCGGTAAATCGAAGCCTTGATGGACACAAAATTAATTATGCCGCCTCTACTAGGTCGGCTAGGGTTTCTATGAGTCATTAGTCGGTCATTGTATCTATATAAGGCCGCAGAACTAAACATATGTCATATCTTATTATTGATTCTTCAATTACATTATATAATGTAATGAAATAAAGTTATTCCAAACTTTTGAGGAGTTATTTATGGTTTTCTCCATTTCTCTAAAATCTCTAGCATGAGTAGATCGAGCTAGATCTCCATTGTTGAAGGTATGAAGCTTTGAACGTTCCTTTTTGTCTTCGATATGGTAGATATGTTCGTTTTTATGTGTTTTAGTTAATCTTTATGTTTAACGACACCATGATTTACTTAGATTAATCGTAATTGAGCAATGTAGATCCGGAATTAAGAAAAGCTGACCCCGGTAAACCGGCGGTTGATAACGCCCTAAATGGTACCATTAATTTTACCCTTATTCACCCCAAATTCTACTCAAGAGAGGATATGTAGGCTCGTTATTGTATGGAATATGTGTTGAAAGCTATGTGTATGTTTCTAGGATCGTAATTCTGCATCTATGTTATTTTCCTGAAGATTTGGTACTATTTTGCCACGTTTTATGTGTTTTATAGGATGTACCAAATCTGGAGAATTGGAGAATGGATCTGGACCAAAAGAAGTATGTTGCTGAGTAAAAGAAGTCTAAGACGAAATCTGCTGAAGAAAAAGAGGAAAAGTCAGCCCGGTTTACCGTGGGCTAGGGCCGGTAAACCGAGGGCTTGTGGAACACGAAATTGATTCTGCTGCCTCTACAAGGTCGGTTAGGGTTTCTGAGAGTCATAAATTGGTCATTGTATCTATATAAGGCCACATTAACATATTATTGCAAAAAGAGAGAAATTTTTTATAAGAATTCAATTATATTATATACATTATACAATTTGCTGAAATAAAGTTCTTCCAAGCTTTTGAGGAGTTATTTCTGGTTCTTTCCTTTCTCTACCATCTCTAGCTTGAGTAGATTGAGCTATATCTCCATTGTTGAAGGTATGAAGCTTTGAAAATTCCTTTTTGTCTTCAATATGGTAGATCTGTTCGTATTTATGTGTTTTAGTTAATCTTCATGTTTAACGACCCCATGATTTACTTAGATTAATCACAATTGAGCAATGTAGATCTGGAATTAAGAAAGCTGACCCCGGCTAACCGGATGTCTGTACCGGTTTACCGAGGCAATATATAGACAACTAAATCTAGAGAATTCACTAAAGCTACGTTGATCGACAGGTTTGGTTAACAGTAGGTTAGATCTGGCCAATCTGCTTATTGTAATCGCAAAACTAGCATGAATTGTGAATAGTGAAGTGCTAGTTTGGACATAGTTTTGATGGACTCTAGGAACGTGCTGATCAGTGTCGACAAGCTGTCTAGGCGGCTTAGCGGTATGAGTTAGCGGTCGATATCGACAATTCTAGTTCTTTATGTGTATGGGCTATTACGGACCAAGTTATCTACTACCATTGTCGGAGTAGATAGGGTTAGTTTTAAAACCAAATTAAAAGCCCACTCGATTAATTTAAGGAAATTATGTAGGGAAGTAAATATAAAGATTAACTAATTCAAGTTAGTAGATTGGTCAGAAGAGGGGAGAAATACCAAGTTTCTTGCATGTTTATTGTTGGTTCATGACCGCCTCTATGTCGCTACTTAATTAGATTAGAATCATTTATACTTAGAGTTGCATTGTCTCTGTGGGATCGACCTTGAATCACATTTACTATACTACGATATACCTAGTATTCTTGCTAGTAATATCGACGTTAGTGACTTACACGCGATCAAGATTTTTGGCGCCGTTGCCGGGGACAATGGCCAATTTTAAAGATAAACGTTTTAATTTTGATTAAAATGTTGTTTTTATTTTATTTTCTTTTCTTTTGAGTCTTGAGTCGTTCTGGATCAAACTTGCACCTGTTAATCTGCCAGAAGGAGATATTCTTGGCCCGGTTTACCGAGGGTTACCCCTGATTTACCGAGGCATGGGAAATCGAATTCTGAACAGCCTTTGTTTTTCTGTGTTATTCCCAATTGATTTTAGTTAGTCGGTCCGCAACAGTTGGGATCAACCTCAACTGAAGCGGGAGTTGCTAACCTCTTCTTTGTTTTATTTTGTCTCTTTTGTATGAAGTATCCGGATACTTCGGAAATTCAGTCAAGAAAAAGTAATTAAGGCTAGACGAGTCAGACACAATGCCTCATACCGTGTTGAACATTAGACCAATCTCTATGTACCCTAAATTAGAAACCAGAGAGAAATATGAGGCTGATAAGAAGCGAGTGGAGGAGGAGACTGAAAATCTTAAACAGGAAGCCGAGGAAAATCCGAAGGAGTATGAGACTTAGCAGCCAGGTACGTTTCCTATCGAGCTAATTGATATATCGTCCGATTATGACTTTGATGATCTGGAGGAGGATCTGGACACCATGGTCTCAGATTCTAAGGATTACCCGGATTCTAATACTGCATAAAAGTTAGGAGACCCTGGAACGTTTAGACTCCCAATTTATATCAATGGTATATCTGTAGGTTTAGGTCTTTGTGATTCCGGTTCAAGTTGTAACATTCTACATATATCCCTCTGCAAGAAGATTAAGCTTCCATTCATTATGAATCAAACCCGAACTATGACTTTTGTTGATAGGACTAGTGATATGCTTGCCGGTCTGCATAGGAAGTGCACTATAAAGGCATGAGGGTTCACTTTTCCAATTGATTTCACGGTTATAGACGTAACAGAGGACCCAAGTGCCCCAGTTTTGTTAGGAAGACCTTTCTTAGCAACGAGCAGAGCAATCTTGGACTTTGATAATGGGGAGATCACTTTAAGATTGAATAATGATGCAGCATCTTTCAAAATCTTAGAGCCCCTAGATAATAGGCCTGAAAGTTGCAAAATGACTTATGAGTCAGGCAAAGTAGAAGTCATGGAGATACAGATGGAAGGGCATAGGAAACGAGAGGTTTTCGTAGAAACCTGTGAGCAAGAATTCATGAGATTAATGCTTAAAGAGAGCGAAAAGAAGGACCACAACAAGGCGCTCACGGAAGCTAGTCCTTCCATATTGAGTAGTCACGGATTAGAGCTTAAAGTGGAAAATGTGGAGTCGTTGGGCTTAAAGATTAAATCACAAAGCAGAGGACTACCTAGCACACAAGCAAGGAGAGAGAGGCGTGCTAGGAAGAGAGCTAGAAAGTTTCTATGGAAAACCATGAAAAGGCACTCTCGAAAGGTAATGATCAACGAGAGGGGAAGTGCATGACGGTTAAGGCCCCGACTTTTGATTGATTGAAGGTCCGAAGGTAGGTCGTAGCTGACGACTTTAAACTCAGAACTATTCCCTTGAACCTTTAGTTAGATTATGAGTGAATAAAAGTAGCTGGATGAAGGGACGAGCTTTTTTTCATCCTACCGCACCCTTAGGCTTGAAACCGATGGTTGTTGGAAAGGTTTTTTCACTCTTTGTGGATTCTAGTGAAGTAGGTTAGGATTGAGTCGGAAATAGCAACAAAATGAGTAAGAGACTAGTTAATTTGAGGTCAGTATTAAGCAGTGAGATTAATTAAAGTGTGAAGTGATGGAGTACAGAGAAATCTGGGGGAAGGAATCCCCGGTAAACCGAGGGTCACCTCCGGTTTACCGAGCTAAGATTTTCAAATTACTAACTGTTAGATTGAAAAGCAGAATTTTTAGAGACACATGGAGGACACACGTTGCACCCAAACGCTACCAGTCAGCAGAAACCATCCCATTTTCCCTATTTTCAAACTTTTCATCCTTTCCCATACTCCACCATAACTCCACCTCAATCCCATCAATCAACTCCTCAAATCCCTCACCCTAATTACTCCTCTACCCACCATCCTACCAAATTCTTCCACCTTCCATCATTTCTCCTATTTAAACCACTCTTCCCCCACCATTATCATCATTCTCATCTACCATCATCTTCTCAAATCAGTTAATTCTTCCATTTCTTCTTAATCCAAAAACATTCGGCCACCATCTCTACCACTATCACCACCATATCTCCACCAAAATCAAACATTTCTTCTATTTTACCAACCAAAACACCCATTTTCTCCATTCAAGTTGCGGATTAGTGCTGCTGCAATAGTGAAGTGCTATAGTTCGTCTTCTTTTTCATCAGAGCACAGTCCCAGAAAGAAACCTAGAAAATTCAGGCCGGTAAATCGAGGCCTACCTCCGGTTTACTGAGGGTATCTTTTTAGAATCAGCTTGATCATCAGTTCATGTTATCATTCAGGATGGGTCCCAAGCGTAACAGAACAACCCATCGTCCAAGTGGTCAGCAATTTGTTTATAGAGATGCTAACCTCTTGATAGATGGGGTTGAGAAATTCCATTCTCTTGAGATCTATGAATCGTTCTGAGGGCATTGGAACGGAAGACCGGTTGCCCGTGAATGAAGAGTTGAGTTGGACGATTGCGGTTCAATCGTGCCACGAGCCCTACAGCTGCAAGATATTTTGGATATGGCTAAGGCACCGATGCGGTTCAATGCTACAGTGGTAAGAGAGTTTTATGCTTATCTTACGCATTACCCAGGAGCTACTTTTGCAATGGTCTGTGGAGTAAAGGTTAACTTTTCAGTTGAGCGGATCAACGAGTATTATAGGGTTCGAAATCCACCAGTGGGCCCAGAAGAGTACACATCCTCGAGCAATGTTGAAGATCTAGATGGGATGGATATGATTGCTGATTACTTTGGGGTGCACTGGAAGCGCAACCCTATGGCAGCCCCCGCCATCTTCCTATTGAGTGAATTATCTTGGGATCGGAAAATGGTGAACCAATTTGTTTGTCCCCGCCTTCTACCGACCAAGTACATGGGCACTTTCACCAATAAGAGGGTAGAGTTGATGTTCTATCAGGAGTTGGGATCTTCAGTCAACATCGGTTACTGATGCATAGCCGCATTCACGAGCTTTCCGCCACATCTGAGCGTGAGCAATTGCCATATCGGCCGATGATTGACATGTATTCTTTGAAGGACGAGGTGAAAGTTCTCGTTAGTGACGATTGGGATGATCCTGAGCTGATGATCAGATCGCAGTCGGTTCAACGCGTACCAAGACGGGTCGGCCAGATAGCTGGGATGGAGAATACTCTGGTCTGTGGAGCCCCGGACTCAGAGAGCGATGCTAAAAGAGCACTCGAGAGAAATTGCGAGTCTGCATCGTAAGATGGATAGAATCATAGACTTTCTAGGAGTTCTTCTTGCAACCCCACCACCTAGGACTGCCCACGTCACCGAGCATCATATTCTCCTGCTGCTGCCTCCAGTTCTACACCACCTCCCAGTTTTGAGCCTAGAGATGACTAGGAGGATTATTATGATGAGGACTACTTTTTCTTTCTTTTTATTTTGTTGTTTTTATTTCCATTCTAGTATATGTAGAATAATATTTATAATATAATAATTTGTCCTTTACTGCCGCGATATTGTTATACGATTCCTTGTCACCACCATTCTTCTTGGTTTGTTTGAGATGTTTAGCATAGATTCTTCAAGGATTACTTCCATGAGCCTGATGAATTATATGATGATCCGATTCCTCTTTGGCTCCACCCTTAACCGAAGCTAAGTTCCTTTTCATTTTTCATTTTTCACCTTACACATTGGGGACAATGTTCGGATTAAGTGGGGGGTAATGAACGTTACTTAGCTTATTAGCACTATATTCCGTGAATTACATGATTATCTTGATTCTCTTTGATGCACTGTTCACCACCTAGACTTTGAATCATTTCGACAAAATTTCGAAAAAATATGTTATCTTTGATATTTTCGAGTTAATTGACCTCATATTTGTTCCAAGATGCACAAGTGAAGGTAAGTTCCCACTTCTGAAGTAGTGGCGTATTAAGCGCATATTCTGTTATGAGCCACCATTTTAAGCACGTATAACTCACTTTCCTTGGTGTGTAGTCGATAGTATATTGCCTTGACTAGAGTTGACCCAGGCTTTATCCCGAATTATGTTTCATCAATGCTTATAGAGGCAAAGGAACTTCAGATTCGGTAGTTTATCAAGAGTGAGACTGTGAGGATAGATAAATCAATGAGAGTTAACCCGCCATGAAAGAGAAGTGCATTGAAATATTTACATCTATATTATCTTTGGAAAACTTTGGGTCGATGGAGCGTAAAACGCACGACTTTTGCATAGACTGATAAACGCAAGCCTAAGAGTAATTTATACTCGATTCTCGATCCGTCTTGCCATCTAATTTAATTAATACAAACCATGTTGAAGACTGGTTAGTTCGACTACGGGTTGAGGTAATCTGAGATTGTCTACATTACTAAGCGGTTGTGAAAGTTATTTCTCACACATATTGGCTCATGACATGAATAGTGTTCAATGCGTTACTGATGGAACTGAGCAGAGTGTTGTTTCCTTTTTGCCTTTTTGCTCAGGACAATCAAAAGCTAAGTGGGGGGTAGTTGATAATGCCCTAAATGGTACCATTAATTATACCATTATTCACCCCAAATTCTGCTCAAGAGAGGATATATAGGCTCATTATTGTATGGAATATGTGTTGAATGCTATGTGTATGTTTCTAGGATCGTAATTGTGCATCTATGTTATTTTCCCAAAGATTTGGTATTGTCGTTTTATGTGTTTTATTGGATGTACCAAATCTTGAGCATTGGAGAATGGATCCATACCAAAAAATGTATGTTGGGCCGAGTAAAAGAAGTCCAAGAAGAAATCTGCTGAAGAAAAAGAGGAAAAGTCAGCCGGGTTTACCGTGGGCTGGGGCCGGTAAACCGAGGGCTTGTGGGACACGAAATTGATTATGCCGCTTCTACGTGGTCGGTTAGGGTTTCTGAGAGTCATAATCGGTCATTGTATCTATATAAGGCCACATTAACATATTACTGCAAAGAGAGAGAGAGAGTTTTGATAAGAATTCATTTATATTATATACATTATACAATTTGATGAAATAAAGTTCTTCCAAGCTTTTGAGGAGTTATTTCTAGTTTTCCCCTTTCTCTACCATCTCTAGATTGAGTAGATCGAAGTAGATCTCCATTGTTGAAGGTATGAATCTTTGAACGTTCTTTTTGTCTTCAATATGGTAGATATGTTCATATTTATGTGTTTTAGTTAATCTGCATGTTTAACGACCCCATGATTTACTTAGATTAATCACAATTGAGCAATGTAGATCCGGAATTAAGAAAAGCTGACCCCGGTAAACCGGAGGTCTATACCGGTTTACCGAGGCAATATTTAGACAACTTAATCTGGAGGATTCACTACAACTACATTTATCGACATGTTTAATTAACAGTAGGTTAGATCTGGCCAATCTGGTTATTGTAATAATAAAACTAGCATGAAATATGAATAGTGAAGTGTTAGTTTGGACATAGTTTTGATGGACCCTAGGAACGTGCTGATCAGTGTGGACAGCTGTCTAGGCGGGTTAGCGGTATGAGTTAGCACTCGATATCGGCAATTCTAGTTCTTTATGTGTATGGGCTATTACGGACCAAGTAAGGAGGGTAGTTTGTGTATAGATTGACTACTACCATTGTCGGAGTAGATAGAGTTAGGAGTTGCACCCGTAGCTTTAAAACCAAATTAAAAGCTCACTCGATTAATTATAGGAAATTATGTGGGGAAGTAAATATAAATATTAACTAATCCAAGTTAGTAAATCGGTCAGAAGAGGGGAGAAATACCAAGTTTCTTTCATGTTTATTGTTGGTCCATGACCGCCTCTATGTTGCTTCTTAATTAGATTAGAATCGTTTATACTTAGAGTTGCATTGTCTATGTGGGATCGACTTTGACGCGCATTTACTATACTACGATGTACCTAGTATTCTTGCTACTAATATCGACATTAGTGACTTACACGCAATCAAGATTTTTGGCACCATTGCCGGGGACAATGGCTAATTTTAAAGATAAACGTTTTAATCCTGATTACGAAGTCGTTTTTAGTTTATTTTCTTTTCTTTTGCATCTTGAGTCGTTCTGGATCAAACCTGTACCTATTAATCCGCCAGAAGGAGATATTCTTGGTCCGGTTTACCGATGGTTACCAACGATTTACCGAGGCCTGGGAAATCAAATTCTGAACAACCTTTATTTTCTGTGTTATTCCCAGTTGATTTTAGTTAGTAGGTCCGCAACAGTTGGGATCAACCCCAACTGAATCGGGAGTTGCTAACCTTTTCTTTGTTTTATTTTGTCTCTTTTGCAGGAAGTATCCTGACACTTCGGAAATTCAGTCAAGAAAAAGTAATTAATGCTAGATGAGTCAGACACAATGCCTCGTACTGTGTTGAACATCAAACCAATATCTATGTACCCTAGATCAGAAGCCAGAGAGCAATATGAGGTTGATAAGAAGCGATTGGAGGAGGAGACTGAAAAGCTTAAATAGGAAGGCGAGGAAAACCCGAAGGAGAACTTATCGGCCAGGTACCTTTCCTATCGAGCTAATTGATATATCGTCCGATTATGGGTCCGATGATCCGGAGGAGGATCTGGACACCATGGTCTCATATTCTAAGGATTACCCGGATTCTGATACCGTAGAAAAGTTAGAAGACCCTGGAAAGTTTCGACTCCCAATTTCTATCAATAGTATATCTGTAGGTTTAGGTCTTTGTAATTCCGGTTCAAGTTGTAACATTCTACCTCTATCCCTCTGCCAGAAGATTAAGCTTTCGGTCATTATGAATCAAACCCGAACTACGACTTTTGTTGATAGGACTAGAGATATGCCTGCCGGTCTGCTTAGGAAGTGCACGATAAAGGCAGAAGGGTTCACTTTTCTAATTGATTTCACGGTTGTAGACATACTAGAGGACACAAGTGTGCCAGTTTTGTTAGGAGGACCTTTCTTAGCAACGAGCAGAGCAATCTTGGACTTTGATAATGGGGAGATCACTTTAAGATTGAATAATGATGCAATATCTTTCAAAATCATAGAGCCCCGAGATAATAGGCCGGAAAGTTGCAAAATGACTTATGATTCAGGCAAAGTAAAAGTCATGGAGATAGAGAAGGAATGGCATAGGCAACTGATGACGTAGATCAAGTGATAATAGAATACTCGATCACCATAAACCAATACTAGCAAGAGGACTAGGTCCATCGTAGTATAGCTATAGCGAATCAAGGTCGATCCCACACGGAACCAATTGTGGGTCATTTATATACAAACAATTAATTATTCATGTCAAGGACACAAAGCGGTCTACGACCAACAAGAGACAAGAAAGATAAAGGACACGACACAAACAACGTAATTAACCTCCCCAATTATTATGTTATCGTTTGGATCTAGAGATTCTATATAATTAAGCTAGACTCGACAACTATTAATCCGATTAGTATTTCTTTTATATTGGCTATGGGAGTCATCCCCTAAACTTGACTTAGTTCCGGGTAGGACACTAGATCATTGTGCTACATTACGTAAATTCACTTTTTGGGTCTCCATCTCATATAACTTGCACGCTTACAATACTAGGGATGCCGATATTAACCGTATTCCTCACCTAGGTAACATTCCTATGGTTAGGCGTGCTTCCTAAGTGATCGCATCAGTCTCTGTCCTATTAACAATTACCTGCACGGTCTCATGTTAATCTACGATTTATGTATAACTAGATGAGCTCAATTCCCTAATATAGAACATATCTAGATCTCGCTGAAAGTCCCGGAAGATCAATTCATGAGCCGACCTAGGAGCCCTATATTGCTATTTTCTAATCATACGCTAATTAAAACAGACGAGCAACGTAGCCGTAGCCAGACCTACTAAGATAAGAAATTCTAGGTGGACAATCACACCATAAAGACGTGGCTAGATTGACACGGCAAAAACCTAAATCTTAGCGTTTCTCTAAACGTAACGGATGAAATAGAGATTCATAAAGCAATTATATTGATCTACTAGAAACACGATTGTTGATCAAAGTAAAGTCATACATAGGTCACCGGATAACATATCTGGGCATGTGGATCCTTATAGACAAGGAATCCCCACTGCCTCATATCGTATCCTTAGATCCACATCATCCGGTGAAGAACGAACAACCTCAAACGATAAAAAATAATTGGAGGGACTTAATTACAAAGAACAAAGAACAAATAAATACAAGAACTCACATAATTCTGCTGAACTTGTATTAAAACTGCTCTGAGAAACTGAGAATTTGTGTTATGAAAAGTGATATTCAAGATATAAAGTGATACAATGAAATAAGTATATATAGGCTTGGAAAATCGACTTAGGATAAACTCCAGCCGACCTAATTTACGTTTCCTAAACCCTAATGGAGTCTAAAACGCGTCGAGATAACTCCGAGTCGATCCTCGAGATTTGGCTGAACTCGCCCCCAGCGAATGCCTACCTCGCTGCCAGCGAGCTCACCAGTCTCGATTGGCTCGCTGGCTTTTCTTGTTCCACACTCCACTCTTCGTGCTACTTTGATATTTATCTTTAATGCAATCCGATTCCGCTCCGATTTATCTTGAGATTTACTTCCTTCGTTGGTAGATATCCTCCGATTCACGTAATCTACAAAATCAATAATTATCACAGTAAATCGTATTTAAACAATAAAAATAGATAAATACCAAATTATATTCTAGAAATCATATAACATTAAATAAACATTATAAACATGTGATTTAATATAAAATATATATTATTATGCTCGATTTAAGGATAACGTTGATGACTTTTATGGGTATAATTTGACCGTCATCAACTACCCCCCACTTAGACTTTGATCGTCCCGAACAAAGCATCGATAAGTCATTCCCCAAGACAACATTTTCCATGGTCAAATCATACTTACGCAAGAATCTCGAGTCAACTCATATCAGTCATGCTCATAAGGTATCCATTATTCACTACTCGCTATGAATCGAAGTGATGTGTGCATGTGCATTCGGTTTTATATATTCGTGGCAAGATTAAAGATTATGCTAACTTCGCAGTCTTAATCTACCAACATCAGCATTCCAACATCTTAAGCCTCACAATGGGTAAAGACATGGTGCAATAAGCAAGAGCGTCATCCAGAAGGTTTTTGGACTCGGAGACCGAGAAATACTCAAAGCCTCTTAAAAAGTTGAATTTCTTCGCATTTTCATAATTTCAAGCATTAACACCTCTCAAGAAAGAAACTTGCTTGAAAAGTAAATTATGCATTGCAAGAATCCCCCACTCACGGATTAGTCAATAGCGTTGAATATTACCACAAGCTCGGGGCTACTTTGGTAATGTTACTACAAGCCCAGTGTTTAACGCATTGTTAAAACACAGATAATTCTCAAGCTTATTACCCGCTTTGATGGCTAGAAGATAGGAATACATCAGCAGATAAATATCGACACTAAGTTCACATAACCAATCATCTATGCAATGTACACATAATTTCTTCAATTATTATAATTTGTGCGGTAACCGTCGATTCAAAGATTGTGTGATCGAATAATAAATAACTACTTGCAACAGTCGGCATGAATATCCTTAAATTTTCATTCACATAAGTATAAAATGATCATGTACTCATGCAACTTGGTTCCTTTCTTACTAATTCAAAGTTAAGGATTCACAAAAGTAGATGCGATTCTTGCTTAAAATTTTAAATTTACTCATTTATTAATTATTCGATATACGGAAGCTAAGTGACTCGTGTACCCCCCACTTAAACGATGCATTGTCCTCAATGCATAAAATGAAAGTAAACTTAGGAACTTAGCTTCGGTCAAGCGCTGAAGTGGAACAAGTCGATGAACTTCGGGGCACATAGATAGACCGTGGAACTAACAAGAGATATATCGCTGCAAAACAAATCTTCAACAAAGCTCGAAACTCATTACAGCGTTAGCCCATAAAAAGTAATAATCAAAAAGGGGCAGTAGAAGGAATAAAATAAACCTTAAACCGACAAACAAGCCCTCACAATGTTTATTTTATAGCATTAAAACTACTCGTTCAGACACAAATTATTAAAACGAATAAGATAAAGGATATACGGACTCAAAAAGAAAAATACTAAATAGAAAGAAAAATAAACAAGCAACTAAAGATGGTAGTCTTCATCGATATCCTCCCCCACAAAAATATTATTGAAACCGGGTGGAGAAGACAAAGATCAAAAAGCATTACCCCATGTAGGAAAACACGAGGTGGACCGGATCGACAAGGTATTCAAACCAGTGTTAAGAGAAACTTGGTAAGGTATAACAGATTGGATGGGACCTATTTGCAAAAGATAGGAACAACTACTCGGGGAAGAATCTTCTCGTTGGAATGGGAGAATAACAACTTAGGGAGATGTAGCTGCGCCGCAAAATTACTAATTACCCAATTCAGCACGTAGATTTTCTCAACGTCATCAACAAGGTCGGATCGGTGGGATTGTATAGAACAAAACTCATCATCTAGAAATGCCGGAATCGGCGTAAAAGTGTGAAATTTAAAACTTCCGGTAGAAAGATAAGTTGTATTTTGATCGAACCAATAACTTTTAAAATCTAGCTAGGGTTAGAGCTACACGTACCCCAGCTAGGATCATGAAAATCAGAATGAGGAAAGATAGTCATTAAAACTTAGCAATGTTCAAATTTTGCAACAAAAGGGTATCTTGTAAAGAAAATGGAAGTTGAGAGTATGATGGGTTTAGAAAAAGATATATATAAGGATGGTAAGGAAAGATAATATAGGGATGGGGCAGAAATTGTGTTCTGGGTGGGTGGAAACTGTTTTAGAATATGGTTTGGGTATGTATTGGTGAAGGGATTGGGTTAAGGTGGGAGAGTGAAATAGATGGAAAGAAAGAGAGTGAATGAAAGAATGGTTAGAAATGTGAATTGTGAGGCAGATTGGTGAGAGAATAGAAAAGGTTGATGGGTGAAAAGGTACAAAGGAAAGGATAAGGGTAGTTGCAGAACGAATTGCACACCATTTTGGATTTTCACTCGGATCGCTATTCTAAAAAGTTTTGGGAGTTGACCAAAAAGCGTTCTTGTTCGCACCAATCATTCTCTGTTACATTTGCAATAATTCTCAAGCTCTCTTAATGCTTCCATCTTAAGGTTGATTGCTAAATTTTCTTTTCTTTAGCAATTTCTCAACTCTTCTAAGAAACTCTATTTCACGTGGCCTATATTGAGTAAAAAAGTTTTGCACATCCTTAGCCTAATTGTAATACCATACTCCCGACCCCTAGGTCCACTGGGGTCATTCTAGGAGGGGTTGCGAAGCTCTTGCCACGACTTCATTAACTAGACTTTAATTCTAAAAATATTTCAATAAAACTACAATTATATTTACAAATATTATTCACTAAGTATTTCAATTATAAAATTACAACAAATGAAATACTACAATTGTAATTAACATGATTTATATAGAATGTTCTAAATCCTGGTCCATGTTATCGCTTTCATCCTCATTACATCTCCTTCGAACCATTACCTGATTTTATTTATAGAAGAAAACAGAACAAAACAAAACAAACACACAAGAAACAAAGAAAACGAGTCGTCAAGAAAAACGCTGGTATGAGCATGTGCGAGAGTGTTATATATATATATATATATTTTAAAATGTTGTAGCAATATATACTTTTTCTAGAAATCTTATTCGAGTATTTATGTAATAATATACTTGTTTAAAATTTATATATCAAGTTCAAGTCAAGCAAGCTCATTCGAGATCCGTCAATTCATCAAGTTCCCTTACTAGACATCGATACAGCTGATACGATTGTCTCTACCTTATGACTCCCCGTTCACCACCTTATATCCACAACAAGTAATTTTTATAGTGAAGTCCATCCTTCCGACACCCAATCTCCTGGGGCTTCCGGAGAGTCCACTTGCCTCGGACCCCACAACCGCGGTCACAGGCCCAATGCTCAGCTAACCCGACTGTGAAATCCTCAGCGGGCCCATCTAGCGAGAACGAGAACCATGCCGCCGAAACGGGAACTATCATGTTATTATCATTAAGTCGAGAAAGTTAATAAATCATTTTTAACAAGATACATATTATCTATCTATATCAATAATATATCAAATTAAAATACTTTGAAAATACTTTTTAAAAAAAACACAATTGACTTTTATAGAAAATAAAATTGAACTCACATTGTGATGATGTAAAAAGATTGACTCCCAGCTTTCCGATCAAATGGCGGAACCGGGAAAAATTTTTCAACGCAAAGCTTAAAAAAAACCCGAAAAAAAAATAAAAAATGTTGGTAGTGGAATTTGAACTTACAACCACAAAAGATCTAATGACTACTACTGATATTAAAAATTTAAAAAGATTGACTCCCAGCTTTCCGATCACGTCTTCTAATACACACGATGCATGATATCTCCATTAACAAACCACGTAAGTGCCATTTCAGCGCTTTAACCCCACGTAAAAAATAAAATAAAATAGAGAGATATTGTTTGCCTTTAAACTTCTAAGAGACAAATATTCTTTTTCTTTCTAAAACTCATTTTTGTCACCTCAGTTGCCTAAGAGACGAAAAGGGTGAAAGATGTTGCAATTGGAAAGGTTGTGCTGTTTATTATTTTTATTTTCTAGAAGAGAGCTTTGTTTTAAAATTTTCACAACCTCCTTATAGCTATATATATATATATATATATATATATATATATATATATATATATATATATATATATATATATATATATATATATATATATATGCCTATTTATGCTATTGATTACACCCTCCTAATTGTACTAGCTATAACCGATGAACGGAAATATCAAATAGTAATTTTAGTTTTGTTAGTTTCATTTAACACTCCAATCAGTTTCCAAGCTTCAAGGTAATTAATTATTTAATGGTATTAATTGATTACAATAAAGGATTTGTAAAAGAAGATATAGAAATTCCTGAGGCTATTGTGTGCACTGTGCACTATGTAAGGGGTAAAATAAAAAAAAAAAAAAAAAATTAATGAACATGTTCTTATATATATCAACTTATGTAATAACTAGTATCAATAACAAAATTGAGTTTTTCATCAATAACTATTTACAATTTAAAAGAGAAGGTGAGATACTTATATGTATCCCAAAACATTTCGTAACAAATTTTATATTAATATTATCCAATAATGAGACGAAATCAGTTAATAATCTAGAATTATACCAATATCAACCATAATTAATAGAAAATTACACATACTTATATATATATATATATATATATATATATATATATATATGTGTATATATATATATATATATAAAATATAATTAAAAGCATTTTAACAGTAGAGTTATACTGACATTCCATAATATATTGTGATCGGATAAAAGTTAATCCATTAACTTGTGTTTTGGAGAAGAAAGGAAAAAAAATCCCAAGTATAACGCTTGAGAAATTGGGGCGTTACACTAATGGCCATCGGAACACGGCAAAATAAAAAATCTCAACATATGTCACGTTACTCTTATTTGATTCAAAGAAAACAAAACCTAAAATCCTAAAAAGAAATCCTCCCTTGTTTGGTTTGGGACTAGGTTGATCCATTTGGATCCCAAACCAACATTTTATTCATCCCACTAACTTATTTATTATTATTTTATTAATTCTATTATTTTATTATAAATTCTTTCATCAATCAATCAACATCAACAAATAAAATAATATTAATCCATCACTTTATACACTCATTACACTATTTAACCATTACTTTTTCAATATAATATTTCAAATCAACAATCATTACTTTAACTACACAAATTTCAATACAACTTTTCAACTTTATCATCATTACTTCACTATATTTTATAATTCTTTCTCTTTCTTGGATCCAAATGGATCCAGTCAGTCCGAAACCAAACGGAGCTAGTTTTAGAAGTAGTTCTGAGTTGAAAGTCCTCAGCTCGACTTTCCAAAAATTATCTTTGTCAGTCATCCTTCTTGGATGATATTGACCCTTTGAGCACTATATGAGGTGAGCTCGTCGCATTTGCGGATTAATATCCTTCCCTTGGTTGTGAGACCTAGGAAACGACATTTATCCATACCATTTATACAAAGCTCTTACCTCGGCTCTCGTTTTAGGAACTAGTGAATTCTAAGGAGATTTAGTCCTAGGGACCCCTTTTAATCACATCTCTATAATGCTACTTCATTATGCTCTCTGAAAACTCAACGTCTTCTTTAGATTGAGAATTCTTAAAAACTACACAAATTGTTGCTCCCATGGCCAGTAGAAACAATCTCATGCATAGGACAATGAGATTTTGACAGAACTACGAGGAACTCTTTATTCACTGCTTCCATTCAACAATTACATGTTTCCTTACACCCTCTAGATGAGACAGATTTGGGGCAGAACCTTAGACACTAATAAAATTAAACTCACTCCGGGCAAAGATTCATACGCAGGTTCATGTATAGGCTAACTTATGCTCAAAAAATCCAAAAGATAGTAAAACATAAGGAAAAAAGGTAGTACCTTGACTTCACATTGTACCACGAATAATTCGAAACTTTTAATATTTATTTTCTCGGAGCCATCTTGGTGCTTTAAAGGTGTTGCTTCCATTGCTTTTCCCATCGTAGATTCGTAGCTCCACATGTTGTTGGGTTATTTTCTCAGCGCCCACGAAAAATTAATGACTCAGATTATTGCTTCCCTGGTTTCTGCAAACAGAAAAAAAAAAACACAACGGACGTAGACTGACTTTAACATGGTTTCCCATGCTGCTATCAGACCTACGGATTAAACATACGGAGATAAACAGACACGCGAAGTCCCAGAAAACAGAACCAGGCTCGCTGGCAGCGAGAGGCAGTCTCGCTAGGAGCGAAACCAGCTGTTCTAGATTCTGGAATTTTTACACAGAGCAGACAACCAGAGGGACACAAAAAACGTAAAAAACAGATTCTAAAACAGAAAACTCGACATGAATAAAAAATTATTTTTATATAAAATTGACCGTTGGTTCCCCGGCAACGGCGCCAAAAACTTGATGACGTAGATCAAGTGATAATAAAATACTCGATCACCATAAACCAATACTAGCAAGAGGACTAGGTTCATCGTAGTATAGCTATAGTGAATCAAGGTCGATCCCACAGGGAACCAATTTGTGGGTCATTTATATACAAACAATTAATTCATGTCAAGGACACAAAGCGGTCTACGACCAACAAGAGACAAGAAAGATAAAGGACACGACACAAACAACGTAATTAACCTCCTCAATTATTATGTTATCGTTTGGATCTAGAGATTCCATATAATTAAGCTAGACTCGACAACTATTAATCCGATTCGTATTTCTTTTATATTGGCTATGGGAGTCATCCCCTAAACTTGACTTATTTCCGGGTAGGACACTAGATCACTGTGCATATTACGTGACTTCACTTTTTGGGTCTCCATCTCATATAACTTGCACGCTTACAATACTAGGGATGTCGATATTAACCGTATTCCTCACCTAGGCAACATTCCTATTGTTAGGCGTACTTCCTAAGTGATCGCATCAGTCTCTGTCCTATTAACAATTACTTGCACGGTCTCATGTTAATCTACGATTTACGTATAACTAGATGAGCTCAATTCCCTAATACAGAACAGATCTAGATCTCGCTGAAAGTCCAGGAAGATCAATTCATGAGCCGACCTAGGAGCCCTATATTGGTATTTTCTAATCATACGCTAATTAAAACAGACGAGCAACGTAGCCGTAGCCATACCTACTAAGATAAGAAATTCTAGGTGGACAATCACACCATAAAGACGTGGCTAGATTGACGCGGCGAAAACCTAAATCTTAGCGTTTCTCTATACGTAACGGATGAAATAGAGATTCATAAAGCAATTATATAGATCTACTAGAAACTCGATTGTTGATCAAAGTAAAGTCATACATAGGTCACCGGATAACAGATCTGGGCGTGTGGATCCTTATAGACAAGGAATCCCCACTGCCTCATATCGTATCCTTAGATCTACATCGTCCGGTGAAGAACGAACAACCTCAAACGATAAAAAATAATTGGGGGGACTTAATTACAAAGAACAAAGAACAAATAAATACAAGAACTCACATATTTGCTGCGGAACTTGTATTAAAACTGCTCTAAGAAACTGAGAATTTGTGTTATGAAAAGTGATATTCAAGATATAAAGTGATACAATGAAATAAGTATATATAGGCTTGGAAAATCGACTTACGATAAACTCTAGCCGACCTAATTTACATTTCCTAAACCCTATTGAAGTCTAAAACGCATCGAGATAACTCCGAGTCGATCCTCGAGATTTGGCTGAACTCGCCCCCAGCGAATGCCTACCTCGCTGCCAACGAGCTCACCAGTCTCTGATTGGCTCGCTGGCTTTTATTTTTCCACAATCCACTCTTCGTGCTACTTTGATATTTATCTTTAATGCAATCCGATTCCGCTCCGATTTATCTTGATATTTACTTCCTTCGTTGGTAGATATCCTCCGATTCACCGTAATCTACAAAATCAATAATTATCACAGTAAATCGTATTTAAACAATAAAAATAGATAAATACCAAATTATATTCTATAAATCACATAACATTAAATAAACATTATAAACATGTGATTTACTTTAAAATATATATTATTATGCTCGATTTAAGGATAACGTTGATGACTTTTACGGGTATAATTTGACCGTCATCAGCAACGAGAGGTTTTAGTAGAGACCTGTGAGCAAGAATTCATGAGAGAAATGATTAAAGAGAGCGAAAAGAAGGACCACAACAAGGTGCTCACGGAAGCTAGTCCTTCTGTATTGCGTAGTCACGTATTAGAGCTTAAAGTGGAAAATGTGGAGTCCTTGGGCTTAAAGATTAAATCTCGAAGCAGAGGACGACCTAGAACACAAGCAAGGAGAGAGAGGTGGTGCTAGGAAGAGAGCTCAGAAAGTTTCTATGGAAAACCGTGAAAAGGCACTCTCGAAAGGTAATGATCAACGAGAGGGGAAGTGCATGACGGTTAAGACCTCAAAGATGCGAGTTTGGTGAGTTAAGGCCCCGACTTTTGATTGATTGAATGTCCGAAGGTAAGTCGAGCTGACGACTTTAAACTCAGAACTATTCCCTTGAACCTTAAGTTAGATTATGAGTGAATAAAAGTAGCTGGATGAAGGGACGAGCTTCTTTTCATCCTATCGCACCCTTAGGCTTGAAACTGATGGTTGTTGGAAAGGTTTTTTTTATTCTCGTTGTGGATTCTAGTGTAGTAGGTTAGGATTGAGTCAGAAATAGCAACAAAAGGAGTAAGAGACTAGTTAATTTGAGGTCAGTATTGAGCAGTGAGATTAATTAAAGTATGCAGTGAAGGAGTACAAATAAATCTTAGGGAAAGAAGCCCCGGTAAACCGAGGGTCCCTCTAGTTTACCGAGCTAATATTTTCAAGTTTCTAAATGTCACATTGAAAAGCAGAATTTTTAGAGACCCGTGGAGGACACACGTTGCACCAAAATGCTACCAGTCAGCAGAAACCGTTCCATTTTCCCTATTTTCAAAATTTTCATCCTTTCCCATATTCCACCATAACTCCACCTCAATCCCATCAATCAACCCCTCAAATCTCTCACCCTAATTACTACTCTACCCACTATCCCACCAAATCCTTCCACCTTCCATCATTTCTCCTATTTAAACAACTCTTCCGCCACCATTATCGTCATTCTCATCTACCATATTCTTCTCAAATCACTATAGTTCTTCTATTTCTTCTTGATCCAAAAACATTCGGCCACCATCTCCACAACAATCACAACGATATCTCCACCATAAACAAACCTTTCTTCTATGTTACCAACCAAAACACCCCTTTTCTCCATTCATGTTGTTGATTACTGCTGCTGCAATAGTGAAGTGCTACAGTTCATCTTGTTTCTTCATCAGAGCACAGTCCCAAAAAGAAACCTAGAAAATTCAGTCCGGTAAATCGAGGCCTACCTCCGGTTTACCGAGGGTATCTTTTCAGAATCAGATTCATCATCAGTTCCTATTATCATTTAGGATGGGTCCCGAGAGTAGCAGAACAACCCATCGTCCAAGTGGTCACCAGTTTGTTTACAGAGATGCTAACCCCTTGATAGACGGGGTTGAGAAATTCCATTCTCTTGAGATATATGAATCGTTCCGAGGGCATTGGAACGGAAGACCAGTTGCCCAAGAACGAAGAGTTGAGTTGGACGATTGCGGTTCGATCTTGCCACGAGCCCTACAGGTGCAAGATATTTTGGATATGGCTGAGGCACCGATTAGGTTGAATGCTACGGTGGTAAGAGAGTTTTATGCTTATCTTACGCATAACCCAGGAGCTACTTTTGCAATGGTCCGTGGAGTAAAGGTTGACTTTTCAATTGAGCGGATCAACGAGTATTATGGGGTTTGAAATCAACCAGTGGGACCAGAAGAGTGCACATTCTCGAGCAATGTTGAAGATCTAGAGGGGATAGATATGATTGCTAATAACTTTGGGGTGCACTGGAAGCGCAACACTATGGGAGCCCCCACCATCTTCCTAGAGAGTGAATTATCTTGGGATCGGAAGATGGCGAACCGATTTGTTTGTGCCCGCCTTCTACCGACCAAGCACACGGTCTTTGTCACCACTAAGAGGGCGGAGTTGATGTTCTATCTGGAGCAGGAATCTTCAGTCAACATCGGTTACTAATGCATAGCCATATTCGCGAGCTTGCCGCCACATCTGAGCGTGAGCAGTTGCCATATGGGCCGATGATTGACATGTTTGCTTTGAAGGACGAGGTGAAATTTCTCATCAATGATGATTGGGAAGACCCTGAGCCGATGATCAGTTCACAGTCGATTCAACGCGTACCAAGACGGGTCGGCCGAGAAGCGAGAGGGAGCGTACTCCGGTCAACGGAGCACCCCGGACTAAGAGAACGATGCTAGAGGAGCTTCGAGAGAAATTTCGAGTCTGCATTGCAAGATGGAGAGAATCATAGACTTTCTAGGAGTTCTTCCTGCAACCCCACCACATAGGACTGCCCCACGTCACCGAGTCACCGAGCACCACCTCCCGGTTTTGAGCCTAGAGATGACTATGAGGATTATTATGATGAGGACTAGTTTTTCTTTCTTTTTATTTTGTTGTTCCTTTCCATTTTCTTGTTTTTATTTCCTATCTAGTATATGTAGAAGAATATTTATATGGGACAATTATTGAAAAGGACGTATATTGGACTTAATTAGACAAAAAGGAAATCCAAAACAAACACTTAGTTACAAGGACAAAAATTAGGTAGATAGACTCAAATACCCTTAATGAAAAAAAAAAAAAAAACATGCGCATGCTTATTTTCACAAACATTCGTTGAACATAGTTTGCGTGGAAATTATTATTATTGTTATTATTATTTTTTTTTTATCAAAAGTAGGTGCTGAAAATATGTTTTTTTTAATTATAAAATTTATTTTATTTTACCGATGCATTGACCACTGTGATTGTGTGACCACCCTGATGACCACCGCGATGCATTGACTACCGCGATGCATTGACCACCGCGATGGTGTGAGCACCCCGATGCATTGACCACCGCGATGCCGTGACCACCCCGGATGTAGTGACCACCCGTGATGAATTGACCACCCCGATACATTGACAGCCGCGATGCAGCATCTTTCACCTTAATTCATATTTTTATGCAGTGACATCGGCATTCATATATGCAGTGATATCAACATTTTATGCAGTGACATCGGCAATCATATATGCGCGACATCAACAATTTATGCAGTGACATCGGCAATTAGATATGCAATGACATCAACATTTTATGCAGTGACATCAGCAATCATATATGAATGACATCAACAATTTATGTAGTGACATCGGCAATCATATATGCAGATACATCGCGATGAAGTGACACCACGATGCAGTGGCCACCCCTGATGCAGAGACACCGCGATGAAGTGGCCACTCCCGATGCAGAGACACCACGATGCAGAGACCATCGGGATGCATTGATCACCGGGATGTAGTGACATTTGATGAAGCAACACCATGATGACATTTGATATTTTTCCAACTTAATTTCATAAAATCGATTTCTTTTTTTCACAAAACCGACTTCAAATGGCTATATCTTTTGATATAAATCTACGATCAACATAAATCTTTCACCTTAATTCATATTTTTATGCAGTGACATCGACAATCATATATACAGTGATATCAACATTTTATGCAGTGACATCGGCAATCAGATATGCAGTGACATCAACATTTTATGCAGTGACATCGGCAATTTATGCAGTGACATCGGCATTTTATGCAGTGACATCAACAATTTATGCAGTGACATCGGCAATCATATATTAATGACATCAACAATTTATGTAGCGACATCGGTAATCATATATGCAGAGACATCGCGATTCAAGCTCGAGCCTAGGGATTATCGAATAACAAACAATAACACCAATATTTTATGAAGTGACATCAACACCCAAATTGCAAAAACAAAAACTTTGTAAATTGTATATGCAGTGACATATGCAGTGACATCGATGTCACTGCATCAATTCTCTAACTGTAAATGCAGTGACATCAATTTTCTTTTGTTGTTTCAAGGTGATGCATGTTAAACTAATTTATCATTATTACATCATTATCAACGGTGTCGATACACGATGTGACACTCGTTGTGTCACAACGGTTGTGTCCGGATCATTACTCAAAAAAAGGAAGAAAAAATAAAATATCATCCAAAGCCTTTCATAATCATACCAAAAAAGATCATTAGTTATAAACGTCGTCGGTTTCTGATTCGGCCTACAAAATAGGAACAATGACTTCTGTTAAGTAAATTCATGAAAAACTTGACCCTTTAGGCCAAACGATGTTTCATTGACAAAGAAAACAGCATAATTATCTATTATGTCTAATATTGCTTCACAGCCACAAAAAAAATAGGTTCAAAATTTATGAAATAACCCGATGGCTGCATAAGAT